>OY728164.1:1380786984-1382066150 GCA_963277665.1 Viscum album
AATATTACGACATCTGAGGTTGAAATGGGCATGATAGGTGGGTAATTATTTTATCTTGGTTTTAAAATTTCTCAAAAACCCAAAGAAACAATATATGTCATCATAAGTATATTTTATTTATTCGTAAAAAGTATGTATATGACAACCCTAAATTTATAAATTCTCAAATCATTACCTTCAATTCCCTTGATCTTGATAATGCTGGGAAACAAGTGGATCAATCAACTTTTAGAGGTATGATATGAATTATACTATACAAAATTTTCAGTCATCTAGACTTACTATTTTCACTATTCTTATGTGAAATATATCAATCGAATCCAAAATAATCCCATTTAAAATTACTGAAAATATTTTCTTCCAATTTAAAGATAACTTTGGACATAGTAATTTTCTACCCTTTTGGAAACAATTTTTTTTATTTTTTTGTTAATGATAAATTTGGTGGTTGTAGAATGGATATGAAACGAACAACAAGAAAAAATAATTTCATAAAATATTCTAAAGGTTATTGGTGATGTATTAAAAAACACTCTGTAGAACATTAAATTATTTTAGCTAAATATTTGTCACCTTGATGTTTTTGTGCTCATGTGTTAGGGATCCAACACACACTCATAAATTATGGAATTAGATTTTCTAAAACTCAGATATTGTTTGACATTAGTATTTCAACACCCTTAAGAAAAAACACTTCACGTAACTCACTTTCAAATAACAACGATACTAGAAATCGCTTCCTTAAGGATCAATCAATTAAATTAGATATTGTTTTACAATTCACCAGATTACAAAAAAATGATGATGTTATTAAAAAATCATTACCTCCCAATAGATTTTAATGCGTTAAAAAGATAACTCAAACTTAATCATTCATATGTTCTTTTTGTTAAAAATAACTTTTAACGTTATGATACTATTTTTCATATGGGTATGACATCTAAATTCATAAAAATATTTTATAACCTAATAAAAATTTTCAGATCTGAATAAATGTATTCAGAACATAAAAAAAGTTTTTGGAAAAAAATGTTTTTGGAATCTTGTTAAATTTTTTAGAATTTTTGGTATCTAAGAAGAAAATTATCACATACCATAAAATCATATGATAACTCTAAAAGGTAATTATTTATTTTTTCCACCTTATTATTTAAATCATTATTTCTTTTAATTTCAATATTTTTATATGAAAGACATCAACAAATTCATCTTCCCATAAATACGTTTTGTTTCCGAAAACCATAAAATCTAAGGATCTATAAATAATATTTGGATTAATCACAAATATTAGATCAATTCATATCAATATCAACCACTTCATCTATCTTGAAATATTAACTATCATCTTAGGGACTATATAATGGAGGGGATCCACCATGTTCGACATTGAATTCTAGAGTTTTTTCCCCTAACAGGCTACCACCCTTCAATGTTTAATATTCTAGTTTTGAGATCCCTTTTATATGTTCTGAATTTCTTTTTCAATATAATATCATACATCAATTCTTGTGAATGTGGAATCTAAAAATTATTCCATATTTTGATAAAGGTTATTTTATCATGATCACATCCTTAAGAATGATTCATTGAAAAAAATGGCTATAAAATTCCAAGGCTATGAATGTATATTTATTGTAAAAAATAAGGGTGAATGTGATCCTACTTATGCTGACATGGTTGTTGAATTCATTCAATATGGTTAGTTTTTCAATGACTTGGTAAAGGATTAGTTTTTGTTTAAGAGATATGTAAAATAAGTTATTCAACTTATAATAATGCTTCTAATGTCTATGAGATACCATATAATGGTGATTCCTACTATTTCTCTATTATATTTCCATATTTAGAAGGATATTATAACAAAGTAATGGTTATTGACCACTTTGTTCATATTGGAGTAAAAAAATAAAAAAAATAAAACACCTTATCAAACATCAGGATGACATAATTATATATAAATGGTCTTTTAATACAAAAAAGGAGTTATGGATATCATGAAAAAAATATCATCATGATGAATTTTCATGGCAATATAATAAATATTTACTTCTTCAAATACATCTTTCTATATTTTTTTATGATTAAGGATGAATTAATAAAATCTCATATCTTGATGTATCCAGCAATCAAGTGTAAAAATATCATTATTTGTATGAACTTTTTCAATTTTCTACACATTTAAAATAAAATGAAAATCAATAATCATATATAATGTGAAAACACCATTAAAAATTGAAATATTCTATTTACTAATAATACAAATTATTTTGTTGACTAATATGGAAATGAAATGGATGATGGAGAAAGCAGAAAGAAATAGTTTGTTGAACCTATTAATAGAAATTTTCATCCCTAATTAACCACCAAAATCACCATTACCATTACAACCTCTAATGTCAAAGAAACATAAATATTATCCAGATGAAGTTTTAGTGAAGTGAAGAAAATAAAAAGAGATACATAAAGAAAGATTTAATGTTTGTGGATGATAATTAGTATATTCTAAATAATTGAAAATTATGGAATCATATGAACATGAGAAATATTAAAAATAGAAGAAGCTCAAGAACAAGTTAACTGATGATGATATAGTTCAACCCCTATTAAAAGATATATAATTATTATTAGAACAAATTGATATTCCAGAATCTTATATACAAGAAAATTATCATCTTCAAAAATCAAAACGAGTTGTAGTAGAAGATATCTCAACATAAAAAAGAAATTATCGTATTCCATGATCTGTTCCAATTGTTCATAAACTGATTCAAGATGAATAATAATGAGAAGTTAATATCCCTCTAAAAATTAAGTGATAATATGATTAACTAATTCAATGAAACAAAGAGGAAGAGCCATTCTGATAGGTTATCATTAAGAACATTTTAAGACTCTTCTTCGAATCATTCCTCATAAGGAAAATCTATCCACAATACATAAGATCAAGGAATACAATGTCATCTATTGTAAAGTTTAATAGATTCCCACTCATGATGAATGAGAGGAGGGTCCAGATGATGGTGGTAGAAATGATTAAAATCAATAATATGATGGTGAAGATGATTATGATAAAATCAATCATGTTTCTAATTATAGGAAAAAATTTGGAGGCTATGAAAACTGGATTCTATAAATGATAAAGGAAATAAAGTAGATTTTTGGCACATCTAAACATGGTGAATATGATTCGGAAAGGCATTCCTCCTTTATATGATAATGTTTTGTTATTTAATCCATAAATAAGCTAAATAAATCATTTCTAATTTCACAAATGTTGAGTCAATGTGTCAACTTATTAAATCTTTCGTAAACCAAAAATTTGAATAAACAACTGATTTCTTGGAAAAGCTCATAAAACCTGAGGATGATTTCAAAATCATTATTTCAAATTAAAATTTCCAAAGGAATTTATTAACATATAAAATGATGTGGTAAAAGAATATCAATAATTATATTGAATATTTCGATGATATGTTTGAGATAGTAAATTGTGCTTTTAATGAATTTGAAACCATATTTCAAACTATATAAAACACTTCTCTGAAAAGATAATGGAAGAACATGATATTCAGTTGAAAAGAGATAAGGATTAATATGGGATATATAATTCCCTTACTCAGTAATTTAAAATAGTAAAAGAATATAAAGATGATGTGGATGAGCAGCTTATGTATAAAGAACAAATAATTATGATTCCTAAAGAAAATATTTAGAACATTGAAAAGAAGGATCAGGATTAGGAGGTCCTCCTTATGACGTTTTATGGTGGTCTTAAGGAGCTCAATATGTTTTTGGGTTTGATAATTCCATTAATACCGAAGAAAGATTCATCTTTATTCTATTTCTGATCATTTTTTATGAAAAAACAATTTTCAAAGATAAGTAATGAATAAACTTTTTGGTTTGGTATAATTGTTTTCGATCTTTTTAGGTACATTATACCATTCCCCATTCCTTTTTGAAAATCACACATGGGAGAAGAATGTTCTAACAAGTATATTTGTCTATGGAGAAAAATTATTAAAGAATACATACTTAATGAAAGGGGGAGATATTTTCATAAGAAATTAAGAGAGTTATAATAGGTCAAAATATGATCCTTTGGGGATTTCGTAACCAAAAGGGGAGTTAGTCGTATTTATCTTGAGTCATAAACTAGATTGTAGATATTTTCTTTTATATTAAAATATGACATCTTATGTACTTAATTTTCATTTCATAAATAGATTGTGACTTCCAAAAAGTGGGTGATTGTTGAGTGAAAGTTTTCCTGTGCCTTTTTCCATTCCTTTATGATTTGAAAATCACAATAATATTTTCTTTAAAACACTTTTTATCTATAATAATTTTTTTATATTTACATAATAATTATTTATCTCTATATGGATATCTATATAAATATTCTTCAAACAATTTATTATTAATTCATACATTATTTTTCTTATGTCAAAAGAATAAGTTTGATCCGTTATGAAACACAAAATCCCTTGCCTTATGAAATCTGATTCTATCAGAATTGTGACTCTGATTTATGTTTCTCAATTTCAAATTATTCCAAAAATAAAATTTGATTCATCTTTCTCAATTCTGAATTGTGAAAAAAATCGAATCCAACATATATTTCATAATACAGAATAATTTATAATTTTGATTCTGATTCTTTCTAATTTTTTATTCAGATTCACATCACCAATTTTGATTCATCTAAAATTTTTAATCTGATTCACACATCATTAAATTCTAATTCACTAAAAAATGTGAATATGATTGACATTTTCTCAGTTGCGAAACATCTGATTTTTTTAATTCATTTATCATTTATTCAATTTTGATTATCAATTTTTTCAAGATCAAATTTTATATCATTCATAAAGTTTTCTCTTTTTTTTATTTATTTGATTTCATTACATTCTTATCGTCAAAATATTTCCTTCATGCATGATTTTATATCATTCATAATGTTACTTTTTTTAAAATTACATATTGTTTCACATAAATTTACTCATACATACTGAATGTTTCTCCTAATATTTTGTTATATAAAATGAGGTCATACAATTTTTTATTTTATGACCATTGTAAGTTCTAGTTGTACATGTCCCTTAAAAATTTCAAAAAATAATCAGAACATTAAAAAAATATACCATTGTAGATCTCTGCAATAAATACCCAGTAATTGGAATTTTTATGGTGATGTGATTTATTGGGATAAATCATACACTATTTGAGAACTACCTAAATTAATTCATGTGAAATCCATGAATAGTTTTAGTTGTGAACATCTTGGTCTACATGCTAAATCTTCAAAATGGTTTTTTTCTTTATGTAATTCTTATTGTTGTGGTATACAATCAATGTCTTCCAATCTGAAAGAAGATATAGGTTACTACTACCAACTTAATTGAGGTCTTCAAGATGACAGAAGATAGTGGTTTTAGTCAACTTACAATTTGAGGGCTTGTGGTGATATAAAGACAGATACCTTTCTTCATATCATAGGCTTACGTTGGTGTGGGTAATATATACATTCTTTAATGTATAAATCAAGGGGCCATTATCCAAGTTGTTTTGGATACCATAATCTCTAGGTAATTATATTTATAATCTTTTACATGTACTGTATATTTTGTATGAAACTTGAGAGAATAAGATAGTGTTCTTGTAATTTTGTTTTGTGCTAACATTGATTAATGATTATATGTGATTTAAGGTAGAATATTTTTTAAGTATAATTATGTAATTATTTCATTGGATCAATAATATTTATCTTTCCCAAATATTTTTTTCATAATCTTAGTGATGAGTTTTTAGTTGAATCTACTATGTTTGAAATTTTAAATAAATTTTCCTAAAGGTTGAGGACAAAAGTTTTTCAACATACATTTCACCCCACTCTTGTAATTGAGTTTCAACCACTCACATCTCGATCATAAAAATTATTAGTGAAATTATACATTATTATTATATTGATCTATTCTTATTAAACTATGGTTCGACAACATATGATATATATATTATACATATTATTTTCAATTATTTGTTTTCATAATTTAAGACTAAACTGGTGGATTCAAAAATTAAGATGGTTACCAGTTACCATAAGTATAAGAGATACAATGAGGATTTATTTTCTATGAATAATTATGGATACTTTTTTCTTAGATATCATGAAACTATACTATGAATTTTTTTTATAGGTCAACCAAGAATATAACATCATGTTAATACGGATTGATTTCTAGAAATTTTGTAAGTGTATTAGGTAATGCTATCGTGGTGCATCATGAATAAATAAAGATCATGGTTAATCAAAATATTATACAGATTTAAATTATTATATTATATTTTACACTTCCCACACATTAATCATTAAATATATAATTGATTTAAGATACCCCTAAATTAATTTTAAATAAAATATCTCATTTTTTAACCTAAAACATTAACATTTTTTGATCGTCCTCCCTTGATCTTATCTATAAACCCAGCCCCATTATCTAAATCCTTAAATTTTTTATGGAATATGGTTATGATTATATTTCCCCTAATGTTATTTTCATTTGAAACCAAAAATCCTTTAAATAAAAGAAAAGATAACATTAAAAGATTCATCAAAACTCGCATGGATCTACCACCAAATCAGTTCATTATACCTAGTATGAAATTGAATTTAGAGTCTCTAAAATCCCATATGTCACTTTTTTAGAAATTTATATATATGATATTATATTATTCATGGTTTAGTGAGAATACCATTTTGTAAGATATTAGTGAAATTATTTTATGAGAATTTAGAAGTTGAGGTAACAGAAAATAAGTATATCATACCGATCACTATAATTGGGGAATAGCTGATCATCTCATTTAATCTTTTTGAAAATCCTTTGAAGTTCTTCATCAAGATGATATTAAGGAATCTTATAGTAATTATAATATAAAACATTCATATTTTGAGATTAAGATAGTATTAGGGGGAGAATGGGTATTAACATCTCAAAAACTAAAATTTGTATAAAGCTCAATGGTGAGTGCATAATGATAGTTATGTTTACCTATTATTTTAATTTTCTAATGAAAATGCTTTTTTGAAATACAATTGTGTAAAATATTATATTTTTGTATTTATTGAAATATGGTGAATATCATTTTTTTAGATTTTTTATGAGTAATTTTGATAAACTGTGATAATCTTTTTCTATGTTTAAATAATTTCAATATAATATTTATATCACTTATTAATTTGTTTGAAAACAACAAATTCCATTAGGGAAATATTTTATAGTTTCGGTTTTCATTTTTCTAAAAACAACTATTCTCAAATTAATGAGGTTAAATATAATCCCATGGGTAAAAATGTGAGTTCTTGATTGGGATAAATGTTATGAGGAACTGATCCTTTTGATGATCTATATATTACCAAAGGATATATAAGACATAGGTTCGGGACAACATGAAATATTATAATATACATATGAGGAATAATTTTCTAATGAAAGACATCAGGATGAAAATTTTCATATGTAGAAGTGGGTTCTTATAACATTGAATGTGAAGGATTGGTGAATTTGAATGATAAAGATAGAAGAAAAATAATTAATTTAGGTATTCCCATGTGCTAGTGCATACATGTGTTCTTAATCTTAATATCATTTCATTTTTCTCTCATAAAAACCATGTTTATATACATTTTTGGAAGATTATTTTGATGATGATGATACTATGGGTTTGAGACAACTTTTGGTTGATACTGATGAGATAAGATCAAATTTTTTTGAAACTCTTTCTGATGAGAGTTCCACTCCTTAAGTTAGAAAATTTAGGAAATACTCTAAAATATGAGTACAACAAGGGAAAATGGTGAAAATGCCTTGAGGGGGGGGGGAATATAATTAAGATAGTATTGATTTCAATGATGAGGGAAGTCCACATAGACAAGATACAATTACACTTCATTATTATCCACATATACAGAGCGATTTATTAGAGATAATATATACCCTTAATAAATAATTCATCCTAGTTCATTGAGACAAGTAATACGTAATTGTGTGATTACTTTTACACTCCATGGATTGATAGAAAATAACTGTTGACCAACACATCTAATTTTTTTTAATAATCTATTTAGAATGATGTGTTATTACTAGATAGATATGGAGATATAGAATTGATTTACTGTAGTGATTTAGATTCTATTATAAAGGAAATTTAATTTGAGATAGAATATGTTGATTGGGATAGTAGGGTATATCTTCCATGAAATGAAAAACCTGATTTTTTTTCTATAAATTTTTCTTATGTTGAATAGATAATTTAATTGAAATACATGGTAGTCCAAAAACAATGCCGAAGTAATTGTTTCTAATATCTGGATCTACAATGCTACTTGCCCGAAAAAAAGAGATATCTATTATTAATTCCCTTTTGGTTTCTCATATACAACAAAAGATTTTTATTATTATTGAATTAATGAATTTATTTTTTCAGAGTCTAAGAGTTCAAATCTGTGCCATATTGGATAACTAAATTGACGTTACGAGAAATATTTATAAGAAAGAACTAAATTCTATAATCAATTCTTCCCTTTTGACCGAACATACTCAGTTTTGAACAAATCATAATGGTATTGATGAATTTTTGTTAATAATTATTTTAGGAAAATAAATAAAAGTGTTATAGAAAATTTTTTGAAACTGTAATGACATGGTTTTTTCTAGTGTTTCATCACATGACAATAAAGCTATTTATTTAGTAAGATCTGATCCCTATAATTATAGAAAATTCATTGGAATTTTAAAGGTTCCTTTAATTATTATTTGATTATAATAATCACCACAACAAACACGTAGACTCTATTTTAATGTTTCTCTAGAGATCTAAAAACTCTTCTAGTGACATTGAATATTAAATATTAGGTGGCTATATATAGGGTGTTAGCATCACTTTTAAAAATTATTATTAATGAGTAGAACAATTTTATTTTTGAATAGAAATGAGTTATTAGCCTTAAATATCTTTCAAATAGTAATTGAACATTAATATTTCATCTCAAATAACCATTATAGCCCCTTAAGAAATGTATCTAGCTTCAGTGAATCCAACATATTCCACTACAATCCCAATTTCATATTTTATTTTCTTGTGTCATTTCTTCATTACTCTAATTTAAACATTCTTGAAATTATTTCCATTTACTAATAGAAGTTTTAGTCTAATGACATACACTTCTCATCCATAGACAACACCTCAGACTACCTTTGAACCTTATCAAAGAATGATAAATCTAATGTCATTATTTATTTAATGAGAAATTTTGATTTAAATTATAATTATTAAATATAATGAGGCCCTTATATTTATAATCAACATTATTTAAAAACATATTCTCTTCATGTCGATTATATTATATACATCTAAATATTTTGACATATTTTAGACTTTTATTAATTTTGGAAAATATCAAAAGGAATTATACATGTATTGAATTAGATAAAATGATATCTAATTCATTCTGAGTTACGAAGTTTAAAATTTAAATATTATAAATACATTTTATATTTCAAATTTTATTCATCACCTATTTTTTTCATTACAAACTGATGTAATAATTTAGAAGCTCATAAATTCAATATTTTAATTATCTAAAATCATGTTATATATATTTATAATGATATATATGTTTTATGATAGTAAAAAAATCAGGAAGTGATGATGTTCTAATTGGAGAAGTTAATACATGTTATATGGCCATCAACTACACATTAGGTTAGGTTACCACATATACTGAAGTTTTAACCACATTTGAAAGAATATTACTATTATGAAATATCTAAAACTATCAAATCTACCATTTAATGATATTGATAAACTACAAGAATTATTTCAATATACCATTCCAAATATTTGATATATTTTTACGTGATGGAGCTACTACACAAAATTTGTTGAATGTACATACAACAAAACGTTTTAGTGAAAACATAATGAACTATCAATTAAACAAACACTTAAATATGAATTGACCTCTAGAATATCATTAACCAATAACATTTCAAACAACTCACATAGAATGTATGGGTCATTTTACCCTTTCTAATTGGCCATTCATAAGTATGATTGATGATTTCTAATTCAAAAAAATGTAATTAAAATTATTTGATGACTTTATATTGGATAATTTTTTTATAAAAATTTATAGTATCCATAGAATATTGATATTCATATAAAATATATATTTTAGATTATTTTAAACTATCTAATTAGATAATTTATCTCTATAAGTATGGGATATCCTCACTCATTCATGTGGTGGGTGTTATTCTGGATCACGATTGTTTAGTATCTTGCATTTTGAGATTTTATTTATTAGGTGAATTCACAAAAAACTGAGAATTTTTTCTAATTGAAAACATCACTCTTTAATTATTATAAAATAATTTGATAAGTAGAAGAATATTTTTTATCAATTTAATTTGATCAATGATTGAGCATCTTCAAAAATCTCATGATAACTTTTTTTATTTTGTTTCCATTACGAATTGTTTTTTTCTAAAATATTATATTCATTAACATTTATATTTACTTTTGATATGTGAATGATTACTCTAATACTCATTAAATCATTTCTTTTCTTCAATTATCTTGTCTATAACTTTTTATGAGGATAGTTATATCCTATAACTTCTTGTGTTGAGTTGTTTTTTATAAAAACACATTAATGTTGTGGATCGTTCATTATGTTTTAATAATTATTCATAAAAGTGTATTAATAAAAATGCGATAATAATATTCTTTATATAGTCATTAAAAATGTATTTAATTTTATCATTTGTTGTAAATTTTTTTTCTCAATTCTTGTATTTAATTTAATAAAAAGCCACTTTTTAATTGTTGTTAAAAATATGAATGTGAGATATACTATAATAGGGTTCATTTGTAATCCATATATATATATATATATGTGATTTTAATTTTGTTTAAGATTGCTTCAAATGTTAATATGCTTATATTATTTTAAACAGGTATTAGTAGTTACTTTATGAATAATTTTAAAAATATCAATATTTATATATGTATATTGTATATCTAAATTCAGTCTTTTTATTCGATAAGTTTTCATGGTTTCTAGTCTAAATTAAAAAATTACTTTATATTAAATTTCAAATTTACACCCACCACACTTTGGCATTCATCTCTATATAATATAATCATTTTTTACCTTCAACCCTTCTCTATAAATTAATTAATATGTTGTTCCTATAGACAACCACATCTTCTGATGAAGTGTTTTATTTTATATAACAACCATATATGGATTATTTTTATTGGTTATTTAATTAACATAAATTATATTTATAAAATTATAAATATATATATAAAGAGAAAATAAATTTAAACCTTCTATTTGTTTTAATGAAAATCAAAAGGTTGTTTTTTGTACATACAGACTACCACATCCAAGAACCAAAATGATCCATTTTTCATCATCACTTTACCTAAATTGTTATAAAAATAAACTTGTGGACTATATCTAATATTAAAGTGTAATATATTTCGTTAATATTATTATTAAATGATGATAAAAAAATAAAACCCACTATATATTATTTTGTTGATATTTATTAATTACTCAAAACATGCCATTCATTGATTTCATCTTCAAGAATTATGACTAACACCCATTAAATAAAACAAAAATTATATAAATAATTATAGACTATATATTCTTGTTTATTAAATAATATCATAATAATAAAATTCCAATAAATGTGTGGAGATCGATGTTGACACTAAAAAACTTGTGCGAAACAATCCGAATTGATATCATGTGATGATGAAAATAAACAATAACTAGATATTGAATATATATTGATTTATTATAATTAAATGGTACAAAAGGTAATATATATTCATATGCTTCTGAAATAGGTTATTAATATAATTAATTTTTTTATAGGTTATTAATACTCATTAATGGAAGAAAAATGTTAATGTAAGGGTTTTGGCACAAATTCAATTTTTTCAATCATGTTTTTAAATATAATGAAATTTTCTTTTATATTGTGTCCATAAAACCTATTAAATATATTTTATCATTATCAAATGATTTATTTATTATATATAATGTTACATTTTTATTTATAACTCCCAAAAAAATTTATTCAAATGTTATAAAACTCTTAATGGTTTTCATTATCTTATTTTTTGTTTCATTGAAATTTTATTGTATTAACCGATTATTGTATGTGGAAAATATACATTTTATGGTTATATTTATAATATTATTATAATTATATTGAAGGAACGTAAAAAATATTACTTATGTTCTTCCTTTTATGGGTTTTTAATTAAAAAGATAACAATGTGTATGTTAGTTTAATACCTAAATAACAATTCATTCAGTTAAAATGTTCTATTTAGAACATAATTATCATAATTTTTAAAAGTTTTCCATATCAGTTTTTATATTTTATTTATCTTTTGGGAGTTTAAATCAATTTAACATTAATCAGTTTTCAAAAACAATTTTCTTCATTAATTGTGATATATTTAAATGTTTTTCATTCAAATTTATTTCTGTGGGATAAATTAAATATTTACCACTTGTTTATTTTTATGTATTGTATTTAATTATATTTTAATTCAACATAATATTGAATATATGAAATTAATGGTATTTACAAATTTTTCCTAACTTATTTTTTATAGGAATCGATTTAGGTGTTACTAAAGTTGTATTTTTTTAACCTAGTTTATATTCATTGAGTTATTAATTTAATTATTGAACTATATTATTATATATTATGTTTAACCTAAAATATTGTTTTACTATATTTTGAATCATATAATCACTCCTTGTATTTATATTTAATTATATTGTACTAATTTTTACATGGTTTTTTACCTCAATTCAACATGATTGATTGGTATCCTTATACAAAAAACTGAATCATTTTTTAAGTGTAATACTCTTTACCATTTATATTTATTTCGAATCCATGTCAATAATATTTATTTCCATAAATTACATGCATTAATAAGATAAATACTATATTTGTTTTATCTCATGTGTTCTTCATATTTATCTTTAACATGTCTCTTAGTAATATTAAAATAAACTTTTTATTATATGGGATTAAATAATTGTATTTTTAAAATATTAGAAAATATTTTATATTCCAAATGATATGTTTTTTCATTAAATCCAAATTTAAAATCGATATCCTTTATGAAGTTTTCATGGATATATTATTTACTTTTCAATATAATATTAAAATTTGTCATGTTTTTTCTCTCTATCTCATAAATAAATATTATAATATAACACATATCCTTATCTATTATATAATTATTAAATACGTTTTCTAAAACCAATTTAATGGCCACATATATATTTCCCATTTTTATCATGGATTTATTTTCATATAATTTATGTTTCATGAATTAAAATTTTATTTATGATATACTAATTTTCTTTTCAGGGACTAAAATCACAATATCCCATAATGTAGATCATTTTTCCATCTTATGTGGCATATATTGAACTTTTCACATTCCTAATGTTTTTCTTTAAAATGTTTACATCTCTTGATGTTCCTTATATAACACTTGGGATGTGTTCTAATGATTCTATTCACCTTCTTCTTTGAGTTGGCTTATGATGTTGACTTTATATATAGGATTTCATGAAATATATGTATATATCTTGGGTCAATTAATCTATATTTAAATGATAAATTTTATTATTATCTTTTGGAATAATTATTTATGGTTTTAATTTAATTATATGTGGGACTATAATAATGTATACCTCAAATTAATTGGGTAATTTATTATATCTCATAATATTCAATTTGGAAAATTAATGTTTTCCCAATCACAAAAAATTATGTGGACCATTATCCCAATCCAAAAAGGGTACACGAGCTATAATCCCAATCCAAAGAAGGTGAAATTATGGTTTTACCCAATCTAATATGTTATTATTTTCATAGTTTCTATCCTTTAAAAATGATTCCAACAATTTGATTTACAAAAAATACTTTTTTAATATTCTTAGATATATGTTATGTTATCATTTATCTAGATTGTTAGATATTTTACACACTTAAAATAACGCATTGCTTATTTTATACTAATATACTGTTTTTCGATTTATTATTTATGATTCTTTTTTATTTAGATATTATTATCAAATGATATATTAATAGACAGTGAATATGATATCCTACACAAATTATTATTTTTTACTTATGATCATCAAATACAATCTCTTATGTTTAACAATACTGATAATTTTTTCAAATCCCATTCTTAGGGATCATTTCCCATGTTATAAATATTTCTATAACTTATGAGAAGTAATGATGGTGGATCGAAACTGTGTTATTATTGATTAATTCTAAATGTCATTGTATAATATGATGTTTATATTGAGAGTATCCAATAAAACTAAACCAAATGGTTCACTAGATTGTGTGAAATTATTATTATATTTAATAATAATGAAAAATATATGGATGATTAGCTTTTCATCTATCACTTGGTTCCAAATATAGTGTTTAATGAATGTTTTTTTAGCACCGAACGTAGAAGCTTAGGTCTAAGGTTCCTTAGTTATATTAAATAATGGTTTCATTATTTTTGTGTTTTATTTGAGTAATATTAGATATTGGTCTACGGAATAATTGTGTAAATTCTAAGGGTAAGCCTAAATAAATGAAGCACCATAAAAATTGGTAATGAATATAGTTTATATTTTCCAGGTAATGAAATCAGTGTATATACATAAACAAGTGGTGTAAGGCCCTAGCCTTAAACATTTCTTAATCTTGAGTTAAAACATGAATTCAAATTTAGATACATTTTAGGTATAGAGTTTTAGAGAATTAGGAAGTAAATATCACATTACATCTTAATAAAAAAATAGAAACTTCTATTAAGTTTCAACTTTTTTCAGAAAATAATAACTCGTGAAAAAATAGTCATCTCTAGTTCAATGTTTTATACAACATTACTTTTCCTTGACCCCATCCTTAAACCTATTCATCATTATGTCCTGTGAAAAAAATTTCAAAAAATGGGATGAGAATAAATATATTAGTAAGGGTTATAATATAAGGAATGAAAACATTAGCCCATCAATAAATACAAATCAATGAAACTATACTTTTAAATCATTACATACCATGTGAAATCAAAAGATTTATGAATAACACAAAGAAAACATAAATAATAGTTGTAAATTATCGAATACATAACTTACTTACATTGTAGATTTAATAGCAACAAATGGATTTATGTTTGGAATAACCATCATAGTATATTCACTAAATCAATTAGGAGAAACATTAATGTTTACCTCTTTCACATTACCCAATGCATTAGAGAGCTATCTTGGGATCACCCACCTGAGATTTATCACAGAACCACCTATATACATAAACAATTACCAATGACCATAACATATTAATAACACATAAAATAAGAATAATGCAAGGAAAAAATTTTAACATTGCAATCACACTATATCATTTCATGATATTGACATAATCAATGCTTTACCAAACCATTTTCAGAAAAAATTATTACATTTAATAAAGATATATTTAAATCAGTGTGTCCCGTACCACTTTGTAGATTTTTTAATAAAATTTAATTTCAAAACATTAATGTACATATAATAAAATAAATAAAACCATTTTGAAAATAACAACATTAATTATAACTATTTAGAAGTATATATCTTTAAATCATTTAAAATGATATTTAGTTAAAGAGTTTATAACTAAATGATAGACACTTGAATACAAATAATTGTGGAATAAAAATAATCAAATATTATAATATCATTAAAATAACTAGATTCATGATATAATATTTTAATGGGAAGTATATACAATATATAAAAGTGCATTTGTGTATAACAACAATCAAGTTTCAATAGAATGTAAATTGAGATAAAGTCCATTGCAAAAAATCATATCCTTATATTAAAGAAAAATCAATGACATGATTATGTGTAAAAAAAAAAATACCCAATATAAGTGAATAATAAGTGTAAAATAATCCTAGTTCATTCACACATATTAATAGAAAAACATAATATAAAGTTTATGTTTAACCCTAAGAATAGAAATTTGGTTAATAAGTTCATTTACATAAATTCGACAGCCTAACGACGTCACATTAAAATTTAGAAAAAGAGTTGATGAGAGAGGATACTGTCTCTAATAACATGGAAATAAAATTTACAAAAATAAGGATATATAAAAACATATCCTAACATAATAAAATTTAAATTTAAAAGACATAAAAGAAGACATTAGCTAAAAGAGTACGGTGTAAGGTTCGCATAACGATTTGGAAACGTAAGAAAAAAACAAAAATATCATAAAATAGAGATGTAAATGACCATAAATTAAAGTATATTAAAAAAATAATACAATAATGGGATGTACATACAACACACAAAAGGAAAATATTAGAAAATATAGCATGAATCTCATGTGAATTAAAAGTGAGATGAAAACGCGTTACCTCGTGTCTGACTTGACTTGTTCATTATTTAATATCATGAATAATAAATTAATGTTAATTTATAAATATTGAGTAATTTTATTCAGGTTTATTATTCCTTTTATATCACTTATTACCATGTTATAAAAATTATTTAATCATTTAAGTTTGTAATGGTCGTTTTGTCGAAATTTGGTACTTGAGTCCAAATTGAAATTCTTATAATTATAAGTTGTCCATTTTATCAAAATTAAATTATATCCGATATGATATTAATTATTTATATATCATATATACTGAAGTTCAATGTGTTGCATTTGTTGTCAATGAGGCATGAAGTTGTCTTGGAATGAATGGAAGTCAAGGAATGTCACGATGTGAATGACAAAGGTTGTGATGGTGTTGGTGATGAATGGAGAATGGCCATGGTACTAAGATGCATGTCACTTAGGAGATTCACTAAGTGGCATTGGAGAATATGGTTAAAACATTCTCTATGAAAATCAGACGATTGTTGAGCTGTTCTTTAAGTTCCAAGAACTTGTATCCTGATGATACAAAGTGACAACAATGATAGAAGACCATGCATTGTATTGACAATGCATGAGGAGTTGAAGATGATCCATCCACAACTACTCAGTGGATGAAGTGGATTAAAGATGTCCATGCACTATCTCCTAGTTCATGTGAATTGAAGAAGTTCCAATTGATCTCTGATAAGATCAATGAAGAATGTTGATGAATTATGTGATTCATGACTTTGGTTGATGAAGAACCGTCTACAAATGTCTCATAAGTCTAGAATACATGATTGAAAGGAGTTGAAGAAGTTTGTGGAAGAAGGATGAAGAAGAAATTGAAAGAATTGGCATTTTTCAGGGAGGACTTTGTTTTTGACAAAGTCTTATTCGTTACTTAGCCAAACAATTGGCCATCCCGTGGACACCTTGAGGGTTCAACCCCAAGGCACATGTAGGCCTAAGGTTGTGATGGTGTTGGTGATGAATGGAGAATGGCCATGGTACTAAGATGCATGTCACTTAGGAGATTCACTAAGTGGCATTGGAGAATATGGTTAAAACATTCTCTATGAAAATCAGACGATTGTTGAGCTGTTCTTTAAGTTCCAAGAACTTGTATCCTGATGATACAAAGTCACAACAATGATAGAAGACCATGCATTGTATTGACAATGCATGAGGAGTTGAAGATGATCCATCCACAACTACTGAGTGGATGAAGTGGATTAAAGATGTCCATGCACTATCTCCTAGTTCATGTGAATTGAAGAAGTTCCAATTGATCTCTGATAAGATCAATGAAGAATGTTGATGAATTATGTGATTCAGGACTTTGGTTGATGAAGAACCATCTACAAATGTCTCATAAGTCTAGAATACATGATTGAAAGGAGTTGAAGAAGTTTGTGGAAGAAGGATGAAGAAGAAATGGAAAGAATTGGCATTTTTCATGGAGGACTTTGTTTTTGACAAAGTCTTATTCGTTACTTAGCCAAAAAATTGGCCAGCCCAAGGACACCTTGAGGGTTCAACCCCAAGGCACATGTGGGCCTAAGGCGCCACGCCCAAGGGGGAACCCGTGGGGCGAGCCCAGGGCGGCAGGACGCACCCAAGACACCCCATAGGTGCTGGGGCACGCCCGGAGGAGCGGCAGGGGGCCGTGTGTAAGCCCCGGGCCACGCAGGGGATCAGTTCCTGCGCGGCATGGGCGCATAGCGGGCGCTAGGAGCGCGCCCGCAGGGAGAACACGGTGCGGGGCGGCACCGTGGAGGGAGAAGATTCAATTGCGGTGAAGGGGGGAGCTCTTAGTTGATAAGCCGCGAGAAAACCAGCCGCCGTTTCGATGTGGGACGCGGATAAATTCCCGGGAGCGAATCCCAGCCGCTCATCTGATCTCGCGGACGATCGGCGCCGCTCATCTAATCCGCTGCGCTCCAGATCTGATCCAAGCCGTCGAAGGTTTTTTGATCACCGCATCCAACGGCCCAGCGTCCATCTCCTTCCTCGAGCTCGGCTGAGGCCTCCCCGAGCATTCCCGCAGCCACCTTCGAACCAGGCGCCTCCCGAAGATGGATTTCGAGCTCCCGACCACCATAGTTTGATCCGAAGACTCCATTGAGCTCGTCTCTCCACACCGAACACGACCATGCATTAAAATGAGCCTGCATGCAACAAAAGTGAAAATTCGATGAAGGCCGAAGAAAACGGAGGTGCGAGGCCAGTGGTTTGTGCTCAAAGTATTTAAACCGAAGGCATGCATGCGTTCTAAGTCGCATGCACGTGGAGAAAAATAAGGAAAGAACCCGCGTTGGAAACTGAGGAGAGAAACGAGATTTTACAGAAACATGAGATCCAAAAATCTCGGTGGTTCAAGATTTTTCTCAGGCGGATAAACCACCTCTGCCTCGCCTATAAAAAGAAGACCACAGGCGCTGTTTATGCTTGCTGATCCTTTTTTGAAAACTTGGAGTCCCGCGTGTGCCTCTGCCTCGCGAAGAAGAAGCCGCTGCGCAAAGATTTGCGCGGCTGAAGTCCCCTGCGCGCTATCCTTTACGCGACAGGAAGGAGGAAGGGCAGCGCCAACTTGCGCGCCCCCTCTGTGAACCGCGCCCCCTGCGCGGTAGGCACTTGCACGCCCCCGGCCAGTGCACCATGTGCGCTGCCTTGTGCACCCAAGTGCTTGCGCGACAGAAGAAGTCGGCCGCACCCCTTGCGTGCCTTCATTTGAGACAGGGAGTTCGGGTTGTGAAGTGTATAACACACCTTGTGTGTGTGTGCAAGGAGAACCCAAGACTTGGCCATGTGTGTGCATAAGGAGGAAGACCACACTATCCGTGTGTGTGCATACGGAGGAAGACCACACTATCCGTCTGTGTGCATAAGGTGGAAGACCACACTTTGTGTGTGTGCCAAAGAAGGCCAAGGCCTTGCCTCGTGTGTGTGCCAAGTGGAGAAGAAGAACCTGAGGCCATGTGTGTGCACAAAGAACAACACCAAGTGGTGTGTGCCAAGTGAAGTGGAAGACCACACTTTGTGTGTGTGTAAGAATTGAATAATCCATAGTCTTGGTTGTGCATTTGAACAAAGAAGAACACACTTTAAGTGGGTGCATTTGAAGAGGCCGAGGGTTGTGACCTTGTGTGTGCACACTTCGAAGAACAAATTAAAAGAACACTAAAGTGAGTGTGTGTGCAACAAGAAGAGGAGAATAGGCCAAGTTTCAAGTGTGTGCAAAATGAAACAAGTGTGTGTAAGGAGACAAGTTGGCCAAACCTAAGTGTGTGCACTAAGAAGTGTGTATACACTTAGAAGAAATAAGGAGTGGCCCACACTAAAGTAGAACACACTCTAAGTGTGTAAACAAATTGGATAAAGTGTGTGAAGGAGGAAGAAGGTGTGTGCTTAAAGTGACTACACCCTTTGTGGGATTATTGCACCTAGAAGAAAGAAAAGGAGAGTGCATGCATGCATGTATGCACGTGCACACGTGAACAGTGCTAAATCAGTGGTGTGCATTTGAGGAGTCCATGACTTGAAGATCTTGAAGAGATTTGAGAAGCCATGCAATCAGTGCATGAGGAACCAGAGATTCCATGCACTCATTACATGAAGTTGTTTTAAGTGAGACTGAGCCAGACTGAAGTTAAAGATATCAATTGTCTGAGTATTCAGTAGCTGGAGAGAAGCCAGGTCATCCTTAGAAGAAGGTGATAAAGCCTGAGCAAGACGAGAAGACCTGATCAACTCAAGTGATCAGAGGTACAGAGCAAGGCCATCAGCCTTTATCCCAGGCTGTTGAAGATACTTGAAGAAGCTTAAAGTGAAGAAGAGCTACTCGTGTGACTCGAGGAGCTAGGAGAAGACCCTGTGGGACTCAGGGAGAAGAAGTCTTCAGTGGGATTCTGGAGCAGGCCAGTGGGACTCTGGTAACACTGTGGGACGCAGTATAAAGACCCTCCTGTGGGACTCAGGAGAGATACAGTGGGACTCTGTATTGACCATTGTAATACTAATAGATTATAATGGGAGAATCCATGCTGGGAGAGCATGGCAAGGATGTAGGCCTTTGGTGCCGAACCTTGTAAATCCTTGTGTCCTGTGCCTTTTCATTACTGCATTATCCGGGAAAGGTTGAGAGACATAAGAAGAGTGGATCGAGGCCTTAACAAGCCATAGAGGTTTAATTGATTAAGAATCAATTAGTAAAAACTTTTAAGGGATCACTGATTCACCCCCTCCCCCTCTCAGTGATTCACACTGATCTAGGCACTTCAATTGGTATCAGAGGGAGGTTACCTCTAAAAGATCCAAGGGAGTCTTTATGGAGTGCAGATTTGAGGAAATGAAAGAACAACCTCAAATGGAGATATCTGCCAAGACTCTGAAAAACAGAATAAAGAAACAGGAAAAGAAGATGAAGAAGAAGGTTGTTGCAATCAGAGAAACTCCTTCTATGGAAAGAAATGTGAAAGTCACATCAGATGACAATTCCTTTTATCATTATTCTGATGAAGCCTGCTCTAGCTGTGATGAAGATGGAAGAAACAATAATCTTCTAAATGCACTCAAATATCTTCAGAAGAGAGTCCCCAAGGAAGTGGAAATGTGTATAGCTACAGGCATCCTTGATCTTCAAGAAGAAAAATTACAGCTAGAAGATGAAGCCAATTGGATAAAAGGGTTGGCAAAACCAACACTCTCAGAAAGCTGGTGAAGGCTAAAGATGAAACAGTTTCTCTTTGCAATGAAAGATATGAAGACACTGCTGAAGAATTTCAAAGAAGCCTTTCTGAGAAAGAAATCTTTAAAGTAATAATCAAAGATGTTTACCATGCACTGGAGAAGAGGCATAGAGTATCAATGGTTGTTAAAGATGCTCAACTTGAAGACAAAGTAAAATTGGTTAAGGAGCTTGACAATTCATTGCAAGAATTAAAGAAGGTGCATGAAGACCAGATGAAACAACTGGTGGAGAATTGGGAAGGAAAGCTAAGAACTGTTGAGGATGAGAAGAACTCCCTCAACATGAAATACTTAGAACTAGAGGTGATATTGAAAAATCTGCAATCACCCAAAGCTGAATCCTCCCAGTCAGCTAAAAGAAGAAATGTTGCCACTCAAGTGAGCTTTGAGAATGATGATTCTAAAAGAAAGACATCCTCTAATAAAAGGGCAACATCTTCTAGAAAGAAGGTACCATCCAGACCATCTTGTACTGATGCTTCTAATTTTGTTTCCACAAAAAGTGCAGGATGGAAGAATAATTCCAAACAAATATGGATGAAGACAGTAAAAAAGCAGAGCTCTCCTGAAACAGCACAATAGGTCAAGAAAAGTACCCTACAATCAGAAGGACTGAAGAGGTCAAGATTCGTGGGACAATGCTGGTGTTGTAACAAGTATGGGCATTGTGCAAAGGATTGTTGGTACAATCCACTGAATTCCAAAGCACAGAGGAAGCCCATGCCAAGGGGGAGCAAGCCAGAAAGAATGAAGCAGCATCCACAGGTCCAGAGACATCTGTTTACTGCTAACAGATTTGGATTACTTGACAACATCTGGGATGGTTGCAAAAGTGGTCAAAAGAATGATACATTTCAATCTCCAACTGTATCCAAAGCTCAAAAGAAGAAAAGATCACAGAACCTGGCTCAGAAAGAATCCTTGGGAAGCAAACAGAAGAGAGGTGACAATGCTACCAAGAAGATGTTGAAAAAGGAAGAGAAGACCTTGGAGTCTAAATCCAAGAAGGGTGATGCATCCAGAAGGACCACCAAGAAAACATGATTCTACTGTGGAAAGAAAGGACACATCATGGACCTTTGTAAAGAATCCATGAAACTAAATAGAAGCAGACTGAACTCCAAAAGACAATCAATCCAGAAGAAGAAGGGATTGATTGAAAATAAGTTGCCTAAGAGAGGTAGCTTAGCAGCATCCAAAGAACCATGTGGAACTTCCAAAACTGAGGCCACTCTTCCAAATGATTTACTTGTCATATGGCCACATCAGTTGCAACTTTCCAGAGAACTACAAAGAGTTGAAGATGAAGCTCTGGCAATTGCTAAAGCAAAAGGGAAGAAGAAGGTTTCACATGAAGATGTTTTGAGAACCACACCAGCACAATCATCAATGAAGATCAAATGTGCAAGTGTGAAGAATGGTGAAAATGGGACATCTCGGTTGAGAGAATCTTCTCAACCTTGTTGTTCACATTGATGAACCAAGGAGGTTCCATCTTATTCCCTTATACTATTGGTATATACATGTGCTAACATTACATGGAATTGAAGATGATGATCATTCTCATCTGGAGGATGGTTTGGACAGAATGGAGTGCACCCCTTGAGGGGGAGCCAATCTGGAGAAGATGATGTTCTGAAATTAATATCATCTTCAAAAAGTAGATGAAAGGGGGAGCTTTATCTTTGCACCTGAACATTCTAATGTGTTTTGTGAAGTATGTGCGGGATTCAGCAATTCATTGAATATCTGAAAAAATTCAACCCCTAAGCCTGATCTCACATGTATTGTGAATGTTGGACAGCATTGAGTTCCTTGGTTATATCACTCTTGTTTTCTACACCGGGTTAGCCCAAGTAGACTTAGAGTTGATTTACTAAAGGTTCTTTGCTAAAGAAGAACATGTGGCATCATCCCTCTCCTAGTGTTTTTCAAGAAGATGCTATTCGAAGGGAGGAAGAGATATTTTGAAAGAGAACCACACCACACCTTTGCATTTGATTGCCAATAAGGGGGAGAAAAGATTGGCACACATATTGACCCATTCATATGTGCTGAAGATGTGTATTGACAACAAATACAAAGGGGGAGATTGAAGTGCAATGTGTTGCATTTGTTGTCAATGAGGCATGAAGTTGTCTTGGAATGAATGGAAGTCAAGGAATGTCACGATGTGAATGACAAAGGTTGTGATGGTGTTGGTGATGAATGGAGAATGGCCATGGTACTAAGATGCATGTCACTTAGGAGATTCACTAAGTGGCATTGGAGAATATGGTTAAAACATTCTCTATGAAAATCAGACGATTGTTGAGCTGTTCTTTAAGTTCCAAGAACTTGTATCCTGATGATACAAAGTCACAACAATGATAGAAGACCATGCATTGTATTGACAATGCATGAGGAGTTGAAGATGATCCATCCACAACTACTGAGTGGATGAAGTGGATTAAAGATGTCCATGCACTATCTCCTAGTTCATGTGAATTGAAGAAGTTCCAATTGATCTCTGATAAGATCAATGAAGAATGTTGATGAATTATGTGATTCAGGACTTTGGTTGATGAAGAACCGTCTACAAATGTCTCATAAGTCTAGAATACATGATTGAAAGGAGTTGAAGAAGTTTGTGGAAGAAGGATGAAGAAGAAATGGAAAGAATTGGCATTTTTCAGGGAGGACTTTTTTTTGACAAAGTCTTATTCGTTACTTAGCCAAAAAATTGGCCAGCCCGTGGACACCTTGAGGGTTCAACCCCAAGGCACATGTGGGCCTAAGGCGCCACGCCCAAGGGGGAACCCGTGGGGCGAGCCCAGGGCGGCAGGACGCACCCAAGACACCGCATAGGTGCTGGGGCACGCCCGGAGGAGCGGCAGGGGGCCGTGTGTAAGCCCCGGGCCACGCAGGGGATCAGTTCCTACGCGGCATGGGCGCATAGCACGCCCGAGGTGCATAGTGGGCGCTAGGAGCGCGCCCGCAGGGAGCAGAGTGGGCGCAGAGCGCGCCCGCAGGGAGAACACGGTGCGGGGCGGCACCGTGGAGGGAGAAGATTCAATTGCGGTGAAGGGGGAGCGCTTAGTTGATAAGCCGCGAGAAAACCGGCCGCCGTTTCGATGTGGGACGCGGATAAATTCCCGGGAGCGAATCCCAGCCGCTCATCTGATCTCGCGGACGATCGGCGCTGCTCATCTAATCCGCCGCGCTCCCGATCTGATCCAAGCCGTCGATGGTTTTTTGATCACCGCATCCAACGGCCCAGCGTCCATCTCCTTCCTCGAGCTCGGCTAAGGCCTCCCCGAGCATTCCCGCAGCCACCTTCGAACCAGGCGCCTCCCGAAGATGGATTTCGAGCTCCCGGACACCATAGTTTGATCCGAAGACTCCATTGAGCTCGTCTCTCCACACCGAACACGACCATGCATTAAAATGAGCCTGCATGCAACAAAAGAGAAAATTCGATGAAGGCCGAAGCAACCGGAGGTGCGAGGCCCGTGGTTTGTGCTCAAAGTATTTAAACCGAAGGCATGCATGCGTTCTAAGTCGCATGCACGTGGAGAAAAATAAGGAAAGAACCCGCGGTGGAAACTGAGGAGAGAAACGAGATTTTACAGAAACTTGAGATCCGAAAATCTCGGTGGTTCAAGATTTTTCTCACGCGGATAAACCACCTCTGCCTCGCCTATAAAAAGAAGACCACAGGCGCTGTTTATGCTTTCTGATCCTTTGTTGAAAACTTGGAGTCCCGCGTGTGCCTCTGCCTCGCGAAGAAGAAGCCGCTGCGCAAAGATTTGCGCGGCTGAAGTCCCCTGCGCGCTATCCTTTACGCGACAGGAAGGAGGAAGGGCAGCGCCAACTTGCGCGCCCCCTCTGTGCACCGCGCCCCCTGCGCGGTAGGCGCTTGCACGCCCACGACCAGTGCACCTTGCGCGCTGCCTTGTGCACCCAAGTGCTTGCGCGACAGAAGAAGTCGGCCGCACCCCTTGCGTGCCTTCATTTGAGACAGGGAGTTCGGGTTGTGAAGTGTATAACACACCTTGTGTGTGTGTGCAAGGAGAACCCAAGACTTGGCCGTGTGTGTGCATAAGGAGGAAGACCACACTATCCGTGTGTGTGCATAAGGAGGGAGACCACACTATCCGTGTGTGTGCATAAGGTGGAAGACCACACTTTGTGTGTGTGCCAAAGAAGGCCGAGGCCTTGCCTCGTGTGTGTGCCAAGTGGAGAAGAAGAACCCGAGGCCATGTGTGTGCACAAAGAACAACACCAAGTGGTGTGTGCCAAGTGAAGTGGAAGACCACACTTTGTGTGTGTGTAAGAATTGAATAATCCATAGTCTTGGTTGTGCATTTGAACAAAGAAGAACACACTTTAAGTGTGTGCATTTGAAGAGGCCGAGGGTTGTGACCTTGTGTGTGCACACTTTGAAGAACAAATTAAAAGAACACTAAAGTGAGTGTGTGTGCAACAAGAAGAGGATAATAGGCCAAGTTTCAAGTGTGTGCAAAATGAAACAAGTGTGTGTAAGGAGACAAGTTGGCCAAACCTAAGTGTGTGCACTAAGAAGTGTGTATACACATAGAAGAAATAAGGAGTGACCCACACTAAAGTAGAACACACTCTAAGTGTGTAAAAAAATTGGATAAAGTGTGTGAAGGAGGAAGAAGGTGTGTGCTTAAAGTGACTACACCCTTTTTGGGATTATTCCACCTAGAAGAAAGAAAAGGAGAGTGCATGCATGCATGTATGCACGTGCACACGTGAACAGTGCTAAATCAGTGGTGTGCATTTGAGGAGTCCAAGACTTGAAGATCTTGAAGAGATTTGAGAAGCCATGCAATCAGTGCGTGAGGAACCAGAGATTCCATGCACTCAGTGCATGAAGTTGTTTTAAGTGAGACTGAGCCAGACTGAAGTTAAAGATATCAATTGTCTGAGTATTCAGTAGCTGGAGAGAAGCCAGGTCATCCTTAGAAGAAGGTGATAAAGCCTGAGCAAGACGAGATGACCTGATCAACTCAAGTGATCAGAGGTACAGAGCAAGGCCAGCAACCTTTATCCCAGGCTGCTGAAGATACTTGAAGAAGCTTAAAGTGAAGAAGAGCTACTCGTGTGACTCGAGGAGCCAGGAGAAGACCCTGTGGGACTCAGGGAGAAGAAGTCTTCAGTGGGATTCTGGAGCAGGCCAGTGGGACTCTGGTAACACTGTGGGACGCAGTATAAAGACCCTCCTGTGGGACTCAGGAGAGATACAGTGGGACTCTGTATCGACCATTGTAATACTAACAGATTATAATGGGAGAATCCATGCTGGGAGAGCATGGCAAGGATGTAGGCCTTTGGTGCCGAACCTTGTAAATCCTTGTGTCATGTGCCTTTTCATTACTGCATTATCCGGGAAAGGTTGAGAGACATAAGAAGAGTGGATCGAGGCCTTAACAAGCCATAGAAGTTTAATTGATTAAGAATCAATTAGTAAAAACTTTTAAGGGATCACTGATTCACCCCCTCCCCCTCTCAGTGATTCACACTGATCTGGGCACTTCATATACCATAAATATCTAGTATATATATTTTATTCATAACTATACAAATAATTGGGAGAAAAGAAATTAAATGCACCGTTCATGGAGACTGTTAGTCGTACGTATGCATGTACGCTACATTCACTTATATTTCATTTTTAATGGAATGAAAACATAATTATATATAGGTACATTATAATTCCAGTATAATATCATATATAATTTCATTAAATCTATACTTTATACATTCCACATATGGAATTAACGATTCATATCACTTTGATGGGGAAATAGTCTACACTCTCTCAAATAAAATTATCATGTTTACCCATCATTGAAACCATAAAGGTATTATATCAATGAAAAATACATAAGTATAGAGACAATATGTAACACCCCAAGATTTTATAGTGTGTTATTTCTTCAAAATAATTCAATAACTTTCACTACATGCAACACCAAGTTCAATCGCACCATGACTTACCAAAAAAGCTGTTCAAAAGAGGTTATGAATAGTGTTAACTAAATTTTAAACTTTATATAATCCTTATAATTTTAGAATCCATATTATGAGTTTCTTAGACATAATGTAAGAACAAATTCATTTTCAGTATTGCACTTTTACCAAATTTTAATAGTGAACCCTTTTTAGATACTATATTTTAAATTTTTTGACTAAATGGGGACATCAAAAATTTAAAATGAAACATCCCAAGCTTCCACGGTACGCTAGCGTGTGTTGTACGCAACACCGAGTTCTAACACACTGTAACCAATCAAACTAGTCGTTATGAATAGTAATACCTACCTTTTAAAAATATATATATTTTATATTTTAAAATGGACTTTATTTTTGGATTCGGAATATCGAATTTAGCCTAAGGTGAAATTTTGGTACTTTTCGGATAACTTTCATATTTTGATGAATAGTGAAAATTACTAAATTTTAATTAAAAACAACTTTTTTAATCAAAATAATTTATAGTGATAAATTTTGAATTTGAGTGGTTTTAAAGTATATTTAGAATATATTTTTACCATGTAATATAATGTTGGTCATTGGACATAATTTTACAATTAAACCGAACATAAACATGTGTCAATCTTTTGATAGTTATTATCTCTTAAAAACACGCTTTTTGTTTTGACAGCGGGAATTAATTTTAAATTAATTTCTGACACTTATGTGTTTTGAATTTAGAAAAATGGATTCCATATTTGGAATCAGGATTTCCAAATTGTGTAAATAGGTAACTTTTATTTTTAGACATTTTGAATAATTACTGCGGTAAATATTTTATTTACCATGGTTAAGTGTAAATCCGGTAAATAAGGGTTAAAAAATAATGTTATAATAATACTAAATTACCCTAAAACGTGTCTTAACCCTATTGGTTGATAAATGGTCGACCATGGGCATCTTTGGGTCGATTTTGGGACCCCATGGATCCACTTGTAAGTGATAATGACACTTTATTTTAATTAAGTTAAAATGAATACAAAAATGACACAAGCATATATCTTTTAGAAAAAAAATTGTTACATAGGGTTATATATGTTGGATTTTAGATTATAAATATTCATTAGAAAGATAAAAGGATTTCCTACATAATTAAAATTTATTTATAATTTTTAGACATTAAATAATGTATTTTATTTATGACACAATGATGATGCAATAATTACTATAATAGTGAAAAATTAAAATAATTGATATTATAAATACCCAAATAAATATAATATGAAGCTTTTAATGAATTAAACTAATTTTCTAGGATAATATGATATATTAGAAGTTATTTAATTGACTTTTTTCGAATTAATAAATCTGTTATGAGTTTCACAAAAATCAACTACTGAATAGTGTCTAAATTGACATAAAAGAGTTCTTAAAACAAATATTATATTATTAATTGATATTAAATTCCTAAAAATATAAGGTTCGGCCAAGAGACTTATATCATGATAGGTTAATCATTAATGGACCACTTGGGGGTCTCTTGGATGTATATAATAAGTTTATTAACCATATTATTTAAAAATACAAAGAGACATTGTAAAAGTGAAACTAATTAACTTAGAGTTAATACTTAAAGATAAGGTTAATATAAGTAACAAAACCTGTCTAAATTCTATTGGATGAGTTGTTTTCGACCCATACCCACCTTAACCTTTGAATAGTCAACTTTTGAGCCATTGGAAACCGAATATGAATTTATTATAAATTAATATTTCTAGCTTTTCCAAAGGTGCCCCTCACCCCTCTTATAAAAGGGCACTCCTCCTTCTCATTTCTTCACACCCTCAAAGCCTTTTTGTTCGGCCAAACTCTTACCAAATACTCTCCCAAATCACCTCACTACAACCTAGAGGCCTTATTTTGATCATAAATCCAACCTAAGGAGCCCTTTTGATCAAATCAAAAGGAAGAACCCGAAGAAGAGGTAATGTTTTCACCACCCCTTTTTAAGTTCCTTTCTTCTTCCACTTCCTCTTTCTTTGTTATTACCATTATAAAATAATAACTCCAGTATAATATATATCCTTTGATGTTATTATAAATATGGTACAACCATATTCAGTATTCTATCCATCCTTTGAATAACATGTCACCATACGTGCGTATGTACGGCTTACCGTCTCCATGTCGTGGTGTAATTGTTATTCAATATATTATTATTTGGATGGGTATAATAATGATGTGTAACTCATATAAATAATAAATATAACATGATAATGATTATGTATATATGATATAAAATCCAATTATATATCATTTTAATATCAAAAGAATGATATTGTCGCTCGTGCGTATGTACGGACTACTGTCTCCACGAACGCGATGAGATTCATTGTCCATAATATCCATTCAATTATAATTATAATTTTATTATTTAAAAATAGTATCTAAGGAATTGATATCATTCTGGATATGAATAATATACATCCCATTAATAACGAATACGGCTCACATAACAAATAATATAAAGTAAAATGAACCTGTTAACACCCGAAATGACGATAATTCTAAGATATTATTAACACTTCAATGTTAAAAGATCATATATGATATCATATTAATGTAAATGATTCTTGTATTATTCAATAAAAATTATTTCACCATTATACAGGAGGTAAACCTACCATCGACCAAGGAAAAAGTACAAAGTAAGGGATTCTCTTATCTCACTTTCAATTCCGTGAGATTTCCATTGTTCGCCACTAAATTATTGAAAGTGGTGTATTGTGTACGGCCATTTAATATATATTATCATGATTCTCTTATATTCATGTTATTATGTAAATCATTTGGTGGTTATTAACTTTTGTCCATACGACTCAGTTGATTAATGTGGTAAGGGGTTTCTTATCTCACTTTTAATTTCGTGAGATTTCCATTATTCACCACTTAATTATTGCATGTGGGGTATGTGTACTGCCCATGACTGCATTAATTGTGTAATATACTTTAATTTATGGCTATTTACATCATCAGGGTATGATACTTCTTTCATGGTTTTATGTTTCGTAAGTTACCTAATCGATAAGGGAATTTGAAATTTCAATTTCCACTCATTTGGCTTTACGCATATTTCATTGATTATATTACCCCAAGATTATGTGTGGAATCACTATTCATTTGATTATGTCATAATTTCCACTCCGATTCCTGTGGATATAAGTTTGATACACATAATCACTCCATTGATAATTCTCAAGTCATTGATATGAATTTGATAAGAGTAATTTTAACTCATTCTCCATTTGTTGAGTTAAACATCCAATTCGTTGGTATTGTTTTTACAAGAATATGTGTGAATGTCCTTTGATTGTTTTACACTGAATATCCAATCATATTTAGTGTATTTATATTTTTCACACATAATTATGTCATTGATTTATCCTTAACCTAAGGATACAACCTTTATGAGAGATTTCATCTCAATTTACATTCCATTGAGACTTCTTTGATGATATACACCGAATCACTTTTATGTGGTGTATATAATGTACTTTTACATAGTATATCATGATTCCCTTTATTCTCATGATATTACAAAGATTTGATTACCTCAATTATTTGTATTCAAGTGTCTCTTTTGGTTAGAATCTCTAACTAAAATACCATTTTTAAATGTTTTAAAGACTTATTCCTCTAAACCTTTCTCATTAATGTCCATGTTTTAAAAATGGTTTTAAGGATTTATTTATATGGAAATTAAAGTTTAGAAATCAAAACTCCTTTTAAAAAGTTTCAAAGTGGTATGGGACACTTTGATTCAAAAATCTACTTTTAAATGGCTTCTTGACAAATAGTGTGACTTTTAAATGTTTTCAAGAAAAGGGGGATATTTCTCTCAAATAGTTTTGATGATTATTTTCATCTATGTCAACATCCTTCATTATTCTTGATTGAGGTTAATGTGATACAATACAATCTTCCATATTGTATCGAATGAGTTATGTTTGACTGTGGATGTGCTGTTTTTATACCATTCATGGTTTGTGGTAAAAGTATTGACATTTCGTATGCAAGTTTTAATACGAATGTTTATGTTATGTTTAAACATGTTCATATGAGGAATGCATTGGACTTAACAAGTGACGGGTGGAGCCCGCTATAGCTCCTCGATGCATCGGTAGGTCTCATGAGACAAACTAGTGTCTTGGCACAAGGCCTTGGAAAAATCTTATTTGTAGTCTTGGCATGAGGCCTTGGCTATGTGGTTATGATAGTTTGGCATTATGCATTCCATCATTATGAAAGTGGTTATTGATATTGCATGTGATCATTTGACTAGTAGAATATCCATGTGAGTAAGTAAATGGCATTATTTCATTTTACCTTTGCCATTTTATGCAGAAGTTAAAATTTAAAAGGCTTTTGTTTTAGTTATAAATTGCCTTATGTGTTTATGCTTATTTATGAAAGCTTCTGCTATAATGTTATCCTTACTGAGCATCCGAGCTCACCCCTTTCAATGTTTTATTTTTCCCAGGATTATGAAGAAGTAATTTATGAATGACCTGCATGGATAGTATGAGGGGATATGAAGACAAGATGTTTTTTTATGATGTAATGTAAAAATTTATGGATGTATCTAGTTATTCCAAGGCTACTAAACTAATCGGTCTTTCGAGACTTGATCTTTCTCGTGATCATGCCAATGTTATGTAATAATGCACCTACTCTAGGTAATTAGGGTCGGGGCGTTACAGTTGGTATCAGAGGATGTTTAGTACAAACCTTGGTAGCTAGATTTAGATAAACTCTAATTAGAGCACGTAGACCTAAGATGAACTTTGAGGATTAGTATAAAAGAACTTCCTAGAATTTTGGTATTGTAGAGATTTTGTGAGTTTTCTGAGCAATACATCCCTGTCTGGATACGAGTAGGTAGAGGCAGCTCTGGCACAGATGTACCTAGGGGTAAAACCCGAAAACACCGCTTTGAGCTAGACTCGAACGAGAACTGGTGCACGACAACGGGCCTTGCTGCACTTTTGGATACGACACTCCCGTGGGATATGCATAGGATAATTTACATTTTTTTTACAAACTGATTTAAGTAATATATACATAAGATGAGGGTAAATGACCTTGGTTAATCCTAATATGTTTCAAATTGAGAATATGGTGACATTTTAATCTCTAAATGATTTTACGACTACTATTACTCACACAATGCTTTCTGGTTTTAGTCAATGGCTGGATTCCAAGGAAGTCATAGTGACTTTGAGAATGATGTACAAGGTGGGAGCGGTGGTGGCGATGAGCAACAAAATGGAATGTTGATAGGCGTAAAAGATATCGTCTTTATGCCAAATCAGTTTTCCAAAAATATGATCAACAACATATATATTAACCAACTCCCAGACTCAACAAGGAAGTGAAAGGTGATAAATGATAAGATCTCTAGCAATGGAGACCATGGAGAAAAGATACCTCAATTTTCATCATGCAGGAAATGTGGAATGAGACACCTAGGAAAGTGTCTCAATGGGACAACGAAATGTTTTACGAGCGGGAAGGAAGGACATAAAGTGAAGAATTGCCGAAGAAAATTGAAGAGTACTATGTAAGAAGATAAAAATGGTCCCAAGAGTCCATTTACAGTCATTTGCCGTAAATGTAGGGGACCTGGCCATTACCCGAGTGAATGTCCTATTCTATAGGATATTTTCTTGGTCAAAGAAGAAGCTATGTGGAAATAAATGGTTGGAGAAAAATTTAAAAAGTATTAGCACTCCTTGTTGATGGGTTTACTTTGGAATAATTTTCACTTGTATTTGTAACCCAGCAGTTTGCCATGTGAGAATGATATTTGAGGAAGAATTGTCTCTTCTCTTGTGGATATAGGTATAAATAACCATTTGGTTTTATATGATCATTGGGGTTTGAGAAAATGATAAGTTATTATAATTTGGGATGAAAATGCAAAGTATGATATAACATTTGTGGTTAAATTATGTTATTTTGAGGAATTTATCTCATTTTGGTAATATTATAAAATATAGTTTTTGAAAAAGGACAACATGTAGACTGTGTGACAACCCGTCGCGTCAGACAAAGCTGTGGGAATCGAACCCACAACCAAAGTGCGATTGGGATTTATCGCCTACCACTGGACTACGTGAAGTCCCTGGTTAGTGTGACTAATTTTTTTTTGTTAAATGATTTTATTGATCAAGAATAAGATGATTTGGGTTCTTATGTCTTATCAAATGAATACCCTTGGTATAGGAAAATGATTTGGTGATTAAGTGGTAAATGTTATTTTAGAAGATGTTCGTTTTGTTAGGAACACTATATGCCCAAGGAAAATAAAATACAATGAGGTTTCATTTGTAGAGTAATGATGGATTTTTATCTACGTTTTTATTATTGATATATAGTGATTTGGGTTATTTATGGAAATGATTAACCTATAACAGAGAATATGTGATGATGTTAATTACTTTTAAGTATGTGACTTTAAGAATATTTGATGTCATTTGGAGATACAATGTAACATGGGAGACTACATAATCAAATTCTTCTATGTTTTGGGTTTCACTATTAGTTTGGATTATATTAAAGGATTTTAAGGACAATTCGTTATTGAATGGTATCTATTTAACTTTGGGGTATTGTTGGTTTAATTTTAGAAATTAAGATTAGTGCATATTTATCTCAATGAATATCCTTTTGGGGGATCATTAGATCATTCACTAACCATTTTGGTTTTGATTAATCTTCAAAGACAATGTAAATATATGGTTTATCCTACATGGATCATGTGATTCTATAGAAGTTTATTATAGCTCTTCCAGTGTGACCAAGTCTTCTTGAATACTCATCGTTTAAAAAAAATTGAGTTAGTGGTGGAAATTTATTAAAGAATGAAAATCTACTTAAAATTTAAGTATATCTCATAATGTTCTTAGTCAATATCATAAATGAATTCCTCTTCCTTATGTAATGTAACTTAAAAAAAATGTTGTCCTAGATGGTACATTAAATCATCAATAATTTATGGCTTTGGGATTGTTGGCCTTTTCATAGCCATGTTCTCTACCACTCTCCATCAGATAATTGATGGTTAGATTTCTCTTCCATATCCATATTTTCCTACATGGAACCCTAGTATGTGTTATTTTCGGTAATCTTCATACTTTCCACTCTTTATTTTAAATAGAGGCATCATTAATTCATTTTTCGATGTGGGATTTCAACTAAGATATTTTGAAACGTCAAATATGTGTTATCCCAATACCCTATGTTTTCTTGGACCGATGGTATTTCAAATCATCATAGATTGATGAGTTTAAGGACCTCAATTTTATACTTGTTTGTGATTTATGACCTCAATCACTACCTATAAATATTTTCGTTTTTCATCTAATTATATGTCTCTAATTACCACCAATGTTCTCCTAATCGAGATCATAATTTGGTGGTGATCCTTTCATTTCTCTTTTCCTCATATTAAGACTAAATTTTATTAACCCAATTTCCGATGTGGGTTTTCCCACAAAGATATTTTCTATTTTCAACCTTTTATTTTCGAAGAACAATTTCAAATTGCGAGGACGCAATTTATTGAAGGAGGGGAGAATGTAACACCCCAAGATTTTATAGTGTGTTATTTCTTCAAAATAATTCAATAACTTTCACTACACGCAACACCAAGTTCAATCGCACCATGACTTACCAAACAAGCTGTTCAAAAGAGGTTATGAATAGTTTTAACTAAATTTTAAACTTTATATAATCCTTATAATTTTAGAATCCATATTATGAGTTTCTTAGACATAATGTAAGAACAAATTCATTTTCAGTATTGCACTTTTACCAAATTTTAATAGTGAACCCTTTTAGATACTATATTTTAAATTTTTTGACTAAATGGGGACATCAAAATTTTAAAATGAAACATCCCAAGCTTCCACGGTATGCTAGCATGTGTTGTACGCAACACCGAGTTCTAACACACCGTAACCAATCAAACTAGCCGTTATGAATAATAATACATACCTTTTGAAATTATATATATTTTATATTTTAAAATGGAATTCATTTTTGGATTCGGAATATCGAATTTAGCCTAAGGTGAAATTTTGGTACTTTTTGGATAACTTTCATATTTTGATGAATAGTGAAAATTACTACATTTTAATTAAAAACAACTCTTTTAATAAAAATAATTTATAATGATAAATTGTGAATTTGAGTGGTTTTAAAGTATATTTAGAATATATTTTTACCATTTAATATAATGTTGGTCATTGGACATAATTTTACAATTAAACCGAACATAAACAAGTGTCAATCTTTTGATAGTTATTATCTCTTAAAAACACGCTTTTTGTATTGACAGCGGGAATTAATTTAAATTAATTTCTTCCACTTATGTGTTTTGAATTTAGAAAAATGGATTCCATATTTGGAATCAGGATGTCCAAATTGTGTAAATAGGTAACTTTTATTTTTAGACATTTTGAATAATTACTGCGGTAAAGATTTTATTTACCATGGTTAAGGGTAAATCCGGTAAATAAGGGTTAAAATATAATATTATAATAATACTTAATTACCCTAAAACGTGTCTTAAACCTATTGGTTGATACATGGTCGACCATGGGCATCTTTGGGTCGATTTTGGGACCCCATGGATCCACTTGTATGTGATAATGACACTTTATTTTAATTAAGTTAAAATGAATACAAAAATGAAACAAGCATATATCTTTTAGAAAAACAATTGTTACATAGGGTTATATATGTTGGATTTTAGATTATAAATATTCATTAGAAAGATAAAACGATTTCCTAAATAATGATAATTTATTTATAATTTTTAGACATTAAATAATGTATTTTATTTATGACACAATGATTATGCAATAATTACTATAATAGTGAAAACTTAAAATAATTGATATTATAAATACCCAAATAAATATAATATGAATCTTTTAATGAATTAAACTAATTTTCTAGGATAAGATGATATATTAGGATTTATTTAATTGACTTTTTTTGAATTAATAAATCTGTTATGAGTTTCACAAAAATCAACTATTGAATAGTGTCTAAATTGACATAAAAGAGTTCTTAAAACAAATATTATATTATTAATTGATATTAAATTCCTAAAAATCTAAGGTTCGGCCAAGAGACTTATATCATGATAAGTTCATCATTAAAGGACCACTTGGGGGTCTCTTGGATGTATATAGTATGTTTATTAACCATATTATATAAAAATACAAAGAGACATTGTAAAAGTGAAACTAATTAACTTAGAGTTTATACTTAAAGATAAGGTTAATATAAGTACCAAAACCTGTATAAATTCTATTGGATGAGTTGTTTTCGACCCATCCCCACCTTAACCTTTGAATAGTAAACTTTAGAGCCATTGGAAACCGAATATGAATTTATTATAAATTAATATTTCTAGCTTTTTCAAAGGTGCCCCTCACCCCTCTTATAAAAGGGCACTCCTCCTTCTCATTTCTTCACACCCTCAAAGCCTTTTGGTTCGGCCAAACTCTGCCCAAATACTCTCCCAACTCCCCTCACTACAACCTAGAGGCCTTAGTTTGATCAGAAAGCCAACCTAAGGGGCCCTTTTGATCAAATCAAAAGGAAGAACCCGAAGAAGAGGTAATGTTTTCACCACCCCTTTTTAAGTTCCTTTCTTCTTCCACTTCCTCTTTCTTTGTTATTACCATTATAAAATAATAACTCCAGTATCATATATATCCTTTGATGTTATTATAAATATGGTACAACCATATTCAGTATTCTATCCATCCTTTGAATAACATGTCACCAAACGTGCGTACGTACGGCTTACCGTCTCCATGTCGTGGTGTAATTGTTATTCAATATATTATTATTTGGATGGGTATAATAATGATGTGTAACTCATGAAAATAATAAATATAACATGATAATGATTCTGTATATATGATATAAAATCCAATTATATATCATTTTAATATCAAAAGAATGATATTGTCGCTCGTGCGTATGTACGGACTACTGTCTCCACGAACGCGAGGAGATTCATTGTCCATCATATCCATTAAAGTATAATTATAATTTTATGATTTAAAAATAGTATCTAAGGACTTGATATCATTCTAGATATGAATAATATACATCCCATTAATAACGAATATGGCTCACATAACAAAGAATATAAAGTAAAATGAACCCGTTAACACCCGAAATGACGATAATTCTAAGATATTATTAACAAATCAATGTTAAAAGATCATATATGAAATCATATTAAAGTAAATGATTCTTGTATTATTCAATAACAATTATATCACCATTATACAGGAGGTAAACCTACCATCGACCAAGGAAAAAGTAAAAAGTAAGGGATTCTCTTATCTCACTTTCATTTCTGTGACATTTCCATTATTCGCCACTAAATTATTGAAAGTGGTGTATTGTGTACGGCCTTTTGATATATATTATCATGATTATCTTATATTCATGTTATTTTGTAAATCATTTGGTGGTTATTAACTTTTGGCCATACGACTCAGTTGATTGACATGGTAAGGGGTTTCTTATCTCACTTTTAATTTCGTGAGATTTCCATTATTCACTACTTAATTATTGCATGTGGGGTATGTGTACTGCCCATGATTGCATTAATTGTGTAATATACTTTAATTTATGGGTATTTACATCATCAGGGTATGATACTTCTTTCATGGGTGTATGTTTCGTAAGTTACCTAATCGATAAGGGAATTTGAAATTTAAATTTCCACTCATTTGGCTTTACGCATATTTCATTGATTATATTACACCAAGATTATGTGTGGAATCACTATTCATTTGATTATGTCATAATTTCCACTCCCCTTCCTGTGGATATAAGTTTGATACACATAATCACTCCATTGATAATTCTCAAGTCATTGATATGAATTTGATAAGAGTAATTTTAACTCATTCTCCATTTGTTGAGTTAAACATCCAATTCGTTGGTATTGTTTTTACAAGAATACGTGTGAATGTCCTTTGATTGTTTTGCACTGAATATCCAATAATATTTAGTGTATTTATATTTTTCACACATAATTATGTCATTGATTTATCCTTAACCTAAGGATACAACCTTTATGAGAGATTTCATCTCAATTTACATTCCATTGAGACTTCTTTGATGATATACACCAAATCACTTTTATGTGGTGTATATAATGTACTTTGACATAGTATATCATGATTCCCTTTATTCTCATGAATTTAAAAAGTTTTGATTACCTAAATTATTTGTATTCAAGTGTCTCTTTTGGTTAGAATCTCTAACTAAAATACCATTTTTAAATGTTTTAAAGACTTATTCATCTAAACCTTTCTCATTAATGTCCATGTTTTAAAAATGGTTTTAAGGATTTATTTATAAGGACATTAAAGTTTAGAAATCAAAACTCCTTTTAAAAAAATTCAAAGTGGTATGGGACACTTTTATTCAAAAATCTACTTTTAAATGGCTTCTTGACAAATAGTGTGACTTTTAAATGTTTTCAAGAAAAGGGGGATATTTCTCTCAAATAGTTTTGATGATTATTTTCATCTATGTCAACATCCTTTATTATTCTTGATTGAGGTTAATGTGATACAATAAAATCTTCTATATTGTATCGAATGAGTTATGTTTGATTGTGGATGTGTTGTTTTTATACCATTCATGGTTTGTGGTAAAAGTATTGACATTTCGTATGATAGTTTTAATACGAATGTTTATGTTATGTTTAAACATGTTCATATGAGGAATGCATTGGACTTAATAAGTGACGGGTGGAGGCCGCTATAGCTTCTCGATGCATCGGTAGGTCTCATGAGACAAACTAGTGTCTTGGCACAAGGCCTTGGCAAAATCTTATTTGTAGTCTTGGCACGAGGCCTTGGCTATGTGGTTATGATAGTCTGGCATTATGCATTCCATCATTATGAAAGTGGTTATTGATATTTCATGTGATCATTCGACTAGTAGAATATCCATGTGAGTAAGTAAATGGCATTATTTCATTTTACCTTCGCCATTTTATGCTGAAGTTCAAATTTGAAAGGCTTTTGTTTTAGTTATAAATTGCCTTAAGTGTTTATGATTATTTATGAAAGCTTCTGCTATAATTTTATCCTTACTGAGCATTCGAGCTCACCCCTTTCAATGTTTTATTTTTCCCAGGATTATGAAGAAGTAATTTATGAATGACCTGCAGGGATAGTATGAGGGGATATGAAGACAAGATGTTTTTTTTATGATGTAATGTAAAAATTTATGGATGTATCTAGTTATTCCAAGGCTACTAAACTAATCGGTCTTTCGAGACATGATCTTTCTCGTGATCATGCCAATGTTATGTAATAATGCACCGACTCTAGGTAATTAGGGTCGGGGCGTTACACAATATAAATATAAAATATATCACATATAAATACAGTTATTTCATAATCGCCACCATGAGAGGCGGTTTGAGATATTTGAACAATCATCGTTTCGTGATGTAGTAGTTCACCATCCATAGAAATAATATGTTCTTATATATTAGATAGAGGTGTGTGGAAGTGTAGTTCTAATAAATCTCATAACAATAACCTAGTATATTATGTATACTATTTTTGTTATGAACAAATTGAATAATGAGATATTAGGGGTTTGGTGTAGGGACCCGAAGCTTGATGTATATAGACATTACATTAATTTTGAGGAATACATTGTACATAACAAAAACAGACACACGAGGACCGTAATAGTTTAGTGTCTTTGGAAACATGGAATGCAATCTTCTAATCGTGGTGAAAGATCTTCAACATCTCCCATAAAGATCTTCCCATTTTTTCCCTTACCTAAAACCTTTCTTTTCATCCTGGGGGAAAAGAAAACATAAAAATGGTGAGCTCAAATGCTCATTAAGGGTAAGCATGGATAAAATAAAACATACAATATACATTTGAACCCAAAAAAAACATGATCACTAAAAATCTTGAGCAACGACATAAAACATGGAAGTACATAAGGAATAGATCGTAATGGAACATAAATCATGATAAAATATCATGGGAATAAAACATGTAATTTTTGAAACCATTAAGCACATGATATGATTTCCATAGTATCCAAGGCATTGCTTCCAAGACCATCTTAGTGGACAAAGTCCCTTTCTGAATCGAGTTCACTACTCGTTCTAGTCCTGTATTACTGAACTGGTTTAACTTTCCGTTCCAGCCATGTCTATCTCATGAGATATAAATATTTACCCAATTCATTGGAGGGTGATATAGGTCCCACCCATCTCATAGTGAAATCATTCTTACTTGTGCCACAAAATAATCTTAAAACATTCATCATAACCCAATGAATAAAATGGGTTTCATAAACATCATCCCATCATCACATAATCTATATAAAACAAATGGATATTTCATCATAAGAAAATTGAAACAATTTAAATCATAGAGACATTTTACTTAAAACATACACATATGAAATAATGTCATCTTAGATAGAAAATGGTATTGATAAAACACATGAAATGAATTCTTGAGGAAAATATCCTTTCTTCTTCAAAATCAATTTATTTTCACAAAATGCCATGAAATTTTAAAAGAAAGGATTTTGTTGAAAATAGTCATAAAATCATTGGAGGTAGATTCATGAAAATAAGGCTTTATAAAACCGTAAAAATCCATTCACGTTGTATAAGTTAAAAAAACATTTTCCTCATACTTTTGTCGGAAAATTCAAAAAGTACCGTGTATGGTAAACAAAAGAAATATTTCTTCCATACAATGTGGTAAAAGTAAGAAGAGGGTAAAAATATCTTAAAAATACATGGAAAACATTCTATGAAAAAATTTTGAGAGCATATATACATGGATAATAAACATAACCCCCAGTAAATATTTACGAGTAAACAATCTCGGATAAGAATGAGATTAGAATAATTATCCCCTACCTTAGGTTTGATATGCTTCATACGTATCCAAACCTCCTATATAATGATTTAAATAATGTCATTGACTTATTACTGAATCATATTAATTGTTATAATATCATATATGGCTCACTTATGACTTTATATTACACGTTCTTTTGTAAATTAATGTTAAAGTATCGTTTTGGGTAAAATCGTATCATTTGTCGTTCGTGTTTTAACTTGTAATTGTTCATATGATTACATAGATCATGATTAATTACATCAAGAATGTAAAAAATGATTTATCTATAATATATATTCATAATATAAATATATATAATGGATCGATAAATGGAATGAAATACACCGTTCATGGAGACGGTAGGCCGTACGTACGCATGAACGATGTTTTCGTTTCCTTATTGAATTAAATGGAATTAGGCAAATGACATAAATATATAAAAATAATTACAGTAGCATTATTATGTCCTATATTTCATGATTACTTATTATAAATACTTTATAATCATTCATTAATGGTTAGTCATTGTGAATAAATCTCATCGTGTCGTGGAGACAGTAGTCCGTACGTACACAGGAGGGATGATATCACTCCCATGATTGTGGAATTGTATTGAAGTGTATGTATAATATTTAAGAATCAATATAACTTTACAATAATCATATACAGTCATTATTTACACCATTATACCCATACATGTATGGTGGTGGTGTAAAATAGATTACACCACGGCGTGGAGACGGTATTCCGTACGTACGCACACGCGGTGATTTTATTTTCCGTAGAATGGATAAATGGTGAAATAGAGTTGTTTAATATATATAATAACATATTATTATATGAGTGATACTGATGTTATTATTTCATAATTAAACAACTAAAGAATAATAAGTGGAAGAAGAAATAAAGTTGGAATAATCGGTAACGGGCATTACCTCTTCTTTGAAGCGCCTCTTTGAGACCTCCTCTTAGGGAACTAAAATTGGCCTTTGAAGAAGACCAGGACCTCTAGGGTGTTTCTAGGAAAGTGGAGAAGATAATTTGGCAGGGTTTGAACGAGATTTAAAGCTCAATGTGGTGTGAGGAGGAGAGGGATGAGGTGCCCTTTTATAATGGAGGAGAGGGGCACCATTGGAATTCTTAAAAATATTAATTTATAATAAATAAAAAACCACTTAAAAACCTCCAAAAATGACTCATATTAGCATATTAGATGCTATAGGGTTGTAATATCATCATCCAATAAAATTTATACATTTTAGGAATTTATTTTAAACATTATCAAGTTGATTTATCCTTATTTAATCAATTTTATTTTATTTGTGGTAATAACATTATAAATTTTAAATTGTAACAAATAATTACTTATTTGTTGTGAATTGTCCATAATTGGATACTTTATATCATTTTATACTTTATAAATTTAAATTTATAATTTGTAAATATTTTTGTGATATTTGACTAATTTTATAATTTGTTATTTTTATAAAATAACAATAGTGTCAATTTTGACACCATTCATTTATTTGAAATTAAATAAAATATATACAGAAGATGTGTTCAAACTAAAAGATTTAATAGAATTTTACAAGGTCATATGTATCTAGAAAATTAGTGTAGAACATTAAATAGTTCATATAATATTTATTTTATTATTTTTAAAACCATTTATTTGGTTTATCTTTTAATAAATTAATTACTACAACATTTTTTTATAATTATTTAATATACTTATTTGTTTCATAAAAATTAAAATTAAAATCTTATGATTAATATAAATTTATTATATTTCACAATAATACTTTTACTCGAATTTATTATCTTAAAATCACAATAGTTAAATTGTTATATTTATTAAATTATGAAGGTGACAACTTTGGCATCATTTAAAATAAAATAATATAAGTGTCATAATCACTTCTATAAGACTCCAAACAGTTATATATTATGTCATTAGATGACTAAGGTGTAGAGATACACTACCAATAAGTATTGGACAGGTTTGTGGGCCTTTTAATGGGTATTATTATTCCAATAAAAACTATATTACATATTTTTCACTTAATAAATAATTTCTCCATCATTAATGTATCACCATTAATGACAATTATATAATCCCTAAAAATTCTAAATAAATTATCATGATGTAGATAATTTTATTAGATTCTTGGAGACTATTTATGTTAGATGTTTTATTATGTTTATCACTAAATTAAAATTATTATATTTATAATATTTAAGAGAGACATGTTGTCACTTTCTTTGGTTTTAATAATAATTAAATTATTTTCATGGTCAAAAGTCCATAAAATGAATCTAATCCAATCCTTAGGTGAGATGGGTCTACTTTTAGCCATCCAGTAGACTTTTTTCATGTGTTAGGGTAATTTTATATTATTATATTTACCCATAATTACACGATTTACTATTAGCTATGGTAAATAAAATTTACCGTAGTTACTATTCATAATTCCCAAAAATAAAAAGTATCCTATTAACATAGTTTGAACCCACTGAATACAAATATGGAATCCATTTTTTCCAATTCAATACACAGAAGTTGCATAAATTAAATTAAAGTTAATCCCATTGTCGAATGAAACCGGGTTTTGGATTAAAACATTGCAAAAGATTGACTTGATTTAACCTACGAATTCAATGTAAAATCAATGCTAATGACATAAATTATATTAAATGTCAACAATATATTATATTTATTCATTAAAACCATTAAATATTATAATTTAACCACATAAGTTATTATGATGAAAAAAGTTGTTTTTAATTAAAATATAGCGTGTTTTTACTATTCATTAAAATATGAAAGTTATCAGAATAATATGAAAAATTTAACCAAGGTAAAATTTTATATCCCGATTCCAATGAATAATTTTATATTGTAAAATTGAACTTATAAAAATGTCAAAAACTAGATTTAATGTGGGTGCGCCATCAAAAGGCCGCAGAACTGCATTTTTTTAAACATACTTATTTTAACCGAAAAATTTATTTTGTTCTTATACAATGTTCTAGAAAATGTGTAAGATGAATAATAATGATATAAAATTCAAAATTTAGTTAATACTATTCATAATGGCTATTTCATAATAATATTATAATAATATATCGTTGTTTAGTAAAACCCGGTATTGCGTGAAACACACGCTATCGAGGAAGGTCGTGATTGCGTGTAATGCAAGCCAAGTCAGGGTTGCGTGTTGTGCAAGAATCCTTCGTTGTTTCATATTACAGAATCCAAACATATTTCATTTATACATTGAATATATATATATACACAGACTCAATGTTGCGTAGAATGACTATTATAAAACGAACATGAAATTGTGTGTAACACGATCCAAGAATAGCGTTGCGTATAGTACATGCTAAACTTGGTGTGCGGTATAATAGAAGACATCAATGAAATTAAAAGAATATTTTTCATAAAATCTCAGGATGTTACATTCTACCCCCATTAAAATGAATTTCTCCCTCGAAATTCGTCGGGGTTATAAATCGTTTACTATTCATAGAAACCCACATCGTAAAAAGGAATACCGAAACTTAATATTAAAACTAAAGTTTGAAACGTAACGATTACCCAAAGTAACTCATCACTGGGTTTCCATATAGGAGAACATAGATAAAAAATATGGATATTGAAGAAAAATCTAACCATCAAGTTGTGATGGAGAGTGGTAGAGAACACGGCTATGAAAAAGACAAAAATCAGAAATCCATAAATTTGTGATGATCTAGGGTACCATCTGATTCATCGGATATAAGGGCACTTGGAAAACATTTGTGGTTTTGAAGATCATTTCCCTAAATTTGAAGAATTTGAATTAGAATAAATATGTACTTTATTTTGGTACAATCTCACTGTTGTTCGTGCCTTGAACAATTTCCACTTCATCTCTTAAAGAAATGAAGTTGAATTTGTTATTCGTGAAGTGTTAGTAGATCATGTGATAGAATGACGGGTCATTCCATCTGTCTCAAACAAAAGGTCGGAAAAATTTATTAAATATACATAAGTCGATCTATAGTGCGATTAATCATATATGGTTCCTAAAATGGACTTATACTTCATATATCATACTTATGAATATAATAAAACTAGTTTCTACTAACCAGGGACTTCCTGTAGGCCAGTGGTATGCGATAATGGCCAGTCGGACTTCGGTTGTGTGTTCGATTCCCACAGCCTTGTCCGACGTGATGGTCTGTCGCCCGTCCTGCAGGTTTTCCTTTTTCTAAAACTACATTACTATAACATCCAATTAATAATATCGAAAAAAGTTCTATCTTTAAACAATACTATCTTATGTCAAACATAATCAATTCCAATCATTATCTAAAATACTTCATTCCAAGATCATAGTATAAAGAAAACGATTACTTGAAATGTAATCAACCAACCATCATTTATCCCCCATTATCTTATTGGTCAAATTCCAATCATGTGAATACCTTAATCATGTATTCTATTGAAAAATGAATACCCATTAAACCTTAGTGAAAACATGAATGCTGTAAAAATTTAACTCTTTCCATATACCAAAACCCCAAAATTATATGTACTCAAACCATGATATAACCTTCTCCTTATATCAGTCATGAGCTTTTGAATACTATCAAGCATTTAATTTTCTCTTTATCCCTTCATTATGCGCATTTCATCTACATTCCAAACATACTGGTACCATTCATCACACACTTTCAAAACATAAGGAAAGACAACAATGTAAAAATCCTTAGATGTCTCTTTATTCCATAGTACTATGAGATTACTTATACAACATTACACTTGATAAACATGTAATCATTCCACTACCTTCTTAAACCATTGACTGAGCTTCAACAATTCTTTCATCTCACATATCATTTGTAGTCTCTTCAACATCATCAACATAAATATTACCCATACGACCATACTGATTCTCTTCATGAGGCTTTACCTTATGGCATTGGTTTGCATAATGCCCGTACATTCCACATTTAAAACATTTAACCATTGTTGATGTCGTAGCAATACCATTATCCTCATCCATGGTGTTTACTGAACCTTTTCCTTTGCACTTACTGGCTTTATGTCATTCTTTTCCACACCCAAATCATCTTCCAGTTCCATTGAAACATTCTCCTTGATTCCTATTCCCACATGATTTACATAGGGGAAATTGAACATTTTTTCCTCTATGATCATCATGAAACTCCATCTTTCTCTTATTAGCCGAGTCAGGAAACTTACCAAATTTGAGTTTATTGATCATATTATGAGATTGCTGATTCAGCATAATAATGATGTTTGGACTTCCAAATCCAGTTTAATTTGGTTGCTCATGAAGAATATCATTCCATTTTCTGTTATATCCTCCATTATCATGAATCTTCATGTTTCCAGCCATTTTCTAAAACCCAAAAAGAATAGTGTTAGAGGAAAAATCATGCTAGGGAAAACAACATAGTAAAGGGGGTGTACCCTCAATATCTAACATATTAGGTTAAATTCTATGATCGTTGCCGTAGTTCTAGGAATATATCCAATACGTATACTTATCCTTAGGGACATCCCTAGACATACCTTAGAAATATCTCTAGGGATCTCACTAACGTTTTCACATCCTAGTTTCCAAAGTTTGACTAAACCTTTCCTCTGATACCAAATGTAGAGACCCGAAGCTTGACGTACATAGAAATTACATTACCTTTGAGGAATACATAGTACATAACAAAAACAGACACATAAGGACCACAATATTTTAGTGTCTTTGGAAACATGGAACACAATCTTCTAATCGTGGTGAAATATCTTCAACATCTCCAATAAAGATCTTACCATTTTTTCCTTACCTAAAACCATTCTTTTAATCCTGGGGGAAAAGAAAACATAATAAGGGTGAGCTCAAATGCTCATTAAGGGTAAGCATGGATAAAATAAAACATACCATATACATTTGAACTTAAAAAAACATCATCATTGAAAATCTTGAGCAATGACATAAAACATGGAAATACATAAGGCATAGATCATAATGGAACATAAATCATGATAAAATAGCATGGGAATAAAACATGTAATTGGGGCAACCATTAAGCACATGATATGATTTCCATAGTAGCCAAGGCATTGCATCCAAGACCATCTTAGTGGAAAAAGTCCCTTTATGAATCGAGTTCACTCCTCATTCCAGTCATGTATTACTGAACCGGGTTAACATGCCGTTCCAGCCATGTCTATCACATGAGATATAAATATATACCCAATGCATTGGAGGGATATATAGGTCCCACCCATCTCATAGTTAAATAATTCTTACTTGTTCCATAAAATAAACTTAAAACATTCATCATAACCCAATGAATAAAATGGGTTTCATAAACATCATCCCATCATCACATAATCCATATAAAACAAATAGATATTTCATCATAAGAAAATTGAAACCATGTAAATCATAGAGACATTTTACTATAAACATACACATATGAAATAATTTCATCTTAGATAGAAAATGGTTTTGATAAAACCCATGAAATGAATTCTTGAGGAAAATATCCTTTCTTTTTAAATATCATTTTCTTTTCACAAAATACCATGAAATTTTAAAAGAAAAGGATTTTGTTGAAAATACATATATAATATTTTGAGTTAGATTCATGAAAATAAGTCTTTATAAAACCGTAAAAATCCGTTCACGCTGTATATGTTAAAAAAAACATTCCCCTCGTACTTTTTTCGGAAAATTCAAAAAGTACCTCATATGGTAAACAAAAGAAAGATTTCATCCATACGATGTGGTAAAAGTAAGATGAGGGTAAAAATATCTTAAACATACATAGATAACATTTTATGAAAACATTTTGAGAGCATATAGACATGGATAATAAACATAACCCCCAGTAAATACTTACGAGTAAACAATCTCGGATAAGAATGAGATTGGAATAATTATCCCTTACCATAGGTCTGATATGCTTCGTACGTATCCAAAACTCCTGTATAATGATTTAAATAATGTCATTGACTTATTACTGAATCATATTCATTGTTATTATATCATATATGGTTCACTTATGACTTTATATTACCCGTTCTTTTGTAAATTCATGTTAAAGTAGCGTTTTGGGTAAAATCGTCTCATTTTTCATTCCTGTTTTAACTTGTAATTGTTCATATGATTACTTAGATCATGAATACATACATCCAGAATGTAAAACATGATTTATATATAATATATATTCATAATATAAATATATATAATGGATCTATAAATGGAATGAAATACCCCATTCATTGTGACGGTAGGCCGTACGTATGCATGAACGCTATTTTCGTTTCCTTATTGAATTAAATGGAATTAAGCAGATGACATAAACATATATACATAATTTAAGTAGCATTATTATTTCATATATTTCATGATTACTTATTATATATAATTTATAATCATTCATGAATGGTTAATCATTGAGAATGAATCTCATCGCGTCGTGGAGACGGTAGTCCGTACGTACACACGTGTGATGATATCACTCCCATGATCATGGAATTGTATTTAACTGTATTTATAATATTTGAGAATAAATATCACTTTAAAATAATCATATATAGTCATTATTTACACCTTTATACCCATCCAAGTAAGGTGGTGGTGGAAAATAGATTACACCACAGCGTGGAGACAGTATTCTGTACGAATGCACGCGCGATGATTTTGTTTTCCGTAGAATAGGTAAATGGTGAAATAGGGTTGTTTAATACAGATAATAAAATATAATTATATGAGTGATACTAATGTTATTACTTCATAATGAAACAACTAAAGAAGAATAAGTGGATGAAAAAATAAAGTTGGAAGAATCGGTAAAGGACATTACCTCTTCTTTGAAGTGCCTCTTTGAGACCTCCTCTTAGGGAACTACAATTGGTCTTTGAAGAAGACCAGGACATCTAGGTTGTTTCTAGGGAAGTGGAGAGGATAATTTGTCAGGGTTTTTCAGAGCTAGAAAGCTCTATGTTGTGTGAGGAGGAGAGGGAGGAGGTTCCCTTTTATAAGGGAGGAGAAGGGCACATTTGGAATTCTTAAAAATATTAATTTATACTAAATCAAAACCCACTTAAAAACCTCCAAATATGACTCATATTTGAATATTAGATGAGATAGGTTGGTAATCTCATCAACAAATAAAATGTAGACATTTTAGGAACTTATTTTAAACATTATCAACATGATTTATCCTTATTTAATCAATTTTATTTTATTTGTGGTAATAACATTCTAAATTTTAAATTATAACAAATAATTACTTATTTTTTGAGAATTTTCCATAATTGGATACTTTATAACATTTTATAATTAATAAATTTAAATTTATAAATTTTAAATATTTTTGTGATTTTTGAACAATTTTATAATATGTTATTTTTATAAAATAACAATAGTGTCGATTTTGACACCATTCGTTTATTTGAATTTAAATAAAATATATAAAAAAGATATGTTCGAACTAAAAGCTTTAATATAATTTTATAAGGTCATATGTATCTAGAAAATTAGGTGATAACATTAAATAGTTCATATAATATTTATTTTATTATTTTTAATACTATTTATTTGGTTTATCTCTTAATAAAATAATTACTACAACATTTTTGTATAATTATTTAATATAATTGTTTTTTTCATAAAATAAAAAATAAAATCCTATGATGAATATAAATCTATTATATTTCACAATAATACTTTTAATCGAATTTATCATCTTAAAATCACAATATTTAAATTGTTATATTTATTAAATTATGAATGTGAAAACGTTGGCATCATTTAAAATAAAATAATATAAGTGTCCTAATCACTTTTATAAAAGTCCAAACGGTTATCTATTAGGTCATTGGATGATTAAGGTTTATATATAAACTACCAATAATTTTTGGTCAGGTTTGTGGTCCTTTTAATGGGTATTATTATTTCAATAAAAACTATATTACTGATTTTTCACTTAATAAATAATTTCTGCATCATTAATGTATCACCATTAATGACAATTATTTAATCCCTAAAAATTATAAATAAATTATCATGATGTAGGTATTTTTATTAGCCTTTTGTATACTATTCATGTTCTAAGTTTTATTATGTTTATCACTAAATTAAAATTATTATACTTATAAGATTTAAGAGAGTGACATGTTGTCACTTTCTTTGGTTATAATAATAATTAGATTATTTTCATGGTCAAAAGTCCATAAAATTAATCTAATCCCACCCTTAGGTGAGATGGGTCTACTTTTAGCCATCCAATAGATTTTATTCATGTGTTAGGGTATTTTTATAATATTATATTTACCCTTAATTACACGATTTACTTTTAACTATGGTAAATAAAATTTACCGTAGTTACTATTCATAATTCCCAAATATAAAAACTAGCCTATTAACATAATTTGGACCCACTGAATCCAAATATGGAATCCATTTTTTCCAATTCAATACACAGAAGATTCAGAAATTAAATTAAAATTAATCACATTGTCGAATGAAACCGGGTTTTTGATTAAAATATTGCAAAAGATTGAATTGATTTAACCTACGAATTCAATATAAAATAAATGCTAATGAAGTAAATTATATGAAATGGTAAAAATATATTCTATTCATACTTTAAAACCAATCAATATTATAATTTAACCACATAAGTTATTAGGATGAAAAAGTTGTTTTTAATTAAAATATAGCGTGTTTTTACTATTCATTAAAATATGAAAGTTATCAGAATAATATGAAAAATTTATACAAGGTAAAATTTTATATCCTGATTCAAAAGAATAATTTTATTTTGTAAAATTGAACTTATAAATATGTCAAAAACTAGATTTAATGTGGCTGCGCCATCAAAAGGTGGCAAAACTGCATTTTTTGAAAAATACTTATTTTACCCGAAAATATTATTTTGTTCTTATACTATGTTCTAGAAAAAGTGTAAGATCAATAATAATGTTATAAAATTAAAAATTTAGTTAATACTATTCATAACGGCTAGTTCATAAAAATATTATAATAATATATCGTTGTTTAGTAAAACCCGGTATTGCGTACAACACACGCTATCAAGGAAGGTCGCGATTGCGTGTAATGCAAGCCAAGTCAGGGTTGCGTGTTGTGCAAGAATCCTTCATTGTTCTGTATTACAGAATCCAACCATATTTCATTTATACATTGAATATATATATATATATACACACACACTCAATGTTGCGTAGAATGACTATTATAAAATGAACATGAAATTGTGTGTAACACTATCTAAGTATAGTGTTGCGTATACTGCAAGCTAATACGGTGTTGTGTATAGTACAAGATAAACTTGGTGTGCTATATAATAGAATACATCAATGAAATTAAAAGAATACTTTTCATAAAATCTCAGGGTGTTACATTTGGAGTTGTAAAATAAAAGAAAAAGACATTAGAAAAGATGTTACCCCTTTAAATCGAGTAACTCCCTTTGGTTTGAACCAAAAGGTTTCATGGCAGTTCCTTTTTCCTAAGGTAAGACTTCAAGTAGGAATATTGGGATATAGGGATATTTATTGGACATATTTTGGATGAGCCATGGGGCTTTAGATGTGTCAGTAATTGGTTTTAGGTGATGACTTTTTATAAGGGCGAGGAGGGGCTCTTTAGGGATGTTTGAATACATTATTTTATTATAAAATTATTTTCATTTTCAAAGGACAAAAAATTATTCATTTCAAAGATAAGATGAATCTTGTTCGAAGTGAAATCATCTAAAAAAATTGGATTGGTTTTCGTTAGTTTTTTAAATTTTATAATCTCATTTATTTAAATAATTTATTTATAAGATAATCATTCCATCATCATTATGTAATACATAATTTTATTTATTTGATGTCTAAAAATTAAGAAAAATACCATGACATAGTATATCCTTTTAGATTTCAAATTAAAATTCATATTCAGAGAGATAAATTATATAACCCCGTTTAAAAACATACTTACTAAAAGATATATGATTATGTAATTTTTGTAATTACTTTAAATTAATTTATATTAATTGTCATTATCACTACAAACTGGCTCCATGGGGTCCCCAAAATCGCCTCAAGGATGCCCATGGCTAGACATGTATCATCACATATGATTAGGACAAGATTAGGGTATTTTAATATTATTATAATATTATTTGTTTACCCTTATTTAGAATATTTACCTTTTAACCAGGTTAAATAATATATTTGATGAAGTAAATATTCATAATGTCAAAAATAAATTTACCTATTCACACAATTTATACATCCTAATTCAAAAATTTTGAATCCATTTTCCAAATTCAAAACACATAAGTGCGAGAAATTAATTTAAATTAACTCATTTTGTCCTAAACAAAAGTGTGTTTTTAAGAAATATTATATATCAAAATATTAACACTTGTTTATGTTTAATTTAAGAGTGAAATTATATTCAATGACCAACATTGGATTAATTTGTAAAAATATAATCCAATTACACTTTAAACCCAATTAAATTAATATTATAACTATATAAATAAGTTATATTAAAATGTAGTTTGAAATTAAAATGTAGTATTTTTCAATATTCATTGAAAAATGAATATTACCAGAAAAATATCAAAATTTCTTCCAAAGTAAATTTTCTTAACACCCCAAGCATCTACGGTATGCTTCTCTTTGAATAATACAGTACTGTGTGTTGTACGCAACTTCAAGTTCTAACACACCACAACCAATCAAGCTAGACATTATGAATAGTAATACCCACTTTTGAAATTTTATAAATTTTATCTTTCAAAATGGACCTCATTTTTGGATTTGCAATATCGAAATTAGTTTACTGTGAATTTTTGGTATTTTTCTGAAAACATTTACATATTTGTTGAATAGTGAAAAACACGAAGATATAGTTTAAAACCGAAATATTATTCAATTAATTATTTATTTTATTTAAATTTATTTAATGAAAAAAAAGATACATAACACCTATATAAGTTTAATGTAATTCATTCGAGTCAATTGTAATAATTTTAGATATATAAAAATTTTATCGAACATTTCACCGTCTTTTACCCATCTCCTTGGAGAATTTAGAAATTCACATAAAAAATAATTTAGCCACTTATGTGAGTGGAATTTTGAAAACCTGAGAGACACGGTTAATATCAAGGAGTAAAATTTGGTTCAATAAGATAAAAATAATTTTTTGGTGGATAGTAACTTTTTACTTTTGATTGCCACGGTTAAAAGTAAATATGGTAATTAATGGTAAAAATTATATTATTATTACCCCAATACATGTCCTAATTCTATTGGCTAAGTATTATTCGACCAAAAACAACCTTAGGAATAAAATATGAACCTCTTTGGTCCACTTGGATTAAATTAGGACATTTATTATTATTTAATTCAAAGAAGAGTTAAAAGAGTTCAAATCAAAGTTTAATAACTAAAACATTTATAATATAGGGTTATACAAAAGAAAAATTTGATTATAAATATTCAATAAAAATATATAAATAGTTCCTACATAATGGTATTTTATTTATAATTTTGAGACATTAAATAAGTTAATTTATTAATGACACAATGGTGATGGAGTAATTAACTAATTAATTAAATATTAAAATAATTGATATGATAAATATCCTAATAAATGTAATTTTAGGCTTTTTATGAATTCCAATAATTTTCTAGGTTAATATTACATATTATGGTTCATTATATTAATTTTTTTCCAAGTGATAATGATGTTATGAATTTAGAAAAAACAAAATTACAAATATTGTCTAAATTGAAATTAAAGAGTTTTTAAAATAAATATAATATTATTAATTGATATTCTATTCATAAATATCTAAGGTTCGTCCAAAGGACTTATATAATGATATTTGTATCATTAATGAACCACCTGGGGTTCTCTTGGATGTATATAGTAATTTTATTAACCATATAATACAAAAATACAAAGAGACATGGTAAATGTCAAACTATTTAACTAAGAAATAAATCTTAAAGATAAAGTTAATATAGTGACCCAAACCTATCTAAAACCTATTGGTTTAGTGGTTTTCGACCATTCACCACCTTATCTTATAAATAATCAATTTTGGAGCCATTAGAAGCTGAAAATGATTTTATTATAAAATAATATTTCTATCTTTTCCTAAGGTGCCCCTCACCCCTCTCATAAATGGGTACTCCCCCTTCTCTCTAATTCACACATTCAAAGCCATTTGGCACAGCCAAGAACTACCCAAATATCTTCTCAACAAACCTTACATCATCCTGGGGGCCTTACTTTAGTCATAAATCCAACTCAATGTTCCCTTTTGATCAGATCAAAAGGAAGAATCTGAAGAAGAGGTAATAATTTCACCACCTTCTTTCAAGTTATTTTCTTCTTCCACTTCTTCTTTCTTTGTTGTCTACATTATAAAATAATAACTCCAGTATCTTCCATGTACTGTGATGTTATTGTAAATATTTTACAGTTATATTAATTATTCTATCCATTCTTTTAATGACATGTCAACATACATGTGTACGTACGGATTACCGTCTCCATGTCGTGGTGTAATTGTTATTCAATAAATTATTGTTTGGATGGGTATAATAATGATGTGTAATTAAGTTAATTAATAAATATAACATGATAATGATTATGTATATATTATATTCCATTAAATTATATATAATTTAAATAACAAATGAATGATACTGTCGCTCGTGCGTATGTACGGATTACCATCTCCACGAACGTGATGAGATTCATTCCCCTTCGTATCCATTGAAGGCTAATTTTCATTTTATGATTAAAAATAATTTCTAAAGACTTGATATCATTCTGTATATGAATATGATACATCCCATCCATAACAAATATGACTCATATAACAATGTATATAATGGAAAATGAATCTGTTAACACCGAAAATGATGATAATACTATGATATTATTAACAAAAAACGTTAAAAGATCATATATGATATCATATTATTGTATATGATTCATGTATAGTTTAATAACAATTATTTCGCCATTATACAGGAGTTTAACCAACCCTAGACAAAGGTAAATTACAAGGTAAGTGTTAATTTCACAATCTCTTTATTATCCGAGATTGTTTATAAGTAATTATCTACATGGACCTCTTTATCAACCACAACCATACATCGTAAAAATATATTTTGAAACATTCATAATATTTTATAGAAAATGGGTTAAAGTCATATATACCCTTGTTTGAATATTTATAATATGTTTATAATGTAATATTTCTATCATTTTCCAAACAAGATCCTTTTTAACCTTTTTAAAAAAATTAAGTTAAGAATGTCTTTTTTAACTTATACGGCATGTGCGTCTATTTTCGACCATTTTAAAATTATCAAAGCATCCCTTACAAGATTATTATAATATTATCAAATTAAATGTTTTCTTTTATAAGTATGTGAAATTCAAATGATTTAGAAAAGATATATTTCTCTCAAATAGTTTTTATTTCATCTATGTCAACATCCTTTGATGGATTTTAAGATTTTGTGAAGTTGATTTATTATTATCAAAAATATCATTATTGAATTGATGGTTTTGTGATATGTTTGACTGTAGATGAGTTATTTTTATACTATTCATGGTTTATGGAGAAACTATTGACATTTTGTATGCTGGTTTTAATACGGATGTTTGTGTTATTTTTAAACGTATTCATATGAGGAATGCATTGGACTTAGTAAGTGACGGGTGGAGCCTACTATATCTCATCGATAAATTGGTAGGTATTATGAGACAAACTAGTGTCTTGGCATAAGGCATTGAAAAAGTCTTATTTTGAAGTATTGTCACAAGGCCTTGACTATGTGTTTGTGATAGTCTAGAATTATACATCCCATCATTATGAAAGTTGTTATTGATATTGCATGTGATTATTAGACAACTAGAATATCCATGTGACTATGTAAATGGCATTATTTCATTTTATTTATGAAATATTATGTTGATGTTAATGTTTAAAAATATTTTGTTTTAGTTATACATTTCCTTAAATGTTTATACTTATTTATGAAAGTTTCCGTTATATTGTTATCCTTACTGGGCATCTGAACTCACCCCTTTCTATGTTTTATTTATCCCAGGATGTGAAGAAGTACATTTTGAAGGACCATCAGGGATAGTTGGAGGGGATATGAGTGTGGTCTATGGAGACAAGATGTTGTTGTTGTTTTTATTTCATGATGTAATGTATAACTTATTTATATATCTAGTACTCCCAAGGATATTAAAATGTTTGTTCTTTCGGGACATGATTTCCTTATATAATTCCAATGTTATATAATAATGCACTGACTCTGGGAAACTGGGTTTGAGGTGTTACAGTTGGTATCAGAGGACATTTATTAAAAACCTTGAAATATAGATTTAGATAAACTCTGATTAGAGAACATAGACCTAAGATAAACTTTGAGGATTAGTATAGAAGAAATTCCTATAATTTTGGTATTGTAGAGATTTTTTCAGTTTTATGTGACATACATCCCTGTCTTGAAACGAGTAGGTATAGGCGGCTCTGGCACAGATGTACCTAGGGGTAAAACCCAAAAACATCGATTTGAGCTAGACTCAGACGAGAATTGCTGCACGACAACAGACCTTGCATCACTTTGGGTTACGACACTCCTGGAGGATATGATTAGGATAATTCTGATTTTTATTTCCAACCATTATGAAGGGTTTATGAGTTTATACTTCCTCAAAGAATTTTTTTTATTATTATTATTGATTATATCCATAAACTGTTCGATTTATGTTAAGTATTTTACAAGTATGGATTTATGTACTTCGATTCATAAACTAATCTAGTGTATGCAATTGTTTAGAAATGGAACCTAGTTTAAGGAATGGAATCTGTATCAATGCATGAACTCCATGTAGGTATTTCTCTCCTACTCAAGTTAATTATAGTGGAGCTGGTGATTCAACTAGTGCTGATCAGCTAATCACAATACTGGGGCAACTCAATCAGGTTATGAATAATAACCTTAACCATATGGAGAACCTTGATCCATAGCGTGGAGGATCAATGTTAGATCACTTCATGAGGAAAAAACCACCAACATTAAATGCGTGTACAAATCCACTAATACCTGAGAAATGGATAAATTCCTTAGAGAAAATATTACATGACATGGGGAGTAGCGAAAGGGAAAAAGTTGTCATTGCAGTTTACCACCTCAATGGAGATGCTGATCAATGGTGGTCATTGATTCAAAACACAAAAAAGATGATGAAGTATAAAATATAGAATAGAGGGATTATAAAGATATTTTCTTAGAGAAATACTTTATTCATGACCATCGAGCGGATATGGATAGAAAACTTCGGAGTCTGAGGCAAACAGAGGACGAGAATGTTGCAAAGTATGAGGATAACTTTACAAGGTTAGCATGGCATGATGCAGATTATATACATAACCCAAGAAGTAAGATTGATCATTTATATGATGGGTTTAAACCATTTCTCTGTCAAGAATGAATCTCACAATCCTTCTCGTCACACGAAGATATTGTCTCATGTGCTCTAAAGACAGAAAAAGAATTCTCTAACTATTATGACTTTAAAGATAAGCAAGAGAATAAGAGATCTGATGATCACTTTGAAAATGAAAATAATGGAATGAAGTGAAAAGTTGAATATGCATCTTTTAGTAAATGTGGGAAGAAACACCCCGGTACATGCTTGAAGGGAACAGGAGTCTATTACATGTGTGGTGAAAAAGCCTACGAAGCTCATGATTGCAAGTGGAAGAAGGAAGCTATCGATGGTAAATGCTACAATTGTAGGGAGATGGGAAATTATTCTAATGAATTTCTTAAGTGTCAGGGAAACTTACCTCAGAAATGTTCTAGGGATAAAGCACAACTTTTACAATCACTCCTGCTGAGGTATAATCACTCAAAGACGTGCTGGTAGGTAATTTAATGGTCTTTTCAAGTTTAGCAAATACATAATTTGATTCTGGATTATCGAATTGTTTTATATCTTCTCAGTTTGCTAAGAAAATTAGATATTTACAATTTGGTTTAACATGGTAGTTCTTAGTTAAAACTTATAAGGGAAGTATCATCGCAACAAATTTTTGTGAATTTGTTCCCATTAGAGCATAGAAATGTTCTTTATCTACTGATATCATCATCATACCTATGTTTTAATATGATATAATCCTCGATATGTATTGGATTTGGGACCATGATGTTAAGATTTATTGTAAGAAGAAGGAGGTTACTATTTTTAATGATGATGATAAAGAGCACCTTATCATTATAGGAGAATCGTCACCACCTAATTCTTATCTAGATCCACCCCCAATAGCTCAACTAAATTCAATTATTGTAGAGGAAGAGAATGAAATGTCAGTGGGTGGGGAAAGGAATGTTCAAATAGAGGATGTACCTATTGTGAATGAATATGTTGATGTGTTTCCATGAAGATTTACCTAGACTTCCTCCAAAATGAGAAATTGAGTTTTCCATTGATTTAATTCCCGATTCAAGGCCCATATCAAAGACCCCTTATAGAGTTACCACTAAGGAATTAGTGGAACTGAAGAAAAAACTAGAGGAATTGAGTAATAAGTGATTTATTTACCCTAGTGTTTCTCTATGGGGATCCCCTGACCTTTTTATTAAGAAGAAAGTGGGATCTATGACGTTATATATCGACTACAGGGAGACCATTTCCATAATAATAAAGAACAAGTATCCTCTACCTCACAGTGATGATTTATTTGACCAACTTCATGGAGCTCAATACTTTTCAAAGATTATAGTTGTGTGTGAACAAGGATGACATTCCGAAGATAGAATTTCGAACCAAGTATGGGCATTATGAGTTTACAGTAATGCCTTTTGGATGGACAAATCCACCATTGGTTTTCAAGGATCTAATGAACATATTTTTCGAATAATATCTTGATGACTTTATAGTTGTATTTATTGATGATATCTTGGTATACACCAAAAGATATGAAGATCAGGAAAACTACTTGTTCATTATCTTGAAGACTCAAAGAAGACCTGAATTATATATGAAGTTTAGCAAGTGTGAATTTTAGCTTCAAGAGATTTCTTTTCTTTGACATATTATCTCTAAGGATGGAATCTCTATTGATCATTATAAGATAATATCAATCCAAAAATGGCCAGTACTAATAAGTATAACCGAGGTATGTAGTTTTTTTGGCTCAGCAGGTTATTATCAGCATTTCATCCAAAAATTTTCCCGGTTGGCTAACCCATTAACAAAGCTCACACGAAAAGGGGTTAAATTTGTTTGGAAAAAAGAGTGTAATAAATATTTTCATGAATTGAAGAGATTATTAGTCAATGCTCTTATCTTGAGTCAACCATTGTGGAATGATGGATTTGTTATTTATAGTTATGCATCAAAGAAAAGACTTGGTTGTGTCCTTATGTAGAATGATAGGTTTATTGCATATGCACTATGACAACTGAAAATTAATGAGCAAGACTATCCTTTTCATGATCTTGAGTTAGAAGCTATAATTTTTTCTTTGAATATTTGGAGACACTATCTCTATGGTTAAAAAGAATAGATATATACTGATCAGAAGAGTTTAAATTATATTATCTCATAGAAAGAACTCCACATGAGGCAAAGGAGAGGGCTTGAACAACTCAAGGATTATGATTGCACTATACACTACCACATGGGGAAGGAAAATAAGGTGGAAAATGCTTTGAGTAGAAACAATCATGGCATTTTCAACATGATGAGAGTTGAAAAGGATCCTTCATATATGGATATATTAAATATGGATATGGGAATCACCATCCAAGGTGAAACATCAATGATTTTTCCAATTTTTGCTAAACCATCTTTAATAGAAATGATAAAGAGTTCTTAGACAGGTGATGAAGAGTTTAAAAAGAAGATTAAAGCTGTGAATGATGGGAGATTGAGTGAATTTGTGTATATAGATGGAATTTTGAAATTTGGGAAGAGACTTTTTGTTCTCTATCTACCTGATCTATAAAGGGAATTGTTGGACGATGCTCATAGTTCCGATTTGTCTATACACTCTGGGAGCACCAAAGCTTATAGTGATTTGAAGGAACATTTTTGGTTGGACCACATGAAGAGGGAGATTGCTGATTTTTGGACAAGATGTATGGGTTTTCAACAAGTTAAAGTCGGAAGGCTACAGCTTGGAGGAGTCATGAAACCTCTTCCCATACCTGAGTGGAAATGAGATAATATCACGATGGACTTTGTCATGGGACTATGAATTACTCCTAGAAGGAACAATGAAATATGGGTCATTGTAGATCATCTTACCATGTAAACACATTTTCTTGTTATAAGTAAGCATTTACCACTTGAACGTCTAGAATATATATATATTAATGAATTTTTGAGACTTCACGAAGTACCCATATGAATTGTTTCTGATCATGATCCACGTTTTACATCAAGATTATTGAAAAGTCTTCAGAAATCTCTGGATACTGAACATCATTTGAGCACTTCCTACCACCCCCATAGTGATGGACAATCAGGATAGACTATTAAAAACATAGAAGACATGTTGAGATCTTGCCCACAATATTTTCAGGGTATGTGGGATCAATATTTACCTCTTGTAGAATGTTACTATGATAATATCTTGCATTAATGTATTCGGATGGAACCGTATAAAGCATTATATGGAAAGAGATGTCTCACACCAACCTATTGGGATGATGTTGGGGAAAGAAATCTTGTAGGCCCAGAACTGGCGGAGGAAATGATTTAAATGGAGAGGGTAATCTAAAACCACATCAAAGCAATCCAAAGTAGGTAGAAGAGCTATGCCGATAACCGAAGGAAGGATTTGTAATTTCAGGTAGGACATCATGTTTTCATGAAGGTATATCCGTGGAAGGGTGTTATATGTTTCATTAAGAATGGAAAATTGAGTCCCAGGTACATCAGACCTTTCGAAATTCTAGAACGAATTGGGGCTGCACCTTACCATTTGGCAATGCCCCAAAATCTCTCCAAAGTTCATGATGTGTTCCACGTATCACTGTTGAGAAAATAACAGCCTGACCCAACGCATGTACTCACCTATGAAGAATTATAATTAGATCCAGATCTGTCTTATTGTGAAGAGTTGGTTATGATTCTTTACATAAGATAACAAGTGCTAAGAAACCAGACTAATCGTCCGGTAAAAGTTTTATGGAGAAACCATAAGATGGAAGAGGAAACATGGGAACCTGTTGAACTTTTGATAAAGAACCACCAGAGTCTTTTTGCGTAGTAATATTCTTGAAATTTTGAGTAAAAATTTAATTTAAGGAGGGTATAATGTAACACCCCAAGCTTCTACAGTATGCTTATCCTTGAATAATATTGTAGCGTGTGTTGTACACAACATCTAGTTCTAACACTCCACAAGCAATCAAACAAGCCGTTATGAATAGTAATACCCACTTTTTTAAATTTTATAAATTTTATCTTTCAAAATGGACTTCATTTTTGGATATGGAATTTAGAAATTAGATTATGGATAATTTTTGGTATTTTTCTGAAAACATTCAGCTTTTGATGAATAGTGAAAAACACTGAGTTATAGTTTAAACCCGAATTTTTATTTAAATAATTATTTATTTTATTTAAATTTATTTTAGGACAAAATAGATACATAATACCTATAATAGTTCAATTTAATTCATTCAAGTCATTTTATAATAATTTTAGATATATAAAAATTTTATTGATCTTTTCACCGTCTTTTACCCATCTCCTAGGACAATTTTCAAATTCACATAAAACATAATTTTACCGCTTCTGTGAGTGAAATTTTGAAAATCTGAGAGACACTGTTAATATTAATGAGTAAAATGTTTTTCAATAAGATAAAAATAATTTTTTGGTGAATAGTAACATTTTACTTTTATTTGCCACTATTGAAAGTAAATAGGGTAATTAAGGGTAAAAATGATATTATTGTTACACTAACACAAGTATTATTTATATTGGCTAATTATAATTCGTCAAAATACAACCTTATAAATAAAATATGAACCTTTTTGGTCAACATGGATTAGATTAGGACATTTATTATTATTTAATTCAAAGAAGAGTTAAAATAGTTAAAATCAAAGTTTAATAACTAAAATATTTTTAATATAGGGTTATACATAAGATAAATTTGATTATAAATATTATTTAGAAATATAAATATATTTCATACATAATAGTATTTTATTTATAATTTTTATACATTAAATAAGTTAATTTATTTATAACACAATGGTGATGCAGTAATTACCTAATTAGTGAAATATTAAAATTATTGATATTATAAATATAATAATAAATGTTATTTGAGACTTTTTATGAATTAAACTAATTTTCTAGGTTAATATGACATATTATGGTTGGTTAGAATAATTTTTTTCGAACTAATAATGCTATAATGAATTTAGCAAAAACAAAATACCAAATAGTATCAAAATTGACATAAAAGATTTTTTAAAACAAGTATTATATTATTAATTGATATTATATTCTTAAAGATCTATGGTTTGGCCAGAGGACTTATATAATGATATGTGTATCATTAATGAACCACTTGCGGTTCTCTTAGAAATATATAGTAGGTTTATTAACCATATAATATAAAAATACAAATAGACATTGTAAATGTCAAACTATTTAACTAAGAGTTAAATCTAAAAGATAAAGTTAATATACTAACTCAAAACTATCTAAAACCTATTGGTTGAGTGGTTTTACACCCATCCCCACCTTATATTTTAAATAATCCTTTTGGAGCCATTAGAAACTGAATATGATATTATTATAAAATAATATTTCTATCTTTTCCTAAGGTTCCCCACACCCCTCTTATAAAATGGCACTCACCCTTCTCTCTAATTCACACCTTCAAATCCATTTATATCGGCCAAACCCTAGCAAAATATCTTCTCAACTTCTCTAAATTCATCCTAGAGGCCTTCATTTGGTCATAATGCCATATCAAGGTGCCCTTTTGATCAAATCAAAAAGAAGAACCCGAATAAGAGGTAATATTTTCACCACCCTCTTACATGTTTTTTTCTTCTTCCACTTCTTATTTCATTGTTATCTCAATTATAATATAATAAATACAGTATCTTCTATGTACTGTGATGTTATTATAATTCTGGTACAACCATATTCTTTATTTTATCCATCCTTTGAATGACATGTCACCATACGTGTGTACGTACGGATTACCGTCTCCACATCGTGGTGTAATTGTTATTCAATTCATTTTTATTTGGATGGGTATAATAATGATGTGTAATTCATGTAAATAATAAATATAACATGATAAAGATTATATATATATGATATTCCATCCAATTATATATTATTTTAATATCAATATAATGATATTGTCGTTTGTGCGTACATACGAATTACTGTCTCCATAAACGCGATGGGATTCATTCCCCATCGTATCCATTCAAGACAAATTTCCATTTTTTATTTAAAAATAATGTTTAAAGACATGATATATTTCAGGATATGAATAAGATACATCCCATCCATAACAAATATGAGTCACATAATAAACAATATAAAGGAAAATGAATCCGTCAACTCCCAAAACAATGATAATACTAATATATTATTAACAATAAAATGATAAAAGATCATATATGATATTATATTAATGTGTATGATTAATCTATTATTTAATAATAATTATTTCACCATTATACAAGTGTTTAACCTACCCTTGACCAAGTAAAAGAACAAGGTAAGGGTTAATTTTACAATCACATTATTATCTAAGGTTGTTTATATGTAATTTTTTACTGGGACCTCTTTATCATCCACATCTATGATTCATAAAAATGTATTTCAAAACATTCTTACTATTTTATTGACAATTATTTAAAGTCATTTATACCCTTTTTTTACTTTTTATATGATTTTTATAAATGAATCTTTCTGTCGTTTTCCAAACATGGTCCTTTTTAACCTTTTCGACATAATTAAGGTAAAAATGTATTTTTTAAATTATACGGCTGGTGAGAGTATTTTCCACCGTTATAAAATCATCTAAGATTACATCAAAACCACATAGGAATATTTTCAATGTAAATGTTTTCTTTTATAATAATGTGACTTATAAATGATTAAAAAAGAGATATTTCTCTCAAATAGTTTTGATATCATCTATGTCAACATCCTTTGATAGATTTTAAGCTTATTTGATGTTGATTTATTATGATACAAAACTTCCATATTGTATTGAAGGTATTGTGATATGTTTGACTATGGATGTGTTATTTTTATACCATTCATGCTTTATGGAGAAATTATTGACACTTCGTTTACTAGTTTTAATACGAATGTTTATGTTATGTTTAAACCTATTCATATAAAGAATGCATTGGACATAGTAAGTGATGGGTGGAGCCCGCTATATCTCTTTGATGCATCGGTAGGTCTCATGAGACAAAATAGTTTCCTGGCACAAGGATTTGAAAGAATCTTATTTGTAGTCCTGGCTTAAGGCCTTGACTATGTGGTTATGATAGTCTAGAATTATGCATTACATCATTATAAAAGTGGATATTGATATTACATGTGATTATTCGACTAGTATAATATCCATGTGAATAATTAAATAGAATCATTTCATTTCATTTCTACCATATTATGCTAAAGTTCAATTTTAGAAGGCTTTTGATTTTGTTAGACACTACCTTAAATGTTTATGCTTATTTGTGAATGTTTCTGCTATATTGTTATCCTTACTGGTTATCAGAGCTCACCCATTTCATTGTTTTATTTTTCCTAGGATGTGAAAGAAGTATTTTATGAATGACCTGTAGGGATAGTATGAGGGGATATGAGTGTGGTCTATTAAGACAAGACGTTTTTGTTGTTTTTATTTCAGGATTTAATGTAAAAATTATTTATATATCTAGTACTTCCAAGGATACTAAACTAATCGGCCTTTCGGGACATGATTTCCTTATATCATTCCAACCTTATGTAATAATGCACCGACTCTGGGTTACTGGGGTCAGGGTGTTACAATTTTGATGTCCCGATTCTAATGAAGAATATTAGTTTGTATGATATAACATATAAATGTGACCCAAACTATATTTAAAAAGGGTTCTCCATCAAAAGAGGGAAAATTGACAATTTAAATAATATTAGACTGTTTATGCTTATAAATAGATTCATTCACATTTTAAGCTTCAAACTCTTATTGGATAAATGTAAAAACATTTAATAAACTTATGTAATTATATTGTATATAGTTCTGTTCTTTCCTGAAAATATAATGACTATGTCTTAACTACCATTTTAAATTATAATATTATATTATTATTTTTTAGTATAACTCAACGTTGTGTGCAACGTAATATTTCAAAGAAACCAATAACTGCATATCTGTATAAAAAATCATAGCATCCTACTTAATGTAAAAGAAATATTTAATTCACTAATATTAATAAATATGAAAATGTCTTATTATTTATTTAACTGGGATTTTATATCTTTCCCCCTTTTGGAAATTGGGTTTTAAATATTTTTAAATTGTGGTAGGAAATATCATTAAAAATACTACATTGTAAAAAGTATCAATAAAACTATCACTTTAAAATAAATTATGAAAAATTCAAAGGTCACTAGAGATAACCCATACAAGGATTCCATGAAAACATGGATATGAAAGAGAAAAATATAAATCAATTTCTAATGGAATATGATAGAAAACATGATTAGGAAAATGTTAACAATAAGTAAACCACAAACATGTGATTTGTTAAATGGTCATTGGTGTTCCAATTGGAAAATTAAACAAAAAAAATTTTTGATTAAAGATTTTTTTAATAATGGTTGGGAATTTATTTATGATATTGAATAAATACATAATGAAATATACATACTTTTCAGGTAGAGTTTCATCCTTTAATATGTTCTTACCAAAAACTCATCTTTTCTCCAAACGATGAGTCTTCCAGATGTATTGGTCACTCTAGAAGTACTAGAATCAACATCTAGAGAGTCACAAAATCCACAAAAGATGAACTATATATTTCCCCTATCCATAGAAATAAACCATAAACAAAATGGTTAGTATGAGGTAAGATAATATACAAAAAGGATAATCCTTTATAACAAGAGATACTACTCTTAATATCCAAAATTCAACAAACTATACCCAAAGTTCAACAAATAACAGTCAATACACTATAGTGTTGATTCAATATTTTTTGTTATGAATTTTCCAATACTTATTTATTTAAAAATCACAAACACACTATCTTATGGAAAATTTCTTTTCCCCTCTATTTTATATTCCTAAGGAAAATTTTTCTTCCCAATGAAAATTTATCCCTAGCATGTTTTCATTGATCATATTATAATCTAATTCATTTTATTTCTAAGTATAAAATTTGGTTTCATATCTAAATCCATAGAATCATATAAATACTTAGATATAGAGAATTCGGTTTTCGGGTTCTGAATCTAGGTTTCGAATTCCGTGAATTTAGACTCCAAACTTTATGAGTTCAGACTCCAATTTTTCTAAATTCAAACTTCGAACCTTCTGAGTTTAGACTCCGAATTCTATGATTTTAGACTCTGACCATTCCATGTTCAAGATCCTAATTCTCTGAATTCCATCTCCAAACTTTCTGAGTTCAGACTCTGAATTCTCTGAATTCAGATTACAAACTTTCTAAGTTCAGACTACGAATTATCTGAATTCAGAATTCAAACATTGTGAATTCAGACTCCAAATTCTTAAGAATTAATACTCTAATTATCCTTGAAATTCATACTCCAAAATTCTATATAATTCAGGTTATGAATTATTTTAAACACAAAATCCGATTATCCATGTTTTATAGACACTAAATTCTTTTATGGATTGACTCCAAACATTTATTTTTCCCATACACTATGAAAAATTAATTTGGTTAAGAAACCATATTTTTGTTTACTTGTTTTATACATATAAAATGATGTTGTTCTTTCTATTTCTAACTAACCCTTGTTTTAGTGAAATTATTACAAGTCCCTTCTATGTTAGGGGAAAAATATGACCATTAGAGGAGGGATCCAACTCTTGAATATATGCCTTTAAATAAGAGATCATTTTAATGAGCCCACAACTTTGATGATTGTTCTGTGACTCTAGAGATTACATGATACTGAAGTGATTTATAGAGAGACTATCATGCTTTGTACGTATTTAACATCTTGTTCAAAATTTCTTTATGAAACTCTGAATGTTTATGAGCACATTTGAGGCTTCTAGGGATAGGAAGACATATGTGCTGACTAACATGATGTTAGAGGGATTGCGGGGATAACAAGACAGTTTCTGATATTCATATTGAGGGCTTACCCTGGTGTGGTTGAGACAAACCTTCTTGAAAGTATAAATCAAGTAACCTTTATCCATGGTTGTTGGATACCCTTCTCATAGGGTTAAAAGATTTAATACTGGTAAATTGAATTGTTTCATCTTTTCCATTATATTTTGATTGACAGGGAAAGTATAACTATCTTATAATTTCTTATACATGTATACTCTGATTAGTAAGATTCTATATGCTTTAAGGTAGAATATTTATCTTTGTAAAATTTTCTTATGTTTCATTTCTAGAACCATTTTCTGGAATAAAAATTTTTTTAGAACTAAGAGGTTTTGTGAGTTTACCTTTTTAATGTTGTTAAAAATTACCATATCTAAAAGTTCCTAAAGAATTTTATTATGTATACAATTTAACCTCTCTTGTATATTGAGAATCTACATTAATTATTTTGATTCTAAAATTGGTATCGAAGAAGGTATCTAAAATACATATATTCATATATATGTTTTTCGGCTCCAGTTTTTAATTTTTCTAGATTTTCCTTACGATATTTTAATCCTTGTTTACAAATTTTTATTACTAATGAGTTTCTATGGAAATACATTTTTGTTGAGATGGAAGGAATGAATGTTGGTTCAACTGATAATCATAATCCAACCAGACCACATATTTTTCTTTGGAACGATTATTAATATTAGAGAGATCGAATGAAGAAATTTTTCATTAATACTAGAGTGGAAAATATTGTTGTGCTTACTAGAGATTACAATATTCCTGGTAAAGAAGTCAGAAATTTTACTTATCAATAGAAGTCAGAATATCAACTAATGTACAAAGTACAAAATAATTTTTTGTGTTTTAGGACCAGGAATATATATAGCTATATTTATTCTTGTGAAGCTACAAATTGGATTTGGAAGAATCTTGAAATAAATCATTTTGGAACTTCCAATGCTATTGAAACTATAAGAGCTATTCTTAGAGCTGAGTACCATGGTTTTTTCTTTCTTTATGGAGAACTTATATATATGGTATAATAATGATTTATAAATATTTTTAACAACCTACAATCCATGGGTGAAAAATGTTTAGATGATGAGGCACTTGTAGACATGATTATAGACATCATGCCAATTGAGTTGGAATACAAGTGAACAATAATAGATGAGAATAAGAAAGTCTCCAATATTACACTTGATGAGATTTTTCGAACTCTTCATCAACATGATACTATAATTAAGAGAGATGATGATAATATAAAGAATATGAATCGGAATGGATGTGTTTTTTTACAACCACCACAAATCATATTAAATCCAAGTCTCTTTATAGAGTTACAATATCTAAGTCAAAGAATGTCACTATTTTATCTGAATCAAGTGAAAGTCAAAAAAAATTTAGAAAGAACCAGTTAATTTTTCTTGAATGATGGAAAATATAGTTGCAAAGAAATAATTTTAGTATAGATTCATGAAGAAAGAAAGAAAGGATAATAAAGACTCTGAAGTAACATTAATTGAATGGGAAAGAGCTGGACATACATGGCTAGATTGTATTATTATTAAGAGAAAAGATATAAAGGAAAAGAATTCTGAGAGGAATAGAAATAAGTATTATAAAGCCAAAGATAAGAAAGTTTTGAAAGCCAATGACACCTAGATTGCCAGTGGTGGAGACTCTTCTAATGAATCCTCATATTACGAATCATATTGACCAAAGAATCTTGGCCTAATAGCCAGACTACCTATTGAAAATCATTGTTTAATATCAAAGGTATACAATTCTAAATCCATATCTAATGAATAAATGAATTGTAATTATAATTATAATAAATACTATGAATACTTAGATGAATAATCCACTTCTGATGATGATAATACCTTACATACCTTTAAAGAATTTTCTATGTTTGTTATGCTCCTTGAGAATTAAAATTCTAAATTCAAGAAAAAGCTTTATAAGGAAAATTCTTGAATTTCTATTCCTACTAAGGAAATATTAGATCATTCAATGGATATTGATATAAAAAACCTTTAATTTGAGATTATTTCAGAAAATAATTCGGATGGAAATTTTGATAAGGCTAAAATTTATATGGATCTAGAAATATTAATTTCTAAAATAATGTTTTTGAGCCTAAATCTTGTGCTAAAAATGATGTTTTTTAGGCTACGAATTTAGTTATTGGACAGAGGTCTGAAATATTTTCCTTGAAGAAGTGTTTTCAAACATTACCATAGGTAAGAAAAACATTGATAAGATGTATTCCAAAATTTGACCTCTAAGGAATAATTCTGGATTTTGTTAGACTAGTTTAAAACTAATTTTTAGTAACTATTATTTTTCCACAAAGTGTTTCATATTGCACTCAGTGTCAGTGTGGTAGGAATTGGGAAAACAAATTCCTTAAACAAAACAAAGTCTTTTTGTTTTCATAAAGATTATTTTTCAATGAAAATGTGGATACCTAAAATTTGTTTTTTTTATGTTTCTGAATCCAAGAATGTTTTGGTTCTGAAAGTCTAACACTCATATTTTCAAAAGAATAAAGAAATTACCAACAGTAATACCTAGTACATGGATAGTGTATGATCCCAATATATGAATGGTAACAAAAAATTCTTTGAAAATATTATCTAGATGAATAGAGGAAAAGTAACTTTCATAGATAATCCTAAGGGATAAATTATGGGTGTACCTAACATTGTTCTTCTAAGAAAAACATTGATTTTAAATGTTTTATTTGTTAAGGGTCTTAAGAACAACCTCATTAGCATTAGTCAATTATGTGATGATGGTTACCTTGTGAATTTTAGGAATTAAAATTTCTTAGTACACAATTCCAAGGAAGAGTTTATTCTTTCATCCCATAGGCAAGAGAATGTATATACACTAAATATAGAAGTCCTTAGAAGCCATGAACTACCTTGCCTTAACACAATGAAACATAATTCTTGTTTGTGGAATAGAAGTTTAGGACACTATAATTTTAAGAACCTATGGAAACTCTCTTAGAAAACACTAGTTATGGATCTACCAGAGCATAGATTTGATTCATCAAAATTTTAGGATCCTTGTGAATATGGCATGAAACATGTAAGAACCCAGATCTTATTCTTGAGGTACGGGTTTATTCATTTCATTTTTCCATAACTATTTTTGAGAAATATAAGGAAATCATGGAAGAATCCCAAAATTTTTGGGTACACGCTGTGTAATTTTCCACACACTGTGTACTTTGTCAATGTGGTATGAGTATACATGGCCTGTAACATAGTCGGCAATGAATGGTGTAAAAACTGACTACATGATTTTTACCTAGTAATACACACAGTGTAATTAGTCGGCAAGTGAACTATAAGGCAGAGGGAGTAGCCACCAGCAGAATGACATTACACGTCATGTACATAGAAATGCACACCGTGTAACCAAGTCGACTAATGAATAGTGAGGCGGTGGAATGTAGCCACCAGAGGAACAATTAAAAAACAGAAAGTACACGTCGTGTACTTGAGAGTACATACCATGTCGTTATGTTTTTTCACATAAAATAGGTAGTAGCCTCCTCTTTCAACAGAGGAAGCTTAGAATTTGATGGAACCCATGGGAGATAAGGCCAGAGCGTGGAGGACCTCATGACTGCACACCAGGACTATGATTTCTTCGACGATGATCTCATTTGAACTGCACGAGTGAATTATTCTTTCTGCAAGAGTGTTTCCATCCAATTATTACTTGGGGGATGTTATTTTAGTTTTAATGGGTGAATGTTTATCGTAGATCTATGTCGTTCTCAGTTGTTTTGGGAGGTTCCATTCACGTATATCGATCAGAGGAGATCGGGGTAGGTGGTCTGGTGTTTATTTCCAACTATTGAATTGATTTTGTGTACCGATGTGCTATGAAACCATGTTTGGGGTGTTTTATGACTGAGGCCTTAGATGAAAAGATATCTAGAATTGCCTAGATAAAATAATGATAAATATAAACTGCTATTTCAGATCATTGCTTGTATCCAGGGTCACCCCGTGGGTGAATTTCCATTGTTTATTTGTTTGGCCCAGATACCCATGGATATGATGCAATCTTATAGTGAATTGAGTTTTATTAAGAGAAAATGTATATAAATTGCTTGTATATGTGTTGGTCTCGTCCTGGTTACTTGTTATCATGAGGGAAGTGTTTTTCTTATCCCGAGGGTTAGTGATTAAGTTAGCCGGAGGGAAGCTTTTCTTATGCATGTGGGCAGTAGCTTTCGTGCCTGAGGGAAATATCTTGTATTCATGCGGGCTATATTTGTTATGCCTGTGGGTAGTCACCTATAAGTTTCAATTAAACTTACATGAGGGTATGGATTTACATGTCCGAGGAAAATGCGTACATTGGGTATTCACTATGGTGATTTCTTATATTGTACCTGCCAAGCTAAAGCACAAGCTTGGAATTGATAAATAATTAATAAAATGGCAATGTAACTGATATAGATAGTCACTTTGAGTACTGTCTAGTTTACTACATTTTATTACTTCACACTCTTGTTTCACATTTTTACTGACAGTTGGTCACATACCATTTGTGGTTGCATGTTGGGATTTATTTCTAACACCCAATTTGGGACATTTCATGGGCCCAAATAGATTATATTTTTGCAGGTGTCGATAAGGGAAAGTTTCCTTATACAGGTATTTGATTGATTTAGAGGAGTAAGAGATCATGGGACCAAGCTTAGGCTAGAGATGATGTTAAGTTCCTATTACACTATTATTGTTTTGCTTTGCTGTACTTGGTAATTGTGTTGTATTGTATTTGATTGCAGTGTATCCTATTTTGACTTCTTTCTTGGAAATATGACATATCACACCATCATATATGTATGACTATTGGTTATCTTTTGATTCAGTACCATTTTCTTTTAAGTGTTGTATTGTTTACTGCTTCCTCTTTTGGGTATGTTTATATTTTTCTACTGCGCTACACATTAAAAATGAGGCCATAGTTTCCCCCACTATCAGACCTAGGCCCTCGCTGCTAGTCGGAAACCTCTAGATTTTTATGAAATGCAATTGAGGTCATGTGACCAACTGGGATTGGGGAACCTATTTTGTGGCTTCTAGAACCGGGATGTTACAAAGTGATATCAGAGTATTTTTCACTTCTCTATGATTTTTTATTATTTGGTGATGATGGAAAGTGATAGAATGCTAAGGGGTTCAATAATAATTGTGCCTGAGAGTAGCTACCCCGTTTACAGGTAAAGGTAGGATTGCCTCATATTATATTGTGATTTTCTATTAATGATTATGTCAATTGATATGATTTTCACCATTGAGTGATGCACTTGTGGTGTGCTGTTTATATTTTTATACATGGGTTCTATTTATTTTCCACACAATGAGATGAGGGTATGTTATCTCAAGAAACATGTAGGCACATGTTAGAATCACATGTCATGCATGGTTTCCATGCCATGTAGGTGCATTAGAAATTTCATGTTGTTGTGATATATGTTGAACTAGAAGATGCATGTTGTTGTTATAGATGCTTTGATAAATTACCTGCTATTCAATAGGGTATTGTTATGTATGGTTTCATGAATGAACGTGAATAATGGGTTCTTGAGATGTATGGGCCCTCATGAACTAGAATTTGGTGGATCATCGGCTTTTTTACTTTGTTATAACACGTACAAGATGCCATGATTTGGTTCCTAGGGAGTATGGGCTCTCGTGGATCGTAATTTGGAACTTTGGTGTTCGTTCAATGGTTTTCTAGACTTTAGAGTGGATTCTGAGGCTTATTATCTAGAAAACCCGGATTACACACCGTGTAGTTTTGATTACATGTCGTGTAATCTTCTGTTCAGGATGAAAGTTAAAAAAAATTAGTACATGGCATGTACTGTATATACACGCTATGTAGTTCCTAACCCTATCATTGGTCGCGTGGGCTGAAACACGGGATAGTGAAACATGGAGGGCACACACAGTGTTCCGATTGTAAACTCCATGTTGTGTTGACCTATTTTTTTTCATGTAACTGACAAACATGGATGGAGAAATCTGAGCTTATACATGTCGTGTCAATGTCAAAAATGTTGTGTGGTGTAATCTGGGAATCTGGTCATGTATCTAACAACACGAGTTGGTGTTTCCTCTTCTCGTACATGCCGTGTCCATCTGGAACACACCGTGTAGTGTGAGATGCGTATCCGGCCGTGTCTTAAACAACACATGTCAGCTAATCTCATCTAGTACTTGCCATGTGCCTGTGGGACACAATGTATTGTCTTGACCGGTGAGAAACCATGTAGACTTGTCCATGTGGATGGGGAAATGGATTAGTGTACATGGTATGTGCATGTGTATCATGTCATGTAATGTCATTTGAGTAGCCAGCCATGTTACTAACAACATGGGTAGTTGGAAACTAAGACATGCACACCGTGTCTATCTAGAACACACCATGTAGTGTTAGCTGTGTACCCAGCCACGTCACCAACAACACAGGTCGGTGAAGCTCGTCTAGTACATGCCATGTTGACCATATAAACGATTTGGTGTCTTGTTCAAAATAGATATGTGTGTCTATGTCGTGTAGAAGGACTCGGGCAGTGGAAGAGAATTCAAGTACACGCTGTGTGTGTGGACAACGCGTCGTGTGTTTGGGGTTTTACACGACCTGTGCTGGCAGAGTACACACCCATATAAAATGCATAAAGTAAAACGTCGTGTAGTTATTATACACACTGTGTAGTCAGGTTTAGTAAAACATGAATGTTTTATTCCTCATGTTCCCTTCTTATGCTTCTAGTTCTTATTCCTTGATGATCTTAATCTAAGGCGTGTTTTAGACCTTTTATAGTCATGTCACTGAGACGACCTTGAGTTGTTCACCAAGAGAGAAGCAATGATTATATTATGGAGGTGTTAGGCCATTGTATATCGATGGATCCTATAGCAGAGCAAGATGCGGCACCAGACATTATACCAAATGTAGGTGTGGATGCGCAGTTCCGTGAAGGCTTTATGCGGATAATGCAGACCTTCCAGGGAGTACTGTTGGCTGCCACATCTATGGCCGAGCTAAGACGTATATTTTAGTAGCCGCATTCACCTATGTTTTCCAGGGATGGCAGACCAAAGGTTGTAGTGTCTTGGATAGGTTTTCTGTAGACAATCATTCGACATGTAGAGATGCCTCCAGGGAGGTGGTTCAAGCTCACTACTTATATGTTATGAGACTCCACCATGAGATGGTGGGATGTTACCACACAGAATGAAAATCACTGAGACACGGCATGGGATGATTTTCAGGTATCCTTCTATGAATTTTTCTTTCCAGAGACGCTATGAAAACAATGAGCTCGACAGTTCCGGAATCCTCACCCGAGAGGCATGTCAGTGATGGACTATTCTACCTGCTTCAATGATCTAAAATGTTTTTCACCTATTATGGTCAGTGATGAGACATTGAGGGCTAGATTCTTTGAGGATGGTCTTCGATATGACATCCGAGATCTGTGGATTGTTTTTAGGTTTCCTATAGTACATTCTAATGTAAACCATGCAATGATTACTATGAAAATCCGGTGAGAAGATAGTGGTGTAGTCCAAGGCGATTCAGCACTAGTTTATGGTAATATTTCTACTAGCATGAGGAAGAGGAAGACATATTTCTCTCATGGTGGAAATACTAGCCATAATAATTATTCATGTGGCCTGGTCATGTGAAACAAGTTTTGTAAAGAGGGGAACAAGAGACCTCAGTATCGACGTGACCTAGTGGAGTGCTAAGCTTGCGGCTGGATATGTCTTGTCTAGCGTTTTTGCAGGGCATTTCCACCAGCGACTAGTAAGAGGGGTTCTATGCATACTTCGCGTGCGGGAGCATGACCAACAGCTTCTTACCAGTCAGAGAATTTGAATATGTCAGGACATTCAGGCCAAGGTGGTGGTCATGACCATGAAATCCAAAAACCAGTATCTCAGAGATAGTAGGAAGGGTCAGCTCAGGGTAGCCAGGCTATGTCGTATGACCACAACACTAGGTAGGCATATTCAGTGCAATAGACCCAACATGAGCAGGATCCCGAACCTTCCACTGTTAGAGGTACTATTTTATTTTCTTCTATTTTTTCTTCAGTACTTTTCTATACTCGTGCTACACATAGAATTATATATATGCCCATTATTGAGAGCCTTGGGGTATGTGTTTTCTGTTTTTTTGATTTAATGATTCTAGAAACTCGTTTGGAGATTAGAACGGCAGGTGTGCGTCAGTGTAAAGAGTTCCCTCCTAGAGGTTGTTGGGTGTCACATTCTATAGGACCTCTATGTCTTAGAGATGATGAGCTAGGATTTCATTCTCAGGATTGACTGTTTGGTACCCTTTCGAGCCTTAGTAGATTTCTATCTTCACTTGTAACACCCCAAGCTTCCAAGTTACACTTCTCTTTGATTAAAACAATAGCGTGTGTTGTACGCAACTTCGAGTTCTAACACACCTCGACCAATCAAAGTATCCGTTATAAATAGTAATACCCACTTTTGAAACTTTATAAATTTTCTCTCTAGAAATGGACTTGATTTTTGGATTCGTAATATTGAAATTATCTGGGGGTGAAATTTTGGTAAATTTTGGACAAAATATATATTTTGATGAATAGTGAAAATTACTAAATTTTAATTAAAAATAACCATTTTAAGTGAAATAATTAAAAATGATAAATTACAAATTTGTGTGGTTTTAAAATATATCTAGAATATATTTTTACCATTTAATAAATTTTTTTTCATTGGACATAATTTCACAATTAAACCAGACATAAACAAGTGCCAATCTTTTTCTAGTTATTATCTCTTAAAAACATGGTTTTTTGTTTTATCAATGGGAATTAATAATAAATTAATTTCTAGCACATATGTGTTTTGAATTTGAAAAAATGGATTCAATATTTGGAATCAGGTTGTCCAAATTGTGTAAATAGGTGACTTTTATTTTTAGACATCTTGAATAATTGCTTCGATAAATATTTTATTTACCATGGTTAGGGTAAATCCGGTAAATAAGGGTAAAAGAATAATATTATAATAATAATAAATTACCCTAAAATGTGTCCTAACATTATTGGTTGATACATGTCTGACCATGGAAATCATTTGGTTGATTTTGGGACCCCATGGATCCACCTGTATGTGATAATGATACTTTATATTAATTAAGTTAAAATAAATAAAAAAATGACATAAGCATATATCTTTTAGAAAAAAAAATTACATGGGGTTATATATGTTGGATTTTAGACTATAAATATTAATTATAATGATAAAATAATTTCCGACATAATGGTATTTTATTTTTAATTTTTATACATTTAATAATTAATATTATTTATGACACAATAATGATGCAGTATTTTCCTTATTACCAAAAGAATCAATTAATTCGTATTATCAATATTAAAATTATTATAATATGAATGTTTTGATGACATCAATGAATTTTATTTCTTAATATGACATTATTTTATTTCTTAAATGAATTTTAATTGAATTCATAATGTTTTTATGACTTTAAAAAAATTATCGAATAGTTTCAAAATTGGCATAAAAGAGTTTTTAAAACAAGTATTATATTATTAATTAATATTAAAGTTCTAAAAATATAAGGATTGTCCAAGAGAAATATATCATGATTTTTTTATCATTAATGGACAACTTGGGGGTTGCTTGGATGTATATAGTAATTTTATGAACTATATAATATAAAAATACAAAGTGACATGGTAAATGTTAATCTAATTAACTAAGAGTTAAAACTAAAATATAAGGTTAATTTAGTGACCCAAAACACTCTAACAAATATTTTTTGAGTGGGTTTCGACCTATCCCCACATTAACCTTTATATAATCAACTTTTTAGACATTAGAAACCGAATATGAATTTATTATAAAATAATATTTCTAGCTTTTCCAAAGGTGTCCCTCACCCCTCTTATAAAATGGCACTCTCCCTTATGATTAATTCACACCTTCAATGCCATTTGGTTCGGCCAAACTCTGACCAAATATCCTCCCAACTTATCTCACATAAACCTAGAGGCCTTAGTTTGATCATAAAGCCAACCTAAGGATCCCTTTTGATCAAATCGAAAGGAAGAACATGAAAAAGAGGTAATGTTTTCACCACCCTCTTTCAAGTTCCTTTCTTATTCAACTTCTTCATTATTTGTTATTTCTATTCTAAAATAATAACTCCAGTATCTTCTATATAATGTGATGTTATTATAAATATTGAAAAATCAAATTCATTATTCTATCAATACCTTGAATGACATGTAACCATATGTGTGTATGTACGACATACCGTCTCCACGTTGTGGTGTAATTGTTATTCAAATATATTATTATTTAGATGGGTATAAAAATGATGTATAATTCATGTAAATAATAAATATAAAATGATAATTAATCTATCTATATTATATAACATCCAAATATATTTTATTTTAATATCAAAAGAGTGATATTGTCGCTCGTGCGTACGTATGGACTACCGTCTCCACGAACACGATAAGATTCATTCCTCATCATATTAATTTTAGTACAATTCTCTTTTAATGAGTAAAAATAATCTTTAAGGAATTGATATCATTCTGTATATGAATAATATACAACCTATCGATAACAAACATGGCTTACGTAACAATGAATATAAATTAAAACGAGTAAGTTAACACCCGAAATGACGATAATACTAAGATATTATTAACAAATAAATGTTAAAAGATCATATATGATATCATATTAATGTAAATTATTCTTTTATAATTAAATAATAATTATTTCACCATTATACAAGAGGTTAACCTACTGTCGACCATGGAAAAAGTACAAAGTAATGGGTTCTTATCTCACTCTTAATTTCGTGAGAATTCCATTGTTCACCACTTATTTATTGCATGTGGTGTATATGTTGTAACGACCCAAAGTCTTTCAATGGAAATTACCTTCTTATAAATATGTCTAAAATAAAATGAAAACACAAAATAATGAACTACTAAGTAATAAGTGACCATTAATCATAAGTATATCACAACTATTTTTAGAATTTTGAAAATCCGACATACGCGGTTGTGTTCAAGATTGTTTTTGGAGTCTAATGAAACAAAAATAATTTTTTGTGAATAGTAACCTACCCTTATGAATAGTAACCTACCCTTATGAATAGTAAATAAGAGTAACAATACCTATGAATAGTAAAATAAAATTTAGACATCATAGAAAGTGATAATTTGACCTTAGTAAACGTTTTTGGAATTTTATAAGTCAAAATAATTAATTATAATTAATTAATTTAAAAGAATATTTATTTCCCTAAAATGTATTCAGAAATTATTGAATAAATGTCTAATAGTTTTTAGATAATTTTATAAGACCCTACATAATTTTTGAAAGAACAACAAAATCAGTTTAAATTTTAAAAACTGTTTTTTAAGTAAATTATTATTTTAATTAAACATTAAATTAATAATATTTAAGAAATTATTTTTGAAAAATGGAAATAATTTTTGGATTATAAAATTCAAAAAATGGTAGGGGTAAATGTTTGGTTTTTTTCTGAAATACTTCAATTTTCGGGTGAATAGTAAATAAATACAGGTTTTCGCATAATCGGTGTATAATAAATTGCATCATTAATGATGTAATGATGAAATAAACATTCTAGAATTTTAGTTTCGTCCAAAACCTATTAAATTTCATTATTTTTTCCTTTAAATACAATAAATCCAATTCACAAACCTATAAATAACTGTCCAAAGCCTAAAGTCAAAAGTGATTTCTTAAAGTGTCTTTTTCTCTTTCTTTCACTTTCCTTTTAATAAATTAATGAATTCGATGTATAAAGAATATTTAATGCCTACAATTTTTTTTATTATATTAATATATGATTTATGATTTCAAAAAACTACTATTACAAGTCTAACTTATGATATATTATTTTATTTAATATTTTATACCAAAAACACCTCATTCCTCATGTATAAATAAGCCCTCGCCCTCCTCTTGCCAAACCACACCTCTCAGGCTTCAAGCATTGTGTAAGATCTACCCAATCATCTCCCGTAAACCCTTCTCCATGCCATAGAACTTTTGGTCTCATCAAAATACCAAGCTTAGGCCCTTATGGAGGTTCTCAAGTGAAGGATTCAAGAGGTAATTTCCCTCCCTCTTCCCCTTTAATTTTCCTTTCAATTTCATGTTCCTTTCTTGATATCTCCCTACCTATCTTCATCCAAATTGTTTTCTAATTCCAGTATTATACATATAATTTAATTTTCTGATTCTAATGTTATATTATATCACCCAACACCCTTTCCCTCTTCCTTTTATTTTATTAAAGGGAACATTGTTCATGAAGTGTAAAATTTATCACCTTCAAAAACAACATGTTCTATTCTTCCATTTCTACATTCAATCAGATCATTAAACCATTTTTATGGTTGAAACAGAATATTTTATATGTATTATGTTCTATTTTAAGTTCTGGAAATATCATACGGCCATATTACTAAGTGAAAAGATAAAACGAGTTCGTTGTGATCCAAAAACCGCTCATATTTACCCAAATAATCTTCATTTAATTCTTATCTAATGAGTAATCCTCATGGATCTAATATAACATATTATAAAATCATTCAAGATTCTGTAATATCATAAATAACATGTAATATCAGTTCTGGATGTTTACCCATGATCTACCCAAACTTCAATTTAAGAATACAAGTGGACTGCTCAAGAAAACCATGAAAATGAACATCCCCGATCAATGTTTCTAAACTCTATAAGTCATCCAAAGGAACATAATATGAAATAATGAAACCAGAATGAACACTATTATTGTATAAATGGTTTTTGAATTTCTAATTAATTAATATAATGTCATTATACTGGACATTAATGAGAAGGAGGCATTCGAGTACTATGTAAGGGGAAATCTCAAACCCAATTTTCTTCTTTCGGTTTCACCCTCTTTCACTCCATTTTTGATATGGTTACTCCTCAAAGATCATCTGTTCATCATTTACTTTACTTTTCTGGGATATACATGTTTATCAAAGCTTTTTTGTCCATCAAAATGGTTTCCAAAAGAACTCTTCTTTCAAGATCTCTCATTTTACCTCTCATTCAAGGTTGATGGTTCTTGTATCATGTATGCTATTCCCTCTTGCTTTTGGGAACCCAATGCTTACGAATGTTTTATTATGAGATGAATCCCATTCCATTCCATGGGTTATTTATGTACATGTTTGTTATGTATTCTATGTGGCAAGCATGATAATGATAATGTTATGATGTTATGGGTGCGCCCAGAATTATATATCCCTCCAATGCATTGGGTGAAGTGATGAATCTCATAAGGAAATGTGAAATTATGTTTGAAAAAGATGCTAGCTTGGTTCAAAAATATATGTGGTAGTTAACCACTAAGAGATGATGTTTCATTTTTATGCATTACCACATTTCAAGTCTATTATTTATTCTCATATCATGTTCATGATCTTTTTCCTATGTCATGATTATGCTCACCCCATGATATATTGTTCTTATCTATCTTCTTACTGGGATTTTTGCTCACCCCTTTTGATGTATATCCTCAGGTGGCTACATGTACTAAGGAGAGTACAAGTTCCACTATGAAGCTAGTGAAGAAGAAATTAAATAAATGTTTATGGTAGATGTTGTATTTGTTATGTGTGGTCCTAGTTTTCCCAAGACACTAAACCTTTGGATCCTCTATGTGTAATACTATTATGTTGTTTATCATTGAAATGATGTAACAGTGATGAATGAAAAGGCTGGGTCTCTATAGTTGGTATCAGAGGCAGGGTTTAGTTAATTTGGGAATTAGGATTAGTGAACCCAAAGGAAAACCTCTAGCATGAGAGTAAGTACAAAAATGCACACAAGACTATTTACTAGGGATCCCATATGTTATGTTTTTGATATAATTGTTTAAATAAATAAGTTATTCATGACATGTTTAGTTATGTTTTGTTCTATCCTTTTCTATTTTATAAAATGGTGGGAACGAGGTGAGGTAATGAAGGAAAAGTACCCTCACCTATTTGTGGAAAGTGACATTTCTGGGGTGAAATTTCTTAAGGGGGGGAAGAATGTAACGACCCAAAGTTTTTGAATGGAAATTCCCTTCTTATAAATATGTCTAAAATAACATGAAAACACAAAATAATGAACTACTAAATGATAAGTGACCTTTAAACATATTTTTTTCACAACTATGTTTTGAATTTTGAAAATCTGACATACGCGGTTGTGTTCAAGATTGTTTTTGTAGTCTAATGAAACAAAAATAATTTTTGGTGAATAGTAACCTACCCTTATGAATAGAAACCTACCCTTATGAATAGTAATTTGACCCTTATGAATAGTAAATAAGTGTAACATTACCTATGAATAGTAAAATAAAATTTAGACATCATAGAATGTGATAATTTGACCCTAGTAAACGTTTTTGGTATTATATAAGTCAAAATAAATAATTATAATTAATTAATTATTTTACAAGAATATTTATTTCCCTTAAATGTATTCATGAAGTATTGAATCAATGTTTAATAGTTTTTAGATATTTTTATAAGACCCTACGCAATTTTTGAATGAACTATAAAATCAGTTTTAATTTTAAAAACTGTTTTTTAAGCAAATTATGATTTTAATTAATCATTAAATTAATAATATTTATAAAATTATTTTTGAAAAATGGACATCATTTTTGGATTCTACAATTCGAACAATGGTAGGGGTAAATTTTTGGTTTTATTCTGAAATACTTCAATTTTTGGGTGAATAGTAAATAAATACAGTTTTTCGCATAATCGGTGTACACTAAATTTGATCATTAATGATGTAATGATGACATAGAAATTCTAGAACTTTAGTTTAGGCCAAAACCTATTAAATTTCATAAATATTTCCCTGAAATACAATAAATTCAATTCGCAAACATACCAAGAACTTTCCAAAGCCAAAAGTCAAAAGATGATTTCTTAAAGTGTCTTTTTTCTCTTTCTTTCACTTTCCTTTTAATAAATTAGTGAATTCGAATTATAAAGAAGAGATAAAGCCTAAAACGAATTTTAATATATTAATATATGATTTAGGATGTCAAAAAACGACTATTACAGGTCTAACTTATGATATATTATTTTATTTAATATATTATTCCAAAAACACCTCCCTCCTCATGTATAAATAAGCCATCCCCCTCCTCTTGCCAAACCACACCGCTCAGGCTTCAAGAATTGTCTAAGATCAGCCCAATCATCTCCCATATCCCCTTCCCCACGTCCAAGAGATGTTGGTCTCATCAAAAGACCATGCTTAGTCCCTTAGGGAGGTTCTCAAGTGAAGGATTCAAGAAGTAATTTCCCTCCCTCTTCTCCTTTAATTTTCCTTTCATGGTCAAGTTCCTTTCATGATCTCTCCCTACATATCATCATCCAAATTGTTTTGTAACTCTAGTATTATAAATAAAATTTAATCTTATGACTCTAATGGTATATTATATCACTCCACACCCTTTCCCTCTTTCTTTTATTTTATTAAAGAGAACGTTGTTCATGAGGTGTTAAATTTATCACCTTCAAAATCGACATGTTCTCTTCTTCCATTTCTACCTTCAATATGGTCATGAAACCATTTTTATTGTTGAACTAGAATATTTTATATGTATTATGTTCTATTTTATGTTCTGGAAATAACCTGTGGCATTATTACTAAGGGAAAATTTAAAATGAGTTCGTTGTGATCCAAAAACCGCTCAAATTTACCCAAATAATCTTCATTTAATTCTTATCTAATGATTCGTCCACATGGATATAATACAACTCATTATAAAATCATTAAAGCTTCTGTAATATCGTTAATAACATTTAATATCAGTTCTAGATGTTTACCCATGATCTACCCAAAGATCATTTTAAGTATACAAGTGGACCGCTCAAGAAAACCATGAAAACGAACATCCCCGATCAATGCTTTTAAACACTATAAGTCATCCAAAGGAACAAAATAAGAAATAATGAAACCATAATGAACCATATTAATGTATAAAAGGTTATGGAATTTAAAATTAATGAATATAATGTCATTATACAGGACATTAAAGAGAAGGATGCATTCGAGTAAAAGGTAAGGATAAATCTCGAACCAAATTTTCTTCCTTCGGGTTCTACCTCTTTCACTTCATTTTTGATATGGTTACTCATCAAAGATAATATGTTCATCATTAAATTACTTTTATGGGATATACATGTTTATCACTGGTTTTTATGTCCATCAAAATGTTTTCCAAAAGAACTCTTCTTTCATGATCTCACCTTTTACCTCTCATTCAAGATTGATTATTCTTGTTTCAAGTATGTTCTTCCCTCTTGATTTTGGGAACCCAATGCTTACGAATGTGTTATTATGATATGAAAACCATTCCATTACATGGGTTATTTATGTACATGTTTGAAATGTGTTCTATGTGGAAAACTTGATAATGATAATGTTATGATGTGATGGGTGCGCCCGAAATTATATAGCGCAATATAAATGTTTAAATGTGACGGGTGATTATAGAATTATATAGTTCTCTAATGAATTGGGTAAAGTGATGAATATCATGAGTAAATGTGAAATTATGTGTGAAAAAGATGCTAGCTTGGTTCAAAAATATGTGTGGTAGTTAACCACTATGACATGATGTTTCATTTTTATGCATTTCCACATTTCAAGTCTATTATTTATGCTCCTCTCATGTTCATGATCTTTTTCCTATGTCATGATACTGCTCACCCCATGATATATTGTTCTTATCTATCCTATTAATGGGATTTTAGCTCACCCCTTTTGATGTATATCCTTAGGTGGCTACATGTACTAAGGAGAAGAAAAGTGCCACTAAGAAGCTAGTGAAAAAAAAATTAAATAAATGTTTATGGTTGATGTTGTATTTGTTATGTGTGGTACTAGTTTTCCTAAGACACTAAACCTTTGGATCCTCTATTTGTAATACTATTATGTTGTTTATCTTTGAAATGATGTAATATTAATGAAATAAAAGGTCGGGTTGCTATATGTGTACAGCCTATGATTGTATTCATTGTGTAATATACATTAATTTATGAATATTTATAGAATAATTGTATTATTCTTATTTCATGGGTGCATGTTTCATATGTTAAAAAATTGATAAGGGAATTTGAAATTTCAATTTTCACTCATTTGGCATTGCGCATACTTCATTGATTATTTTACTCAACGATTATTTGTGGAATCACTATTCATTTCATTATGTCATAATTTCCACTCCCCTTTCTATGGATATACTTTTGATACACATAATAACTCCATTGATAAATTCTCATGTCATCAGTATGAACTTGATACAAGTAATTTTTACTCAATCTCGATTTGTTGAGATAAACATCCAATTCATTGGTGTTGTTTTTACAAGAATATATGTTAAGGTAATTTGATTGTTTTACACTGAATATCCAATCATATTTATTGTATTTATATTTTTCACACATAATTACGTCGATGATTTATCCTTAACGTAAGGATACAACCTTTATGAGAGATTTCAACTCAATTTACATTTCATTGAGACTTCATTGTAGTTATACACCAAATCACTTTTATGTGGTGTATATAATGTACTTTGACATAGTATATCGTGAATCCCTTTATTCTCATGATATTATTAAGTGTTGATTACTTCAATTATTTGTATTCATGTGTCTCTCTTCTGGTTAGGAACTCTAAGTATAATATCATTTTTAATGTTTTAAAGATTTATTATTCGAAATCATTCTCATTAATGTCCATTTTTTAAAAATATTTTTAAGGATTTATTTATAAGGACCTTAATGTTTTAAAATTAAAATTATTTTTAAAAGTTTCAAATTGGTATGGGTCACTTTGATTCAAAAATCTATTTTCAAATGACTTCATGAGAAATAGTGTTACTTTTAAATGTTTTCAAGAAAAAGGGATATATTTCACTCAAATAGTTTTGATGATTATTTTCATCTATGTCAATATCCTTCATTATTCTCGATTGAGGTTAATCTGTTACAATAAAATCTTTCATATTGTTTTGAATGAGTTATGTTTGACTGTGGATGTGTTATTTTTATACCATTCATGGTATGTGGATAAAGTATTGACATTTCGTATGCTAGTTTCAATACGAATGTTTATGTTATGTTTCAAAATTTTTATATAAGGAATGCATTGGACTTAGTAAGTGACGGGTGGAGCCTGCTATAGCTCCCCGATGCATCAGTTGGTCTAATGAGGAAAACTAGTGTCTTGTCACGAGGCCTTGACAAAATATTATTTGTAGCCTTGGAACAAGGCCTTGGCTACATGGTTATGATAGTCTGGCATTATGCATTCCGTCATTATGAAATTGGTTATTGATATTTTCATGTTATTTATCCGACTAGTAGAATATCCATGTGAATAAGTAAATGGAATTATTTTATTTTATCCTTGACATATTATGTTGAAGTTCATGTTTAGAAAGATTTTGTTTTAGTAATACATTGCCTTAAATTTTTGTGTTTATTTATAAAGGATTCTGCTATATTGTTATCCTTACTGAGCATCTGATCTCACCCCTTTCAATGATTAATTTTTCCCAATATGTGAAGAAATATTTTATGAATGACCTGTAGGGATTGTATGAGGGGATATGAAGACAATATGTTGTTGTATTTTTTCACTTATTGTTGTAATGTAAACTTTATGAATATATATAGTGTTTTCAAGACTACTAAACTAATCTGTCTTTTAGGACATGATCTTTTGTGATCATTTCAATGTTATTTAATAATGCACCGACTCTAGGTAATGGGGGTCGGGGTGTTACAGTTGGTATCAGAGGAAGTTTATTACAAACCTTGGAAACTGGATTTAGATAAACATCGATTAGAACACATATCCCTAAGATATAATTTAAGGATTAGTATAGAAGAGCTTCCTAGAATTTTGGTATTGTATACAATTTTTTGAGTTTTCAAACAATTACGTCCCTGTCTGGAAACGAGTAGGTAGGGGCGGCTCTAGCATAGATGTACCTAGGGTTAAAACCCGAAAACACCGCATTGATCTAGACTAGAATGGGAACTTGTGCACAAAAATGGGCCTTGCTGCACTCTTGGTTATGACACTCCCGAGGTATATGATTTGGTAAATTCACAAGATTAGTATGAACCATTATAAATGAAATTAAAAATTTCCCATGAGAATATATGTCGGGAAATAGATAGTAGGTAACCTAAATTTTAATATAGGGTACCCCATGTTAGGATATATTTTTCAATTTCAATATTATCCTATTATGTCTATTTTTTTTACATTCTTATTAGATAAGTATACAAAACACTAATTGTATTTCCTTTTTGTTAGTTAAAACATGGAGCGAGCAAGAACACGAACAACTCTTCTCTCTCTTCCTAAAGAACTACTTACAATTTTTATCCAGAAGTCATGCACATATGATGTTGAAACTTTTTCAAACGTCCAAGTTACATGAAAACAACATTATGAGACATCCAATACCTCTAGAATTTCATTATTCTTTCAAGGATCAATTACTGACTATGGGATAATATTACACTCTCAAATTTTTTACCACGATAAGTGTGGGAAGTACCATCAGGGTCTTTTCAATTTCTTCACTTTATCTCAAAATTATGATACACTAAATGATTTTCTAGATGCTGCAGAAGAGGGAGACCTTTGAGCGGCCTATATGTATCAAATTATATATTTATGTCTTTTGGGACATACAGAAACTGATTTACCAAAGCCTTATTTTGAAATATTTGAAGAAGAATCAGTAAGAATTTATCTAAATAAACATGTTAAAGGTGATGTCACAAAATTATATATAAGAAATACATATTTTATTATGAAGCATCGATGCTTCCATCGATATAATCCATGATGGATGAGGAGTATTTGGGTAATGTATGTAGATGATTTTGAAAAATTCTTGAGGTACCATTATGACACATGAACAGATTCTACCAGAAGGAAATTCCTCCTAGTCTCTCCAGAGTTCATGATCTGTTCCACATATCACTAGTGTCAAAATACATGCCTGAACCAATGCATGTACTCACCTATGAAGAATTAGAACTGGAACCCGATCGATCATATTTTGGAGAGCCTATCAGAATTCTTCATACCAAAGATCAAGTGTTTAGAAACCGGATGACTCGTATAGTAAAAGTTCTATAGAGAAATCATAAGATAGAAGAGGCAATGTGGAAACCATAGGAACATATGATGAAGAACCAATGTGGAAATAAATGGATAGTGAAATGTTTAAAAGTGTTAGTTCTCTTCATTGATGGGATTACTTTGGAATAATTTTCTCTTGTAGGTGTAACCGTACAATTTATCGTGTGAAAATGGTATTTGAGGAAGAATTATCATTTCTCATGCGGATATAGTAATAAATATCCAAATGGTCTTATATGATCATTGGGTTTGAGGCAATTAAAAGTTATTATATTTTGGGATGAAAATGTAAGGTATGAGATAAAATTTTTGGTTAAATTATGTTGTGGTTATTTTGCGGAATTTATTTCATTTTGGTAATATTATAAAATATTGTTTTCGAAAAAGGACAACACGTAGACCTTGTGATAAGCCATCACGTCGGACAAAGCTGTGGGAATCGAACCCACAACCAAACTTCAATTGAGATTTATCGCCAACCACTAGACTACATGAAGTCCCTGGTTAGTGTGACTATTATTATTAGTTAAATTATTTTATTAATCAATAATAATTTGATTTGGGATCTTATGTCTTATCAAATGAAAACCCATAGTATAGAAAAATGATTTGGGGATTAAGTGATAAATGTTATTTTGGAAGATGTTTGCTTTGTTGGGAACACTATATGCCCATGGAAAATAGAATACTATGGGGTTTCATTTGAGGATTAATGGTGGATTTTTATCTACATTTTTATTGTGGATTTATAGTTATTTGGGTTATATATGGAAATAAATAACCTATAATAGTGAATATGTGATTAGGTTTATTACATTTAAGTATGCGACTTTATGAGTAGTTTATGTCATTTGGATATACAATCTAACATGGAAGACTACATGACCAAATTCTTAAAAGTTTTTCTTTTCAATATTTGTTTGGATTATATTGAAGGATTTCAAGGACAATTGTTTATTGAATGGTATTTATTTAACTTCGGGGTAATGATTTTAGAAATTAAGGTTAGTGTTTATTTCTATAAAGGAATATCCTTTTGGGAGATCATCATATCTTGTAATATCCATTTTGGTGTCTATTAATATCTAAAGACAATGTAAATATATATTTTATTCTTCGTGGATCATGTGATTCTATAGAAGTTTTTTCTAGCTCTTCCAGTGTGACCATTTCTTCTTGAATACTCATCATTTAAAGAAATTGTGTTAGTGGTGGAGATTTATTAAAGAATGAAACTATAAATAAAAAGTAATTATATCTATTTATTTTCTTAGTCAATATCCAAAATTAATTCCTCGTCTTTATGTAATTTGACTTAAAAAAAATTGTCCGTTTACTTTTCCTACAGGGAAACTAATGAACGTTTTTCCCATCACAAGTTTTTGGTTTTATTGTTGTTAACTTTCTCCTGATATTTTTTTCTATCTCTCTCCATCAGAACGTGGCACTTATTTTATAATCCATATACATGTTTTTCTACAAGGAATCCTAGTATATGTTATCGCGGGTGACCATTTTTACTTCTCTTTCTTTCTTTTAAAGTGATAGTTTAATTGAATCATTTTCTGATGTGGGACCTCCCATTATACTCCAATTCCCAATTTTAAAAATTGTGAGGATGCAATTTATTGAAGGAGGGTAGAATTTAACACCCCATGATTCCATGGTATGCTTCTCTTTGATTAAAACAGTATCGTGTGTTGTACGCAACTTCGAGTTCTAACACACCTCGACCAATCAAAGTAGCCGTTATGCATAGTAATACCCACATTTTCAAATTTTATAAATTTTATCTCTCAATATGGACATCATTTATGTATTTGGAATATTGAAATTATCCTGGGGTGAAATTTTGGTAATTTTCGGATAACTTTTATATTTTGATGAATAGTGAAAATTACTAAATATTTTTTAAAATCAACCTTTTTAATAGAAATAATTAACAATGATAATTTATGAATTTGAGTGGTTTTAAATTATATCTAGAATATATTTTTACCATTTAATAAATTTTTTTTCATTGGACATAATTTCACAATTAAACCGGACATAAACAAGTGCCAATCTTTTGATAGTTATTATCTCTTAAAAACACGCTTTTTGTTTTATCAATGGGAATTAATTTTGAATTAATTTCTGCCACTATTGTGTTTTGAATTTGGAAAAATGGATTCTATATTTGGAATCCAGATTTCCAAATTGTTCAAAAAGGTAACTTTTATTTTTAGACATTTTGAATAATTCGGTAAATATATTATTTACCATGGTTAAGGGGTAAATCCGGTAAATAAGGGTAAAAGAATAATAATATAATAATATTAAATTTTCCTAAAATGTGTCCTAACCTTATTGGATGATACATGTCCGACCATGGGTATCTTTGGGTCGATTTTGGGACCACATTGATCGACTTGTAAGTGATAATGACACTTTATATTTATTAAGTTAATATAAATACAAAAATGACAAAAGCATATATCTTTTAGCAAAACAATTTTTACATTGGGTTATATATGTTTTATTTTCAACTATAAATATTCATTAGAAAGATAAAAATATTTCATACATAATTTTATTTTAAATTTAATTTTGATATATTTAATAATTAATATTATTTATGACACAATAATGATGTAGTATTTTCCTTATTAATGAAAGAATTAAATATTTGGTATTATAAATGTTTAAATTAATATAATTTGAAAGTTTTGATGACATCAATGAATTATATTACATAATATGACATTATGTGATTTATTAAATGGATTTTGTTTGAATTAATAATGTTTCTAAGACTTTAAAAAAATCAATTATTGAATTGTGTCAAAATTGACATAAAAGAGTTTTTAAAACAAATATTATATTATTAATTTATATTAAATTCCTAAAAAACTAAGGTACAGTCAAGAGACTTATATCATGATAGGTGTATCATTTATGGACAACATGGGGGTCTCTTGGATGTATATAGTATTTTTATTAACTATATAATATAAAAATACAATGTGACATGGTAATTGTTAAAGTAATTAACTAAGAGTTAATACTAAACGATAAGGTTAATTTAGTGACCCAAACCTATCTAAAACCTATTAGTTGAGTGGTTTTCGACCTATATCCACCTTAGCCTTTAAATAATCCACATTTTAGCCACTATAAACACAATATGAATTTATTATAAAATGATATTTCTAGCTTTTCCAAATGTGCCCCTCACCCCTCTTATAAAAAGCCACTCCCCCTTCTAATTAATTAACACCTTCAAAGCCATTTGGCGTGGCCAATATCTGCCCAAAAATCCTCCCAACATCTCTCACTTCAACCTAGAGTGATTTGTTTTATCAGAAAGCCAACTTAAGGATCCCTTTTGATCAAATCAAAAGGAAGAACCCAAAGAAGAGGTAATGTTTTCACCACCCTCTTCCAAGTTCCTTTTTTCTTCAACTTCTTCTTTCATTGTTATTTATATTCTAAAATAATAACTCCAGTATATTCTATATATTGTGATGTTATTATAAATATGGAACAAACCAATTCATTATTCTATCCATCCCTTGAATGACATGTCACCATACGTGTGTACGTACGGCCTACAGTCTCAACGTTGTGGTGTAATTGTTATTCAATATATTATTATTTAGATGGGTATAATAATGAAGCATAATTCATGTAAGTAATAAATATAAATTTATAATTATTCTTTATATATGATATAACATCAAATTATATATTATTTTAATATTAAAAGAATGATATTGTCGCTCGTGCGTACGTACGAACTACCGTCTCCACGAACACGTTGAGATTAATTCCACATCATATCCATTTGAGTCTAATTAACATTTAATGATTTAAAATAATGTTTAAGGAATTTATATCATTTTTTATATGAATAATATACAACCTATCCATAACAAACACGACTTACGTAACAAAGAATATAAAGGAAACCAAGTAAGTTAACACCCAAAATAACGATAATACAAAGATATTATTAACAAATAAATGTTAAATGTTCATATATGATATCATATTAATGTAAATTATTCTTGTATAATTCAAAAAAAAATTGTTTAACCATTATACAAGAGGTTAAACTACCATCGACCAAGGAAAAAGTACAAATTAAGGGGTTTCTTATCTCACTCTTAATTTTGTGAGAATTCCATTGTTCACCACTTATTTATTACATATGGTGTATGTTTACTTCCCATGATTATATTCATTGTGTAATATAATTTAATTTATGGATATTTAAATCATCATTGTATTATCATTCGTTTGTGGGTGCCTGTTTCATAAGTTACCAAATCGATAAGGGAATTTGAAATTTCAATTTCCACTCATTTGGATTTACGCATACTTCATTGATTATTTTACTACAATATTATGTGTGGAATCACTATTCATTTGATTATGTCATAATTTCCACTCCCCTTTCCGTGGATATACTTTTGATAAACATAATCACTACATTGATAAATTCTCAAGTCATCGTTATGAACATGATAAGAGTAATTTTTACTCAATCTTGATTTGTTGAGATAAACATCCAATTCATTGGTGTTGTTTTTACAAGAATATATGTGAATGTACTTTGATTTTTTTACACTAAATATCCAATCACATTTAGTGTATTTATATTTGTCATACATTATTATGTCATTGATTTATCCTTAACCTAAGGATACGACCTTTATGAGATATTTCATCTCAATTTACATTCCATTGAGACTTCTCTGTTGTTATACACCAAATCACTTTTATGTGGTGTATATAATGTACATTGACATATTATATCATGAATCCCTTAATTATCATGATATTATTATGTATTGATTACCTCAATTATTTGTATTCAATTATCTCCCTTTTGGTTAGGCACTCTAAGTAAAATATCATTTTAAATGTTTTAAAGATTTATTATTCTAAATCATTCTCATTAATGTCCATGTTTTAAAAATATTTTTAAGGATTTATTTATATGGACATTAATTTATTAAAATTAAAATTCATTTTAAAAGATTCAAAGTGGTATGGGACATTTTGATTCCAAAATCTATTTTCAAATGACTTCTTGACAAATATTGTGACTTTTAAATGTTTTCAAGAAAAAGGGATATATTTCTCTCAAATAGTTTTGATGATTATTTTCATCTATGTCAATATCCTTCATTATTCTCGATTGAGGTTAATCTGTTACAATACAATCTTCCATATTGTGTTGAATGAGTTATATTTGACTGTGGATATGTTATTTTTATACCATTCATGGTATGTGGATAATGTATTTACATTTCGCATTCTAGTTTCAATATTAATGTTTCTGTTATGTTTCACAATTTTCATATGAGGAATGCATTGGACTTAGCACGTGACGGTTGGTGGCCGATATAGCTCCTCAATGCATCAGTAGGTCTCATGAGGCAAACTAGTGTCTTGGCACGAGGCCTTGACAAAATCTTATTTTTGGTCTTGGCATGAGGCATTGGATATGTGGTTATGATAGTCTGGAATTATGCATTCTGTCATTATGAAAGTGGTTATTTATATTTTCCTGTGATTTATTCGTCTAGTAGAATATCCATGTGAATAAGTAAATGAAATTTATTCATTTTATCTTTTCCATATTATACTGTAGTTCAAGTTTAAAAAGATTTTTTTAGTTATACATTGCCTTAAATTTTTATGTTTATTTATGAAAGTTTCCGATATATTGCTATCCTTACTGAGCATCTGAGCTCATCCCTTTCAATTTTTTATTTTTCCCAGGATGTGAAGAAGTATTTTATGGGTGACCTTTAGAGATAGTATGAGGGGATATGAAGAAACTGTGTTTTTGTAGTTTTTCACTTATTGTTGTAATGTAAACTTTATGAATATATCTAGTGTTTCCAAGGCTACTAAACTAATTGGTCATTCGAGACTTGATCTTTTGTGATCATGTCAATGTTATGTAATAATGCACCCACTCTAGGTAACTGGGGTTGGGGCATTACATCTCTAGGTGAGTTTCACATCACTAGAGGGTGGATAGATTCTATATAAGGTAAAATGCTATGTCCAGGCGAGCCATGCTCGACCCAAGAATCGTGGGCGAGGTGGAGTGACAGTCCAGATTACGAGTTTATATCTGGATGACCATGGAACTTTCCAGAAGGAGTTTCCGTCAGTGGTTGATCATTTTAGTGATGTCTTCCCAGACAACTTTTCAGGTCTACCTCCCAAGAGAGAGGTGGATTTATCTATTGATCTTGTTCCAGGAGTAGCATTAGTGTCCATTGCTCTTTATAGGATGGCTACACCAGAGTTGAAGGAGCTCAATAATTAGTTATAGGAGTTGCAGCAAAATAGTTTCATCCGAACTAGTATTTCTCTTTGGGGATCGCCAGTCGTATTTTCGAAGAATGCGGATGGTACCCTCAGAATCTGTGTGGATTATCGGATGCTGAGCCAATAGAATGTCTATAATAGATATCCCCTGCCATGGCTTGATGATATTTTTGATCAACTTCGATGAGAAAATTTTTTCTCAAAGGATAACTTGAGATCCAGATATCATCAGTTGCACGTTAGACCATTGTACATACCAATTCTGGATATTCAGAGTAGATAATATCTATACGAGTACTTGGTCATGTCGATCGGACTCACGAACACACCATCAGTTTTCATGGGTCGGATTCATCTTGTGTTCCATCCATATCTGGATTCTTTTGTGGTAGACTTTGTGGAAGACATCTTGGTGTACTCTCACACTCGACATGACCATGTTATCCATCATGAGATCATACTGATAATATAGAGAGAGAATCAGCTATATGCTATGAGATAAAAGTGACACTTTTGTATGGAGTAGATACACTTCCTCAGTTATATTATCTCAAAGGAAAGAGTTGCAGTAGACACAGAGAATGTGAGAGAAGTAGTTTCTTGGGAGAATCCTAAGAACGTGTTTTAAATATGGATTTTCTTGGGGCTGTCTGGTTACTATGGGCACTATATATAGGACTTCTTCTACTTAGCAGTGTCGTTGACAGGTTTGACTAAGAAGGGTGTGATGTTCGTTTGGTCAGAAGCGTGCGAGATATCCTTTCAAGAACAGAAGGGTAGTTTGACATCAGCACCAGTTGTGTAACTTTAAGAGCTAGAAAAGTGATATACAATCTATTGTGATTCATAAGGTATTGGGCTGGGAGCAGTGTTAATGCAGGGAAATCGAGTAGTTGGCTATGGGTCTCAGCAGTTGAGGCCACATTAGAGAAATTACCGAATGCAAGATCTTGATTTGGCTACATTTGTTCATGCGTTATATTGTTGGAGACATTATCTCTTGGGGGAACATTTTTGTGGTTTACGGACCACAAAATTCATAAGAATATCTTCACCTAGCGTGACTTGAATCTGAGAAATCGAAGGTGGTTTGAATACCTTCAGTCCTTTGACATTGAGTTTTCCTATAAACCTAGTTAGGGTAATATAGTAGTTGATGCACTGAGTAAGAGGACTCAGTTACAGGCAGTGCAAGATGCTAGTGGTGAGTGGAAGCTTATGGATTTGTTCTATAAGAGGAATTTGGAGGTGCATCATATTCAGGGGAGATCCTTTTTTTTCATTAGCTCTGACTTATACCCTCTTGGATAGAGCGGGGATGAGTCAACTATCATATTATGAAGGCCTAGTTCTATAGGATTTGGTGGAAAGTGTGGACCCTCCTACGGGTTGGACGATAAGCGATGATGATGTACTTTTTATCCATGGATGAGTGTGGGTTTCGAGGGATATACGCGAGGATTTGACAGGGGAGTTTCATTCTTCAACTTGGGCAGTGCATCCCGAAGATACCAAAATATAGCATGACTTGAGAAGTCTGTATTGGTGGTTGAGTATGAAATGTGAGCTAGATGGTTTTGTTACAAGATATTCCACCTATCAGCAGGTAAAATAGGAGAATCAGAGGCTGGACAGACTATTACACCAGTTACCCATATCGGAGTGTAAATGGGATGATGTTGTGATGGACTTCATGGCCAGGATTATGAGGTCACCTTGAGGTAGTGATGTCGTGTTGGGTTTTTTGGATAGTCTTACCAAGGTAGCTAACATTTTTTGGTCAATGAGACCATCAATGTAGACGATCTCAAATAGTTTTATATCTGATAGGTAGTACATCTTCATGGGTCCCTTGTTCCATCGCTTTAGATAGGGACTCCCATTTTAAGTCTTGTTTCTAGAAGATTATTCAGAGGGCACTTGGTACACAAGTGATTTTGAGCATATCTTACCACCCATAGACCGATGGCCAGTAAGATCATATGATATAGGTGCTTAAGGACATGTTGTGTGCATGCGTCTAAGAATTTGGGGGCTCTTGGGAGAAGCACATACCCCTAGTCGAGTTTTCATACAATAATAGTTTACATGAAACAATTGAGATGGCACCATAAGAGGATTTATATGGTTGCCCATTCCAATCACCCTTGTGACGATTAGAGGTAGGTGAAGAAGCATTACTGGGACCACGTCTCATGTTAGAGACTTCAGAGAAGATTCAGTTGATTCAAAAGAAGATGGCTGCTGTGCAGTCTCATCAGAAATATTATGTTGATCGCCGCAGACAACCCTTGGCGTTCATGGTCAGGGATCAGGTTTTCATGTGTGTTTCTCCAAGGATGGGACACAGGTGGATCAGGAAACAGGGTAAACCTTCACTAAGGTATGTGGGTCCATTTGAGATTCTGGAGAGAGTAGGGCCAGTTGCCTATCAGTTGCTGTTACCACATAGGTACCAGAACATGAAAAATGTCTTCCACGTATCATAGTTGCGCCGTTATCACCCAGACGCGTCTCACGTTTTTTTTCAGCCTGAGGAGTTTTAACTTCAGGTCGATGCATATTTGGAAAGGAATCTAATTCTTATTGTAGATAGGAGCACAATGGTTCTCTGAGGCTGGTCATTTCCTCTCATACGGGTGATATCATAGCATGGTCGAGTGCAGGACGGAACCTTGGAGCGGGAGACCAACATACGTGCTCAGTGTCCAGAGTTGTTCACAATATTATCTTCACCACCCTTGGAAGGGAAATTCGTGGTTGAATTTTTTTAAGGAGAGAAGATTGTAAGAACTTGGTTCTTAATCATGAGGTATAGGTTTCTTATTTTCCCTTTTCCTTAAGTGATTTTAAGAAAAATAAGAAAAACTGGGGAAAATCCCAAAATTTTATGTGTACACGCCGTGTACTTTTCAACATGTCGTGTACTATACCCATGTGGGATGAGTATATAGGGAATTCAGGCCCGTCAGTGATGAAGGGAATAAAAACTGAATACACGCCATGTACATTGTATTACACGTTGTGTAATTATTCTGCATGTGAACAGTAAGGCAGTAGGAGTAGCAGCTAGTGGAACACTATTACACAATGTGTACTTAGAAATACACACAGTGTAACCATGTTGACTGATGAATAGTGAGGTGGTGGAAAGTAGCAGCCCGAGTAACAATTAAAAAATGGAAATTACATGCCATGTACTTGAGAGTACACTCTGTGTCATTATGTTTTTTTGCTTAAAATATACAGTAGCCTCTTCTTTCGAAAAAGGAAGCATAGAATTTGATAGAAGCCACGGGAGAGAATGCTAGAGATTGGAGGAGCTTCTGACAGCACACCTAGATTCTGATTCCTTCATTGACGATCTCGTTTGAACCGCGCAGGTGAGTTCTTCTTTCTCCTTCATTTTTTTCTTCATAATCATTCTCGAGGGGATGTTATTTGATTTTCAGGGGTGAACATTTATCTCAGATCTATACCCTTCTCGGTTGTTTTGGGAGGCATCATTCATGTATATCGATCAGAGTAGATTGAGGTAGGTGGTCTGGTGTTTATTTTCAACTGTTGAGATGATTTTGTGTACCGATGTGCAACACACCCATGTTTGGGGTGTCGTATGGCTAGGGGATTAGCTGATAAGATATCTAGAATTACAATGATAAACTAATGATAAATATAAACTACTGTTTGGGATCATTTATTGGATCTAGACCACCCCATGGGTGTGTTTCCCTTGTTTAGCCGTTTGGCGAGGATACTCGTGGGTATGTCGTGATTGAAGCATTCTTTGAGTTTTTTTGAGAAACAATGTATATATATTTCTTGTTTATGTGTTGGGCTCGGCCCAGTTACTTGTTAACCTGAGGGGAGTGTTTTTCTTAGCACGAGGGCAGTGTTTTGTTTAGCCAGAGTCCAACTTTTCTTATTCTTGTGGGTAGTATCTTCCATGCTTAAGAGCAATATATCATATGAAAATGGGATATATTCATTAATCCTGTCGGTAGTCACCAGCGCATTTTCATTCTACTTACCTGAGGGTAACAATTTACATGTCTAAGTGCAATGTTTAATTTGGGTATTCACTGTGATGATTTCATACGTTGTACCACCAAATCTAAAGCACATGCTTGGAATTGATAAATAATTAATAAAATAGAAATTTAACTGATAGAGATAGTACCTTTCAGTACTTCCTAGTTTACAACATTTTATTACTGCATACTGCTAAAGGTTTCGATAAGGGAAAGGGTCCCTGTACAGGTATTTGATTTTTTCAGAGGAGTAAGGGAGCATGGGACCGAGCATAGGCTTGAGATGATGCTAAGTTCTTGTTACACTATTTTAGTTTTTCTTTTTTGGAATTGATAATGTGTTGTATTGTATTTGATTGAAGTGTATCCTATTTTGACTACTTTCTTAGAAGTATGACTTACTCCACCATCTTATGTGTATGATGGTTGGTTATATTTTTAATCAGTATCATTTTCCTTTGAGGTTTTTATTGTTTACTACTTATGCTTTTGGTTATGTTTAAATTTTTTCATTGCACTACACTTTGACAAATGATGGAATTTTTCCCCACTATCATACCTAGGCCCTTACTTCAATTTGGTAGCCTCTGGCATTTGAGAAAATGCGCTTGAGGTCTTGTGACCAACCGGTTTTGGGGAACCCATTGTGCGTATTCTAGATATGGGATGATACAAAACATAAATCATGTTTTAAATTAGTTGGTGAAGTCACAAGTATTTATGCATTACAGTTAGTTCATATGGATATTTTTTGTCCAACACAAACTGGATGTATTGGAGGAAAATATTATGTATTTTTCTTAGTTGATGATTACACTATATTTATGTGGTTCTATTTCCTAGAAATGAAATCTGAAGCTTTTTTTATTTCCAAACTATTAGTTCCCAAGTTAACAATGATAAAAACCATCCTTTGATAATTATTCATAGTGATCATGGAGGAGAATTTCAAAATTCGGATTTTGAAACTTTTTGTAGTAGAAAATGCATTACTCATAACATCTCAGCACCAAGAACACCCCAAAACATGGTTTTGTTGAAAGAAGAAATAGAATTTTTCAAGAGATAACATAAACCAATTTGAGTGAATATTTAGTAGCCAAAGATTTTTGGGCTGAAGATGTAGGTACATCTTGTTATACAAAAAATCATGTTTTTATTAGACCATTTTTTAATAAAACTCTTTATGAGATATGGAAGGGTTGAAAACCTAGACATTCCATGATCACGGTTATTGGTTTCAAGGTATTCATTATGAATAAAAAATATAATCTACAAAAATTTCCCCAAAATTTTATGAAGGAATTTTCTTAGGCTACTTCACAACTTCTATGTCTTAATGAGTTTTCATAAAAATACTTGTACTGTTGAAGAAACAGTACATGACAAATTTGAAGAAACTGATCCTTTGGTTTTTAAACAACCTCAACTTACATCTTCAGATGTGTTTTCAAAAAATAATTATCAACCATTGTTAGAAGATCTGTCTGATAAGGTAAATAATTATCAACCATTGTATTCCTTTCCCAATTAGAAAAAATAGCACTAATGTGTCTTTAGGTGATGATGATTGGATAAAAGCATTGCTGGCTGAGAAAAATGAATTCAAAACGAACAATGTCTATACATTGGTTGAAAGACCGAAAGAACATCTGTTATTGGAGGAAACATGCCTTTAGAAATAAATTTGAAGAAAATTGAATCATAGTAAGAAATAAATCTAGATTTTTTGCTAAAGACTATCATCAAAAAAATGAATAGACTATGAAAAAACATATGCTCCAGTAGTTAGACTTGAGAATATTCTTATTCTACATTCATTTGCAGCATTTTTTAGTTTCAAACATTTTATAATGGATGTTAAATGTGTTTTCATTAATAGTTTTGTACAAGAGGATGTTTTTTTGAACATCCTACAGGTATTGAAGTTTAAAAATATCTTGAACACATTTAAAAACGTATCATTTCTTTGTATGGACTTAAGAAAACCCCTTGAGGTTGATATGGTACAAATACATGATTTTTGCTTCAAAATATTTATGTTAAGGGAAATATTTATCCAACCATTTTTATAACTAAATATATGAAAAATGTTTTGATTGATCAAATTTATGTTGCTAGCATTATATTTTGTTTAACTCGATAATTTTTAAGTGATTCCTTTGCAGATCTAATGAAATCTGAGTTTGAAATGAGTATGATGGGTGAGTTTACATTTTTCCATGGTTTTCAAGTTTCTCAAAATCCAGAAAGAAATTAATATATCCCAACATAGGTATAAAAAATATCTTCTTAAAAAGTATGGATATGACAACACTATGAGTATAAGTACTCCCATTGGTACGCCAAATTCACTTGATCTTGATGAAGCTGGGAAACCATTAGATCAAATGTCTTTTAGAGGTATGATATGAAGTCTAATTTACATGACAGCTAGTCATCCAAGCTTAATTTTTTCAGTATGCTTATGTGCAATATATCAATCCAATCCTAAGGAATCTTATTTAAAGGTAGTGGAATGGATTTTTCTCTACATAAAGGGAACCACGGATCTAAGACTCTTTTACAACTCATGTAATGAATTATTTTTAAAAATATTTTTTGAATGATAACTATAGTGGATGTAGAATGGATAAGAAAATTACATCCAGAATTTGTCATTTCTTAGGAGATTCATTAGTTTCTTGGCCATGGAAAAAGAAACAATGAATATCACTTTTCACTGCTGAAGCTGAATATGTAGGAGCTGAAAGTTGTTGTGCTCAAGTGTTTTGGATATAACACACATTCATATATTATGGAATGAGTTTTAAAAATACACAAATTTTGTGTAATAAGAGCAGTGTCATTTCCTTAAATAAAAACCCTACACATCACTCTCATGAAAAACACATAGATATTAGGCATCACTTTCTTAGGGATCACCCATTAAAAATAGATATCATTATTCAATTTAATAAAACACAATATCAAATTGCCGAAATTTTCACAAAATATTTACCCTCTGATAGATTTTAATACATTAAATAGAATTTATGAATGATAACAATAAGTTAATATTCCATGTTAACGTCCTATTGAAAAAATATCTTTATAGTACGAACTCCTTTTTATATTCGGAGTACATTTGTTTGTTAGATTTATAAAAAAATTTCATAGTCTAAAATTTTTCGTTGTCTGAAATTTTTCATAGTCTAAAATTTTTATAGTCTATATTTTTTCATAGTCTAAAATTTTTCATAGTCAAAATTATATATGTCTTTCTTAGTAATAATTTTTCCGTATTCAAAATTTTTGTAATGATGATTTTCATACATGAAATTTTGGTAATGAAGATTATTGTTATTAAAATTTTCGTAATGGAGATTTTTGTATTGAAAATTTTCATAATAGAAATTTTCAGAATCTATAGTTCTTCAAGAACTATTTTCCTCGTTACGAATAATTTTCCTAGCATTCTGAAAGGTATGGTTTCTTCTTAAATATTCGTAATAATATTTTATTTGTTGGTATTTTCATCTATTTTGAAAATTCCCATATTTTATTTTCCTTGAATCTGATTTTTTTATTAGGAACCACAAAATATTGAAATCCAACAAGATTCTACCTCGGTCATCTTTTTAGCCATCAGATCTGGAGAGACGGTTTTTCAATCGTTTGATTGTGTTTGGAAGATGAACTCTACACTCAAATGCCTATATAAAGGACCCATGATGGTTGTCCCACATCAAAACTGAAGCCATAACCTACTGAATTCATGACCCACCTACATAAGCCCATTTCGAATCATCAAGGTTTCTTCATCTTCGAATGTCTATTGAAACATTTTCTAAAAAATAAATGTCTTATATATTGGAAATATATGAAATGTTGGATTACAGAGAATGGTTGGTTCATCCGAATTTTTTCTCTAACAATGATTCCATTATCCTTAAGAATATAAAGCTAAATGGGTGGTAGAGTGTTTTCATTTCGAAACAGAAAGCACAGGATTCGGTGTATCCAGAGTTACATATTAAAATTTAAAAGATAGTAACATTAGTCTATGAAGAAGGTGGGAGCAAGTTTTCTTTCAAGTGTTAAGAGAAGAAATATTCTATTTCATAAACCAATTCTTCTAGCTTGATTGGAATTACTTATGATAGAGAAGCAGAGTTATTCTCACATAAGGTATCAAATGTTCAAGGATGTTTTATTAAAGAAATAGGCATGACATGTCGTAGTCTTTTAGAAGTAAAGACTCCCATGAATCTTCAGTTGTCTAATAATTTCCGGATTCATGAATTCTGGGTTCAAGGATTCATCATTCTATGAAAAGGGGATAAGGATGCATTAAAGAAGAGTGACATCTGCATTTTTTATTTCATGGTAAATCTAAGGTAGATAAATTTGGTTAATTATATATTATTTATGATTGAGAACATAAAGGATGGATATCTGAAGGCTCAGATTATTATATATCCAACCATTCTTTTAAAGATTATTTTCGGTGTTTAGAATCCTTCATAATTACTTGAAAATCTAGTTTAAGAAATTTCAAAGTCATCTTTCTATGTTATGACACCTAGAGAAGTATGAAGGTTTGTTTTTCAAAAGAATCCAAAGTATTCTATGATTTACCTGAAGAGGAAGTTGAACCTCCTCCAAAGAAACCAGATGTGGCTGAATCCTCTAAAAAGGATGGAAGGAAGAGGAAATTAAAGGAAGTGTAATAGTTGGAAAAAACCCCAATAAAAATGGAAATTGAGTCTACACCCCCGAATCCAAAGAAATAAAAACCTATCTTGATGAGGTTGTTTCTATGTGGAGGGAACACAAGAAAAATCAGAAAGAAGAAGATCCTATGTTTGGCTATGACCTAAATGAGGAAAAATCAATGAAGGAATTGGTAGTTGAAGAGCTTGAGAAGAACGAGAAGGAAATGTAGAAGTATAAAAATTTGTCTGAGGAATAGATCATCTATTCACTTCTAAAGGCTGCTGAGAAATTATCTGAGGATATTTCGGTACCAGAATCCTTCTTGAAAGAACATTTACCAGAGACTCAAGGGAAGAAGATTGTGACTCCATAATAATTCCAACAAAAATAATTAGAAGGATAAAATTACAATAATAAGAAGAAGAAGGCATTGGTGATACCGAAGACTTGATTAAGAAATTATAGGATTTTCAGGTGAAAGAAATCCTATTTGAATAATTATTATTCTGAACCGCTGATGCTGAGTCTTCAAAATCTCCTACAAAAGGAATCGATGAGAAAGGTGTGGAAGAAGTGAACAAGCTATAGTAACCATGATTTTATTCAGCCAGAATATGTAGAGGCCAGAGCATTGAAGAAAGAGGTAGATGAAAATAAAATTTTACAACTATATGATAGTAAGCATGAATCACCCAATCAAGCAGAAGTAATTCTGAAAGATTATAATTGAAAATAGGTGGTTGTTGATACACCTACAAAATCAATGGTGAAAAATAAATAAGTAGGTGCTTCATCAAAGTGGAAAGATGTAGATATTTAATAATAATCTTAACTAATAAAAGTCTCTGATTCGAAATCCTCCTCTCATAGACATGATTTTGTAGTCTAGTCTTTGAAGACGCTTGTTGGGACTATTCATCTATTTCCAAGAATAGACTCCTAATTTCAAATGCTTCAGCACACCTTAAATCAGAAATCAGATTTAGTATCCATGGTGACATATATGTGCATCAAACTTGGGGCCTATTTCAAAACCTTTTTCATAAACTACGAAGCCCAAAAAAGATGTTTCATGAAAATGACTAGGTGGTCAAAGAGAACTATAGATGAAATGAGAATTCTTAAAGAATTCCAAGAAAGTTTCAAGGATGAATTTGACACAAAATATGTGATGATCAAGGAACACAAAAATAGTTTTGAGGAAAAGCTATCTCTTGATTAAAATACTCAGAAGAATGATATGAAATATCTGGATGGGAACTTATATTCAGTTTCTCAGAGTTGGAAGAGGGAATGAGATCTTATAATCGAACATGGGGAAAAAATTTCAAAGTAATAAAAAGATTTAATGGGATAGATAGAATCTATTAAGGCTAAGGAATAAAAAATCAAAGCCATAGAGAAGAAAACAATAGATCAAGATCATCTTCTCAAACGTGAATAGGAAGATCACAAGGTGCTCAAGAAGCTCAAAACCATAGTAATGAAGTTTATGTCGAATGATAAGGAAGGATAATCTTATTTAATTCCAATATTTTATTGTATTTCATCCTTGTATAAATTTATCCAATCCTAATAAATTTTTTGGTTTCTCGTCTTTTGGTTGTTTATTAAAAATATTTCAGGAACCCTATTTTATTTTCCATTCCTCGTATTCCTTTTTGAAAATCCCAAATGGGGTCAAAGGAATGTTAAAGAAGAATACAAAGTAAATGAAGAAATTTCCTTATGTTAGGGGGAGTTCATCCAAGGGTGAGTTCTTATCCAAGAAGATTTTTGTATGCAATAAAAAGCTATGTCTCAATATGAAAATCAAGAATACGATCCTTAGTGTTTCAAAATTCAATGGGGGAGTTAGTCTTATTCCCCTTTTCCCATGTGTCAAGGGAGATATGTTTTTTTTCAATATTGGGAAAAATATTTTCCAATTCCATTTATTCTTTTTTCGTAAGGATGTTTGTGCATTCCAAAAAGGTGGAGAATGCGGAGTCAATAAGTATTGTTTATTACTATCCCATTCATTATTGTTTGGAAAATCACAAACAATCTATCATAAGGAGAGTTTCTTTTCCCCTATATTTTATATTCATAAGGAAAATTATCCTTCTCCAAGGAAATTTATCCCTATCATGTTTACATTTTTCATATTATAATATAACTCATTTTATTTCTAAGTATAAAATTCAGTTTCATATCTAAAAAATTGAAATCTTATAAATAATTAGATATAGATCATTTTGTATTTAGGTGCTGAATTCAGGTTCCGATTTCATGGAATTCAGACTCCGAACTTTTGTATTTCAGACTCTGAATTCACTGAATACAGACTTCGAACCACTTGAATTCAGACTATGAATTTCATGAATTCAGACTCCGAATATTTTGAGGTCAGAATCCAAATTCTATTAATTCGAACTCTGAACTTTTTGAGTTTAGACTCCGAATTCTCTGTATTCATAATCCAATAATTCTATGCTCAGACTACGAATTCTCTAAATTCTGAATCCAAACATTTTGAATTAAAAATCCAAATTTTTATGCATTCAAACTCCGAATTCCCTTGAAATTCGGACTCTAAAAATCTATAAAATTCAGGTTATAAATTCTTTTAAAGACAGAATCAGATTATTCATATACTATATACACCGAATGGATTTTTGGTTAGGCTCCAAACTTATATTTTTCACTTAAACACCAAAAAATGAATTTGGTTAAGAAAAAATATTTTTTCTTACTCTTGTTATAGTTATAAAACTATTTCATGCTTTCTGTTTCTAACCAACCATTGTTTGAGTGACACATGAACATGAACCTTTGAAGTTCAAGGAGAAATATGACCGTTGGAGGATGGATCTGACCTTTGAAGATGTACCTATAAATAGAAGCACATTTGAATGAGCTCACAACTTTTTTCATTGTTCTACAACTCTAGAGATTACATGATGCTAATGTTATTTCTAGAGAGAGACTCTCATTCTTTGTACACACTATAAATCCTATTCAGAATTACTTCATGTGACTATGAATGCTGATGAGTACAGTCAAGGGATTCTAGTGATAGGAAGACAGAGGTGAAAACTACCGTGAAGTTCTACGGCTTTCGGGGATAGAAAAATAGATTCCGATATTCGTATTGAGGGATTAACCAAGTGTGTGTAAGATAGAAATTCTTGAAAATATAAATCAAGGAACCATTATCCAACTTTTTTGGATATCCTATTCTTTGGGTTAAAATATTTACTACATGTTACTTGTATTGTTTCATGTTTTCGGCTACTTTTTGATTGACAAGGAAATTATAACTATCTTATACTTTCTTGTACTTGTATACTATGATTAGTAAGATTCTATATTATTTATTGTAGAATTTTTATCATTGTAATCTTTTCGTAAGTTTCATTTCTGGATCCACATTTCATGAATCAAGCATGTTTGTAGAACAAAGAGGTTTTGTGAATTTACCTTATTTAACTTTGTTAAGTATTAACATCTATAAAAGTTCCTAATGAATATTTTAAGGTATAAAACTCACCCCCTCTTGTATATTGAGCATCTACATTCATTATTATGATCATAAAAAGTATACTTAATATTATTCAATATAATCCAAAATAAAACTGAAACCCAAAACTCGGAAGAATTTTATCACATAGTCCTCCACAGTAAATCCTAACATTTATCTCCAAAAATATAAAATTCCCTTAAAGTCTCATACTAATGTGTAATTAACCAAATCATATATTCTCGATGATAGGTTAATCATTTCAATAAATAAGAAAATCACCATATATCCATAAAAAATCACATATTATTTCAAAATAACGTTCTACCATTACTCCTCAATTGTAATCGAAATATATTCTATTTTACATAGGCATATAGTTTCCCAAAAAGAGAAAAATTCTTCCAAATTAACCTTTATCACTTAATTAGAAAAACAATTTCCAATATTATGTATATCCATTTGATAAAACATAAGTTCCCAGAATCTACTTATTATTGATCCACAAAATCATTTACCCTAAAAGAATAAGTCATACTAATTGGGGAATTCACTTTGGCCAGTGGTTGGCGATAAATCTCAATTGCACATTTGATGTGGGTTCTATTCCTACATATTTGTTCGACGTGTTGGGTTGATACATAGTCTATATGTTGTCCTTTTTAAAAAAATATACAATTTTATAACATTCACAAAAAATGATACAAACTCTTATAAAATAACCCCATTATGAATTATTCTAATTAGTGTTCTTATACATCTTAATTTCAGCCCAACACATAATGACCACAATATCTTGATTCATAAAGTCTGATATATTTTGAAATTTTTTTACCTCTATTAAATAACACTATTAAAATAGAATGCACATTTAACCTTGATCATTATTTCCACCTTTTTTCATCGTCATCTTATTCAAGTAGTTATATGGTCCAACCATTGAAAAATTTATTTAGAGATACTTCAAAATCATCTTCTTCAATTATCCAAATACACCTCGTACAACTTGGGTCATATGGGTGATCATAGAAAAATAGTTTGGAAAAAAATCATGTATGAAATATAATTTCAAAGCATTTGATAAAATGTTTTATTATAAAACAGTCAAACCTTGTTTTAGTTGAAACATTCAATCAATGATCAATTTAAAATAAGATAAGTATGTGATGAAAAAAAATAATTTAAACTAAAATAAAAATATGTCACACGAGGTTATCCTTCTTCAGTAACTTTTTTAATATCATAATGCACTTCAATATATTATAATAAGGTAAGATATTTGAAAATAAGTTGATAATATTTACCAATCTTGAAAATATGAGAATATTGAGAAAATAAAATTTGATTAAAGACAAAACATTTTCTACAGTGGTGTCAAGTATAATATAGGTGTTTGATATCTCAAACTATTTCTTTCAAGTGATTTGTATGTTAAGAAATGTTTTAGAGTTGTCTGGACTGACTTTGAAATCATTATTGCAATCAAGTCATCTGTAAGACATAGGAATATCTATTGATATCCTACTCTTTCCATTTGTAACAAACATTACTTGATTTGAAAATGTTAAAATAAATATTTAACTTAAATAATAGACATAGAGACTAACCATGTGTCCAAAAAAAACTCATAATCCCTAAAGATTTCAAAATCGACCTTTGATACCAACTATGAGGCCCTATCTTTAAACATTACTTAATATTTTGTTAAATAAAAATTCACATTGAGGATCTTTTGAGGTTCATAGTTTCGAATAATTAGGCCATAACTATTATATTACCTGTTAATAATTAAAATGTAGGTACTTCTACTCAGATTCCATTTTTCATGTAATGAAAACTCATTAAAAAAAGTGTAATGTCTAGTTCCGTGTTCTAGACAGCATGACTTTTCCATGATCCCATCCTTAACCCTATTCATCATTTAGTCATGTGAAAAACATTTCAATACATGGGATGATCATAAAAATCTCAGTATATGTTATAAAATAAGGAATGAAAACATTAGCCCATCAATAAATACAAATCAATGAATCCATCCTTTTCAATCATAACATACCTTACGAAATCAAAAGATTTATGAATTAAACAATGAAATAATAAATAATAAATCTAACATATGGATTTCATAACATACATACATTGTAAATTTAAATGTTACGTAGGGAGCTACATTTGGTATACCGATCATAGTATATTTACTAAATCTCTTCGAAGAAACATTAATTCTAACCTCTGTCACATTACCAAATGCATTCGAGAACTATCTCGAGCTCACTCACCCAATGATTATCACGAAACTACCCATATATGTAAAAAATTCTAAATAAACATAAAAAATTCATGAAAAATAATACAATAATAATGTAAAGAAAACATTTACACATTTTAATTACAATATATCACATCATGATATTAACATAACAAATGCTTTATCAACCCATTTTAAAAAACATTAAAAATATTTAATAAATAGATGTTTAAATCCAAGAGACTCATAAAACTTTAAAGCAGTTTGAAGGATATTTAATTTAAATTAATACATGTACATATAAATAAATAATTAAAACCATTTTTAAAACATCTAAATTAATGAGAAATATTTCTAATAATCAAGCATGAAAACATTTAAAATGATATTTTAGTTAAAGAGTTCTTAACCAAATGACAGACACTTGTATACAAATAATTGAGGAATAACATTTTCAAAGCTTATAATATCATTAGAATAAAGTTAATCATGATATAATATTTAAATGGGAAGTATATACACCATATAAAATTGAATTGGTGTATTACAGCAAATGAGTTTCAATAGAATGTAAATTTAGATAAAGTTCTTTGCAAAGATCATATCCTGAGATTGAAGAGAAATCAATGACATGATTATGTGTGAAAAATAATAATACACCCAATATAAGTGAATATTAAGGGTTAAAAAAACATAGGTCATTAAAAACTATTCATATCAAGACATAATAAATAAGTAGAAGTTTAACCCAAAGGATTGAAATTGTGTTAATAACTTCTCTTATAAAAATTCGATAGCCTAATGGTGTCACATTTAATTTCAGAAAATGAGTTTATGAGAGAGTAATGTGTTTATCATAACATGGAAATAAAATTTACAAAAATTAATATATATATATATTAACATATATCATCATAATAAAATAGAAATTTAAATGACATAAAAGAATTCTTAAACTAAAATAGTACGGTGAAAGGTTCCCTTACCTATTTGGTAACTTACGAAACATAAACTACATGAAAGAAAGAGCATAAAATGAAGATGTAATTTCTCCTAAATTAATGTATATTAAATAAAGAATACAATAATTGGTATTACAAACCCCATAGAAAAACAAACTAGTGGAAAAAATATCATGAATATCACGGGAATAAAAAGTTAGTAGAAAACCCCTTACATCGTGTCTAACTTGAATCATTCCTTCTTTAATATCAGGAATAATAAAATAATGTTAATTTCTACTTGTTTCATAATTTTTTTATATTTATTATTCATTTTATATCACTTATTACCCCATTATAAACAATATATAATAATTTAGGTTAATAAAAGTGGTTTTGTCGATATTTGGCACTTGAGTCAAAAATGAACTACTTATAATTAGAAGTTCTCCATGTGGTAAAAATACCATTATTACCCAAACTATATCCATAATTTAGATATCATACATATCATATATATTTTTTTTATTTATATATGTATTTATAACAGTACATAACATTTGTAGATAAGAAATGAAATGCACCTTTTATGGAGACGGTAACTCGTACGTACGCATGAACGCTACTTTCATTTATATTTCTTATTTTAATGTAATGAAAGAATAACGATACATAGGTATATTATAATTCCATTATAATATCATATATAATTTCATTAAATATATCATTTTTACGTTCCACATATTGCATGAATGAGCCACATCACTTTGAGGGGGTGGTAGTCTACATTTTCTCAAATGACACTATCACGTTTACCAATTATAAAAACCATAAATTTATGATATTAATGGAAAATAGAGAAGTATAGAGACAATAAAAATATAATATATATCATATATAAATACAGTTCCATCATAATGGCCACCATGAGAGGCAGTTGGAGATATTCGAACAATCATCGTTTCGTGAGGTAGTAGTTCTCCATCCACATGAACAGTATGTTCGTATAAATTAGATGGTGGTGTGTGAAAGTGTAGTTCAAATACTTCTCATAATAAAAAAATAATATATTTAGGATACCTGTGTTGTTATAAAATACTGTAATAAATATAGTTTAGGGTGTTAGAGATGTAAAATAAATGATAAGACCCAATTAGAAGATGTTACCTTTAAATCGGGTGTCTTCTTTCGGTTTGAACCAAAAGACTTACTTGAAGTACCGTGTTCCTAAATAAAATCTTCTAAGAGAAATGGAGGTATTTATGGAGCTTTATTTGGAAGAGGTTTGACAAGGAAATGGTCTTGAGAGGTGTGAGTAATTATTTAGAGGGGATGTATTTTTATAAGTGAGAGGAGGGGCTCATTAAGAATGATTGAAAGCAATATTTTATTATAAACTGATATTCTATTTCAAAAGCTCAATAACTAATTAAATTAAAAGATAAATTGGATATTCATTTAAATTAAATAATCCAATAATAATTGGACAGGTTTTGGATAGTGTTTTATATCTTATATTCTTATATACTTAAATCATTTATTAATAAGGTAATCATTGCATTATCATTATGTCATAATTTATTTATTTATATGATGTATAAAAATTATAAATAAAATACCATGATGTCGGAAATCAATTTAGATTTCAAATCAATATTTATAGTTAGAGTTATAACTTATATATCCCCATGTAGAAATTTACTTACTAAAATATATAAGTTTAAGAAATTTTTGTCTTGACATAAAATTAATAAATATATTGTATCCTTATCACTCATATGTGGCTCAATGGGGTCAAAATATCGAATTAAGGATTCCCATGGCTTGACATGTATCATTAAATAGGATTAGTACACATTGTAGGGTAATTTAAAATTATTATAATATTATTTGTTTAACCTTATTTACCAAATTTACATTTTAACAATGGTTAATATATTATTTACTAAAGTAAATATTCTTAATGTGTAAAAATAAAAGTTACATACTTAAAAAATTCAAACATCTAATTACAAATAAAGAATCCATTTTTAAATATATAAAACACATAATGGGCATAAATTAAATTAATTTGTTTTTCACATTCTCAAAACACAAAGCTTCTTTTTAAGAAATAATATCTATCAAAAGATTAACAGTTGTTTATGTTCAATTTAAGAGTGAAATTTTTTACAATGAACCTTTTAGATTAAATGGTAAACATATATTCCATTTAATACTTAAAAAATTTAAATAATATTCTAACTATATAAATAAAATAGATTAAAAGGTTGTTTTGAATTAAAATGCAGTATTTTTTAGTATTCATTTAAATTGAACATTATTAAGAAAATACGAAGATTTAATCAAAAGTCAATATTCATATCCTAATTATATATAACAATATAATTTTGTCTAATATTTCATATAAAATTTTCAGAAACTAGTTTTAAAGATGTTTTTCCACCAAAATGTGTCAAATCAACCTTTTCATGAATATCAGAGTGTTTATGCTTAAAATTGGATTAATTCACATTTTATGGTTCTAAAATTTATTGGATAAATGTAAAAACATTTAGTAAACATGTTTAATCATATTTTAGTTAGTTATGTTCATTACTACCAATACAATTTCCATGTGTTAACTAACATTTAAAATAATAATATTCTATTATTATTTTTCAGTATAACTCAAGGTTGTGTGCAATGTATGATTTCAAAGAAACCAATTATTGTGTATCAGGTACACCATAGATCATAGAATCCCCATTAATGTAAAATAACTTTTAAATCAAAAATATTAATAAATATGAAAATTTCATATTATTTATTTACATGTGTTGTTACACGTGGGTACACTCTCTAAAATGATTTCACCTTGGTGTAATTACCCCAAAAAAGGTCAGTTTCACATTACGTTGATATTCCCTTGGTTCACGACTAGTGGGCCTAATAATACACTTGGTTAGAATCTCATGGTCGAAATTATTTAGATATTCACATGCCATTATTGAAATATTAAAAAAATTAGATAGAATTTGGGTTATAATATATAAATAGAAGGTTATAGAACCTAATTGGAATATAAAAATCTAAACACCACGTTAAATTAAAGTAGTTATAGGATTATCCAATTTTTATATTTTTTAATAGAATGTATAAATTATATAATAAATGTATTTTTTGTATAATTTACTATAGGATTGTGTTTTTCTATTAATAGGATCATTTACTATATTTTTTATTTCATATTATAATATCTTTTTGGATTTATGTATATGATTTAAAACAAGATAATGAAAATAATAGTTTTTATGTAATGTCCCCAGAAAACCATAATTCTTACTGTTAACTAATAAGATATATTTAGAAGAAATTGTTGAAAATATCAATATTTACCAATTATAAAAGAAAAATATGATAATTAGTCTCATACCCCTTATAGTGAGTTGGGATTTATATCATTAAATAAACACTTATCTATTTTTAATTATTATGAAAATGTTAACATTATAGAGATTATATTATATTAATTATGAATATTTTAACACCACCATATTTTAGTATATATTTATCTATAAGTAAATTTATTTATATCTTACATGGTACATCCCAAGTCAGAATGCACTAAACTGATTCCCTGAGATGGTTCCATATGCGACTGTAATAATGTATCCCTTTTTGAAGGAATCTATACACTAATTGTGTATTCCTAATGAGAAAATTTTGAAAACTATACCACCTTTATAAGAGTATAATCCAATTAGAAACAATACCAAAAATACCACAATAAGTATAATATATATATATTACAATATAGAGTATGTACAGATAATCATTAAAGTTATCAATGATATAACACTGCAATTTACAAACTATATATCAGAAATTAAAAAAACAAAAATATCAAAAATATGAAAAACACTGAAAATAGTATTGATTCCAAACCTATCTCTGACATTCTTTTCACAATCCTATAATTACCAATAAAAAAATATAGGGCCCATCCCTTAAAATGTACCTAAACATATGTATCATGAACTTAGGTACAAATGTTCTATGGCGGCTTGTGTAGTGTGTGAGTATGAATCAGGAGTGATAATTAAAGGTGTTTAAAGAAATAATTAGTCTAAACAATTTTTTATGAAAAACAAAACAGAACAAATAAATTATATATAAACAGAATCAAATTTAAAAATAAACAATTATAAATTAATCATTATGAATTTTCAGTTCCTTTTTGTAGTGTATGGTAAAAAATAAACAAAAATAATAATGATGTCAGGTTTCAAAATTAAACAAAATTAAATTTTACCATAATGGCCCTTGGGATCCATGTGATACCAGAGCCAATCAAACCTGCTTTTCCCCATTAAAATCATTTTATCCAAATACAATAGGGCTCTCAAATTATTATTCAATTATCATCAAACATGTATCCAAATTCTAGATGCATAATTCCATGATCGATAGTCCAAAGTAGTGGTGTAGAACATCATGAAAAACCTTATTTCTATTCTGTGTAATTTTATTTCAAATACTCATTCCTCATTATAGACAACTATGAAATTAATCAAAACCATGGGGTGGGAAATCATGACCCACACCCATTCCTCGATGTGTACAACCATTACCAAAATCATAATTTTGTTGTGTAATTCTATGACTAATACCCACAATCCATTCACACACATTCACCTTAAAATGCCTTTAAAACCAACAGATGGAAAAAATAAAACTCCACCCCTTCCACATGTCAAAAAATTTGGAAACCAATCACCCATTATAGACATCTAGAGGCTATAATATAAAGCATGGGTCATACACATTGGAAAACCTAATAAGTCCCACGATATTCATTTCCATTAAAACATTTAAATAACCTATCCATTAATTTTCCCGAGAGGGGTGACAAAATTCCCATTTCAATTATCATTTCACACACATAAAACCAAAATTAAAATAAAAATGAGTTCTGATGAAACGTTTTTTTAATACCATTTCTGAAATAATAGGCTTACCTTAATTGAAAACCACAACAAAATCAAAATCCAATGAACACCATTTAAAACATTTTCTAATAATTCATATCATTTCACCAAAATTTATCACAGAACAAATTTCAAATAATTTTATTAACATGTCATAATCCCAAATATTGAGATTATACCAAGTATTACATTAACCATCATAACATACTAAAATACATTTCAAACTCATTTACCTTTATAATTTTTTTTATCTCACCTTCCCCAATCTCATTCTACCAGTTTAAAGAGATTGGAAAACCCCATGGGTAGACCTTGTCATGATCTCAAATCATCAAAATACCAAATGGGATCTATGAATGGTCGCACACAACAATTTATGGTGTAGTTTAATTTTTCATATTGATAGTCAAAAAACATATCCATGAAGAACATTATAACAAACACATATACAAGGGTAACATCAATAATGTGGGAACAATATTTTCAACCACCTACATCATGATCATATGAAATCACACACCCTACCATGACTCTTGATTAACATTTAAATGTCCTCAATAAAAAGGTTGAATAATTACATCAAAATATGGTTAAGAGATTTGAAATAATTTAAGCCTCTAAATGAAGCATCTTATAGAAAAAATATAATGAAATGAAGTTATAGACATACCCACAACTTCATATCACATCCGAAATCAATCAAAACATTATATAATAAATGGATAACCAAACTTGGATGAATTGTAAAATGTAGGCTCACACTATAGATAATAGATAAAAAATGAGTAGACAAATCTAGTAAATTATTTATGTCCTTGAAAAAAAAATTAAATTGTAAAAATTTAATGACATTGACGGTTTGACATCAGGTTTCACCAAATCATATTCCAAACATGTTGTCTACTCTATCAAAGAGGTAAATGAGCTATGTGATTTCAATAGGCACCCACATGGTTTTACAAACCATAAAACATATTTTGGACACCACTTTGTAGTGTTAACAACATTGAAATTTTCTTATAAGATAACTTGTATGGTAATATTAATCATACCCCCCTCCCCTTAGTGGTCATATGACCATGGTGCACTATCTGTAATAAACATGTGCTAACTATAATCCGTGCAATATTAGGCATAATTTTTCTATTTGTTTTGTCCCAAATAAATGGAAAACAATTGAGACCTTCCCTACTCTCAATAATCATTTCATTAACAATTATAAATAATTTTAACCACACACCATATGAAAACACAGCTCATAAAATGTGTCAGAATGTTAAAACATATCCATTATAATTCCTCTCTTCATTGAGAATTATTTTTGGTCATTCATCCCACTCACCTAATCTACATCAGTCCTATAATATAACTTATAAACTCATTCAGCATATAAAACCTGAAACAAAACCAAAGAACATCCTCAAACTCAAGTTTTTCATTGGGAAAAAGCATAATACAACACTCTTCATCAACACAAAAACCAAAAGATGGTTCTTACGTATGCCAATCTATCCAAACAACAATTAATATATATTTTGATCACCAGTGATTGATATGGTTGTACACAATATAATATTCATACATCCATCGGTATTTTTTAATTCATCAGACCTCTTCCATTGGAAAAGTCTTAATGGTACCTCGAACTCATGCTATCCTAATGTTCCCAGTGTGGTTCCCCACAAACCATTCTCAAACACCAACAATGATTCCTATGAAAAATGGTACCCCTCTACATCATCAAAAATTAACGCAAAAGGACACATACCTAGTATCATTGTAAGAACTGCGAATAATATGTATTTTCCTAAAAATCTATGTTTCATATCAACAATGTATAGCTATATTTTTCAAAATGATACACTAGATATGGTTTGCAGCTTGCCAAAGCCTAATATATTCCATATATACCTTAACCTAGGTACTACTATCCCAATTAGATTATCTCAAAAACTCCCAAATCGAAATCGAATATCCTTTTCATCATACATAGTGATGATTTTATCATGCTAAAAGTCATTTTCCTACTACCGACCATTCCCCCTGGTGTCTATACCCGACTATTAGTGCGATTTAGTAGATAAAACCCCCAATTTTCGAAATATTTAATTGTTTATTATAATAACACTAACACACCACTGATGTATAAAAACTTTTTACATTTAAATCTACATCAAGCTTAGTCTAGGTTTTTCATGATCATCACTACATAAATTTAATTAAAAAATGGATGGATTTAAAACATGCACTTCACCAATATCTACCATGGTTCACATATCTAAATTGATTGATCCATAGACAATTCGATATTTTTCATACCCTTCATGTGTGAGGGTAATATTACCACGATCAATATGTCACTACCAACCATATTGGTTGCATTATCACCATCTGACTCAAGTAACTCAAACAACAAAACACATGCACCTATCAAAAGACAATCCTGGTAGTTGATGCCAACATCAAGATGTCGCATGAGTGACACAAGGTAAGTAAACTACATGCCATTCATAAATTATATGCTCATAACCAAACATATTCTCCAATATATAGTCCATACTAATAAAAAGACTCATCAGTGACTGATGGTGTACTCAAACCACACAACCTCTCTTGCACCACGCCATGAGTACAAATACAATGATTCCCCTCATCAAATTTATGTTTACATTTAAATATATTAAGAAATATCTATTTCTATCATTTTTTACTCAAGATATTCCATTGATTTTTGGAATGATAATCATTAAATTGGTTTTAAATTAATATTTAATTGATTTATACAATAGTATAATTATCCGTTACCAATGACACATATAGATGCATAGACAAATCAATTTTAAATAATTTCCCTATGTGTCTCAGACCAAAATTATATCATTTAATTTTGGTTATCATGATTCAATAGGGTCATTCTAAAAAAAATCACAACTACCCCACATATAGCATCCATAATTCTATGCACTAATGTTTTCTTTTGATCTGTTGCAATACAAATGCACATGTTCATCCACTAAAACCAAATAATTCTCATAAATAATTTATGAGGTCTATTAAATCAATATGAAACTAAACAGTCTCACACATAGTCAATGCACCAAACACTCATTACACTAAAAATTATTTTCACTTTTTCCGAGCCATGTTTCCAAATATAGATAATGAATTAACACACTAAAAAACATTAATACCACGATGACATCACAAGAAACACATGTTTTCATTAATTACTATGATAATTTATTAAACCTCACATAAATCCCCACAGTTAATACATCAATATAACTTGGATCAAATTTTCATGAAAACAACTAACCATGACTCATTTCCCCTCACCCTCATTGGGATCATGTATTCGTTATTGTTAGCATTCGACAACATAATATTTCATAGAGGCTAGAGATAACCACATCACCACCCATCACCATAGGTTTTGTTACTCATTTAGAAGGTCATATTCATTCTATAATGTCCCATTTCATTTACAAATGTGGTCAACATATATTTCCACATTCTATTAAATAAGAATAATAGGGTCATGCATTCGAATGATCCATTATTTTTGAAATTATCCATAAATACAACAAAAATAAATAAAGGTTATTTCCTTAGATAATATACTAAATAATTACTATTCCATTTATTAAAACCCTATGTTACCAATCATGCATCAATTCCACCTCTAAATCATCAACTCATGAATCAAATTCCCAAAAAAACCTCTATAGTGGGATAACATTACTCAGAGTTTATATCTATTTCTTCATTACTAGAGTGTAGTGGCTATAACTAGAGTCAATTTTCCATAACCACTAGATCCCTATTGAGCCATGTATATCAAACCAAACCACTAATTTCCCACAGTTATTTTTTTGTTCTAGTTCTGAAACACATGGCTTCTAGAATTCTAAAAAAAATTAACTCAATTTCTAAAACCCATCGCTATAAAACAACTATTAACAACACCACAACCAATTACACCTATTTAAGTGTCTATTGTACATACCATATGATCAAAACAATGAGGTATATTATATCAATTCTATAAAAAAACATCCAACCCTGAGATTCACATAATACTCAATGTAATAATAAGTACTATTATACTATTTATCACTTCTAAGTCCATTATGACATGAAAAACCATAACCTGGGGTCTCAAAACTCAATAATTCTCAGATACCATGCCCGCATAAATATGAACTCGTAATTCTAGAATGGGTAGTCATTTAAATTGAAAAAAAAGAATCAATTATTTATATTTTTCCATTAATTAATATTAACCCTTAAAAAGGATTCTAATTTCAAATCTTTTTATTGACAAACACATTCCAAAATTTCATATTTATTCAATTTCTCAATTCATGGTTTTGGATAGATATAATTTCAATCACATTTTCTAATGGGGAAACACCTTATATATTTCTTATGTATCCTTTATTTCAACATACTCATCACATTAGAAGTCATTTATACCTAACAATTTTTTATAAGTCGCATGTGGAGTTGGTCATGTGGAGTGACATCATATAGATATATGAAAATCATATAAATGGTTTAGTAATATTTAAATATCAAACAGAATAAATCATTTTTAGTAATTAATAGATATATATTACCTGAATAAAAAGACTACAAATTGAAACTATAGAACAATCATTTAAGAATCCATAGAATCTATCAATCAAAGGAAACATATAGATGACTTATTAGTTCTATGTACCTAGCATGATTAACAAACACACACATGTATTACATACCATGATAACAGATAAAAACCACATTAAATAGTAACATTACATTAAAATGAACCAATTAAGGTCAGAAATTATTCAAAAATAACATTATAAAGAAAAATAATCAATTTCATGGCCTTGGAACAAGGTTTTACTCTATGTGTGAATAATTAGGAACCTTAGAAAGTGATCATTAAAACCTATATTATGATCATAATCTCATGGATACCTTTCTTAAATAGTAAAAAAAATCCATCCCACTATGATACAACTTCATAATGTCTTATACATGGAGACAATAAAGTGATTCTAATGATAATTTCCTATGTGTCCTAAAATGAGGCCCCCTTATGAAAAATGATTCCAACTAGTAGATTGTGATGAAAGTGGATTGTGGGATGACTATAACCACTTTATCATAGTATAAAACACAACATGAATATTTCTGAAAGGTACTGCAATCAATATAAATAATAAATAGATAACATGCCTCAATTGCTGACAATAAAAATAGAAAATAATTATATTAATATGAAATTTAAATTGTTCATGATTGGAAAGAATAATAATGCCACCTGCACTGAATTTATGATAATACCTCAACACAATCTTGAGTCCAAACCAAATCATAACATATCATGACTTTACCTAATAGAACAAAAATAAACCAAATTCTTGTTCACTATACAAAAACCTATTACTTAAAATAATTATAATTTTATGTGGTACCCAATGTACATGGAGGCTTGATGAAGGTCTGTTTTTAAAACTCAGTTGGCCACCAAAAATTATAACAAATGAAATAAAAAATCTATTCAATAGGTTATAAAGAATAAACAGAAACAAATAAACAAGATATTAAATGAATAATGTTTCACAATAAACATTTTTTAATTATTAATTTTAAATATTTTTCCATTTCATGATAGAGATGTATGAAATTTATAGAAACAATAAAAATTGTTTCACCATTAAATATTTATCAATTTATCCACAATTTTACTCAGGATCCATGAGTTACCATATATAATCAAAACCATTTCTTTCCATATTGTTAATATAATACATATTATCAAGGTTTCAATCTTTATTATATATGTAGAATCAGCAAAACTAGTAAAATCGTGATTTTTTTAATTAAACGATTGATATTCCAAAACTATTATGTTTATCATTATGACAGAATACATTTCAATGTTGAGGAACACCATAACAAACATCCATTCCTCAATGTTGAAACTATGGCCAACATCATTACAGTTGTGTGGATATCCATGATCAAAAAACATTCCTGGATATATACCACTATGATCAATATCATCCCTATATTTTGTAATTCCTAGATTAACACCCATAAAAATTTCATATTCATTTAAATTTGAATAAAATTAATACAAATATTTTGTTCAAAAAAATACTATGCCTTTTATATTTCATAAAATACCAAAACCAATCACCCTTTTTAAACATCTTGAAATTAAATTTAAAACACAAGACATTATATTTTTAAAATAAAACAATGCCCATGACCTTAATTTTAATTAAAACCACTAAAATAACTATGAAGGTAATTCACCAAAAGGCCCACCACACATCCATTTCAATTCAGTATGTTTTCCCACATAAACCTCCCATTAATATTTCCTTGAGGAAAATACATAAATATTAAAAAATATCCCTCTCTTAAAAACATAGGTTTTCCCCCATGGAAAAGCACAATTGAAATCAAATAAAAATAACATCACTTAAATTATTTCAAAAGCCTCTATATAATTTTATGAATATTTTTCATGTAACTTATTTCAAATAATTATCTTAACATATCATAAACGTTGTTCCAATTTTGTTATCTAGAAGTACCTAATACATGAAAACACAAAAATGGGCATTTACAGCCCACATACTATCATTATTTTTCTATAAAATCATTTCCAATCTCATTATGCCACATTTATTAGATTGTATCCCACATTGGGTAGCCTTTTTTCTACTCTCAAATCATCAATAGATTCCATGTGGTCTAACATATGGCGAATTTTTTATTTTTTACCCATAGACTCAAAAATACATCATGGAGTACCATTGAAACAACCACATACACAAAAAAACTACCCATCAATTGCAATAATCTTGTATATAAACTACCTTATACATATAGAAAACCACTTTCCAAACTACATCCATTGATTTGAAATAAAATGGCCTCTATAAAAAGGATGAATAAGTTACAATAAATGGGGTTCATGATATTTAATTAAAATAAAGAATTATGTTAATCCACTTCAGCAAAAATATATGGAAACGATTTCTAATACTAACCCATGACAATGATTCACAACAAATAGCTCCCCAAACTCCCTAGAATTGAGTAAAAACCATCAATGGAAGAGTTGGGAGAAGGAATTTCACACCAAATATTGAAATAGAAGAAATAAGTAATAATATTAATTGATATCATAGAAGGTTTGGTATGAAAAATGGATGATCCCCCACATTTAATGAGTTACATTTGTTGGATACATTATTTTCTAAACCATCATGCAAACATTTTGTCACGTGTATCAAATAAGAAACTAAGCCACATAGTTTCCATGGTTATCCAAATAGTTTTTCAATACATATAGAAACATAGAATTTCACTCATTCCATTTAGAACTATAGAAACAAAAACGTCTTTCCACATATCATGGCTTTGAAAATGGTTCCACCGCCACCTACATGCCTCACAGTCTTGTGGCATGGATATTAATAACCATGTTCCAACTGTTAGGCATGCAATATAAGAATTATTTTTCTTATTTTTCATGTCTCAATCCTATAGAACACTGAAAATACTATCCATACTCTTAAGAAACATTTCATTATCCATGAAAATTATGTTGAAATAAACACCAATTGAAAACATTCCACAGAAAAATGTTTAGTATCATTAATTACTCTACACACAATACCAAAATAAAAAAATTTAAACTTTGTTATAATAATACTTAGAATATGAAACATAACCAAGATAAATATATTTTTTAATTTTGGAGGAATACGTATAGTTAATGAATTTAAAAAATTTATTTAAAAAGGTAAAAAATTTAAATAATAAATTTGAAATCATTTATAAAAAGTAATTATTATACCTAAAAGATTGGTAAAAAATTTTACGCATAAAAATATATTTAACACAATTTTTTTTAAAATAAGATTATTAATTTAATATGGTTAAATAATGTTTGCGATGAAATGTTTTGATAATATATGAAATTAAATAAGACATAATCCATCAAATTGTTATTAAATGGAATATAATAAACCCATTTTATTCTCAAAAGATATTTATCTTTCCCGAAATTTTGTCTATGGGTTATATGTACTTATATTAATATTAAAATTCAACAATTTTAAAAATTAACTAAAATAAAATTATTATTATCCTTGTAATGGTAATATACAAAATTATTTTGAATATAAATTTCTATATTTTTTTGTTAATATTTGATACCAATATTAATATTAATTACAATGATAATTGTAAATGGGTTATTTTCATTGAATTTTTTTAACAAACAATATATGATTTTTACCTAAAGAAAATAAATTAATATCTATTAAATATAACCCAAATATTTTGTATGAAAATATAATCAAATAAATTATCACCCATTTTAGAAATTGTTGATACGAAATTAGGCTATGATAACATAATCCATTAAAAAATTTACTCATCCAAAAAATGTTTTCTTGTATATAATATGTATTATTATATGAATTAATTTTATCAAATTAAGAAATAGAATTAGGGAAAATAATTATAAATTCAGAATCACTATAATTAAATTTCTTAAGAAGGTAATTTTATATTTTTAGAAAAAATAATATGTACCATACATATTTTTTAACCGATCTCGATAATGGTAAAAATAAGTAACATATTTGTGCTCAAATTTTACGATATTAACATGAAACATTATTTCCTATAATAATTATTTTTGGTAATATATTCATAAGGACATTTGGTACTTACCATTCATCACATAACTCGCCTTACTCTCATGAAATTCTATTCTAACCCTTAACCAATTTTTCAATTCCAAGAAAAAGTACATCATTTTCATAAATAAAAGTACATACCTTCCACCAACATCAATATAATAATATCATTAAAAATAATCATGATAATATTCCCCTTTTATATCTTATGGAGTTTAATTCCACATTCGGTATCCCTTTCATTCCTAAAGAATCCCTAAATCTCCAATATCAAATTGACCGTTCAATATAAGATTATAACTCTTAATACGAGTATTACCCACCACATAATAGCATTTTATGTATATTTCACAATAAAACTCTACCAACTTCATTAAAAAATATTAATATATTGCAATTAGTATCATTTGAATACATAATTTTATAGAAATAATTGACCAATAAATAACTTCCTTCCTCACACCCCCTTAGAATTTGACAACAGTGTTCACTATAAATGTCCGGATTTTCGCCACCACGAACAACCTGGTTAATTTTCATAATCAAATAATGTGGACAGTTTAATTGGGTTATTTATAGAATACTTGATATATTTTTAGTATTATTAGTATTATTAAAATATAAATTAATGGATCCTCCTTTTTTCAATGAAATTTGAAACTATTTACTATGTGTGTGTTCAGACTATATACTCCATAAAGTAAAACGTTTCATTTTGTTCACCAATATTAATTGAAGTTACTAAAAAATAATTAATTAATATATATGATATTATGAATTAATATATCTCATAAATATAATTATAAATTTTTGAACGAAAAATAATTGATCACTATAATATAATTTGTTGATATATGTCATGTACCAAAAAAATATCTAATTAATGATTTCATCTTCGTCATCCTTCAATAATAATATAATAAATTTAAACTATTACATTATAAATTTTTAATTAATAATTAATCATGTTCCATAAGTAATCTGGAAAGATGAATTTTGAATATAATTATGGGGGCATACATTAACAATACAAAGAATTGATGAGACAATAAAAATCATTAAAAACCAAGGATAAAAATAAACATTTACTTGATAATGTATTTATAATGAAAGATTAAGTTTAATTGGATGAAAATTTTATAAATATGAAAACAGTTTTGAAATATATTAATATGATATTTATATATATTATACATTAGGTTCTAGTTCATACATTGAATCCTACATTTAAGGAAACATTTTCATAAAAATATCAATTCCTTGATATGTGTTTTCTATTATTCCCATATTTAATTTCATATAAAAACTTTTTGAAATATATTATCCATATTAACAATTCAAAAAAATTTATTTGAATTTTCATTCCATGTTTTATGTTTGAAGATATTTTGATTCAATTTTTTAAAAAATGGTATTGTTTTTGCACATTGTAATTTTCCTTCAGTAATATAATAATTATAATCAAATATATATTTTTAGGTTGTGTATAATTTATAAGGATTTATTATTTTAATTTTTATAATGATTATATTTTCATTTACAAATGAAACTTCAGTTATACCTTTAATTTGTTTTTTATTCAAAAGATAATGATATTGTAATGATGTTTCTCTTAACTTAATGACTTTCATTTAGTGATAATATTTCATCATGAAAATAATTATAAATTTTTTGTAAATCTGTCCTTTATTAATATATTATGTTTTATTTGAAATATATTTATTGAGGATTTATATTTTAAACACATTAAACACTTTTCAAAATTTTATTAGTTCATGCAATATGATGCATGTATGTGTATTCGTTCTTGAATTTATTCCACTAGACCTTATTACTTATTAACCATTTGATTAATTTTATGTCACATAAATATATCCAAATATATTCATTTTAATATACATGTTAGGATATTTAATTTTTTTTACAAATTCATCTTGACATCAATTTTTCCTTAACATCTAATTCATGTTATTTTAAAATTTTAAGGGTTTTTTATAACTCCATTTCTTATCATTGGTTTATGATTGAACATATTAAACATTAATCCTATATTATTGGACAATACCCTATAATTGAATTATACCCATCCCAATTAATAGTTTTATCTAGTCCATGTATTTATATTTGTGACTCAAATATTGTTATCATTACTTATTCTAAAAATATAATATGGTTTATATCATTTTTCTCTTTATTTATCTATACTTATTTTAGAAAAAATTTAATTTACCTTTGTATATTGTGAGAGTTAGTAAAGATATTATTAAAATATTAAAACCGTGTTCATTAATATTATTATAAAGTTTATATTCATCTCCAAATTCTTTAGTGTTCAACATTAAATCATTTTCATCGATCTATTATTTAATATTAGTTATAAAATAAAAATTCCTCTTTGTTATTCAAATTAACTATTAAAAAATTGATTTTGAATGTGCCTTTTAATATAATTATTTACACAAATGGTCAAAATTATTCCCAAAATGTATTTTATTATTTAAATTTTATTTCCTCATTAATACAAATGGAGTTAAATCCTTAGATAATTTTTTAAGAATTTCCATACGAATTGTGTTTTACCATTTTTCATTTTAGGGATTAAACTAGAGATAAAAAATGATCTATTTTTTACACATTTTATTATGGTTACATTAAAATTATTCTTCTTAAAATGTTTTTTCATTTATGTCAATATCTTATGAAACTTGTTATCATACACATGAGATTTATTCTTATGATAAAATTTATATTATTTCATAGGATGTCTTATGATTATAATGTTTTAATGATTTTTTTCATGAAATTTATCTCTTTACCATTTTATAATTAATCCAACCTGAAATTAGGTATGTTATTAGGATATTTTGGAACAATTACATATACTTTTTATTCTATTTTTGTTATCCAAAAATTATATTTTAATTTAATTAATTGGGTACAATTTTATATCTCTGGAGTCCATCCAGAACATGTGTATTCGGGCTAATCCAAATAAGGTACATGGGATATTATCCAATGTCCATGATGGTGCATTGCTTACATTCCCAGGAAAAATATGTTTTGGATTAGTTGTCTGATAACCTTGAAATGTGATTAATATTAATATTATTTTTTCAAATACATATTTCATATAATTATTCCTATGTTATAGTATCATGGATTACGTAGTTTAATGTTCCACACTCTGATCAAGAATGTCATATGTTTTTTGGATACTTTATTCCAATACTCATGATGTCATATAACATATATTTGGATATGGCTATCTTGGAAATGACCCTTGAAAAAAGAATTTATTTTTGATTCTTAGGATTATGATGAATCATATATTATGATTTTTTATATATTATGTTATTCTCGTATCCATATTCTTTAATTTTTTTGTATTATCTGTGTTTATATGAATTTTATTTTCTAATGTTATATTCATGGACAATGTAACACTTGGGTTTTGAAATTCATTTTTGTTCCCAGTCTAGTTCGGTTTTCGTTTCTTTTCTCAGGGACTTGGTGGGATGGGTTTGATTTTTAGGAAGGTTATTCTCTTGAATCCTTGGCCGAGATGACCTCCATGGGTAATTAATTGAGTTTTGGGTGAAACAAGGTATTTTGGGGGAGGAAAGGATTTTGAACATGGTTACATCATATTTTTTCAAATCATGTGGTGGGTTACAGAATGTACCATGCGTTATGTTTCATGTAACTGCGTGGTGCCTCGGTTCCTCAGTAGTAGCGGTCACACTATTTATATACATTTTGTTAAATTGTAAGGACTAATCATGCGACCACCTTGGTCATTAAAAATTTGGGTTATTTTTTCCATATCCTAATGTTAACCCTCCATACAATCATTTCTCCACTCTCTCATGATCTTCCTCCCTATGTGTTCCCCCTTTCTATCCTCCCCCCTGAGAGACTCGAGTTCTTACTGGATTTGAGTTGTTCTTTATTGATTCATCATGTATATATTTTTTCTCTCTCTCACTCCTTATCCCTATTTCGTGATTTTTTATCCATTTCATTGGGGATCCTTCTCCCCCATGTTTAGTGGTTCTTTAGACATCGTATATTCTTAAAAATATATTTGTGATGTTCAAAATGGGGATAGGTGTTTTAAATGGGTTTTTGAACAATTAAGTGCTTCTGTATATGATTTATTGGGCTTTTTAAATGTGTTTTTGTTTTGAAGGGTGGTTTCATTTATAAAATGGGGTTGTGTATGGATATTTATAAAATGAATTATTTTGTGATAACATTGAAATTGTCATTTGGAATCTTATTCGGTTATTCTGAAAAACCCTCTAAGAGGGAGAAGTTTCAATGTGGATTGAATATTGGGCATGAATTTCTTTTTCTTGTGATTCCACCCATGTTACTCTTGATTTAAGGCATGTGATTCTTCTTGAGGAGGTCGGGTTGGTTCCATATGTTGTGGTCTATGGTAGTGTGTGTGTATATATATTGGTTTCTGTGTGTGACTTGTTTCTTTAATTTTTTGTTACACCCCTTATAAATATTTCATCGGATCCAAGCATAGCAATGTGTATTTTTGAAAACATTTTTTACATTATTCTAGTTTATTGTACTAGCTAGTGGCCCATAAGAGGGGTATAATTGGGATTTTTTATATGGGATCAGGCCCTTCTACCAACATATATAGGGAGATGGTCGAGATTTAGGGAATTATGATGTCATCAATTAGGGAATTCTTTCAAGATGAATAACATGTGTATAATGTTCATGTTCTTCTCAGAGTTCCTAGGTACTAATGTGATGATATAACACCTGTAGTGTTAGTTGTTTCCCTCATTGGGAACTATATTGCTAGTTATTTATTTTTTTAAAAATGTTTCACGAATGAATATTTGAACAAACCAATTTCTTACATTTTTAATGATTAATATATGTTTCTCCATTGGTCATATTTTTACCATATACCATATGAACCTAATGTATCACCTTGAGTGACACTTTTTTATATATAATGGAAATTTATTGTGATTTTCATATATTGAAAAGTAATGTATACAAAAACATATGTTTTGTGTTTTTATTTCTATCATGAAAATAAATGTTACTTAATTTAAATGATATCCATGTAGAATAGAACTATTTTACTTTTACCTACTACATTTTAATATAAAGTTCGACAATATTTTTTTTCTATTTTTTGTTCCCTTGTAGGTTGCAACTTCAGTTCAGTCACCTAGGGTGATGGATGGTGTTGTTATAGATAGTGGCCCTTATGGTCAGATGTAGACTTTATTTGGTGTTATGGATAGCTTGGTTATTCTAATTTTGTTCATTGATTAGTTTTGTTGACTCTTTTTTTTAAATGTAAATAATTTAAATATGGAAATCAAATTGAGTGAATTTTTATTCTATTTTTATTATGAATCATATTTTTTTATTTCCTGAAATCACTCACATCATCACTCAATATATTCCCCAGATGATTTTCTCTTGCCCTGGTGGATATGGAATTCCTCTCCTGCCATGCCATGGATAGGCTCATGTGATCTTTTTAGTGTCAACCAGGGTTTGATCATGAAAAAATTGTGTTAGAGAAGGATGTCACTTTTGAGAACCCCTATTTTAGTTCCCCCAATTTTACATTGGGATAACTAGGAAGAAGGAGAATTATTTTTAGTCTCGAGGTTTAGGTGAGGGAAGAGCATCATGAACTCTTGTTCATTATGTACCTCAGGTTACCATGGGATGTCTGGGTTTGTCAGTGTCATTGGTCATTATGTGTTGTTTTGATTTGGGAAATGAAATGTGAGTTAAGAAGTGGACTATGTGAGCTCAAAGGGTGTGTAAAGCAATGTGGAGATAAATAATTCACCTTAGAATTCATTTTGTGATCGTGGTGTGACTATTGTTTAGCCAACAACCATAAGGCTGTGACAACCATAAATTCTCTTTTCCCCCTTGTAAATCGTATGGGTAATTATTAGTTCGAATTTATTTTCAAAAAGGATTTTTTTTGAATGGTGAAAAACATAATTTAAATTTTATATATCCTTGTCGAAATATGTGGACGAAATGGTTTTCCTAAAATAAATTATTAAGGTAAAAAAAATTTATTTATTAGGTGGTTTATAAATTTTTGGGAAGTCTTCTAATATTTATGAAATAAATTAAATTTTTTATATTTGATGTGCAATGCTTGAATGTGGATTATTAATTGAATGGTTGGTGTTTCATAAAAAATGAGTTTTTGATACATGGATGAGATTTAAAATATTTAGGGATAATGTTTTTTGAAAAATAACATTGTAGGACTTGAAAAGGAAGGGTGTGTTAATTTTTACTCCTTTGGTGTTTCCATAAGCAACCACATGCATAGATATTTATAAGAAAATATTTGAGTTCACATTATAGAATGAGAATGTGCATGGGTGAGGCCCATGGGACACCATTGGTGGGTGTAGAATTCTTTCAAGCTTGGTTTCTATCCGAAAAATTTTTAAATGAAATTTTTATGTTTAGATAACTTGTGGTAGTATATTTTTACACTTGTATTTTTTATGTGATGTTAATTCATTGATGTTTTATTTGAATGGTCCATGTTGTTAGATTAGTTTTTGATTAGCCACAAAATTAGGCTAATATTTATTGTTAATATATATAATATTCATGTTCTTTATTACTCATAAACACTGTTTTAGTGAATTTTACACTTTGAACATCATTGCACATTATGATTATAATACCTTCTTATAATGCACTATTATGTGGTACATTTTTTAACATTGTTTGAATGGACCAATGATTCATCTGATTTTAAGAAAATTAATTATACATATTTCAATTTGATATTTCGGTAAATTTATCTACACATCAATATCATCATGTTTCATTTAGGTATCAATGGAGAATTCATGGAAGAAGATGGAGTTATTTTGTGATGAAAGGAAATAATTCTGGAGAAGTCAGATTGGACACCAGCCCACTAATGAGACTCTGGGGCCCAAGATAAAGGCCCAATTAATCCCAACATTCATGGGATGCTCTAATACATGTATGGGAAAAAATCACTCGTTAGGAGCCAATTCTAATTCTGCCTCCATGGTGTCCATTTACGTGGCCCAAGTTTGAGAAAAAATTCTGGGCCAAATTCTGCGACCCAGAAAAAAGTCCACTAATCTAATAATGTCAGCTAATAAATAACTGCAAATGGGCCCATATTTTACATGAGGGTAGGAGACATCCAAGACTCCATTTTAGTATTCTATGGACCACTCTGATTCGGCCATATAGAAGTACTTACAAGCACGTCTGTTTGTTGGAAGATAACTGGATGCCACCACGGGTCAAGGGTGGAAAAGTCTCCTCTCCCTTACCTTCCACCACCCTAGGCCTACCATACTCAAGTGGGATCTTTTTTACTGTTTTTGGCTCGATCCAATGCTCTAAAAATTGATATTTAAGCCAGTGGTGGTGAAGAAGTTTGTAAACTTGAATTTTTTGTTCAATTATGATGTTATGCTGCAATTTTGTTGTCTCAAATTTGTCTTTCAATGTAAGTAGTTCAATTCACTTTAGTTTCTTAATAAAATTCCTTCATCTCCTCTTATTCTATTGTTATAAATCTCACTTTGATACCATTGTCTCAAGGTGTGAATTTATTCACACCATATCTTGTGAAATTATTCACACAACGGTGGAGTCATCATTTTCTTTTATTTGTTTTCATTGCTTCTTCAATTCCTCCCTCTTGAGTCTACTTACCGCTTCCATTGAAACCATAGTATCAATGGAGGGCTATCCCACTTATGGGTTGATCCAAGGGAGTAGCAAGGGGCTGGATTGGATGTTATTTATCACCCCATTAATTTATAATCACTTCTTTAATTGAGATTTTTATTTGATGATTTTTAAACTCCATCATCCTTGTTGAATTTAAGGCCACACACGTCAAGTGCTAATACGAACCTTTAACTTGATGTGCTCAAAACATTGGTCCATCAAGTGTATAGGTGATTAGTATTAATGGGTGTAGGTATTAAACCATTAATTAATGATGTTGTTTAATCTTCTTCATTTAATCCATCTCAAATATAAGAAATTGAAATCATTGAAAAGGAAATACGTCCAATCCACCCCAAGTGATAACCTAGGATCATCACACTTTTTTAAATTGAATTAACTTAAGTCTATTAGAGTTCACTTAAACCCATATGAGATCAACCCATGTTTTCCACTTCCTAGACAAAAACAATACATAGAATGTACATGTCTATAGGTTACTTTTTAGGTCTTTGAGGATTTGAGAACCGAAGCTAGACTACAAGGATCGTCCTACCTTCTTCTTTTGGGTAAATTTGAGCGAGAATAAACTTTTCCCACCGTTGGTGGGGACCCAAGTAAGTAAACTTAGACACTAGCATCCTCTTCTCACCCCAAATTCTCTATTCTGACCCCCATCTATCTTATCTTTACCCCTTTTTATTTGTGTGTGTCCTAAGAATCTGGAATCCAACTTTCTAACTTCTCCAATGGAGTATCTTCCAAATTATCATGTCACAAACTCATGTTGGAATCAAATAGAAAATCAATATTGGGAATCCCCTAAATTAGAAAAATTCTTTGATCAACCCTTGATTAATTACCACACAACTGGTGAGATATATAATCAATTGGATGATGATTGTTTAAAGGATCAATTTCAATCCCTCTCGAGGATGATTGATGAGATCAAACTTAATGATGGTCACAATTTACAAACTCTTATCCAGCCTAATCCTCAAAAACTGATTGAACAATTGTGTAATCAAATAGAGATAATGAGTTCTGAGGTATCATCTTTGATATTATAAATACAATGCATTAATACATTTGAGTAACTCATCTATACACCAAATGTACCTTCCAAAATCTTATGTGAAGTGTCGAGTTTGCCAAAAACCTCTCATGAATTCATTGAAGAACCAACCTTTCGATTTTGGGTAGGGGAAGTGAATCAAAAAATTGTTGAAGTGTCTTTAAATCAAGAATAAATTGATTTCATTTATTCACAAGAGGAAAATTTGACATCGTGGATTGAGTCTCCTATGTATAACTCTATTGAAGATTTTTCAAAAACACCAATCCCTGAACCATTGAGAGAAATAAAAAAAATTGAGTCCATACCCATTCTTAACAATATTCATTCAAATTTTATGGTTGAATCTTTTGGTCAAAATGAATCAATTTTGTTAAGGAATTTGGCAAATAAAACTGAGTTTGATTCAAATTATCAACTTCTGTCTAAATGTCTTATCCAACCTGAGATCAAATTTATTGTTCTTCACTCCCCACTAAAAAATCCCTTCATAAGGTATAATCATGACCTTTCAATTGGAATTCATACTTCTCTTGAAACCAAAAAAGTTGTAATGATCATTGATGTATTAGAAAAGACTATAGAGGAAACTAGATCAACCATTTCTAATATTTATTGGATTTTACCACTCATTTTAGAACATAGGTTTGTGCATGAAAAAAATTCTAAAAATATAATGAATATCAACCTAGTAGAAGTGGTGAAACATGTGGTCCATAAAATGTTGAACGTTTTTATTGGATAAGTTAGGGGGGTTCAAGTCGAGCTAGTGACATTAAACAAAGCGCTTCATGGGATGAAACCAATGGTTTTCAATTTTCCTATCGTTTTGTTATTTTAATAAAATTTATATTTGACATAAGATTAATAAAAAAATTATATTTAAAAATATATATAGACTGTTGACATGTTCTTCTATTATGAGTATGGATGTGTATGAAAGGGGATCACCATATTCTTCTGTGTCACATGGTGTGATCCTTGAGTAATGCCTTACCCAGAAAATTAAAAAGAAGACAATATATCATAAGTTTTTTTTTAATGTATTTTTAGGTAAAAATAAAAATTCAAAAAAAAATATAAATAAACATATATTAAATATAATAATAATAAGGGACACGTCGTGGGTTGTGGGGAAAACCCTGTCACAACCGGCGAAGCTGCGGGGATTTGAACCTGGGACCGAAGGGAGATAGGGGCACGCGCTTACCACTGACCTACACCTTTTTTTGATTCCTTATTCTATAATTTTTATATATACTGTCATATTTTAATTTATTTATTATATATATATATATATATATTTGTTTTTTTTTCTACTAGGGAACTCTGCAAGTGACATGGATATCAAAGGAATAATATAAAGCAGCAAGAATTTCAACATCAAAAACCAAGGGACATCATTCCATGATACTCATTTAAATTTTTTTTTGATCATTCATTATCTACCTCTAACCCCTTCTAATTTTTTTTAAACATTGGGGACAATGTTATTCTATGTTGGGGGGGAGATAAAATAAAAAATTCTTTTGTGTCAAAAAAAATGATTTAAAAAAGTGTAAATGGAAGGAAAAATTTCTTTATCTTTGAACATGGTAATACACATTTCACACATTGAAACTGAATATCAAATAATTTATCATGTCGTGATTTTGATTTTAATCCTTGTATAATTTCATGAGCATAGATTTTGGAAAGTGTGGTTGTCCAATGTGATATTTCATCATTTATATTTTCATCCAAATAAAAAAAAGATCACAATTCACATCCTTTGGATAGTGGGGTATTAGTTTGAGTTCATGGGTCCCCCAAATAATTAGCATAGGTTTGGGGATCATTTTAGTTTTAGTATGAGTATTCAATAAAATAATAATAAATTTGCGCGTAGAGAAATGAAATGAACTAATTCGTGGCTTTCGACACTTGGGGATCATGACTCAATAATTGTCTGGCCCAGAGTTAGTAATTTTATCTCTATTTTTTTAATTTGAATTTGTTTTTGACTACATTAAATTGAGATGATTCCCGATTATGTGGTATTCGCTTGGTTCCCTAAGGACTTTGAGCCTGGGAGTCATCAGAAAAGTCTTGGTATAGGGGTTGACTCTTTTGAGTGCAATTTCAATTACTATGAAAAAATTGCAAAAAAAAAAAACAAAAAAAAATATATTACAAAAAAAAATAGAATACTCATCTTAATATGGAAATGTAATTCCACCTAGGGCTTTCATAATATCCCCCTTGAATATAGATGAACCCCCATGTCTATTGTGATGCACAACACATCCTCATACTTAATTGATATTGGATGAAATATGGGAATAAATTTGAAGAAAGAAATGGGCTTGGGATTGGGATCTACTTATGAAACTATCTTGTATTAAAATATTTTTATGGGTTTAATGATTTTTTGGTATAAGGGTTTCTGGTGTTCATTGTGTAATAAAATGATTTTGGAAAAGGAAATTTGAATTTCATATTGTGGAGATATATTTTGCTCGGGACTAGCAAAAATCAAGTTGGGGTGTGATTAACCACTAAATGAGGCAAATATTCATTGTTAATATATGTAATATTATTGTTCTTTATTATTCATAAACACAATTTAAGGGCATTTTACACTTTGAACATCATTTCACATTATGATTATAATACCTTCTTAAAATGCACTAGTATGTGGTACATTTTTAACATCATTTGAAGTACACGATAATTCATCTGATTATAAGGAATATAATTATACATATTTCAATTTGATATTTTTTTAAATTGACCTACACTTCAATATTATCATGTTTTCTTTTAGGGATCAATGGATAATTCAAGGAATAAGATGGGGATAGTTTGTGATGAAATGAACAATTCTGGAGAAGTCAGATTGGACACCAGCCCACTGATGAGACTGTGGGGCCCATCATACAGGCCAAATAAATCCAAATTTCGTGTGCTGCTAGAATACATGTATAGGAACAAATCCCTCTTCAGTATCCAATGCTAATTCAGCCTCCATGATTTGCATTTAGGCAGCCCAATTTAGAGATAAATTTCTGGGCCAGATTCTACGACCCAGAAAAACAGTCCACTAATCTAATCATATCTCCTAATATTCAACTCCAAATGGGCCCATATTTTAAAGGCGGGTAGGAGACATCCGTAGCTCCAGTTTATTCATCTATGGACCACTCTGACTCGGCCATCTAAAAGGACTTACAAGCGTGTCTTTTCAGTGGAAGCAAGCTGGATGCCACCTCGGGTCAAGGGTGGAAATGTCTCCTCTCCCTTACTTTCCACCACCCTAGGCCTACTATACTCAAGTGTATCTTTTTTACTATTGGAGGCTCTACCCAAGGCTCCCAAAATGACTATTTAAGGAATTAGTGGTGAATTAGTTTGTAATCATTGATTCATTGTTCAATTGTAATGTTATGCGACAATTTTGTTTTCTCAAATTTGACATTCACTTGTAAGTTGTTCAATTCACTTTATTTTCTTAATAAAATTTCTTCTTCTCCTCTTATTCTGTTGTTCTAAATCTCACTTTGATACTGTTGCCTCATGGTGTGAATTTATTCACACCAAATATTGTTAATTAATTCACACAACTGTAGAGTGATCATTTTCTTTTATTTGTTTTCTTTACTTCTTCAATTCCTCCCTCATGAGTCTACTTCCCACTTCCATTGAAACCATAGCATCAATGGAGGGCTAGCACACATATGGGTTGATCCAAGAGAGTAGAAAGGGGCACGGTTGGATGTTATTTATCACCCCATTAATGTATAATCACTTCCTTAATTGAGATTTTTATTTGATGATTTTTAAACTCCATCGTCGTAGTTAAATTTAAGGCCACACACTTCATGTGCTAATACGAACCATTACCATGATTGCTCTAATCATTGATCCTTAATGTGTAGAGGTCATTAGTATTATAGGGTGTAGGTATTAAACTAGTATGTGATGATGTTGTTTAATCTTCTTAAATGAATCCATCTCAAATGTAAGAAATTGAAATCATTGAAAAGGAAATACGTCCAATCCACCCCAAGTTATAACCTAGGATCAGCTCACTCTTTTCAATTGAATTCACTGAAGTATCTTAGATATCAATTAAACCTATATAAAAAAACCCTTGTGGGCCTCTTTATAGCCAAAAACAATCCATATAATGTACATGTCTATAGGATACTTCTTAGGTCTCTGAGGACTCGACAACCCAAGCTAGAATACAAGGACCGCCCTACCTTCATTTTTTGGTTAAATTTGAGCAAGAATCAGTTTTAATATACATTCTTTTTTTCCTTGATTCATTGTGTTTTCCATCATAAATGTTTAATGGATAACCAATATATAGCTTTAGGTGGTACATATCAAGTGGAAACATTAGTTATTTAGTCCAATGAATATATTCATGAGTTTCGGATGTTAAATTCTCCACTCTAATATCTAACATGAGAGTTATTCATGTAATAATTCATTCAAATATAACATTATGAGATGATGAAGGTGTCAGTGTGGATGGAGCTATGCATTCTTCAGAAAGTTGTTGGATTTTTGTGGGATTTCATTCGTCATTTTTTTTACCTGGCTCCATTTGTTGTAGTGTATGATGGAAATGATTATTTGATGAATCAGCATTTCAATCATGATCTCAATTCTGATATATAGCTGAGTGTGGTAAAACTAAATCTATCCACCATCAATGATGTGGTGAGGCATGCATTTCCTCCTGAATATAGGTTACTAAGAGGGATTGAAATAGATGGTCTTCTTCTGGTCTCCATAAGTGGCGAAGAGGATTCCAGTAGGAATAATAGAATGAAACATTATGTGGGCAGTTCTGGTAGTGGAATTTATAGTATCTCCGAACTATAGTCAACCTCATTAGGGAATAATGTTGTGACCTACCACTAATGACAAAATTTTGATCAATAGAGAACATCAGGCCTGAGTGATTCAAGAAGATGCCACACTAGTGATGCTTGGGTCACTGGATGTGATTTTTTCATGGTGAATCCATGAAGTACCTTGAATTCAGTCACAAATTATCAAAAGACACCCCTACCCATTTGTAGGACTAGTAAAATATTTGGGATAAGTTTTGGGTACCTCATGTTGTAATTATCATCATTATAATAGTTATTCCCTATGGTGTATTGGGGTGCTTCTTCTTCTTCCTTTTTTATGTTTGGTTTTACCAAATACATGTAAACTTCTAATTTAAAAAATGTGTGTTTTACGATGTTTTTATCTTTTTGTTCTATTCATGTGTTTCTGAATCCTCAATTTGAGGAAGGATATGATTCAATATTCAAAGCTGAAGTAAGAGGACTCAATGTTTAGATGACGCATAGTCAAGAGAACCCCAATGGTTTGTAAAATCTATTTTTTATGTTCTATTCTCTTCATGAAAAGTGTATATAGTTTATGCCTCATGTATAGTGTCATGTTTTTAGTTATTCCTTCTCGTGGAAGGTTTCCCATAAACATTTTATCAACTTTGTGACCTATTTGGGTGTGAGAGTCTTCCCCTTATTTATAAGGAGGCGCAGTCTTCATGATTTAATAAAATCATAGTGGTTGTTTTCAATTGTATTCAGTTCAACTTGTAATGGCCTTTTCACACTTCTTATTCCAGTTATGTTTGGGTTGTGGGTGGCTACATATTTAATATTAAGTGTTTGGTTTATGTTTTTAGGGCATTGAGGGTCAATTGGATGGTCCCTTCCCCCATACCCATATGGTTGAGGTTTTGGTCCATACTATAGTTCCCTAGAGTTCCTTAAATATACTATGTTCTTATGTTAAGAAGAACCATTGTAGGTCTCATTTAAAACATATCACGATGGAAAGCAGTGTAAGCTGGTCTCGTATGGTGGGGAGTATGTTTGGGCCTCCCCATGTTTGTGTTTTTATTTTAATCAAGTATTTTCATTAAAGTGGGTGGTCTTATGAATAACAACCTACTCATATGTCCTACTTTTTTGTAAAGAGTTTGGATAGGAGTAACACCACATTTGGTTGTAGTAAGGATCTGAAAGGAACTATTGGGATGTGGTTTAGGATCGTTTTTTGGTTTTGGGGAGGATGGTTTCCTTCCTATGGGCTTCATTCATGATGTTGTGTCTTACATTTTAATATTGTGTGGTTATGATTATAGTCTTATAGATCAATAAAATATAGGTATATACACTTTGGGATTGGGTAGAACATAGAAAAGAACAAATTTTATTCTTCTGAGTTTTTTTAGATAGTTTCTATTATTGTTGGTGATGTCCATGTAACCTATTTATTTATGATTATTTGATTTTTTTTGTGTTTTTATAGAGTAGTGCTCATACATTTGGACTATTCCTTAGGTTGGGTGTCCTATGGAGGAATGTATTATGATGGAGTGAACTATCACACTTGGGTTATGAATGTCATTTATGGACCCTATTCTGTTCTTTTTTTAGTTATTTTTTTCACAGACCATGTGTGAAGGGTTTGTGGGTTTTTGATGGTTATTCCCATATATTATTTTCCTAGTTATCCTCCATTGGTCATTCATTGAGTTTTGGGTGAAACTGTGGATTTTGGCTGGAATGTAACATAATCACGGTTGTCACATAGTATGTCAAACTGTGTGTTAGGTTATAGAAACAATTGTGTGGTATGTCCCAGGTAACTATGTGCTACATCAGTTTCTCACTAGTAGTGGGAACACAATTTCCTTATGGTTTTTCAAATCATGCAGAGAATTATTTCATTAAAAATTTTGGTATTTTTTCTCTCATGATTTTAACACTCCTGACCTCTCATTTCTCACCTTTCTCAAGTTCTTCCTCCCTAGTTGCACCTCCCCTTCCATCATCATTACTTGTGGCCTTGAATTCATTATGAAATTGGATTGATATTCATAAATTCATCATATAAGTTCCCTCACTCTAATTTCATCCCTCTATTTATGTATTTCTTCACCTTCTCTTTGGGGTTCCCTATCCCCCTTGGCTAGGGTTCCAATTTTTAGGTTTTCATCCTTCATTCTCAAATTTCATCATAACTTATTAGGTTGGATGATGTCATCTTTGAGTGTTTCAATAGTTCAATTGTTGTTTTGTGTTGGGTTTTGGAACATTCATAATCCTTAATGTAGGACCCCATTGCATGTTTCCCATTAAATTTGATTTACACAGGTTCATTTATGTTTTCACCTCCTTTATTTTTCTAAATATTCATTTATATTTTTAAAATTAATTGTTTAATGTGATATTAGTTGGTTTAGACATGTTTTTGGTTTTTTTGGAATTGTTGGAAACGATTATGCACCACATGTTCTTGTTAAATGGCACTATTGGTTCTTTCAAGTGTTTAGTGTTTTTAATTGTCTTTGTTGGTTCTTATAAATGTATTGATGTTGTTCAAAATTGTGATTGGATTTTTAATTGGATTTTTTAACATTTAAGTTCATGTTGATATCATAGTTTGAAATTTGTAAATGAATTTTGGCCATCAATGGTGGGTTGGTTAATAAAATTGGGTTGTTTACGGATGTTCATAAAATAAATTCTATAGTGAAAATGTTTTAAGGCCCGCTTTATCATCTTGAATTGGTTCTTTGGAAATCACCACTACGAGGGATCCATTACCTAGTTTATTGATTAATTTGTGGCAATTTCCTCATCATGGGACTCCATCCATGTGATCATTTCATTAAGGCATGGAATGCTTCTAGGGGAGGCCAGGTTGGTTCTAGGTGTGGTAATGTATGGTAGCATATATATATATATATGTTAGCTTTTTCTTGTATTTTTTGGAACACCGACATAAAAATATTGAATGGAAACCTAGAATAGAAAATAATATTTCTTCGATTGTTTTCTCCACTATTCTAGGTTTTATTACTAGCTTGTGGCCCATTGCATGTGGTTAATTGAGTTTATTGCTATTGGATCAAGCCCCTCAACAATGCCAGTTTGGGAGAGGATCAAGCATTAGGTAGTTATGATGAAATTTAATAGTGAAATCCATTTGGATTAGTGATATGAATAGTATATTATAGTTCTCCTTCGAAATCCAACATATTATTTTGATTATCGGACACTAGAATAAAAATAAATTTCCTTCATTTTGATCTATATCCCATGTTCTTCATTTTTTTATAAATGATTCTAGACTGAATTTATATAAAAAATTTCCCTTCTTAATGAATAATTGGAGTTTCTCATTTGGTCATTTTTTCCATATAAATTTGGATCTAAAAATATCTCATTGAATGTGCATTTTTTTAAATGTAAGGGCAACAGATTTTTGGCTTATTGTGAAATGTAATGTATTGGAAAATCTATATTTATAGTTTTTACTTCCGACCTAAAAATCAATGTTGCTTTATTTAATGGATATGAATTGGAAATAGAACTATTTCGGTTCAACCGACTGTGTTTTAATACACATTTCTATAGTTTTTTATTTTTTTAAGTTCTCCTATACGATCCAACATTCGTCCGTTGCCTCGGGCGATGGTAGGTGTTTGTATGGGTGGTGAACCTTGGCGTCACATGGAGGTGTTTTTTGGTGTCATGTACATCTTGGTTATTATGGATTTTTTCAATGACTAGTTTTGTTATCTCATTATTTTCAAATGTAAATAATGTAAATTAGGAAATCAATTTGACTTTGGTTTACTTCTATATTTATTCCACTAGTTCTGTATATTTATAATTTGAAAAATCATTCATATGATCACTCAATTAACACACTTGGTGATTTTCACAAATCTGAGAGGATTGGGAATGCTTCTTGAGAATTCCCACAGATTGTCATGGGGGACTATTTTTGGATAGACCTAGGTTAGTTTGGGATAGATCGTGACTATTCACTTATTTCCACATGATTATATTAAGCTACTTATGTTCATAATTTTTTATATCTTATGATTACCCTTAGTTAGTATATGTTACCACCCCTTTTGTAGGATTCCACTATATTGGTTATCATGATAATTATAAATTGTTAATAGTATAGAGGAATGTATAGAGTGGTATGGTTATGGAGGAATATTCATGGATGTTATTGTATAAGATATTTATATAGATAATATACAATGATACTAAATCTATTGGTTATTAGGATTATAAAATATTATTATTAGATGTAATATTAATGGGATATATGTTTGTTTTATTGGTTTATCTCTATTGGTTTCAAATCCAATATTTAGATACCGTTTTTTTTCATCAGACCTTAGAGTTTCTGTCTAGGGAGACTCATAGAAGGAAATATATAACTTTGAATGATTTAATTAAATGGTGATGTAGATAAAATGATGTTTTTTGATATTAAGAACATATCATAAAGATGGGTTACAGTAATATATTGTGTTAAATAGTGTAAAAATCTATGGATGACCTTAAAAAATATCTAAAACAATGATCGATGATGTCTCCACTGTATTTTTTCCTCCCAAATGAGTGATCTGAAATAGAGGTGAGTTGAGACTGGGGTACCTATTACATAATGATAGATCAATGTGTTTCTATTTTGAAATGTATGGTTGATGGATGATTGAATTTTGAGGGAACCAACTTGACTTTTGTGAAATATCTGATTCTTATAAAGACCTTCACTACATTAAGATAATATGATAATACATTGGAAATTTCTATGATGTGTACAAAATGAAATAAAGGTAATTGAATAAAGTTATATTTTAGGCCAAAAACATATGTGAACCCCAAGAGACATGAGAATGGGTATTGAGCATTATCTATTAGGTGAATGGTGTAATTTTTGAGGATATATAACACGTAAAAATAATTGGGGATATAGTTTTTGGTTATATAGATTGGACCATATAGGGGTTTTTCTATGATTATGGTCAATGAATTTAGACAATAATGGGTTTTTTTTAGTTTAATGAAATGGAAAACAAACAATATAGTGTATAAACATTGAATAAGGTCACATTACATTGACCATAGGGGGAAAATAGTTTTAACGTCATACATATTTGACCAATTAATAAGGTTATATGTACACTATTTATGTTAATTATGCATGGACCAATTTGGCTATAGATTACGGTTATATGTATCTTGAAATATAGGGGGTGAAAACAACAAAGTTTTAGATCCATGTGAAAATAGGTAACCCAATGAACTGGCACCAAACTGCACATCAAGATTGGTTGTTGGGAGATTTGTGGTTCATCATTAGATTTTATCTCTTCTTGTCACAACATATAATATGAAATAATAATATATACACATGAAGTTCTTAGATATATAGCCTCTATAAAAATATATCTCATGTATAAGATGTCTAATAATAATGGTATAGATTTTTGAACGAGAATAGGAATACTATATTTTAATGTGTCCTTGAATAACTCTAATCTCTTATGCATGAATAGAGATTAGAAATTTTTCCTATTACTTGTTCAAATATGATAGGTTGATGCATACTATAAATACCAAGGTAATGGTAATAAAAATACATTTATTTATAGTATATAATTCCTCTATGTATATCTCTCTCATACACAATAAATTATTTAATATGAGAATAGTCAATGTTTTGGGTGAAAAAACATGAGCATAACATTGTAAAAGTATGTAACACATTCACTAGAAATTATTATGATTTTATCATTCTAATGGGCCCTAGACAAGGCATTCATGTTTCACTAAATATACATTAGAAATTGGAATCTCGATTTGTATAATTATTGGTTGTTGTTTTAGGTGTCCTAAATTAAATTATAACGGTAATCCCATTATATGAGGTCTCCTCTAAACATCGATTTAAAAAATCATATAAACTAATCCACCCATATAGTTTATGATTATTCAAAAAATACAAGGGCATCCTGAACATTTATTTCAAGTGATAGGGATAGTTCCATGTAGTATTATAACACAGATGAATTACATATTTCATGAAATTTAACAAAATATATCAAGGAAATGGAAAATGTATTATAACATGTTATTTCTAAGATGTTGGACTTTTTTTTTATTTTTATACTAGAGTAAATTTATGTGAATATAAATTTTTTATTGTGAGAGAACACTACTGAAAATCCTCCCTTTAACAACACTAGTAATGTGGTTTTATTACCACATAAAAATCCCTTATACTATGAGTCTACTTAAAAGACAAAAATTTTTAGTTCTAATGAAAATCATTGTTCATGGTTCACTTTAAAAGGGTTAAAAACATGATATTTAAAAATAATGAAAATAATTTAATTTTTCACCAACCCCACACACCCTTTTTCAATCCTTATAACATACATTTCTCAACACTGTCCACTCCCCATCAACCAATATGAACCCCACCCCCTTCTTTAGTGTCATAATGATTCCATAAATTCCTTTGAATTCTTGGTTTTGATCTCAGAACCTCTCTTATTTGAGTGGATTCCCTTTACCACAATGAAATGGGTTTTTTATTGTATATTTTAGGACTCTTAAATTTATTTATATATATTTTGAAATGTCTGATATATATATTTAATTATATTTATTTAAATATATTACATTTTAAAATTTATTTATATATATTAGAATAAATATATATTTTTATCAATACAAACATGTTTATATATAAATATTATATTTAGACATCAGTGAATTTTAAAAAGGTATATAAAATGGATAAATTTTACATTAAAAAATGAATAATCAATATTAATTTCACAAATTTAAAAATAAAATTCTACATAAAAATATTGATATATCTATTTAGAAAATTTATTTATTGTATGTAAATATAAATAAATATTCATATATTTAGTTTGAAATAAATCTATATTGTATAAAATAATAAAATTTCAAAACCATAATATGAATATGAATTTAATCCTTGGAAATAATTTTATTGCCCATTAAAAATTGAAAATAGTCTCTATTAAACAATTTTTAAATTTTAATTAATGTTAATTAATTGGGGTCCCTAAACTGAAAACATTGTTTTGGAGGCTTCCTCTTCCTTTGTTGGCCTCTAAAAATGTGTCATGGTCTACCCCTCAGGACACAATGGAATGGAGTTATTTGGAAAAATTTATTTGAATTCTAGTATAGCCTAAATAGAAACATTTGTCAAAAGTTATGGTTATATGATTTTTAAGTTTCATTTTCAAATTATTTTAGATATTTTATAATATTTTTGCTTTCATATTTTTTTAAATTTTTTTAAATAACTATTACAATAAAATAAATTTAATATTATATATTAATAATATTTTTTAAATAATTTATTATCCATTTAAAAAAAATTGTATATATTAAGTGTACATTCTTATATTTTCTTATCTAAAATTTATTAAAAAATACATATTATATTTCTAACAGTACTAAATTATAAATATATTAATATAGTAATTTAATATAAGTAATTTATTTTCAATATACACTTTATCAATCATACAAAAAATATTTTGCTAAATGGTGGAATTTTAAGCACTTTTTGGAAAGTGATGATAAATGACCATGATTTATCAGTTATTTTTTCTAACAATTGAAAATGGGATCCTTTATTAGTTATTTTTATAGGCTCTGATATTGTTTTATTTAAAAATTATTTTCAGAATTATTAAAGACCCCCTTTAAATGAACTAAAAGAAATGATAAAAACCCCATTTAATAACATTTCATTATAGGGATATTAATTCCATAACAGTTGGACCTCGGAACACCCTGACAGAGGAGGGGTAAATATGGGTGTCAAATTTTTTCATTTTAAGTGACATATTATTTTCCCACATTAGTATGTTGTTTTTAAACCTGTCTGTTTCAATCATGCAGTATTTAACCATTGACTAACATAGATAGAACACAATTGTTTTACCTGTTTTACTATTAAGTCCTAGTCTATAGAGAATATTTTGATAGTGTTTCATTCATACCTAAACCAACTAATATTAAATAGTTTATGTATTAAAATTTTTAATTTGTAGTCACTTCTTCAAGTAACACTTCCCTAACAATATTTTAGGGATAGAACATTGTCTCCCTCATAACACTTCCTTCAACTCCTCCCAACTCCCTATATTGGGTTATTTCTTGTTCAGTTTAATGACATGAAGTTCACTTATATATATTTTCATTTAATTCACTATCCATTACTATCATGGGATAATGCTTGCACCATAGTCCAGAAATGTTGCACAAGTAATCGAAATTAATTTAAACATGATGTTCAAAAATATTTTTCCTGATGTTCCTTCGTGAATCTCACAACCTTCATGAAAAAATTGCATTCTTAAATCACTATGTAAATTTGGAACAACCAATCATAATGAAACTATTTTTTCAAATATATTTAAGGATTGATCCAAACAAATAGTGTATTTTCTCGATTATTAAGATCGTAAAGAATGCATGATTTTTTATGATCTTTTATATCATGAATTCAGAGTAATGAATTTTTTTCCAATTCTTTTCATATTTCAATGAAGATGGGGAATATACTTGTTTATTGGCAAAAATATTCACAATGATTCCTAGCCCACATCAAATTTTTCATGAACCTCAAATTTTATGATGATGATGCTCCTTCATTTGAGAAGCTCTAGTTTTAATTAACACAATTTTGAACATTCTCATCATCACGTAGACACGTTTTAAAACCTTTCATATCTAGTGATGCTTTTATTCTCATAGTCTTAGAGATATACCATATTTGATCATGCATTCATGATTAACCACAACTTCCTGAAAATAAACCTTTTGTTAAACCTAGTATTTTTAAAAACCAATCTCCATGAAATTTATCTCATTACCATATTTTTGATGAGCCAATTACATAAAGAATAAATTGAAAATATTATTCCCAAATCCAAATTTGGATCTAAAAAATATCCAAACCCTAGGAAATAATTTCAACATTATCATTATATTAATCATGTATTATAAGATAACATTCCTTTAAAACAACCCGATCAATCCAATATAGATTAAAAAAATTACTAGACCCTTTACAGAAATAAAAATACATGGTTCAAATAAACTACTCCTTTCGGTTTGGTGTAAATATATAGCTAAATTATATAAATTAGCACTCTATAACAAAAAAAAATTTGAGAGACATCTCATCAATCACAATAAGTCTACATGAGAAAATATAAGCATTGAAACCAATAAGGGAATAAGTACATAGGCTCTCATGTTTTTCACTTATTCAATATGTCTAGGATAATATATATGAAATTTGAATAATTTACCCAAAAAAATATTTCTCATATTGTCACAAATATTGAATGGTTTTCCATTAACCTGGAACTAAAAATATTTTTTAAAATTGAATGTCTTTATTCTCCCCCAATGAAAATAAATCCATTTATTTCATAATTTTACTTTAAGAGAATAAAATTTTTCCTTTAAATCATATATCCCCCATAATGATGCATTAAATCCATAAAAAGATAAAAATATTTAATGAAAATAGGGATATGGGACTTCTTGTAACCTATTTTTTCACTAGTAGGTGGATAAAAACTGATATTCAATTGATGTTCCCAAACTCATCTACAACTAAAGACGTAGTCACACTGTGAGACCCATTGTAATTAGAATAATCATACTCCATATTAATCACATATTCTTCAAATATTTCCTTAACTAAATGATTTCTAATATCATTATATTTTTTTGTGATTTTTTAAATTAATTATTCATGATATTTATGGTTCTGTAATTGTCATGGTGATTCACCATCAGCTGTTTCACCCTGTCAAAAATATTAAACAATTTTTTCTTCATCCATTTAATTTGGGTGCAAGCCATTGTGGAAGAAATATGTCATTCTAATAGAAGATATTTCTTATTTATTGATCATCCATTCCAACAATTTTTTTAATGATGAATTATTCACCATATAAGAAATTGTAATCCACTGAATCTCAAAACAAGTCATCATTAGAAAATTACAATAATTAATTATCTATTACTCTATAAATATATAATCCAAATTAGATTGAACTTTGAATGTACCGTGTCATTTGTTTAACTACTTAAAAATTCAATTCAATAAGATTACATTGAAAATGGGCCACTAAGCATGATGCAATGATGGTATATGGTTACGTTAATGTCAGGTATAATAATATCTCAATTATTATCCTCTATATAGTGGGATCCAAAAATTCCCAACAATATTGTATCCATTTACTTCCAAAATTAAATCTGGGTCGACATTGTTTTGTATTCATTAATGTCGAATTTGTTTAGAATCTCTCATTCATAATTTTACAGAGAAATAAATGTGTAATACTTCATTTGAATCACCAACTATCCCTAGAGGTATGTGATTTTTTCAATCATATTGATTTCATTTTTTAATATAATTTATTTAGAATATTCTTCCACATATCCCTTCATGATTTTAACAAATATAATATAATTCATATAAAAAATCTCTATAAATAAATTATCCACTAAATGAGTCACATAGAGATTATGATCGACATCCCCACTTTTGACTTTATGATACTTCAGATAAGTATCCAGTCAAAAATAGCACGATTATGGTGACTTATTTATTATATAGAGTGCATTATTTAATATAAAGTCTTTTTCTTTATCATTTCCCATTAGAAATTGAACTGTTTGTTTAATGTATACCTCTTCTTCATCAAGTTAATTAATGAATTATTTTTTTAAATACATATGATAAAATTTTAAAAATCATTGGAATTCCCTATAATGTAAGACCATTATCAACAATAGTCTCTATACTATAGAGAAAATTTATTCAAAATCAATTTCATCAATATATGGATATCCATAACACATTAACTATGACATCATTTCTTATCACATCATGAGGCTCATCAATTTTTTTAATGATCCAGTTTGTTCCAATAATTTTATAATTTTATTCTCAATTAATATGATCCTATATTGAATTTCTATTAGTCATATTGAATTCATAATTCATGGAATTAACCCTTGATTAATCCCACACTATTTTCATCAAATTAGGTTGGTTACACAACTGATAGGAATTCCAAATTTTCATCATTCTTCTTTCTCCTTATCTGTGTGGGTGATATACTATCCCGAATGATGTTTGATTTATCTATTTATATTCTTCAATTTATACTACATGTTTATAATGATTATTCATAATATATGGTATCTACATTTTATTTTTCCTCAGAATCATCATTATTATCTAATTCATAGATATATTACAAGACTTAAATAATTTCATTATCTGATTTTGTCACATGTATACAATCTTCTTCCTCTTCTATCATATCATCATAAGATATCCTTGAGGTTTTTTTAATTTAAATTCAATGATATTGACATATCTACATTTCACTATTCTACCAAGATAATTATGTTAAAATTTTTAGGATTTTTTCATCATTGAAAATTCTATAAATATTCCCTTGTCTGCATCCTGACCATATTTTCCATGATTTACTTTGTTGTATTGGATAAAAAAATTTCTTCAAAAATATGATATTAATTTATAGAACTGTTCCTTATAGACCATGAATCATATGTTTTCATGGTTTGTATCATAAAAATAATGTTTGATTTTGAGTTTAAACTGGTGCTGAACAACATCTTTCAAGTAATGATGAGAGATAAGTCTATTGATTAGCATAGATCTATCCATAATTTTCATCTATCGATTTCTACATTGAAAAATCCATTATAAAATCGGGTTCTCATTGCATCCACCTCCTGATTTATTTCATATTGGTTTTATAATTTTCAAATACAATGAATGTGTATTCTCCTGCATTTTTATATCATGGAACTTTTATTGTGTGGCTATTTTAATTATCAGTTATTCTATGATAATATTTAATTCAATCACACACAAAAGTTTTCGTATATTTAATCATTAGAAATTATATTATACTATAAAAATAAATATAAATAATGAATTTACTATCTCTATATGATGAAATCACATTTATTGTAACACATATGATTGTGTTGATGAGATCAAACTGATTAGATTCCCTTTGGTTCATTGACTGATATGAAGTCATGATTATATTTCCTCTCCTAAAATCATCACATTTATTTAAAAATATCACTTCATATTGGAAATATCAATGAATATCATCAGCATAGAAATAGTTTCTATTAAATGCTGGTTAATGTGACCCATCCACCGGTACCAGATGTTGTTTTATTCTTTAGTTGTCTTATAAAAAATGTTTTATTCACTATCATATTTTTTATAAATTTATATATGTTTGAAATCCTTTTATGAGATATTTACCTATATTTTCATTGATAGTACACCCCTTTTGATTAAATATCTCTATCAGTAATGTGTTATGGATTTAACACTCATTGGGGAGATTGTAGAAAAATCTGTCCACATGAAGAACTTCAGTTTTGCTAAGATCATCCTTTTCCAGTAATGTACTTACAATACCATTGATCATAAAATCATCACCATTGTAATGAACATACTATTAAATCAATAATTTTTCATAGAATTATTCAGTAAATATTCTTTTCATGCCATTTATTATTAATATATATAATAAATAATTGTTATGTTAGTATTCATTTGATCATTGAAATGTATTTTTCAAGGGTAGATTTCCCAAATTTTATATTCTACATCAATGATATATTTGATTAGGTAGAGGCTAAATATATCATTTTCAATCAAATTTTCATATTCATTGGTTCATCATACACATAATTTTATTCGAGAAGAGTATAACAATTTCTAAGAGTAACTCCATCTAGTTTATGTGTATTAGATTTTCTATGAGTTATGTAGGTAAATATCCCACAATTACGTTGCCAATAATTAATAGATTTATATCCAGAATTAAAATAGTTAAAATAGGATATGTAGGAACTATATCATCAGTGTGATGAATGATATGGAGTCATTATTATTTTTTGAATTATAAGGCTTCACCATTCAGATATCTCCATGGATCATCAAAATAAGAGATTGTATGTCCTAGAAATACACGGAAATGTAACTTCAAAAGAGGAAATGTCTTCTAACACAAATTACGCTTCATATAATATTATTTCATAATTTTTTTGACTAAATATCCTCTCTAAATACTAGGGGATAACCATTTTTGTTTCATTTGAAGCATTCATTAATAGGATGTATGGTTCTATTATGGTATGTCCAACTTTCAGCTTCTCTTTATTTTGGAACATCATTTTTCCATCCTTTGATGATGTAGCTTCACAACCAATTTTTATTTCCCCCATTCTTGTGGTTAACTATTCATTTCATGCATTATATACTCCTTGAAATGCATGTTATGATCTTTCAAATATCTCTTCATCAATGAATCATCTAAACAATAACTTTATCATTGATTCCATTGATATTGGTTCAGTTTCTAGTTTACTCCTTCGAGTGAAATCATCTTCTTCGATACCATAAAATTTCTAAGCCTTGTCCTCTAGTCTGGATATATTTCCATTGATACATTTTTATTTATCTTCAATCTTAATCATAAATTATGAAATATCTTCATTTATTTCAAGGGACGTTGAATATTCATATGACCTTGCATCCAATCGGTCAATATGTGTTTCTAACCAATCAACATGCTCAAATAAAAATACCAAAATATAAACCATTATTATATTTCTTTTTTTATTAAATAAAATACTTAACAAGTGCGTCCTCATGTTCCACTATGAGATAAATTACTTCAATCAATATAATTTTTTTTATTTTTAATGATATACCTATTATATTATGTCCCTCATGGATGCTTGGGTTTCAGATTTAAAATATTTTCCTTCATCCTCAAATATTATATTTTAATATTTTTCTTATTTATATATGAAACTAATTTTCCATAATTTATTTTCTAGTTTTATGTCTCTCTTTTGGAGAAACGTTTTTTGATGCTTATATATGATTCAAGTTTCACCTTCTTAATTATCAATCACAGATGATAGACAAAAGGCAAGGTACCCAAATATACTATATAAAAAATATTAAAATGAAATATTTCATTCAAATATACCATTTCCTATCAAAATATTAAGCAAAATAGAAATATGTCCATATACATAATTATATTAATTCATTGAAAATCTAGGGATCTCATGTTTATTCTTGAGTTTGAATCCCATTTCCTTTCTTACTCATGTTGATGCATCTTATGGTTTACCTCTATTTTCGTATTCCACTAGAAAACATAAAATTCCTGCAATTAGAAGATTATACAGAGGCCATTCCTCACGGTATGAAATTTTTGACTGTACAGTGGTGGAATCCTTCTCATGATTTTATTAATTATTTAAATATATTTAATTTCTTCACTAAATACTCAATTTTCTACTAAGAATTAATTATATTGATTAAAATTTGATCATAATTTTCACCATGATGAATATTCGGATCATTGAAAATTTTTTGTAATACATAGATTATGGAACGATTCACTTTGTTATCACCTTCATATAAATTTTCTAATTTTTCTAACATAGAAATATCTCATGTGTAACACATCACATTTAGATAGATTATACTAGATAGAGATGTATTAAGGGTTTGTTGTGATTTTTTAAACTACATTGACTATTTTCATATTATTATTTTATATACATAGTATTGTCGCATCACTGACCATATTCCCATTAGTAGTAGAAAAAATAACTTCCATCTAATGGGATCTCATATGAGATATCTACATATTCTTCTAAATCTGGATGTTACATCCTTGAAAGAGGGGGAATCCCCAAGAAATCACTAAATTTACCCAGAATACAAAATATTATGGATTTAAATTCTAACGTTTAACCCTCTAATACCACTTACATGACACCAGAACATCCTGAGTAAGGAGGGGTAAATCAAGGTGTCTGTATTTTCATTTAATGAGATAGATGTTGTTCCCACATTGGTAGATACATGTTAAACAAATCTAATTGAATTTTCTAGTAATCAAACATTCACAAGTATATAGACTACATGAAATGTTTACTCGGTTCACTATAATGTTATATTCCAAGGAGAATAAGATTTCAATGTGGGGATTATTCCAAAATCAACTGATCTTTAGTAGCTAATGAACATAAAATTTAAACATATTCACTATATTCCAAGAAGACATTCTTCACAATATTTTATGCATAGAACAGTATCTCCCTCAAATTTTTTACCACCCTATATCATTGGGTTGGGTGAAGTCATGAAAAATTCAATGACTTGAAAGACACTTCAATAGAGTTGAATTTATATCTTTTTCTCTTACTGGAATGATACACTACTTTAACCTCAGTTATTAGTTTATAAACATGAAATAACTATTGAAATAAACCATATGTTCAATATTATAATTCTAGATACACTTTTGTGATGCACCTTCATGAAGATCACAACATTCAAGAATCCAACCACCTTAACATAACCAAAATTCATCAAAAAAACATGTTATTGTGAAACTCCTTTTTTGAGTTATGTATTCAATTTTCAAGACTATGACTGTCTTATTGTGATTCTAAATATCATAATTAATACATGATTCATGAAGATATAATCCTTAGAAAATATAGACTGATTCATCATTTTTTCACTTATTTTCATCTGTCACAGATGCTTGGGTAACCACATATTTATTGGCTCATCCATTCATCCTTAGTCCAAGCACCCAATTGATGTAGTATAAAAATACAAATTAAAGTCCGTAAAGCTAGTTAAATCATGAAGAACTATAGATATTTAAATCATTCTCAACAATTCTCATAGTTATGTATAAAATCTATCAAAATAGACCCCAATCGTGATGAATTCAATTAGGATGCTATGGTGATGTACCATTTTTCAACACTCATTTGTGAAGCTCTACAATGTCGCAAAACACAACCATTTCGAAAATCCTATATTTTTTAAACCGAACAATTAAAAAATATGTTCAATTATGATATTTTAGATGTGTTAAATCTAAAAAATTAATTTTTTGGAGGGTTTCTCCATCGTCTTGATTTGTTCCAAAAAATTAACAAAAAATGGGAAATGGTTCCTCCTTCAACACTATAGTCATGCTGTACTATTAGAACGCATTCCATGAAATCTCCAAGGTAAACAGAATGTGGATTGAAATAAAAAAAACTAAAATATGTTTCTAGTAATAAAAATTCTTCTTTCCAACACTAGTTCATGATAAATCATGTTTTTTAGTAGTGACACAAGTAGACTAGTACAAACAATACATGGTACATAATAATGAACCTTTCATTTGTGGGTGGTTTGATGTTCACCCCATCCATAGTGAACAATGATTATGGACCATTAATGTATAAATTTTGCATCCGAATGGGGCCTCCCCATTTTAAATCTTACATTGATAGTTTTATTAGAAGTATCAATTTCAGTCTCAATTGTAACACCAAGTCACCATAGTAGATTAAGAGAAGTTAGAACATATTTTGTATTAATCAAGCCACTTTATTTTGATGAACCTCTTAAATCGGTAGAATAATGAGATTATTTTCATGAAGGGTTTACAATTTTTTAATCTATACTCAGGAATATTTATTCCTCGTTCTCTAGTCATAAATATTTGTATGGATTTGTGGTCCCTAATCCTTGATGGAAAGAATTATGTCAGTTCGATTCATAATAGAGTATCATGTTTCTTAGGTAGAAGAATTATATGTGGTTTGATATGTGAAAAAATTCATTGAAGATATTTTCCTGGAAATAATTAATATTGGCATCCACCATCAATTAAAGAAAGGATTAGACAAAATTATTGAATTCATCAATATACCATTTCATCAATGAATAATAGTAGGAATCACGGGTTTAATAGATGTGGAATATCATCTAAATCATTTTAATATAGAGACAACGTAATTAAATACATAGAAACTGATCATAGATTGAGGGATACAAAAATCACTAGTTAAAAAAAAGTTCCTCATGTCATTTTTTCTATATAACTTCTGTTAATATGTTTTTAAATTGTACATGATGCTTTAAATTATTTTTTAATGTCATTTTAAAAAATATAAAGTAAAAATAAATTTTTTGGAATATTTTTATTTATGTTACCATATAAATATTGGTCAAACACTACTAAGTGTTGATTTATTACGTCATGTATGTAACGTCCTGGTTCCATGAGCCGCCCAGGAGTGCCCCATACCCGGTTGGTCAAAAGGCCTCAAGGGAATTTCTCCAAACACCTAACGCTTCTGGATAGCTACGAGGGCCTTGTGTGTAATAGTGGGGAAACTATGCCCTCATTAGCAGAGTGACACAGCGGAAGTAAAACAAATAGAAATAGAGAAAGTAGTGGAACATAAAATAGGTAAACATTTGTAGTATTAAACAACCGGAGCACACACACACACAATATATATATATATATATATATATATATAATTCCTGATACATAGGTTTAGGAAAGCATCCAAACTAGTCACAATGATCGAATACAATAATGAAAAAATGTACAAAGAGTACAGATAAACATTAACTACATCGCAATCCCCAGCTTGGTCTCATGCCCTCCAACTCCTAAACAATCATGTACCTGAAGTCGAAGGGTTTTTGCCCTTATCTAGACCGGCAACAATATAATCTATTTAGGCCCAAAATCATGACCCAAACAGGGTGTGAGACTAATCCCATTAAGAAACCACCCAAAGATATGTTCCTAACAGTTAGTGAATATATATGGCAGGAAATAAGAAAAATAAAGAATTAGACATGGAAGTACACAAAAGTTTACATTGCTACAGTTACAATTAGATTCAATTTATTATATCAAGAAAGCAGCTAATCAAAAACAGGTAACCCTCAACGAATTACTTACAACCTAAACCATCTAATTTACCCAAAACAACACAAGCATCTCTCTAGGATGTTCTCGCTGTCTAACCCCTCTGGTCACGCTTTAGCACAGACTCTCTTGGGAAGCACTCACCGTCAATACCCCATATAGTCTTTGATCAATAACTAATAAGCACTCTAGGGAAGCACTCAACATTCAATTCAACATGCTTCCCGCATATAGGAACTACAGACACTCTGAGGGAGCACTCAACGTATATCCCCCTATTTTCTTGCATCGTACCAGTAAAACAGACACGCGGGAGAAGCCTTCATTGTCCATTCTCTCTATGGTCTGCTACAACATGTTCTCAAGGCCCTGTGTAAGTCAATCGAGCATAGAAATATATTGCAACCAATGTAAACCCCAAGAGCTACTTGGATAGACAGACTACAATATAAAACAACATGTCAGATAATAATCACTTCATCCTTTTGTAATTGGCTTTGAAAACAGGGCATCCTAACAAGCATGCAAGAACAAATGGTCAAAACAAGAAACATAGGAATAACATCAAAAATATGGCAATATTAACCCTATTCACAAATGATAATCGTCTATCCAAACAAAAAAGGCTTAGCAGGAAATAATAGGGCTAAAAACTATAAACACGCAATACCCTAATCAAGAGTATTGGGCACTTTTGCACATATAACTCAATAAATATCAACAAAAAAGAACAAATATCCTACCTAGGAACCATGAGATCAATATACATGAACCTCTTTCCTTGAATTAACCTAGAACATCATATATCTACTAAATAATTAAAAAAATTTAACCGAGGATAACTCTCAAGAGAGGAGAAATTGGGAGATGAGGTTCAAGAAGAAGATAAAACACATTGATGTGATTCCAGCGCAACCAACAATGCTCGATTCTGAAAACAGATGCCTGATCGGGGGTTCAAGGAATGTTCGGTTTCATTAAGATGCTCTCTGTCAAATAAGGTGAAGAAAAAGAGACTTCTACCAATTAGACATGACCTGAGATGGTTTAATAAAAAATAAAGTACATGACATCTATTTTAGTAGTACACGACATGTACTTTCCTTTTCTGGCCTTCACTTTAGGTGGTATCCAAAACACCACACATGGACACGTGCTCGGCCATTACACACCGAACACACGGTCACCAGTGGAAACCAGTTACACGGTGTGTACTCCTAAAATTTACAAAAACTCCAATGTTTCTCTAAAAACAACCAAAAAGCATGATTCGAACCTAAAAAGTGGATCTGGGTTCTTACAATTTATTTAAAAGTAGACATGAAAAAGAAAACATGAATTACATTTTAACATTGGTTTTTTAATAACAAACATGACAAATTAACACTTAGATTATTTTTTACATTGGGTTTTATAAATGAATTTTTTTAAAAACAAATCAATTATTTGAAACATTAGTTATTATATAATTGACGTCCAAAATATATTTTTTTATATATTTTTGTTCAAATTATCCAACACCTTGAAAAACAATTGTAGAACACTAACACAAAATATTGAAAAACAAACCAAAATAGTATCACAAAATCAGAAAATAATAACTTTTAGATTTATAATATAAAAATAAAGTAAACTAAAATTCAATAAAATTTAAGAAATAATATTCTAATTTAATTTTATAATGTCATAGATCTGGTCCAGTATAAGGATGATAGTCATAAAAAGCTAAAATTAAAAAGAAAATTAATTTAACCAGTATTTTGAATAAAACATAAAATATATTAGGAAAAATTTAATAATGAAATTTATCTATGTGGTTCTACTTGACAATCTCTGTTGAAATTATTTCATTCAGAAATCATAATACATAATATTCACATACAATTACAACATTTCGTTAAAGAAATTTCAGTTTAGATGAAATTTTCAATTCAAAATAATATTTTTATGTAAACTATCTGAAATTTGGAAATTATTGATGAGAATTTACCTATTCTTTTCCATATATAAATTAAGAATCCATCATTATTGTGGTATCTATATAGATAGTTGTTTCTTATTTTATAATAATAAGAATAAAATAAATTTAAATTTCACAATAGAAAAAATATTTATGAAAATATTCAATCATATATGTTCAATACATTCAAAAAAATTATTATAGTTCACCATAGATATAGAGTAGGAACAAAAGTGACTTATCCCTTGGAAAAAAAACACACAATATCCAATTAAAAATAATATATAATAATATTAAATGTAATAGATTTTTATGTTATGCTATATATAAAAATTTGTGAGATATATGTATTATACTATTAAAAATAAGAAAACATAAAACACATAATATATAAATTCATTCGGAATATTTAATCAATATAAAACATTATTTTTTTCATCTTTAATTGTCCTTAAAATATAAAAAATAAATAATGGGTCGATAAATAAATATAGTTATATTGTATCAGGTTTCTTAAAAATTTAATAAAGATACCTAATATAAAACAAAGCTAAATATAAGTTTTAAATGAATTAAACACACATAAAAAAATAAACTCAATTTTATTGTAAAAAATGCAACTAGTTGATACCCAACAAATCTATAGTTACAAGACTCATGATATAAATTTTCAATATCTCCAAAATTATTGAATGAAAAATTTATTCTTCTAATTAATTCATATAAACATAAAAAAATATGGATATGTTGAAACTATATCAAGCCTAGTATAAGATTTATCTATGGTCATAAAAAATGTTCTTGTAGTTGTCTATAAATTCTATTTATTTTTTTATTTATTCCTAAAAATATATTTATTTATAAAAATTCAGATGTTAAAAACATTTTATTTGAGAAAAGAAATAAAACATATAATATTCACATCTCTATAAGGGCATTTCTTGAAAAGTCAACATTTCCTTTCTAAATAGTGGTTGATATATTGTCCAATTGTACTCTCCTCATAAATAGGTTATATATTTTATCTATAATATCCTCTAAAGTGACCTAATGTTTCTCTATCTCTATTTTTAGATTATCAATAGTATCTCTAATATAATTTAACATCCTATATAAAACAATATGATGATAGGGTATCATCCAAATATAACTAAAAATACCATGGATGTTGTGGAGGAGGGGTGTATGAGTAGGATTAGAAGGAGTGGGGTATGTAGGAGGAGATGTATGAGTAAGATAAGTATAAGTGGTATCTGATAGATTAGGTTGAGGAATCTAATTAGAATTCTAAAATTATCTTTACATGGGTTCAAGCATCAACTATACTAAACATCTTTTCATGTATTCCATTATTTCATGAATATATTAAACCCCATATTCCATGGATTGTATATTATTTTTATTAACATCCTTTAATGAATATGATTCTGAATGTGGAAGAAAAGTTTTACAAATATACTCACTATATTTCCCTATACATGACCAAAGTGTTTGAGCTTTCCCAATGTTGTATCAAAGGTATCATTCCTACTCTTTAACATACCCTCCAATAAAATACATGATTTTGTTTTGAATTTGGATCACATGTAATATAATTATCATCGAAGTTTTCTATTATCAACTATCCTTAACTGTGAGAAACTATTATTTTTGGTAAATGTGTGTTCCCATATTTATCACACCTCGAAGTCTCCCCCCCACGGATGTAGATGTGTCCAATAAAGAATATTAAAGAGCCTCATAAAAATGAACTTATATACATTCCTAACACGAGGTATATGTATGATCCTCCCTAGATTTATGTGGGGTATCAGATGATTGATATGTAATTATCGAATATACAAAATATACAATTAGAACTGAAATATACAAATACAACTATTACATACAAATGTGAATAACATATGAAAATAATAAAAAAAGGTAAAAATTAATTAAATTTTTATTCATACTTGTCATAGTTAACATTAATGTTAACAACATTAATGAGGGGTGGAATGATAGAAATGAATGATGAAAAATCCAAAAATGGTGTGTGAATAGTAAAAACCCACTAACATATAACAAAATATTATCAACAAAAATAACACTCATGGAATATATAAAAAATGATATAACCTAAGGTAAACTAAACAAATATCATTTTTGGGACATTTTTTAGACAATATCAATTAAAATCTGACAACATTACTTGTAGATAAAAAATCCATAAAAAAGGAAAAAAATTAACAAACTTTGGTATAATAGTAAAAATTCACAAACCTATTAAATCATTTTTTCACACCAAAAAGAATATTATTATTTTATTATTTTTTATAAAATAAATTTATATATATTTTAATATTATATTCAAAATAATACTTATCAACAATAAAATTTATTAGATTATTACGTAAGGGTAAACATGGTAAAATAAAAAAAACAACCCTTATAGAAATAATTTTTTTTTCTTGATAGTTATAATACATGTTTGAATAAAAAAATAAAAATAAAAAATCAAATATTTTAGGAATTTTTAAAAAATGTAAAATAGAAAGAAACATATGAAACCTATAAAATTAGGAAAATAATAAAGGGGTTTTCCCCAAATTCCTTCGTCATGATAATTCTGTGTAGCACAAAACATGTATTTTACATGTTAAATAATATTATATTTTTGTATTTAAATGAGATTATGGATCTCACATTAATAATCATCTTATTAATGTTTATTATCACCAATATACTATTTTTCTCCTTGAAAAAGTAGATTACTGGATATCAGATAGATCCAGAACATTAGAAGTTTTATTTTCATCAGTGGCAATTATAAAATGACTAGCTTTGTATTCCAATATGATCATATTATCAAGTTTCATTACAAATTCATCATATATGAATATTTTATTGTTGATAATAAAATTGAAGCTAAATAGTACGACTTGGAATTTAATGAAATAAACCTCCCTTGATCGTTCAATTAATCGATAAAAAGAAATTGATGTAGAGATTGGTTTTTTTCAGTGGAACATGAAAATGTAGTCCTTATAAAAACAATCATACACTAATTTTCTCAATTGAACATATATTTTCAATTTATTTCATATTAAATTTATAGCCATTAATTTTATTCAAAGAAAATTTTAGTAAATTTAAACATTGACTTCCCACTAACATTCTTAATATTTAGAGTCATCTTATCTAATAAAAATAGTCTATTTATACCATGGAAAAAAATTTATATATACCCATTCCAAATCCACATATCATATATCCATGGATAAAATTATTTCAACATATTAGTTTATAATTTTATATATGAACTAGAAACATTAATTTAAATCAAGTTTTATAAATGCACCTTCTTTATCTATTATCCATTCAATGCTTTTTATGGGAAACAGATCCCCTTTTACCCATAATTGACTACCTTATAGTGAAACATAAGAAAACCTATGTGTCCCACTACAGAATATTATCTTGTAGAAATGTATTTAACCTCCTTAGAAAATTACATCTAAATAATGGAGTATTAAGGTAAATATGGATTCTAAATATAACTGTTTAAAATATACATATATGTTTCAAGATGATGCATCTAATGTATATATACAAATAAATAAATATTTATTTCCCACAAAAATTGTCCAATTAAATTAACCATGAAATCAAAAATAGTTGGAGGGGAATACAATAAAAATTAAATATGTATATACACTACATCCATATACTAAATTTCAAAGCATTCAGATCAGTCTCATTAATAAAAATTGTACTGAAAAAATAATACACGATCTAGAAATTCATTAGGACACATATGGTAAATATTCCATGTTGTCAAAAATGTATAAAAAATTCATCACGAGGATAAAATGATGATATTTTAAACCTTCCACAATCAAATACATTTATTAAACTATATTTTATACATTTGAAAAATAACCTCACGGTATGCTGATATCATAAAGACAGTGGCACACGGTAATTTTCTCCTTTATGGATGAAGAATGAAGAAATTAGGAAATATTTTTCCACCACACATGAAGAGTGGGAGCTTTGTCAAATGAATTCCCAATGAGAGTAAGTCTACTATTGAATTTAACCAATCATTAGTATATCATTTAATATTTAATAATCATCCAATAATGCTATCATATATATTCTTCTCCAAATGTATGTCCAAAAAGTCAGGTTTTAGAAATGTAAATATCAAATATTGTAGCTCAAAAGGTATTTAATTTTATTAAGAAAATTTTTATCATTACAATCAATATTTATTTTAATGTCACCTAATTTTTTTACCGAATCAATATATTTATTGCTTGAAAATTGATTTAGAGAAATATAATATTTTTATTTTCCATTAAATTACATTTTTAATATTTAATAAGAATGATCAATTGATATAAAAATTTTATGACTCAAGTATCAAAGGATGAAATAGGCAATATAATGTATATTATTCAAAAATTCGTCAAGATTTATTCCCCATAACATTGTTTCCAGAAAATATTTCATTACTTGGGAATATATTTATGGTCATCATAATCATTTCATATAGTGGAAAATAATCCATTTTATAAAAATCACACACCCTTATACCATCATTCCATAAAATCCAAAAATAATCAATTAATTTTGACAAGAAAATATAATTATCATTTTTTTTATTTTGGTCTAAATATTTAAAAAATCAACATAAAATAATTTTTCATTGTACAAAATTTGTTTGATTTTTTATAAATTACCAAAAAATAAGATAATAATTATGTTTTCTACTATGGCTTTAATATGGATATATTATTTCCATGTATTATCTATGTCTAAGGGTTTAGACATCATTTCTGAAAATAATAATCTAATGATCATATTTATTTCAATTATGGAAAATATTTTAATCGCCATAATTTTCCATCACATATATTATCATCTATATTCCCTTTTATCCTTTTTTTCATAATTTAAAATTTCTTTTAATTATTTCAAATGATGAATTATAAGAAGATACCTAAATTCATTAGTTGTGTTTTCTATAACTACAAAATCGGCATGTGATTTTTCTCTCTACATAAAATATGAAATCCAACAATTTGAAAATCTAATAGAAATATTTATTCCCTTTTACATAGTACATAGTCATTCAGGTATGCATGTATTTTACTATACCCTAATTTTACATCCATGTTATTTTTAGAAAAATACATTTACATGAATATTAATAATTTTTATTAATTATATATTAATGTGGACACTATGTATGATTGTGTACACGAAATGAAAAAATGTGTTTCTATGATATCTTACATTTCCCACAATACAGAGTTATACAAAAATATAATAAGACAAAAATAATATTATATTAAATGGTAGTTAACACCTAACTATTGTATTTGTGGTAATGAACATAATTCAATACATTAGGATTCTGCATAATTGTTAATTGTTTTCATAATTATTAAATGTATTATACTGTCTTATATGAGATTGAATCCAATTGTAACCATAAAATACTCTAATATTTTTAATTGGTCATTTTATAACCTTTATAAAGAGAACCATTTATAAAAAAATTGACACTTTTATATGTTATATTTGATAATAAAATCCTAATTTTGAAGTGGGACATCAACATTTACTTTTGTTGAATTTTTTTCTGATAAAACCAATATTTTTATGAATAAAAAAATAGTTCATATTATTTCAAAACTAACATGTCATCTAATTTATTTATATAGCTAGATGACCCATTTAATATGTTTTAAAGATTAATTTGAATTATTTTATCATTAAATCCAATAATGTTCATTGAATGTAATTTAACATTTAAAATATAGAAAAACCCATCAATAATTTAATAGATTTTTCATCTTAAAAACTTGTTTTCTAGTTTTGACAAATGGAATTAAGTTAAATTATTTTCTGCCAATTTTTTGTTTTGAATAGGGAAAATTAGATTGTATATTTAAAAGTATAAGATTCAAATTATGTAAATTTTTACCTTTTATTTTTGGACATTATAAATAGTATCATCTGTAATTATTTTCATTTACCATAGGTGAAGTGTAAATCAAGTAAATAAGGGTAAAAAACAATATAATAATAAAATAAAATATTGTAACACATTTTGTAAAAATATTCGATGACATATTTCTTACAATGAGAATCATCGGGTCTAATTTAGGACTCCATGGAGCCACATGGGTTTGATAATGAATTTCTATAAAAATTAATTTAAAGAAAAGGGAAATGTCACATAAACATGAATGTTTTATGAAAAAAATGTTAATTCATATTATATTAATTATTTCATTAACTATAAATAGTCATTATAAATATAAAAATATTTCTTATATCCTTATATTTTATTTATGATATTTAGACGTTAAATAAATTAATATCTTAATGACATATAGTTGATGCATTAGTTTCCTTATTAATGAAAATTTAAATTAAATTATATTATATATAATAAAATTAATGTATTTTAAAAATTTTGGTGTCATCCATGAATTATTGGATGACATCGACATGTGAAGAATCTGGTAATGCATTTTTTTTTGAAGAAATCAAGTTATTATGACATTTAAATAAATATATTTCTAAATAGTTTAAAATTGACATAAATGTGTTTTTAAAACTAATATTGTATTATTAAATTATATAATAGCTCTAAAATTTTATGATTCATCTAAATGACGTATATGATGTAACAATTGACTTTAAGGATCCCCTTGTGTTATTATTACTATAGTAACCACATATTATGAAAATACAAGAATAATTTTAAGAGTAAATGTTTTTAACTAAGGGTCAAAGTTAAATGATAAGGTTGATTTAGTGACCTAATCATGCTTAAAAACAATTTTTTTAGAGTATTTTGACCCATTATCATTTTATCCTAAAATTCAATCACATTAGAACTATTAAAATATGAAAATAAAACAATAATAAAATAATATTTTGAGACATTCCTAAAGTTCCCGTTCTCTCTATTATAAGAGAACACCACCTCAACTCATTTAATAACCCTAATAAAGCCCCATGGATCATCCATATTCTGCTAAAACTACATCCTTAACATCCCTATCTTACTAATATAAGCCTTACATTTAGTAGAAGGAAATTCAAGAATACCTTTTGGATAAAATCAATTAGATTTATCTGATTTAGAGGTAACATCTTCTATCTAGCTCTTTAATTTATTTTAATCATCCAACCCCCAAACCTATATTTATTCCAATAATTGATAACAAAACAGATATAATAGATATACCATTATATTTTTATGATAATCTTTTTACGTACACTTACACACACCTCTATCTAAAGTATATAGAATATATTGTTTCTGTGTACGATGAACTAGTTCCTAGTAAAATGATGATTGTTCAATTTTCTAAAACATCCACTAATGGTGGCCATTGTGATGGAACTGTATTTATATATGATATATATTATATTTATATTTTCTTTATTCTTCAAAATTTATTATTTACAATTTACCTTTATTGATTTCATAATGGGTATATACGATAATTTCATTTGTGGATGTGTGGTTTAACACCCCCTCAATGTTATATGACTCATTCATTCAATACATGGAATTTATAAAAGATGGATTTTAGAAAAATATGTAACATATATTAAATATATATTTTAATGTAATTTTAATATACCTTTTCATATTTTTTTATTTCAATGAAATGAATGTTTCATTCACGCATACCTACGTTCTACTGTCTCCTAGAACTGTGAATTTCATTTCATATCTCCAAATGTTATACACAATTCCAAATACATATATAATGAATATATATGAAATTTATATCATGAATAATATACTTTATATAATGGAATTATGACCACATGGACAATTTTTATCAAAATAAGTTATCTTTGGACTCTAATATCGAACATCGACAAAATGTCCGATTTCAACGCATATAATTAAATAATCTCTAAAACATGTTAATAAGAGATAAAAGACGAATAACAATCATTTAATGGTTTACAAAGCCAGTAGAAATTTACCTATGTTTATTATTGAGGAAATTAAATAATGAACGGGACATGTTTGACACATGGTGAGGGACTTCGTGTCAATCTTCTTTCATTGAGGTATTTCTTGATAACATACACATTTATTTTATTATATGGTGTATATAAAATACAATTAAATTTCATTTCTATATTTTATCTATACTAATGAAATTTATTAAATCCTGGAGATTACTATTTATGATCTCAAAGTGTTATGGGACCCCATTAACATTTAATAATTTAATTATCAAATAAATTCTTCCAGATCATAAATTAAATATTTATTTCTATTTATATAAAAGGTATATACTATAAATTTTATGTCATTCAAGAATTTCATTCAATGTTTTCGAAAGGAATATTTTTGATACATTTTATTTTCTATTCAAAATGACCAAAAGGAATGTTTTTAAACATATATGATGACAATGACTTCTCTGTTGACGTAACTGTATTTGATATTTGGATTCCTGTATAAGCCTTAATGAATTTAAAAAAATGAATAACTTATTTCTTTATTTGAGTCTCATGTTATTTAGAATTGGTTATTAATTGAAAATTGCATTTTTATATGGAAATGTCTTTTATATGGGGTTAGAATAAGATTCCAAAAAATCGGTTTTGAGGTTAACATGTTTTATTAATTAAATGGTACATGAGCATTATATGAAATGGGTGATCCCGATCTAGCATGTATAGATGGATGAGCCACATTATAGCTCACAGGTAAGACCGATATAGCTTAAGCAAAGGGTTTATCTCTATTATAGTTCACGGGTGAGCCTGGCACACCATATATTAATGGTTGATCCCCATTATATCTCACAAGTGAGCCCGATATAGCTTATACGAAGGGTGATCACCATTATAGATATTCAATTTTTATTTCAACCTTAGGGTTATTCCAATTTGAATATGTTTGAAAGGGTTTTATGTATATTATTTTGTAACTCATCTAAAGCAGTGTGAATATCTTGTTATTGGTTTTAGTGTATTTCATTGTGACAATGTATTAGTGTTCTTCAGGTTGAAAAAATTTCTTTTAGTCGCTCATTTATTAATTAATGAGTTATTTGATTTTAACTAGACTAATTGTTTGACGTTATTTTAAGTCCCTTAATGAAATTTTTGTGCTCATCACATGTTTTTCAATGTTTCCACAAGTTATAAGGGAGAATAGAGTCAATGATGATATGAAGGAAATGTTATGATGATTAATCCTGAAAAGAAACCTTGCTTCATTTAAAAGCCAGTTAAGTTATAAATGAAACTGATATTGTTGGAAGTTTCCAACTTGTATTTATATGTTTTTTTATCTAACAGTAATGAAATAATTCTCTATAGATCTAAAAATAAAAATATCTTGAATGTGAATTTTTGACATAACTCATGATTATGTAACATTTCAAGTTGTGGCCTTATACCTAATCCCATAAAGCATAATTGTTTCTTCCCATTATAATGTGAATTTGGGTAATAATTTCCATTTGGAATAATGTATTTCAAAAATTATAAAAACACTGTAAAACACTATTAATTCTATCTATGTTTTTTCTTTTTTTTCAGTCGTAATGGTTCTGATAAAATGATTTATTCCATACATCCCAGATACTATGGTTTCTTAGAATCAGCATATTAACGCTCAATTTTTGGTTATTTATCAATTACCTCTACATAAATATCAAAAATAAATTGTTAAATTTAATCAAACATGTCATATTGAAAATAATAATCGTTAATAGATATGATATTCTTCTATATTTCTAGTAAAAATATCCAAGGGATGTAATTCGAATTAAAACCATGAAAATTTAAATGATCATTTATATCTCTGCATTTCAAATTTTCCAAATTTAATCATTTCATTCATGGAGTCAAAAAAATCATTTTTTGGAGCACTAAATTTAGAGACATCCAAAAATGAATCAAAACCATCACCATATTCATAAATTAATTGAAGTGCATTAATCCAACATCGACTCATTATTGTCTACAACAAATACCAATAATTAATATCTTTTCAAAATAATATAGTAGTGGTTAATGCAACATAGAGGTGGGATGAAATATTTTTTCGATGATAATCCAGAAGACACACTTGTGGTATGGTTAACTAGTAATTTTTTTAATTATTTCCAATCATAGTAAATATAATATTAATTAAGATACTAACATTGGAGATGATATTGAATGTTAATTTCAATTATTACACAATATACTTGAAAATAATGTAAATAAATTTAAATTATTATATTCTAAAATAGGGTCTTATTATAACACTAGAAGACATAAAAATATTATAATTTTCAATAGTGTTTTTATATTTATTTATAAAAATCACCTTGTTAATCTTATACTATACACAACACTGGTTATTTATCATTACATGAAAGGCTAGGTTTTAATTCCTTTAATGGAAATAATATTTAAAAACTAAACATTCAAACATTTATAAAATTTATTTTAAAAAATAATCATAATTTTCGAATTTGTAATATAATCATTATCGTTTTATAAAATTTTCGTTTTTCTAGTAGTTTCATTTATTTAAGAATAGTGAAAAGTACTTCATTTTAGTTCAAACAAAATCATCACTTAAACAATTATTAAGGTTAAATTATAATTAAATTTTCTTAATGAAAAAATATATCAATTATGTCTCTATTAGAAAAAATTATCTTATTTTAATTATATTTTATTTAATTTAGATATAAACACTTAATGAACTTTTGATCATTTTCTTTTTAAAAATCTACTTTTCCCCACATATATGGGATTAAAATTAAATTAAATTTAGTCACATATGAAAATTGATTTTCGAAAAATGGAAATACATGTCTTGTTATCAGTATGATATTTATATTCTAATACGAATAACATAGTTTTTGACTAAATTTTTTGGTGAATGTAATTAAAAAAATTTAATGGGTTTAAACTAAAAATTAGATTAACAAGAGACTAAACCATAAACATGAGGGGGAAGTTGACCATGAAAGATGTCCAAAATCGATTTCATCATAATATATAGACAATATCATCTATTGGGTCAAATTTTATGAGATATTGTGGAATATTTAAATTAAATTTGACCATATAATAAGTTATGTAAAATGAAAAAAAGAACCTTGGATACATTTAACTATTATAAATCATTAGATTATGGAATAATCTACATAGGTTCATTTATAAACATTATTAATATATGTAATATGTATTTTAAAAATTATAAAATAACTATAGTTTTCATATATGATATAATTAAATTAATCTATTAACAAACACTAACACATAGATTATTTAGTTAATTATTAAATAAGATAACTGTTGTTAAAAATATTAAAAATGAAATAAATTGGAGGAATTTATATTTGAAATTATTTTATTATATAAATATATAATTTTAAATAAATATTAATTTAATATATTTTAATTCCAATAATTTATTCGATATTTTGAAATTAAAATTAAATAAATATTCTAAAAATTCACAATAATGTTATTTTACAATAAATGAAAATTTATGTAATGATTTTAAATTATTTAAAATTCTATATTATTAGAAGTTGATTTTATTTGTTAATAATTATCTATAAAGTTCCATTAATGGAACAATTTATCTTTTATGAATATCATATTTACCAATAGATACTAGAAACATTGTCAACACGATGTGGGTCAAAGTAGTGTTTTTACGAGTTATTGGTGATTGTTTTGAAGTTAATTTCCATCAAACATGGTTTTAGTTTTAGTAAACTGGTTATCTTATTTAGAAATAATTGGTTCTATTTTTTCAAATAAATATTACATTAATTTATTTTTAATGGTAAATTACATAAATTAGAAAACCAGTTAGTTTATTATAATCAAAAAATGATTTAATTGTGAAAACATGGACATTAAGGTAATAAATTTAAAAAATAAATATATTTTACGGGTGTATAGGATTTTTCTAACCATAACATCCATTAATCAATCATTTATCCATTTGGGAGGACAATTATGTAAGGATGACTCCAATAGGGTATACCTTTTGGTATTTAAAATAATGCCACTATACCTCCATTATAAAAATCCCTTCACTCTTCTCCATCCCCACACCTGTCAAGCAACATTGGATCTTCTAAACTCAAGAAAATAAGTTTCCAAAACTCTGAAACCTCATCCTATAATCCCCCGATTATGCATAAATCCACCCAATGAATTTATATTTTGTAAACCACAATGAGTTACACAAATAATATGTAACATCCTTCCTCAATCTCTTTTGTTTTATTTTCATTCTCCACCACCTCATGTATTCATATTCAGCGATTAAATTAAAACCTCAATATAATAAAAAATATAATATGTTGTTATATTAATTATTATACAAAAATGTACACACGCTTACATAAATTGGGTTATGACATTTCTATTTGTGTATGGTGAACTACAACCTCATGAAACAATGATTGTCCATTCTTCCATTACCACCTATCATAGTGGGTATTATGATGGAAGCCATATTTTTATATTATATATTTTTTATTATTATTTTTTATACTTATTTAATTTTTATATAACACTTAAATTTATTCACTCCATTTTTTGGAAGATGATAACATCACTTTTTGACCTATGGACTACCGCCTCCTCACAATAATGTGATACGATCACATATTAAATGGAATGTATTAATGATGTGTATAATTAAAAATATATGATATAAATGAAATATATATGATATTAATTACATAATTACCTTTCCATAAATGTAATATATTATTTATTTATTTATAATATTCATACATGGAAAGGGTTGTAACGCCTCTCGTAGATGTATGGACTACCGCCTCATCAACGCAATTTGTTTTTTTACATCAAAATAATTAGACATATTTGTATATATGATTAAATAAAATTTTATTAATTATATATTGATCATTTATAAATAAATTATATTACATACATTCTTTCTATTACATTTATTGATAAATTCAAACATCACTCATGCGTATATAGTGCAAACAATCTCCATGATTGTAACAATGGTTCATTTTTCAAAACCGATTTGACTGATTGGTTTTAAATTTATAATTTATTTTTAAATATGATAATTAGTTAATGGTTACTATAAGGACCCACCCATAATGTATTTCTTAATCTTGAATTAAATGAATATTTCACATTGAGGGTCATTTCAGGTTTAGAGATTTAGAGGATTAGTCTATAACTATTACATCTCAAAAGTTACAAAGTGGAAACTTCTACTCAGTTTCCATTTTTTTATAAAATAAAAACTCTTGAAAAAAAGAGTCATGTCCAATTCCATGTTTTAGACAGCATGAATTTCCTTGATCCCATCCTTTACCCGACTCCTTTTTATGTCATGTGAAAAACATTTCAAAAACATGGGATGAGAATAAAAAGCTCAGTAAGGAATACACAATGAAGGAAACTATTAGTTGTTCAAAACAACAAGTAAACCATGAATACCTAAACATAAGTAATAATTTACATATATATGAAGTAGTATATACTCTTCACTGAATAAAATATCTTTGCTTAACCTTTTTTAACTAAAACATCACCATCAAACCCATATAAAGAACACATAGCATATAAAGATAACTTGGAACATAAACACACTCAAATGGAATAACCATACAGTTGACTTCCACACATGTCACTATTTTGAAAAGCCATAAGACCAAATTTTATACCCAATGCATTGGAGGTTATAACGTAACCACCCATCCAGTTTTATCACAACAACACCTGTCATTTGGTTTATCCTGTAACCACACGTCAAATATCCATGTACCATTATAAAATCATAACACATACAACAAATATAAAGGAAAGAAAACATTTCCACATTTCAATCACAATATATCACCTAAATATATTGAAATAACAAATTTATTATCAAAACCTATTTCAATACCAAAATACATAATTGAGTATTTGTTATTTATTTATTTTTTTTAAAACATTACATCTAGTTAAGGAAGCCAAAGATCAAGTAGTACTTGCGGCTGAAGAAAGGTCGTTGTCACTGCGTACATTAAAAAGAAACATAATTTTTGTCATTTTGTAAAACGCTTCGTAGAAAAAATATTAGTTTTCAATAAAAGTCAAAGTCAAAGTGTTTTATACATCATATAAAATAATTTTGTGTAAAAAAATATGCCTCAATGAAAGGAGATTGATACGAAGTCCCTTACCTCGTGACTGACTTGACTCGATCATTCTTTAATATCATGAATAACAAACAAAAGTTAATTCATACTTTCTTGAGAACCTCTTTCATGTCAATTTTCCGTTTTATATAACGTATTACCATTTTATGATCATTATGTAATCATTTAAGTTAATAATGGTTGTTTTGTCGATATTTGGTACTTGAGTCAAAAATAAACATCTTATAATTACTAATTATTCATATCGTAAAATATCCATTATCTCCATAATTATATACATGATGTAGATATCATTAATATAATATATATCCATTATATACAAGAATTTAGTATATTAAATAACATATATAGGTTATAAATGAAATGCACCGTTCATAGAGACTGTAACCCGTACGTACACATGAACGCTACTTTCATTTCTATTTTTACATTTAATGGAATTAAAACATTATTATATACAGGTATATTATAATTCCATTATAATATCATATATAATATTAATAACTCCATCCTTTATAAATCCCACCTATGGCATTAACGATTCAAATCACTTTGAGGGGGCGGTAGTCCTCACTTCATAAAATGAAATTATCGCATCTATCCATTATGGAAACAATATAGATATGACATAAATGAAAAATACAGAAGCATAAAAAAAACATATAAATAATATATATCACATATAAATAAAGTTACATCTTAATGACCACCATGAGAGGCAGTAGGAGATAATTGAATAATAATCATTTCATGAGGCAGTAGTTCCTCGTCCACAGAAACAGTATGATCTTCACCCATTAGTTAGAGGTGTGTGTAAGTGCATATATAATAAATCTCATACCAACATCCTAGTATATTTGAGATACTGGTTTTGTTACAAAATAAAGTAATAAAAAGTGTTTAGGGGGTTGGAGAGAAAAAATAAAACAAAAGAACATAAGAGAAGACATTACCTTTAAATCGGGTAACTCCCCATGGTTTGAACCAAAAGGGTTTCTTGAAGTGCATTATGTGTATGGTAAGGCTTATATGATGAATTGAGGGATATTTGGAGCTTATTTGAGTAGAGTGTTTTTGATCCAATGTCTTGATAAGTGTGTGAAATGGGTAGGAAGTGGGCTATTTTATATGGGAGAGGAGGGGCTCTTTTGGAAAGCATGAAAATATTATTTTATTATTAAATGCTATTCGGTTTATAGAGGTAATAAAATCATTAATGTAGAATCTAAGGTGGCTAATGTTCAAAACAGAATCATATTATATGTATTGGACATGTTTTGGATATTTTTTTAAATTTTTTCTTCTTATTTATTTAAATCATTCAATAATGACGTAAACATTGCATCATCATTATGTCATTAATAAATTTAATTATTTGATGTCTAAAAATTATAAAAAAATTACCATGATGTAGGAAATATTTTTATATTTATAATTAATATTTATAGTAAAATATATCAATTATATATGATTATGTAAAAATTGTTTTAGTAAAATAGTTAATGTTTGTGACATTTTTATTTTTACTTTAAATAAAATGGTATTAATGTCATTATCTTACCCATGTGGCTGTATGGGGTCCCAAAATTGATCCATGGATTGTATTGGTCGGCCATGACTCATCCAATATGGGTAGGACTTGTTTCGAGGTATTTTTATATTTTTATAACATTATTTTTACCTTGTATAACCCTAATTACCTTTAATTACGGTTAATAAAACTCAAAACTTAATATGAAAAAAAATATTTTCATCACATTGAACCACATTTCACATACTAATGAAAAAAATGTATGTGCGATATTTGAAATTCAATTCAAATAGGTGGTAAAATTTCATTTTAATGTAAAATTTAGTTTTTCACAACTACTTAGTGGTTTCAGTATTCATCAAAAATTGATGTTTTTTCGAGAAATATCAAAACTTCACCCTAAAAAATATTTGATATTTTTTTTTAAAAAATAGATGTCCATTTTACAAAATTAAAAAAATAGAAGTTGAAATAATTAATTTTGTAAATATTTTCCAGTGTTTAAAAAATAACGTGTTTTTAAGAAACAATATCTATCAAAAGATTAACTCTTGTTTCTGTCTAATTTTAAAGTAAGAATAATTCCAATGACCACCATCAGATTAAGTGGTTACATATATTATAATTACATTTTAAACCAATTAATAACATAATCTATCCAAATAAATATATTATATTAAAAATGAAGTTTTTAATTAAAATACAACATTTTTCACTGTTTATTTAAAAAATAAACATTATCAGAAAAATAAAAAACATAGACAAAGTAAATTTTGATGTCACGATTCTAAAAAAGAATTTTATTTGGTTCAATATAATGTATAAGAGTGACCAAAACTATATATAAATATGGTTCGCCATCAAAATGCGATAAATCGACCTTTTACTGAATATCATAGTATTTATGATTAAAATTGGATCCCTTCTCATTTTAAGCCTATAACATTTATCAGGTAAATGTAATAACATTTAACAAACATATATAATAATAATTTATTTATTTCTATTCATTCCCGCAAATACAACGTCTAGGAGTTAACTACATTTTAAAATAATAATAATATATTATTATTACTAGTGTGTAACGTAAGATTTCAAAGAAATTTGTTGTTGCTTATCAGGTATGCCATCAAACATAGAAACCCCATTAATGTAAAATTAATATCTAATTCACAAATATTAATAAATATGAAAATTTATTATTCTTTATTTACCTGGGATGATACAATTACTATTCCTCTAATTTTTATATAATTACCCCTTTGACCATATCTGACCAACCAAAGTCATTTTTAATAGATAAAATTAATTTTTTCCCAATAATAGATGTAAACATAATTTTATAATTATCTTTATAAATATTTGTAATAAGTGACATAAAAGTAATAATATAGATGAAAAAGTGATCTGAATAAAGTAAATAATTAACACATGTTTTTTTATTTAGGAATATAAATAAACATGTGGCATGTAAGACTCAAGGTTATGGATTCTTGTCTCATTTTTCATTTTGTGCGCCATATGCCATTATCACCACTTACTTCTTTTGTGTGGTGTATCTACTAAAATATTTTATATATTATATCATGAATTCATTTATTTTAACGATATTTCAAACATTGGTTTAATGTTATTCCTTAATTATTCAATTTTTCAATGTGATATGGGACACATCGCAATATTGAATGGCAGTATTCCTCAAAAACAATTTTAAAGATATTTAAATTAAATTTACATTAATCGATGTAAAAAACACTTTAATAACTACAATCAGTGGAGGAAGTATTGATAAATCTATATTATTTTTCCAATATAGATATTTTATGATAAACACCATTTTTTATTAATTTAACCTATTATTCCAAATATGAGTATTTCATTAAACATGCAAGACTCGAGTTGGGGTATATATAAACTATCCCCTTAATAAATCACTAATCGCATAGAATAAATTCCATTGGAAAATACATTTTCAATTGTATCTTGTTTTCCTTAAACATTATTCTAAAATCACTTGTTTGTTGTGTTATGGCTGGTCAAACCAAATTGTTTTTAAACAGTATGTTTTAAATAGTATTGTGAATGTACATGATGATAATGGTTCATTGAACCTATAAATCATGGGTTATAATAAATAGACATTACCTGTATTGAGAATATAGATGTTATTAATAATTTTATTCGTAAGAGGTTTTTTGACATTATCAAGGTATTCATTTCAATTTACTGATTAAATGGAATGGGTTTCAATTATATACCTCAAATATTGATTATCCATTTTCTAGTAATATAAATGGAATTCCATCTATGTTATTTACCTATCAATGTTTATTATTCTCATTCATTCATTAGTACTTCCAATATACTTACCCATACTGATCCCAAGAGATCACCCTTATTTGGATTCATTTCCTTAGGTTATGACAAATAAAATTTTTAATAATCATTCAAGGGTTAAATTTAATTCATTTTATTGTTTATCATGTTTTATTTTCCATTTCCCAATTTAATAAGGGAATCATGAATGTGATATGGATTTTATAGACTTGTAAAATGATCTGTCGTTCAAGATTTGATTCCTTGTAATAATTCTAACATAATAAAGTAGACCCCATTTTTGGGCTACTGTAGTGAGGTATCTGCAGTTGGAATAAAAAGAAGATTAGTAAAAACCATGGAAACTGTATTTTTAAAAATGAAATTATAGAATGTAACCCTATGATAGACTTTGAGAATATGTAAAGTATAATATTCTATATTTTTAGTAAGGTAGATATTATTTTTTTTATCCCTATCACTAAACCCAATCTAGATTGTACATGTGGATGTGCTTCTAACATAAATTTATCAATTTATTAAAAATCCTACAAGGTGCATTGATTGAGACTCAAGTGCATCTTGTTACATGACAACAGAGCTTATTGTGCACCTAGTTATGGGGTGACCTTCATATTTTATTTTCTATATAATTATGAAGATTTATTTTTGTCCCAATTAATGGTTTGGGCCTTTCAAATAATAGTATTTTAAAGTACGAATCCCAAGATTACCTATATCATATTTAAATTGTGAGGAAACTGTTTAATTAATTAGCGGAGAATGTATCACCAAAAAAGTTTAAAATATTTTAATTTTTAAAGAAATTTTATTTTTTTCAATATTTATTTATATTCATCACCATGTTAATCATAATCTAAAAACATCATTGAGTTATATTTCATTACTTGGAAGACTATGTTTTACAACCTATTAATGGCCCAACTAAGTTAAAACTAAATTGTCTATCTTTTATAAATTTTCATTTTCCAGATAATATAAATGTTTTATTTCATATTTTTAAAAATAAAAAATGGTTTAATTTAGGTATTTTTATAATAATTTTTAATCTTTCATGAATATTCATAAAATCTATTTTTTTGTTGAAGACTACATTACCATTTCGTTAAATTTTAAAGTTAAATTATATTATAATTTTTTAATGTCACAATATATAAATTATATATCTATTGACCCAATTTCATTAATTGGATTAATTTATATATTTAATTTAGATATAAATAAATAAGGCTCTTTTGTACATTCTCACATTTAAACCATTTTTATTATTACATTTACTAGACTATGTTTTAATTTTATTTTGGACCAACTATAAATTAAAATTTTAAAAATAGTCAAGCATATTTGGAGTTAGTATAATATTTTTTTTCAAATAATAAAAACAATATTCAGGACCTAAATGATCACCGAATTAAATTAAGAATTTAATTATAGCGATTATGGTGTAATTATGCTTACCATGGGACATAACCTTAACTATAAATGGAAAATGACAAAGAAATGTTTTTCCAAAATTAATTAAATATCAATAGTTAGACCATACCACCTCTTTGATAAATAATTTTGATTAATTAGGATATACTTTAACGAAAATGTCCAATGTAATACCTTATGTATGGGGAAAACATAAATGAAATTGTCCATAACTTTAACAATTATAAAGATTTAGAGTATGGAAGAAGCTACATATTTTTATATATAAAAGTTACTTTAAAAGGTATGTAATTATTTTATCTTGATAATTTGAATTAAATTTTAATATATTATACAATTACATTAAATGATTATAAAATGATAATTCTTGGATTATTTAATTAATAATTCAATAATATGAATGATGACAAAAAAATAAAAGTAATGTACCTTTAATGAATTGATGTCTTTGGTTAATTTTTTATGTAAATATATAATTTTACAAAAATATTGATTTTATATAATTTTAATACAATAATTTTAAAAATAAAAATTAAATAAATATTCTCAAAATTAAAATTATTTTTACTTTATAATAAATGATAAATTCTTAAATAAAATAAAATTAATAAAAATATTATATTCAACCATGTAAAATTTAAATTTTAATAAATGTAAATAATGGAAAAATCATGATCCAATTTATCTTTTAAAATAAAAAATTTGAAGGAATGTGAATAATAACATTACTAACAAAGTATAGGTTAATGTAGTATTTTTTCTTGCTACACACGCTTGTTGAAAAATTAATTTCCAACCCACATGTGATTTATATTTTTGTAAATTTGATATATTTCATATAATTCACTCGATATATGTTTCCTAATAAATATAACATTAAATTTTTCATAATGTTTAAATTAAATAGGTTAGAAAACTTCTAACTTTAAATAATACCAGAATGATAAATTTTGGGAAAATTAGAAGATAAGGAACAATGTAATTAAAATGAAGATATTATTTTGCGATGGATGATTTTATGATACATAATTACAATTTAATATATTATTTTTCCGATGTTGGAGGAACATTATATGTGGTATATCTTCTAATAGTGTATTTCTTTAGTTATTTATAAGAATTCCACTCCACCATACATTTGAGAAATCAATTTACTATTCTCTTTACTCACTCCTATGAAGCCACATTTGATTATCCAATCTAAACCCAAATAGTCTCCATGAAGCCATTAACTCATCAAATATGAATAAATTTTGGAACTAATACATAAATATAATCCCTACGGTGAAATCTATGAGTTCTTACCCTAAGATGAGGTAATAGCCTTCATTTATATCTTTTGTTTTATTATAATTATACACCCCTAAAATATTATTATTCGACAAATAAATAATAACCTATTTATCCTCCACATACTATGATGTTTTTATATTATGAGATCTACCTAAAAATAAACACACTTCCAACAAATGGGAATCAAAAATACAATTTTTGAACACTACACTACTACCTCACACAATAATAAATGTTTTTTTCCGATTAAAAATCTCATGATGGAATATATGATATAAAACAGATTTATATATGATATGTGTGATACTTTTAGGTTTTTAAACTTTTATAATATCTACACAACACATAAAATTATGTGCTCTATTTGTGGAATTATGGTAACATTTTTGTGGACATGTGGTCTACCAACTTTTCCAAGCTATGTGATATAATTAGATATTACATAGAATGTAATAAGGATGAGTTTAATTCGAAATATTTGAAATAAATTAAACATATATGTTATTTATGACATCATTACATTTTTTCTAAATATAATATATCTTTTTTATTTTTTTACATTTCACACACTAAAAATGTGATACCTTCGTTTTGAGACGTGTGGACTACCACATCGAAAAAATTGTGGGATTCATTTTAAATCAAAATTTTTACATTTAAAAGTATATATTATTAAATAACATGGTATTTATGATATAATTATAATTATGTTAATATAAAATTGTAATTACCTTCTTTCAAACAGAATAATTTAAAAATGGTAACATTAATAATTCATGCATACAACATATCGTCTCCATGATTGAAATATCAGTTCATTTTTCATGACCATATTTCCTACTTTGTTTAAAAAATAAAATAAATTTATAAATATGATAAATATTTCCTTATAATTATTTTAATATGATTATATAACGACCCCTTTAACCATAGTGGGCATTCCAAAGACTTTTTTAAGACATGAAACAACTTTGGTAAAAAAACTACACATATTTAATTGTTTATGTAGTTGTATAAAAAATCATAATAAGTGACATACAAGTAATAATACAACTTAAATTTCTTATAAATAATTTTATTAGTTAAAATAAATAGGTTATTCAAGAGGACAATGAAACATGTAAAATGATAGAAAAAATGTATTGGATTATTGGCACACGTTTCATTATGTGAGCCATACACCATTTTCAAAACGTAACACTTTTGTATTGGGTATCTACTATCCATTTTATATATTATATTATGAATTAATTTATATTAATTGGTTTTTCAAAAAATCCATTACATTTTATTCTGATATGAGTACTATGACTCAAAAGTTTTAAAGTTGCATTGGACACTTTGGAATGTCTAATGATTAATTTTTCTTAAGAACAATTTTAATTACAATTAATTATATTTAAATTCATCAATTTCCACAACCCTGGCTATTAGTTTTCTCTATTTTTGAATTATTTTTAAATTTTTAGTATTTATTGATTATGTAGTTTTTATAATATGTAACATTTTTTAATAATTAAATTGTTTATTCTATATATGAGGAATGAAATATAATTGCATGACTTGGGTTAGGGCCCATTTAATGCAATCCCTTCAATGTAATAGTAGTATCTTAGGATGAATTTAGTTCTAAAACCCCTTTAAACTAATAACCACTAATTTTTAATCTATCTTTTGAACGGTGATGATAATTGAGTAAGGGTTGGGCAAACCAAATTTTCTTGTAACCACTATTTTGTAAATCATCTTGTGAAAGGTCTTGGTGGTAATCGTTCCATGTACCTAAAAAATGGCATAAAATAATTATGAATTTAATTTATTAATAATTATGTTGTTGTTATTATTTTTATCAAATATATATTTTGAAATACATTATCTACTCATTCATTTCAATTCATTTACTAAATGGCCTATGTTTATTTTATTTATCATTGAATTTTATTTTTTCATATGAAATTGTATAAATTAAATTTTATCTTAGTTATTTACATTTACATGTTTATTATACTCAATAATTAATTATTAATTACTATTTAATTATACATACTAATATCTTTAGCTCACAGTAATTAGGATTCATTTCCCCATGTTATGTAGAATAAATTTTTAAATAATATTTCAGGGATAGTATTTATTTGTATTTATTATGTATCATATTTTATTTTATATTTACCAATCTTATATGGGTACCATGTATTAAATATCTCTTTTCCAGATAGACAAACTAATCTGTCCTTTGGGGTTTTATTCCATGTAATCATACAAATTTAAAAAAGTGTATACTAGATCTGGGAAACTAAATTTGTGTTTATAAACTTTTTGGAAAATGAAAAATAAATGAAACACTTAGAAGAGGGAGTATATGAAAAGAAATATCATGTGAATATTTTATAGAATTTAAAGTTAAAAAATGGATCGTTATTAACTAGTCACTCAATATTCATTTGTAATTAAATTATAAATAGAATAATGAAAATTTATTAATATCTTTTTGGAAGGTATATTTACATTGATAAAAACATATAAAGGATAATAAATTTTATCTTATGAGGATAAAATCAAAAGGAACGGTTAAAAATCTCTTTACTATTGCAATGAAAATAGTCCTTTATTTATTTATTCCTATGAAACTAAAGATAATGTCGGATATCATTGATCATGATTCTATATATTTTTATGTGGAAATAAGGATAATTGAATAAAAAATACATTAAATTGAACAATATTCATTCATAATCCTCAACATTATGGATATTAATAATTTTTTAAAATATTTATATTTTTAATTTGGGTATTATATAATTATTGTGTGATGTTCATTATTATATAAAACATGTAACCATTTACTTTCATTAAAATTGAAAATTTTAAGTTTTGTTATCCCACTAGTGGATGAATGGTGATTCTTGTGAACATAGAGAGTAGTACATAACAATATTTTTTCTATTAGGATTGATTATAGTCGTACTAATGTTTACAACTATGTAGTATAAATAAATTTTCTTTGGATTATATTGGACATAGTGAAACATCATTTCACTTTTTTTATCGAATATAATTATTTATGTATCATTCTAAACTAATAGTTTAATAATACATGAGTCTGTGATAATAAATGATGAATTTTAAATAGAATAATAAATTATACTTAGTTCTGGAATATTAATTATTTTTCAAGAATATCCAAAAAACAATTCCATGAATGGTTTGTACATTAAATATGAGCATAAATTATTACATTTTATACATTATTGTTCATTGAGTTTGAAATTTTCATAAATCCTATAGTATTAATGGTGATAGAGAAAAATCATTTATAATTAAAAAATATATACAATTTTACTTTTTTATGTCGAAAATATAGGGTAATTCATGTTGTTAATTAAATTACATTACAAAATTTAATGAATTTAAAATTAATAAATGTAATATACAGTATAAAAGTTATTTGAACCTTCACAAAATCTATTTATAGATGAGAACATCTATATATGAAGGCACAATGATGAGGCTGATGGTACCTGAGGGTGTATGAATATGTTAATGTGACATTAGAATACACCATATCTAACAAATGAGGGTTAGGGATTTCACCCCATGGAATAAATGAAAGGATAGAAATGAAAATGTTTGAGTGTTAACTGATAGATGAAAATATATATCATTGATGTGAAATGATGCGGTTGTTAAAACCTAATGGTTTATATTGATTGTAATATGATACTGGAGTCAAGTAGATCTAAGAAATTAGTGTTACTTTTTTCCTTTGAGAGAAGAAATAATGTGTTTTCGAAAATATAAGGCACAAAAATTAATCCCCCAGTCATTTGATATAATATTAAAATGAATATTAGGTATGTTCTAAAAAATATTGTTGTGAAAAATCAATGATTTTTTTTCACATCAGTTAGATAATAACTGATTTACAAAAAATGATTTCATAAATATTGTCTATTATAATGACTATTTAATATTTTTTTAATTCATCAATTATACAGCTGAACTACTTTTTATGTATTTTATGTGGTTTACTATAACCAAAATTCAAAAATATAAATGTTTGTAATAATGAACATGAATGGATGCACTGGAACTAATGTGTTGGGAACAATAATTACAATTATCCGTCAAACAGAATGCTGGGAGTACACAGTAGTGTTAATTGGGTCTATAGATTTATGAATGACAATTGTATAGACCTCGAAAGAATGAATTATCTTAGTAAACTCCAAGAAATTAGAAATCATGGTTATCCAATGTATCTTATCATATAGATCTGTTATGAAAAAATAAATTCTATCAATAGGATCCATATGCACATGATTGATCCACCTTTATTATAGAAGAAATTTTAGTGGGTTTTCTCTATGATTGGTATATCATAATGGGAAAAAAATTATTCCTAACTATGGATAAATTGTAAATAATATTTTACAAACAAGAACATTTCACGATTTGAGTACTCAACCAAGGGGTTATTCTAATTAGGCATGCCATTATCTTTATACCATTTTAGGGCTCCATCATTGAATATATATTTTAAGGAAAATTTAGCTCTCAGTCTTCAAACACTAAAAATGGTTTTGGATATTACTCTTTAATGCACTATTTCATTTATAATGTTATCTTTATCTGGATCACAAAAAAATGATACCAAATTCACTAGAGTCTTCCCAATAATTCTAGTCACATGATACATGAGACACCTTTTTCTATGTATACACATTTCCATTTACTTATCAGCAAGATAAATCTAGTCTTACAACCTCCCATTGTGATAGAATGTTTAAAATTTATTTTCATGATGAACAACTAAGATACACCAATAATATGTTGCTGGGGAAATGAACATTAAGTCTCAATTCAAGGTGAGAAATGTGGGATTAATATTAAGCCTCATTATTGGATCACCCCATTACAAGTAAATATGGGTCTATCATAATTACCTCTAACGGGGAGACAAGTAAAACTCAATAACAACTAGATATAAATTTACATTTTCAATACTTTTTTTATATTTAATTTTAGAGGTTCTATCATAGTAAATATAAAATCATGGACCGCATTCATTGATAGTGAGAATGTCTTTATTGGAAAGAATTATGTTAAGGGGGTAACTAATCAATAATTGGATACAAGTAAACCTAGTCTTTGGATTTTTTTATGCTTAGATTCTATGAAAGAAACATAATCAAGGATTACTGAAGCATCACTACCCTTAATACAAATCATATATTTAGCATCAAAAAATTGATGATATAATTCAATATATTTTTGTGTGTGATATGTAGGACCCCATGATGATATAGATAATGATGAAACTATTGACCCGATGACTCTAAGTATATGTTCTTCATCTTGATGGTATGTTATGTAATCTCAATATCATTAATTATAAAATAGAGATAATATAAACTATTCACTATACCATCATGATTTTTCTTATATAATTGGTTTCCATGATATTAATCAAAGTATTTCATTAATATAATCAATTATTCTGAATATATATGTGATATCAAAACTAGAAGAAGTATAGGATACTTCTTCACATAGTGAAATGCACCATGAAATTACTCATATCATTAGTAGGATGTCATTTCACTATATTTTTTTATAAAAACATACACTATACAATCTTATTGAAAATGAAAATACATATAAAGCATAAACAACATTGAAAACATTTTCTCTCCCAAATATTTCAAGGATATATTATTATTAAAATCCATGATCTTCTCTAATTAAATTTTTATACCTCTATATCTTGAAATAAATCTATTTAAATACACCAAGGTGACTTAAAATGAACACTTTATGTTTTTTATATTCAGGTTGTGGTAACAGAAAATTCTAAAAACAATCACAAGTCCACATATATAGTCATGTATTTAATGGTATTTAACCACAAAAGAAATAACATACTAATCTACCTTCTATTCAATATGTGGACTGAAGACTGAATACATGACCTATTATTTGGTTACATTGGAATTATTCATTCCAAATGGATTAAACTAGTTGGTTTATATTCCTCGATGAGATTGTAATTAAGTGGGCTCATATGATTTATATTCCATTAATATAGAGAAATATTTTCAGTAAAAAAACCTGATGGAGAGGCCTAAAAAATAAATTTTCATATTTTTGCAATACTGGGACCTTGATGATAAATTTATACTTATTGTACAATTGGAAGATAGATGAGAAGTTTATAAAAACCCATGTCTATCCATTTTTAATCCTTAATAATACTCTTTTCGAATTAATTTGTGGTATTGGCTATACCTAATAATGTGAGAATTGATTAACTTATCATGAACAATCTCAATGATATAACCATGGGAGGAATGAATTCTCTTCAATACCATCTTATACCTATAATTGATGATGGGATATCTTAGGTGGTTAATAGTTTCCTTAGTATCGATCCTAAGGATCTGAAAAAAATCATAAGAATAAACTATTGTGTTTCTTCAAGGACACTTTGTACTTATCATGTTCATTGAGAGGGGTGACAATAAAAATAAATACTTTCCATTTATATTCCAATAGTATCATGGTTCATCTATATTGTATCATTGATGGTGGAGTAAACATCTAATTAAATAGAAATATTGGTTTTTTTAACTCTTCCACATCAATATTTTGAGGGATGGAATGGGAGTTCAACACCTCAAACAAATGTAATTGTGATGATCCATCACATTATAGTGAAGGTGATTAATTTTTGAAATTTCATATCCAAAATTATATTTCCCAAAAAACATATTGGGTGGATGTTGATGACCACATAAATTGTTATATTTTCTTGTGTAGTTTTCCCAACATATAAAAAAATATTAATTGAAATCCAGTTTGTTAAATTCACTCAGATAAACATAGAACATACACTAATTGAAGCACATGGGGGGATCTTTGATGCACTTCAGGATAATATTTCTCTATAATTGGGCTCACTAATATATTATTAGGTTTTATTTGATATTTTATATTTTCTTCTTCACATTAATTATAAAATTACTCCCATGAAATAAATCTCATACTTATATATGGTAGATTAGTAGTAAAAAATTATTTTTGAAGTCACCCATGGTCTCTTTTTAACTAGGCATTCAATTTTATAATATTGATATGATATTCTCAAACATTTTATATAAATTAATATTTAGTATATAATTGATATAATCATCTAGTTATATATAGCATGTTATGATTTTGAGTTTGGATAAGACCGATCCTAGTGTTATTTTCAACTATTTAGTAGCACACATTGAAACCATAATGTATACCTAATATATAGTTGTGGAATATGGATCAAATTATGAATATGACCATATCATACCCAAATAGTCATATATTGTAATAGAAATATTCATTTCCCACCTCTTATAAATGATATACTTCATTAGTATCTATATTGGTCCAAAACACTAGATGTATCTTGTTAGAATCACTTAGTACCATTCATAGAAAAGTACATCATGTAATGATATCAAATAAAATTTATTGATTAGGTGATTTAAAATATATTACATAATTTTAGGGGTATACTAATTATTACAAGCATGGTTAAATAATAAAACTAGTGGAGGGTCTGACAAACTGCAGTGAGGATCTCAAATGTCACCCACACAATTCTAACAACAGTTGGACATCTTCCACTATGATAGGTGATTCACCATTAGAATGTGGCATAATTATAAACTATATAATGATTAAATGTATAAATAATCATAATAATCATATGAAAATAATTTCAAAAATATATCATAAGAATATAAACATTTTTATAACATATCCTCATGTATTGGTATTTCCTATAGAATTTATTTTGTTGGCTCGAGAGCATTGGTGACAGGGTTCTGGATTATCTAGGCAGAATGAATCTTCCCTTGTATAATAATAGTTGGATACAAATATGATTTCATTGATAGGGTGAAAATGTTTATCCTCATTACAATATTTCATTAATTCGTAGATGACTATATAATTCCCCCTCAATTTACTATGAAACCATTCCAAGAGTGTGTGAGAATCATTTGGCACTAGGAGGGACTAATCATTACCCATGATGTTTTGGGGTAGAAACGATTGATATATATAGGTATTTAACAAATATGGTCTCACTATATTGGGGAAAATAGTTAGGGTGGGTGTTGGTAGATTTATCCATTCAAACATTGTCCCATATTGGTCAAAAAAAATTCTTTTGGTCCTACCAATCATTGAAACAAGTTTTCAATCCTTTATAATATTATCTCCCCATTGTGATGCTAAAATGCATGTAATATTATCATTAGTATTTCTTGAATAAAGTATATTTTGATCTAGAATATTTTTATTCAAGTACATTAAGGTTATATAGTCCATTATGGCATTCCAAATGAATATATTTTAATGGAAATAGTTGGGGTGGTTCATGAACTCTGCTTTATACAGCTTCCTGATATACATTAGATTGAGAATATATTTCAAATATAGAGAAAATAATGAATTTTCCATCCTAAAAGGAATATAACCTACTGTTAAATTCATTATATTTATTTTCCACTTATACCTGGTGGGATCCCCATGCATCATTCATGACATGATATTGTTATTTTCGAGTATACTTCATTGGGTTCACCCGAAACCAGATTAGATTAGGGGTAGTACATAAATAATGGTAGTTATCCCTATCAATATAATATTTTATAAGTATTTTCAAGGTTGTAAATTGCGTATTTTCTTATTCCATTATATATCCATCTCCAGACTACGCACTATATTAGTGAGCTCTTAAAATGCACATGGATACTGGATAGAAATGAACATCTATACATTCTCACTCTGGATGTTCTCCATCCACATAACAAAAAATTACACATAAGAGTGTTTTATGTTTAGAGAGTACATAGGGCACATCCATTGAGAAATAATATTCGTTTCAAATTCATTCCTCCACTTTTAAATGTTGGAAAGGTCACCAATATTCATCTAATTGATTTAAGAGACAAATTGATAGAGAAACATATTAGATGAAATTATCCAAACTCATGCTACAAAATAATTACTTATCACCATACTAGAAAAATGAATTTCCATTTAATGTATGAACAATCCCACATATTCTGGAATCCTCCTACAATTCATGGGCTCACAACATTATTCCCCAATGGGTGAAAATGGGGATGAAGTGTTATTCTTAGTCACTTTTACACCAGATGGATATGAATATCTAATATGGTGAATAATTTAGTGGATGGATTTCGTACACCATAAATTGGTACTAATTTATTTTAGGTTATATTGAATCTCACCTCATTTAATTATCTAAAATATTGGTGGATAGGGCATTGATTATTGTCACGACCCACCTTCACAAAGATAAGGGAAGGGACATCAGATTTCCAGACCCTTCCTTCTTAAAGTTTAAGGAGATATAATGACCCCTGAAAACCGCCTTCAATAGGCCCCAGAGTGGAGACTAGCACCAATGGTATGTAATCACACAAAAAATGTAAAAAATCACCCTTTTTCTTTAGTAGGATCAAGAGATAAGTTAGTAAAACCCAACAACACCAAAACTGGGGGTAAAAATAAATTCAAATAAAATCATTCCCATGTGCATGTTACAAAAGTAAATGCCATAAAGTACAAGGAGACTACATGGGTAATGTACCAAATAAAAAAACAACAACTGGAAATGACACAATGTTTGAGCTAATATGACCTTGCACGATCAATGAAGTCCTCCTGGACACCTGAAAGCAGTTTTATATACATAGGGTGAGAATACAAGTATTCTCAGTAGGGAAAACCAAAGACTCTCATGCACAGGTGGGGAGGTATTATAATGCCCTGTGAGAAAAAGATAACCTAGAACCTATTAAGGAAAACTATCCACCCAAGCCACATCAAGGAAAACTCCCCAAATAATGAATGTCAAGTAATGTATAGTAACAAAACATTGATATTTGGGTACCCCGTGACACTTTTCGCACTAGTTATTGAGGACATCCTATGCATCGAACCTCTCCCACCATTCTCACCGCAGTCCCACTGCCACACCCCTGTCGGACACACCTGGGACACAACCACACATTCCTCATGAAAACACCTAGGCCACAACCACCATCCCGCCTGAAAATACCTGGGCCACAACCACCATGCGTATCCATTCCCACAATCTCAAGGGCCTGAACAACTACTACCACACCCGAAGACAGCTGGGCCTCATCCTAAAGACTCTTGGGAAACAACATGCCCGCACATACCTGGGCCAACCACCACAACTACCCTGCCTGAAGAATCATTGGATATAATAGTCCTCAGGCCATTACAACCAGCCCAAAGAGTCTTGGGATATTCAGGAATGCGAGCATAAATGGATCTAATAACCATCCACTCATATGAGTGTTGGAGAAAAAACACCCTCCCCCATGAAATGGGGGTGTTCGGCACTAAGTTCTCAACTTGGGTGGGTCACAAATAAGGAACATAGAAATATATATATATATATATATATATATATAGTTAACAGAAACTCATCCCAAACTATGGTTACCAAATCCAACATAAGCACAAACACCCTCATTACTATTCATTCATAAAAGAAAGGCACAACACTCACGACCAAGTCACACCTCATTCCCAAAAACAATTCCCCATTCAACCCATTCTTGTTTTCATGTTCACATGATCCCATTTCAGTGAAAACTGCACTACTGGGAAATTAACAGAAATACCTATAATCCAGAGAAGAGAAACAACCACACAAAAATTTAAGCATTCACACCCGGTTCTCATGTTAAGTCACAACAACAAAGGGATCAGTGAGATCCCTCAAAATACTGGAACCAAACCTAGCCTCGAGATATAGCCCCACACAGCTTCAGATTCACAAACAAAAATCATACCACAACATAGGATCCCATCCTCATCCACTTATCCTCATAAGAATCTAGTAGGAAAACACACCCACTACCAACCAGAGTAGGGAAACTTCAAGACTCAAGAACATCATTCATTAGGTTCGTCTTTCTGTTAGTTAACTAGGGTGAACACACAAGGATTATTGTTCACTGGTGTCCATTTAATCCACAAAGTGTACATGATTAACCAATTTCCTTGTTACAGTCATTAAATCATCGTAGAATATAAGGGTTTGTTAGTGCACAAGAAAAGACCACCAACAGACATGATTTTCAGTGAGCATAAGCCTGTACAATTCAGAAGACAAATAATCAAAGGTAAGGAAATACAATAGAAACATCGATCACACCCCCCCCCCCCTTCATTCTTTAAAAGACTTTTTGTTATCATTATTAACATATGGTTTCATCCATTCTCACAGAACCAGTAGAACACCCACCCCGCATGATACACATTAAGGAGAGATGAAGGAAAAATCCCTACTTGGATGATCAGAGATCAATGTTTCTCTCCACGTGCATGAATTGGGTCTGCACGACTTGTAGGGGATGAACGTTGGGGAATCCAAGGATGAGAAGAAGGGATCCGGCACAGGCTCTCCACTTGCCTCGAGAAGGGGAAATCCAAATGCACATGGAAGAAAAGGAGACTAGCCATGTGAAAAAAGAAGAAGGAATTCCAATGCGATATAAGGATGAGATCCCATTATTACAGGATATGGAAATTTGAATGAAATTAAAGTTGGATTGTGGGTTCACCACGCTGTTGGGTCGTTACACATGACTAAATTTATTGTTATTTCATAAATCTCATAGGGAAAAGGTTGTAACATCTGTGACATTAAAAGATTTTATATTAACAGAGTGGAACATTACACGGACACACAGTAGGGCCTGTTGAGGGTCGCCCCACTCTTAGGAATTTAAACATTGATTATGGGGCTAAAATGGTCTTGAACCACTTCAAAAAGGATAAAAAGAATAAAATGTTGTGTTACAGGAAAAACTATAGAAGTAAAACTCAACAAGGCAGTGTGACACCGATCGGTGACACACCAATCGTGTCGCACCGATCAGTGACACATAGATGATGTCGCATAGATCGTTGACAAACGGATGGGTCGCACCGATTGGTGATACATTGATCAATCACAATGACCATGTCACACTGATCAGTCACACCGATCAGTGACACACCAATCGGTTGCACCGATCATTTCACCCCAATCGGGGACACAATGATCAGTTGCACCGATCAGTCACACTGATCAGCAACGCACTGATCATGTAACAATGATTGGTGACACCGATCATGTCACGCCGATTGGGGGCACTGACTGTGTCGCGCAGATCCGTCACACCGACAATGTGGTGCCGATCGGTCGCACACAAAAATGATGTCCTGCTACTGAAATTCCATCCTTAGGATCTGGAATTGGAAAAGGGATAGACCATGAGGGTCTGATCTATTACATCATATACCTATCGAACTATTCTCATCCTCTATAATCAAAACTAGACCCGAATAAAAGAGGGGGGGTCCGAAAAACCACCCCAAAAGATATCTCTCAGGAGTGAACCTCATCGACATATAAAAACACATCCCCCTTAGGAAACCACAAAACATTTAATGGTCAAGATATCTAGTCATATGGGTTAGGGTGTTTCTTCCTCCATTTCAAGATACTATCGTCTTTGGTCGACACTGACTCGTCCGCACGGGTTTAATCGCATCCACCTTAGTGGGTCTTGATTAAGGATCAGGTCCTCCCCTCACCACAGTCAGGACTCTTAATGTGCATCTAAGGAATAATTAAACCCATACATTTCATAGTTACCAAGGTTAATTGTTCCATCACAAACAAGTACAAAAAAATAGAAAAAACTCAAAACTACTCTGGGTATTGGGTGTGCATCTCTGCCTCCCATTCCCAGGTACTCTCTTTGAGCCCACAATGCCTCCAAAACACTTGAACTAATGGAATGGTCCATCTATGGAACACCTTATCCTCGCAATCCCTGATCCTCACAGGTCTTTCCAAAAAATTCATGTTGGCCTCGATGTCCAGCTTTCGCCAGTCGGGGATGTGTGAATCTTTGTGAAGATACCATCGAAGTTGTGACACATGGAAGACGTCATGTATTATCAGTAGTGGTAGTGGTAGTGCTAGCTGATAATACGCTTCTCCCACCCGCCGCAACACTTTGAATGGTCCTATGAACCTTGGAGAAAGCTTACTCCCTATACTGAACCTATGTTTCCCATGCCGAAGGGAGACCTTCAAGAACATGTGGTCCCCAACCCCGAACTCCCAGGGTCCCCTCCTATTATCAGGATACGACTTTTGCTGGTCATGAGATAACTTCATCCTCTCCTGTATAATCTGAACCTTTTCGGTCGTTCTTTGTTCCACCTCCAGGCCACGAACACCTACTTCCCCAACCTCGGTCCAGGACATGAGTGAGCGACATGTCCTCCTGAACAATGCTTCAAATGGTGACATGGTAATGGTAGAGTGATAGCTATTATTTTATGAAAACTCTACCATAGGTAAGTGCCGCACCCATGATCCCCCAAAACACTTCACACATTCCCATAGAATATCCTCAATTGTATGGATGGTGCGCTTTGTCTGTCTATTTTTCCGGGAGTGGAATGTAAAGATAATGTGTAGCTGGGTTCCAAAAGCATACTACAATACTCTCTAGAATCATGAGGTAAAACGTGCATCCCTATCCGATACTATGGACCTAGAAACTCCATGCAACCTCACCACCTCATCCACGAACCTCCACGCTAAGGAATCCACTGCACCCGACTCCTCGATTGCCAGAATGTGAGATGATTTCATCAATCGGTCCACCACTACCCAGATAGCATCACATCCTCCTTGAACCTTGGTTAGTCTAGTGAAGAAATCCATCAATATTTTTCCCACTCCTATTCGGGGATATCTAAAGGTTGCAACAGACTTTTTGGAATAGGGTGTCCATACATCACCTACTGACACACTAGGCACTTAGAAATGAACTCTGCTACTTCCCTCTTTACCTAGGGCCACCAAAACTCACTCCTAGGACCCTGGTGCATCTTGGAAACTCTCAGGTGCACCACTAGTGGTGAGTTTTGGAACTCACCAAGAACCCTCTCACGCATCGCCTATGGAACATACATCTTCCCTCAGAAAAGAATCTGATCCTGACCATCCTCTATCCATCCTTCTGGAGCATTGCCTTGGTTATCCCAATCGTGCATCACTTGACTCTCTATGTCTCCCCATTTAGACTCCTCTACCTGCTGTAATAGAAAGGATTGTACTATCATCTGATACAAGAAACCACTACCACCATCCATCCTCACATTCAAGTGCACAGAATCCAACTCCTCCATCGTCTTCCAAGCATCTTCCGACTCTTGATCCACATCCTTATTCGACTTCTTGCTCAAGGCATCGACCACCACATTCCATTTTCCAAAGGTGTATGAAATATTGAAGTCATAGTTCGAAAGGAACTCTATCCACCTTCATTGTTGTATGTTTAGGTTCTTCTAGGAGAAGATATAATTAAATGTTTTTTGATCGGTGAATACCACGAAGCACTCCCTGATGAGGTAATGTCTCCACAACATTAGTGTGAAAACAACCGTCGTAAGCTCCAGATCGTGGGTGTCATAATTTCTCTCTTGTGGACGTAACTTTCTAGACCCATAAGAGATCACCCCTTGTCATTGCCTCATCACACACCTGAGGCCTTGTCCTGAAGCATCACAGAACACCTCATACGCTGCCACTTCTTCTAGAAACCTCAGCATTGGGGTACTTACCAACTTCTCCTATAGATATCTGAAGGCTGCCTTTCACTTCCCATTCCACATGAATGCCTGGTCCATCTTGGTCAAAGATGTAAAAAGTAATGCAACTTGGGAGAATTTGGGCATGAACCTATGGTAGTATCCTTCCAGTCCAAGGAAACTACTATCCTCTTCCATGTTCATGAGTGTTTCCCATGAAACAACTGCCTCGACATTCAATGGGTCCCCCACTATTCCATGTTCGGACACCACGTTCCAAAGGAAGATCACTTCTCGCGTCTAGAACTTACAATTGGAAAACTTCCCATAGTTTTGGTGCTGTCAGAGGATCTCCAAAACCATTCCCAGGTGCTCATCGTGATCCTCCTATGATCTTGAGTAGATCCGTATGTCGTCAATAAACACGACTACAAACCGATCTAGGTATTCCCAGACGACGAAGTTCATGAGCCCCATTAACACAACTGCATCGTTTGTGACGAAGAACGACATGAACACACACTCAATGTGATCATATCTTCACCTGAAGGAAGTCTTAGAGATGTCACCCTCCTTTACCCTCAACTGTTGATATCTAGAGTGTAGGTCAATCATGGAGAAACACACTGTCTCTTTTAACTAGTCGAAAAGCTCGTATATCCTAAGGAGAGGGTAATGGTTCTTGACCGTTACCTGATTCAGTCTCCAGTAGTCTATGCATAGCCTGAGACCATCATCCTCCTTCATTGAGAATAAGACTGGAGCACCCCATGGTGATGCACTTGGTTGAACAAAATCGTACTTCATCAGATCGTCAATCTGAATCCGCAACTCTAGTAACTTGGAAGGTGGTATTCGGTAGGGAGCCATCGAAATCGAATGAGCACCAGGTTGCAATTCGATCCTGAACTCAACATTACATCGAGGGGGTAGAGTTGTAACCTCCTCAGTGAAGACGTCCATAACCTCACTGAAGATGCATGTGACTTCCACCATTTCTGCATCCACCGACTACACTGATGGTGCAGCTAACAAGGAAAGGAGGGGCTCCTCTTTTCTGCTTCTTTTCTGGCAACCCCGCTCACCGGTGAAGGTTACACGTCAGCCACCCAAATATGAAAACACGACCCTTCCTTAGAAGAATTCATTGAATACAAATACAGTGAACATCCATTCAATTCCAAGTATGACATCGTACAGTTGTATCTATAACAGTAGAAGATCCTTGATAGACTGATGTGGCCCTATCACTCGTTTACAACCTTGGAAAACATAAAACAAGTTAGTCTAACCTCCGACTAGTGAGCACATCACTAGGGGAACTGGATGTCTCTCGGCATCTAAAACCATAGCACAGACCAGACAGGGTGAAACAAAAGAGTGTAAAGCTCTTGTATCGAACAATGCATGGAAAGAGTACTAAACATACTGATCGTACCTCAAATGACCTCTGGCCCTACCAAAAAATGCTCCCTTTGCAGCGTGAAAATTCCCTCTCCCAACTCCTCTACCTATCATCTGTCAGCCACCTCCCCGACCATGCCCTTTTCAAGGTCCTTGAGGAGCACCCTAAGTTCAGCCCCCTCTTGCGACACGTACCCTTGGAGGAGTGAAAGCATGCTACCCCTACTACTGCTGCTGAAAGTGTCTAGCTGGAAACTGTTGCTACTGAGGTGGGCATTGAACCTTCCCACCACTACCATACTACACTATGTCTGGGAACAGATTCCAAAGGTTCCCATTGTTACCACAGTTGAAAAATCACGGCCCTAGGCCCAAAAGAAAAGGGTGAGGGCTAGGATATTTCAATTGGAACTGCTGAGGCCTACTTCCTATTGATCGAAACCTAGAGGGTCTTGATGCTGGAGGCATGCTACTGACGGCCTTCCCCATTGACGGGATCAAATGGATTCCCTCTTGCGATACACCTCCCAGTATGTGCATCCATTCAACCACTTCATCCTTCTTCTGGACCTCCAAGAACATTGGTAGGGTGAAGGGTGTAACAACATACTTAAGAGAATGTTTAAGTGCCTACTCCCAACATCTATACTTGGAATCCTCATCCAGAAAGAGGTCAGGAGAAAAGTGAAGGATATCCTTGAACTTGATCCCCAAATCTCTAACTGACATACTCCCCTGATAGGGGGAGAGTTGTTCCTTCTCTTCTCAGCTTTCATCGTGGAAGAGATGAATTCCTCTCAGAACTCCTTTTCAAAATTAGTACACATCACCTCATCCTCTATATTCTCCCCCAGATAAATCATCCACCACTAATGTGCTTCTCTACACATCTGGCTTATAGCCAGAAGAACCCAGTACTCGGTCAGATCCCGGATCAAGGTGAAAGATATCACCAGCTTCTCTAGCCAGCTCTCTATCTCCACATCATAGATGTTGCCCTCGTACATTCCGAGGGTCTTCCGATGAAAGGCTTGAAGATTATTCCTCCACTGATTATCCTCCTCCTCTCGGTCATCCCCCTATCGATCAGAAAATTCAACCTCCTAGGCCTCAATCTCCTACACAAATCATGGTCGTCTCCCAGGTGCCATAGCTGCAAGGTAAACAAGGAATGCCTAAGCCTTTGTAGTGTATAATATTTTTCTTAATCTTTAATAGATATCTTATTCAATATGATTCCCCAAATAATACCCATGAAACATATGAACACAAGTCATTATGATGAATTCACCATCCCTCGATTCTCTACCCTATAATCGGTGCAGCCTCACTTCGTGATTCGGTAGGCCCAGATTCCTTGCATCGGATCACGGGGGGCCTAAAAATCCCATGTCCTAGCTGGTCTTCCCTAGCCTATGTCACGCACCAAGATCAGCCAACAGTGTTGCCCTACCATCCCATGAAATCCTAAATGTACCTAACTCTAGACTCCATCCTATCTCTCAAACATCACCTTTGATACCATTCTGTCACGACCTTCCTTCACCAAGATGAGGGAAGGGACAGCAGATTGTCAGACCTTTCCTTCTTCAAGTTGATTGAAAGAGAATGACCCTGAGAGCTGCCTTTAATAGGACCCTGAGTGGTGACTAACACCGAAGGTATAGAATCACACACAAGATAGAATAAATTATCCTTTTTCATTATTAGGATTGAGAGATACGATAGTAAAACCCAACAACACCAAAACTGGGGGTAAAAGTAAAGCCAAATAAAACCATTCTCATATGCAAGTTACAAAAGTAAATGCAAAAAAGTACATGAAGACGATAAGTTTAATGTACCAAAAAATGAAAAATAGAAACTGCAATTGTCTCAACGTCTGAGCTAGTATGGCCACGCACGATCCCTAATCTCTTCTTGGAAACCCGAAAGCAGCTTTACATACATAGGGTGAGCATACAAGTATACTCAATATGGAAAACAAAAGACTCTCTTGCACAAGTGGGCAATCATTCTAATGCCCTACGAGAAAAAGATGACCAAGCACCTAGAAAGAAAAACTATCCACCCAATCCTTACCAAGGAACACTCCCCAAATAACGTATGTCATGTAATGTATAGTAATATCACATCGATATTTGGTTACCCCATCAAATTTACAATTGGTTATTGAAGAAATACAATGCATCTAACCTCTCCCGCCATTCTCACCACAGTCCCACTACCACACTCTGCCCACACACACTTGGGCCACAACCACACATTCCACCCGCAAACACCTAGGACAAAACCACCTTCCCACCCACAAACACCTGGGCCACAACCACCACATGTAACCATAACCACAAAAACCTGGTCCAGAACAACTACAACCATGCCCGAAGACACATGGGCCTCATCCCGAGGACTCTTGGGAAGCAAGCTTCCCGCACATACGTGGGCCAACCACCACAACTACCCAGCTTGAAGAATCTTGGGCTATAATGGGCCTCAGGCCTTCACAACCTACCTGAAGAGTCTTGGGCTATTTGTTAAAGTGAGAATAATAGGAGCTAATAACTACCCACTCATATGAGTGATGGAAAAAACACCCACCCACCATGAAATGGGAGTGTTCGTCACTAAGTGCTCAACTTCGGTGGGGCGCGAATAAGAAACATAAAAACTAAATATATATATATATATATATATATATATATATATAGGTAACAATACCTCATCCCAACCAAGGGTTTCCAAACCCATCCTAAGCACAAACACCCTCATTACTATTCATTCATAAATGAAAGGCACAACACTCACACCCAAGTCACGACTCCTTCCAAAAAAAATTCCACATTCAACACATACTTGTTTTCATGTTCAAGTGATCCTATTTAAGTGAAAACTGCACTACTAGGCAGCTAACTGACATACCTACAGTCCAGAGAAGATAAATAGTCAAACTGAAATTCAAGAAATCACACCTAGTTCTCTTTTGAAGTCACAACAATAATGGATCTGTGAGATCCCTCAAAGTACTGGAAACAAAACAAGCCTCGAGATACATCCCCACACGACTTCAGATTCACAACCAAAAATCTAACCACAATAGAGGATCCCATCCACATCCACTTCACCTCATAAGAATCTAGTAGGAAAACACACCCACTACCAAACATAGTAGAGAAACATCCAGATTCAATAACATCATTCATTAGGTTCTTCTTTCTATTGGTTAACTGGGGTGACCACACCAGGATTGATGTTCACTGGTATCCATTTAATCCACCTAGTTTACATGATTAACCAATTTCCATGTTACATTCATTCAATCATCAATGAATAAAAGGGTTCATTAGCGTGCAATGAAATACCACCGACAGACATGATTTTCAGTGATTATAAGCCCGTACAATTCAAAACACAAATAATCAATGGTAAGGAAATACAACAGAAAAATTGGTCACCCCCCCCCCCCTTCGTTCTATAAAAGTGTGTTTGTTATCTTTATTAATGTCTAGATTCTTCAGTTCCCACAGAAATAGTAGCGCACCTACCTCGCATAAAACACAGTAAGGATACAAGAAGTAAAAATCCCTACTTGGATGATCAAAGATCTATATTTCTCTCTACACGCCATGAAGTGGGGATGCGCGACTTGTAGGGGAGGAATGTCGAGGACTCTAAGGATGAGCAGAAAGATCATGAAGTTTCAAATAACAATAGTAAATATTTAGAGGGGAAACCTATTGCCAATATTTTGTATTTAATCATTTGAATTATTTTAATGGGTGAAAACACATTCTCTATAAAAATGAATATGTGAAGGATCATTCATATCATATACACTTCATCCAAAAGAGTGAAAATCCTCAGTATATGGGTTCTCAATTCAATCGGTTGTAATAGTGGAGGTATTAACATCTACTATAAATTCTCATTTATGGGGTATACCTAAATAATTAGGGAAATCCACCATTAATCCATTGTTTATACATATTGCACCGGTGTGAGGGATAACCATTTTCATGATACACTTTATTATATTGAATTTTTCAATGTTTTTTTGTTGGGATCATTAGGAGGACATATATAATGAAAGGTAGTAACATCACTATGCGAGAAACTTAGTGAGGTAACATTTTTCATTATGTGGGGTACCACATTAAATGTTATTATTTGTTCTACTGACAAACATAGATTACCTTACATGTATAGTTTGTTTCTAGGGTATATATCAATTTTTAAATGGATTTATCCAGACATAGTAGTTGGAACACATTAGAATACGATGATAGTATCATAGGATATTATGTTTGTGGGAGAAAAACATCCATATGAGTTTCCTATATGGATTAGAGATAATAAGATGACCTTAGTAATATTATTTTAGATCCTTGACTATAGAATCATGAGTGGGTAAAACATATAATGATTAAACTAATGGATCGTTTTCCAAAAAGTTTTGCTTGCAGCAATTAGTTGAATTATGCCTTTGTTACTCATAATTGGTTTTCGAGGACATGACACAATGAAAATACCCCATTTCCATTATTTAGGGTTAATTTGTATTAAATGGATCCAAGGATATACTCTTGGTATGGTTTAAATTTGATATAAGGGGTCTCTTCCACATGGTATATCATTTTTCATGGTGATCGTCAAAGAACCATGGCCTCATGTTCCTCATGAGTCCTATATCTATTTGGGATAATTACATCATTCTCATACCAGTGGATATGCTCACAAGTGAACATACACTATACAACGACCTTGTGGGATGGGGAAAAAGAAACCATAAACCACATGAGATTTAGTGGAAGGACCATACCAATAGGATAATATGATCACTATTTTATATATATATCATTGTGATCACTATCATGGGAATACCTACTCCCTCCTCACATATAAAAAATGATACGGAATGATTTATTAGAACACATAGTTATTCCTATTTAGTTGTAAATTTAATCTCAAGAACAATATATTTTTAATAACTATGATAGAATTTTATACACAACATTTGATTATGATATATTATTTATGTTGAGTACAACAATTTTTATTTCTAAATATTTCCACCTAGTTCGTATCATTGTTTTTTGGAAAAGTCACAATTCAGGTCATGAGATCCAACATTCCAATAGAGGGTATCCATTCACATGAATAGTAAATATAATGTCAACTATTATCTGAATTAGAGTATGGAAGGTCAACTCAATCCTATAAGGGCCTTGTATCATAATTCAAAACTCCCACATATATTCAACAGATTCTCATAATCCCCTTCCTGGTACTCTTGGAAAAATTTTAATTACATATATTTTTACCTAAAAAGGGGAAGACCATTTATTATGAGTTATGAGTAATTATTTTTCATCTTAACTACACTTATTAAATCTTCCATGTTGTTGGGGGTATCATGGAGTTCTCCCACATGAAATAGCGTTCCATATTATGTACATCAATTGAGAAAGGATTGGAGATATTATGGACCTCGGATAATGAATAATGGACCATCATATACTCATCACACAAAGAAGTATGGATTATCATATTATTTTTTAAAGGGAATGATTGGTTACTGTATTCTAATCAAAATAGTAATGTTATTTTTGTATTTTCAATTCAATGAAAACATCATTGTTTAAATTCTTTTTTTTAACTATCACTATTTTTTTATTGGAGACTATCATATTTTAATGATTAATGGTAACCCTCTTGGATTAATGGTCAGTGTATGAAATCACAATGTAAAGTCCAAAAAGAAGCCTCGTTATTTAAATACCAATGGTGATTCTCTTATATTAATGGACTATGGGGATAAAAATTTTATAATGTCTAGTGGGGGAGCTCATATTATAGAGCCTAATACAGACACTCTATGGAATGAATACTCATATATATGTACTCATTGATGTTTAATACTATCAAGAAAGGATTTTTTTGAATATCAAATCATTAAGGTGATATGGTATTGTAGAAATATCGAGTGTATTGAACCACAGGGAGGAATCCTATTTACACTATATATTGGAAGAAAACCACCCATAGATCAACTCATATAATTTATGGTCAATGATACAAATTTTCCAAGATGTTTAAAATCATATTACAAGTCTTAATACATACTAATTGTTTTGAAAATAAGGTATTTATATTTTCTAAGTAATTATGCAAAGTAGATATTTTTTGTATTTATTGTTGATATCTGAATTTATTACACTTAAGTATCTCGAATCTTCTCTTACACAATGACCTCACTTGGGGTAAATCATAATTCTGGTCATATATATGGAGTTTTCATGGTGCAATCAGAATGCGATTGAGATATTTCACATAGTAGATCACTCACATGGAATTTTTTCTCATAGAGGGGCACAAAATTAGTTGAAACAACACATTTCATATATTCATGATTTTACAAAAATCATTGTTTCTATTATTATTTATTTAGTCATGAGATTATTTTTATTCATGAAGAGGGAGTTGTGTGAAATAAAATCATGATCTATATAATTCACTAAAATTTATCTTTGTAGTAATTTGAAAAGATTTATTATTAATATGAAATCATGGATGATTTCTTGATTTTCTTATATTTGGAGAAAACATAAAGGATTCAATAATGCATATGATTCTACATATCAAAAAGATACCAAAATCCATCAATGTGTAATTTTTAAGGGTATTAATAAATATTTTAGAACATGAAAGGGACAATTAGTTGATGATTAGAATAATCAAATAAAATTTTCACTTTAAAGAAATAGGGTTTTTCGTGGTGCCTCGTGTTATACATTCTTAAAAGTCATGGATTATGTGAGACTTTTTCAAAACGATCTAAATTTGACTCATTTTGTTAATCTACCTCCTAGACCTATAAATGTCATTATTTTAATTATAAATAAATATTAAAACCCAATTAATCATTCCTTATTTCAAACATAAACCATGAAATATTGAATATAAAACTCATCTCAACATCCTTTCAATATAATAGAAACAAATTAAATGAACAACTCTGATATAAATCTCTTCGGTAACGACTATTTTAATCCTCAATATCATAAATAAAGTACACTATTATCTAATCAGATTCCACATAAAATCCACAATATATTTATATATTTTCAAAGAGATGTAAATAGGGAGGAAATGAGAGATATAGGGAAACATCCATTTTATTATGCATAGAAAATTCTCTTTAACTCACCTTGAAACTAGAGTAAATAATTTGAGAATGTAAGAGACCAAAAACAGTCCATGGAGGGGATTTTATTAAGCATGAGGGGAACATAATTGTGGTAAAAATAATATCGATAAAATAAAAAATGTTAGCCACAAATTTAAAATTTAATTTATGATATTGGGTACACATTTTGGTTCCATTGGATACCCAGTATCTCCATATGTTTAACTAGAATACTAAACATCACACTGTGTACCCAGTACCAATCACTATGAACATATATCTAATTATTGGTTCAAAATTCACATGGTACCTCTTATAAACCATAACTGAGCACTACACCTTCCACTATAACAAAAAACATCCAAAGACCATTGAATTATTCCATAAATACCAATATTTGAAATCAAATATCTATTTGAAAATTATATTTCAATAAAAAAAAATTTCAAAAATAATTGTATCTCAACTATGTAATTTTTTAGTCTATGGACTCGATAAATCTATATTAAATGTAATCATCATATTGGTCATTACAAATCTACACATCTAAAAAATCGCAATGATGATATATTATCCATCAGGCATACCAAATAATATCTTCAGTAATTGTATCAAATTATAATTTTAAAATAACTCCCATACTATCAGGATTAGTGAACCCAATGACCATCCAAAAATAAGAATTCCTAAGGCCCCTTGAAAACATGATATTGAGTCATTAAAAAATATCACAAACCCCCAAAATTGCATCCCCATAAAATTTATAATTAATGATATATCATTAACTATTAATATCATATTATAAAACCTAAATAAATTACATTAGTCCCAAAATGGACAATTATGGTGACACAATCTTAATATTAAATAGTTACCCTCAAAGTGATATTCGGAATATCCCCCAAAAATAGTTTCATTGTATTTTATATGTATGGATTAATATCACTAGGATACTCATAAAAACCTATGGATATATAAATTAATATTTTATAATCACTTTATTAGTCTAAAACCCATTCATGTTTCTTATCATGTAAATAATACTCACACACCATGTAAAATGGAATTGGGAATTCCTCACACAATAAAACAATGAGTTAGAAACAACATTAGATGTTAGGGAGAGCCACATCAATCAGATTATAAATTATAACATTTTATACAACAAATTATAATTCGTGAACAAGAAAATCCATTCAGTCACACACTATCATAAATGCATATTAAATAAGTTAAAATATTTGAAGGACCACTAGCCATGTTAATGAAGTTATGATTCTTAATACATGATCATCCATTAATGTTCATTCCCACAAATAATACAATCCATGATATTATTTAGAATTATGTATTATTAAACTCAAATAATTAATTATTAGGATCAATAATTAATTGAATATCATAATCCCTATCTAGAAAATCCTATAAAACACACTATTCAATGTCACTTCATCAAAAAAAAACCATTAATAAAAGAAAGGTTTATGGAATATCACCATGATCCCATTAAAAAAATACTCATCATCCAATAACTATTTATCAATTAATTAAAATAAATCAAAAAAAATATTATAAAAAATACATGCATTTAAATAAATTGTAAATAAATGTATCATTTCCTTATTCATTGTTTCACTCTATAAATGTTCTGAGAAAATACCATTGGATAATGGAAATTCCACTATGGTATTGTGAAATCATTTTCTAAACAATTACACTAATTCGTATAAAATTTATAGAATCCTAGAATAAAAAGAAGTGTAGATTTTGGAAGGAATATTAGACATGATTGCAATTAAATGACCGCAAAACTCACCGCATATCAAGGTGGATCTGTTAGAGTATACAATAAGTTGGTATCCACAAAAATGGTCCCCCTAATTTACCAAAGATTTAAAATTATTAAAGAAAGGTGAAATATGAAATTATTTACATTACTCAATTATTTTTAAATGGTCATTGACATTACTAGGTACCTAGTATACTTCACCAGGCACCAGAGAAAGGATGATAAACATCATGCTCCCAAAACATGGGGTACCCTGTCCATCAACACATTGAATGTAATGTTATCTTCTACTTTTTTAAACGACACCACCTTTTCCTAATTCATTTTTTTTTCATAATAAAACTCAAAAAAATTTATACTTCCAATAAATATAATCATATACTTGTCTAATAACAGTATATTTCTTCACACGTAAAACTTCATAATCCACATAACCTCTAACTCTAAGAATTCAAATTTTCTATGAATAAAACATTACCTAAGGCAATAAATAATTACATAAATATTATTAATCACATATCATTCCATGATATAACACGATAAAAACCATGTTATAACTAATTTTCATGAGGCATCATATAAAAAGTTTTCCAAAATTTAATCAAATGATTCCTAATATTAAGTAACAAATATGAAATATATCAAAGAGAATTTATTGGGTGACACATGAATTATTGTAGTAATTTAATGGTTGTATATCTAATAGTATCATAATTTTAAATTAATGAAAATTCCTACAAATACATTTCTTGATGTTTTATTAAAAAAATTGTATAAATCAGAATAATTATAAAAAGGGTAATAAAATTTACAATTTTTGTATTAAAACTTTTCAAAAAATATTCTTATAAATGATATAATGTTAACATAGGATAAATAATGTTTGAATGTATCAAGATAGTATGTAATTTTAGTGAAAAACATTATAAATATTTTTAGTAGTATAAATTCAATGAAATGAATGTAAAAATATAACATTTTTATAATGGATGAAATAGAAAATATGAGATATAAAAAATGAATATATAATATTTATTCAAAATATTTATCCAGAATTATATAAACTAACTGAGATATAAAGGATATATTCCTAAAATAGAATGCATACATTTTCATTTACAATGGTCCTTTTAATGTAAATAAGATCTTATAAAAATGTGGAATTTGATTATAAAATGTAAATTTAACATATCATAAAATGATATATAATATAACATAATGACAATTAGAATTACTCAATAAAGTAGTGGAATAATAATATGAAATGAATAATGAATCTATAAAATGAATGTTGGTTCATGAAAAAACATAACATGGACTCTTACATGCTGAAATTATTTCATACTCAATGTATAATTTACTTAGTTTTGTCATTAATCATTTTTATATCCAATTAATATTAAATTTCCATAAAATCACTCATTTTTTATCAAATTTTTATCAATACATTAATTTTAATTAGAATTATCAGGTGTAAGTTGGTCCATTTTGTTCCATTCATACATTGGTATGGTGCATTGGGTCCTTGTTACCTTATCAAGAGCTATAATCCTCAAGAATCATTTTATAGTTAATATAATTATGTTTTATTAGTTAATTTAGATACATTTTTGTTTTATTGATGTTATATTATTGGTTTATAAGGAATCTAAATAAATTTTCCCTTTTTGATTATTGAATATTTATGAATAATTCTTATTATTAATTATTATATATATATATATATATATATTTATATATATCCATTCTATTGTAATAACCTATAAAAAATAGATCATTATTCAAATATTTTTCTAGTACTTATGTTTTCATAATATATCCCATTGAATATTTTATATCATAATTCATAAAGGTTGTTATAGTAAACAAAATATGAATGTGTTAAAAATGAGAGGGAAAGACTATGTTGATTATTATTGATATATTAATATTATATAAGAATATGAATTTATATTAAATTATATTAAAATGTGACATACTTATATTTTTTCATCATGATATTTTAGAAATTGATTAATGAAAATGTAATTCTGTCGTGCAAGAGGGTGATAATTCCTGCTGACATCCATGTAAATGAAGGATTTTGAACTCTTTCTAATGACAAAAATCTAAAAAATGACGGATGCGATTAGTAAAAAGTGCAATTGTTTATATATTATATGTAAATGTATTGTATATCTATGTATTGTATAGTGTTTTTGAGTTTGATGTATTAATCAGTACCTTTCTAATCCTTTAGTTTTAAAAATCACAAACACATTCTTAAAGACTTGTTTGATAAATTTTTATTTCACAAGAGTTTTAGTATTTTTTTTGTAGAAAACATTATCATTTACCATACATATAAAAAGATATAATATATTTTCAATATAATAAATTAATTTTTTCATTATATTCACTTGATAGAGTATGAATATGATGAACAGACTTACCTTCACTTAGACTAGTAGTTATACTTTCGTCTTGTCTATCATAAAAAAAATTCATGACCTTCGTAATAGTGATGGTAATAATAAAATTGAACTGGTCCTGATTAGAATTTTTGAATTAAAATTGGAAAAGGATTTCAATCGAACTAACTTATATTAATAATTGGAATACATATATTTTTTATTATAAAGAATTCCTTTATACACTATAATTGTTTTGAAAACCACACTGATCATTCCATTAAAAATGAACTTTCATGATGGTTCTATCTAAGACCACTGTAAAAAAACTAAAAAAATTGACTGTTTGAGATTTTCCTATAAATAATGGTTTATTTTAAGAGTTTTGAAAATATTTCATTCAAAAAAAAAAAAATTTCTCGAATGATTTGTCAACAATAACTTGTCATTAATAGTCTTAGAAATTATTTAGAGAGTTAGAGAAGTTCTAAGAAATCAATTTGAGTGTTGTTTCAATACAAAAATTTTTGTCTATAATATTTTTTGGCCATTGTTACAAACACAGGATTCTTGGTAAATTAAGGTGGTGAATCTAGTCAATTAAATCCCAATATTCTAGGAATAGTAATACATATATCGTTCATCGTATGGAGGGATTCTGGGGATATAGATACATTTCTATTCTAATCATCATATCTATAGATTTTTTAGTATGTAAATATATAAATTCATGTCAGTATGAAACTATGGACAACTGTTGTCAAATATATTTTCTATATAAATCATAATTTTAGAAAATTTAATTATTTTTCTAAAAATTAAATTTAATTATAAATTTTTATACCTATTGTATTTATTTATATTAATAGTGCTTATTCTAATGTTTATGTGGTAGAAATTTATTCATTAAAATAATATTTTTATAAAGAAAATTATCAGTATAAATTTTAATATGATAAACCTATATTGATATAAATCTTATCCATTATGATTCTGATCTTGAATATAAAAATAATATTGTGTTTGTGTAGAATAAATTTACATTAAGTGGTAATGATCATTGTTTAATTTTATTATTTATCAAACTACAATTAACACCCTCTTTTTAGTATAATCATCCAATATAATATTATGATCATATAATTTGTATTAGAGATGGTTTATAATATTCATATAGTAGTTCAGTTTTGAATTTACTAACATACTAAAGGTTGTTTAATTTTTTATATATTTTTTTATATAAACTATTTTACACTAACATATTATTGTTGAACAAGTTTCTATTGGTTTATTAATGAATTGTACTAATTTTTGATATCCTAATAATATCAATCCTATTACAATATCTATAATTTATGGAAATTACTATTAATATTGGTATGATAGAATGTATAATATTATGATCAACACCAGATTTGAATAAAAAATTATTACTAATAAATACACTATTCCTAGTTAAAACGTTTTCAAGTCAAATTTTCTGAGAATTTTGAATATATAGTGAATTATAATTTTGATATACAGTAATTTGTTTTAATGATATGGATTATCTATTATCAGATATCATCATGTGAAGCAGTAAATAGTAATTGGAGTAAATTTGAAGATACAGATTTTGGTACATCCATTGTAATGAATACAAGAAGAGTTATGTTGAGAGCTAGTTACCAAGTTTTTTTATATTTTCCACAGATAATTTTTTTTAAGATTATCCAAATATTCATGAATATTATAAAATTTTTATACTATCTTGGAGAAAAATTAAATGATGATGAAATTATTATTAAAATTATTATTGGCATTATTCCCATTGAGTGGAAATCAATGACAGCATTTTTTGATGATATAAGGAAGTAAACTAATCAAACTCTTAATGATTTTATTTGTAGTATCATGAAATATGAAGAAATAACTAATTTTTAGGATGATAAATACTAAAAGAAAATTGGTTTTCCTATTTTTCTACAACATATATTGTACCTTTAATAATTTAGTTTGCTCAAAATGATGAAAAAGCATAGTGGAAGAAGATATTTTTTATTCAATAATACTTCTATTCAAAAGAACATTATGATAATGAGTTATCTTGCATTTATTGATGTATAGACAATACTATTGGATAGAAATTTTTACACTAATAATATAATAATTGTCGTAAGGATTAAAGAGATTAGAATGATTATTAAGTCACTTGTTATGAATGTAATACTACTAGAAATTACTGGCATGATTGTCCAAAGATAAAAAAAATTAGGTGACAAACAAAATAATTATTATAGAAATGAAAAGAATTTCTACATATTTGATGTTAATAAATTCATCAATATTTATTGAAAATAGAGTTCTAATGGTATTGATTATTCTAAAATTCATTTGATAAGGAATGTTATTGATAGGAGAACTAATTCTTTCTTTCCAAAGTACGCATTAGTAAATCACTGTATCTTATAAAATTAATATATAGTTGAATCTCTTTAAAAAAGTCCTTAAATAAAAGATACCATGATGAAAAAATTCAACATCATCTATTGCATAATCTTCATTAGATGAATATAATATTACATCTAGATATGATATGGAATCATGATATTTAAAATTATTAGAAAATAAATATTATAGAATCTATAAAAAATGATAATGATAAATATAAACATGATAAGTCATATTGAATAATAATCCCATTGAAAACTTAAATGTCAGATCATCTTATAGATCTTGGAAACCATAATTTTGAAAAATAATCAATTTCAAATGAATTTTGAAAAGTCATTTAAAAGGAGTATTATTAAAAAAATTATTTTAATAACATTACTTCCAAAACTACTATTACTTATGATACAAAATTTATTATAAAAGTTAAATCCACAATATCTATTATAGAAAACATATAAAAAAGTTTACCACTCTTAAAGAAAATATTGAAATATGTATAAACCAATCAAACCTCATGTAAATAATCTTATAATAGATTTTACAAATAGAATACCCATTTTTAGTATATATTAGATTGTTCCCAAAAGTGAACATTTTTTCATTGTATTCCAATTTGATGGGAAATAGAAAACAAATTGTTCTTAAATTGAGTATAATACTTAGATGTTCATATGACTTATTTTTTAAAATAAATTATGTTACCCATGATTTGTTTTCTAGAAATACCAAACATAAGAAGGATTGGCTTCCAAAAAAAATTAGTTTTTTCATTTCAAGGAAATAATGATTATACCAGAAATACTAAATTTGGTACATGGATTGTCGATTTTCCAGGAACATGGATAAAAAAATAATATTTCATAAATAATATAATAATGATTAATGGTGGGAAGGTAAATTTTCATGATAACAATCAATGAGAGAGATTTGGAATATGAACCATTGTTATTCAATGGAAATCATTTAGAACAAAAAAAAATTTTATTTTAGTTTTTAAAAAAACATATAAGTATAAGTTAGTTATGTGACAGATTTCACCTTTTGAACAATAAAAATGATAAATTTTTATTAATTAATTGTAGTGATGAAATTAATCTTTCTACCAACCTACAAGAGAATAATTACACACATAATATAAATGAAATTAGAAGACAAGATATACCATATCATAATGTATTGGATCATTATTATTAGTTACTGAATCGAAGGATAAGATATTATAATTTAGAAAAAAAATTATATTGACAAAGAGAATACTAATTGTGGATATACCGAAACCTAGATTTGTTACATCAAAAGACTTTGACCCTTGTAAATTTGAAATGAAAAAAGACATCACATTTTCAATCAATAAGTGAAGTCTCGCGTTCTGATGCTTTATAGTTATTACAGATGGAATTATTTTTTCCTTCATAAACGAGAGGTGTTTTTGTGAAAAAAAATATATTTTTAATTGATAACCACAGAAAATATATATTGGTATTCTTTTACATAATGAAATCTGAGGCCTTTTTAATTTTAAAACATTTATAACCAGTGTAAAAAATAGAAAAACATATCCTTGAACAATATTCATAGTGATCATGGTGGATAATTTAAAAATTCTTATTTTGAAACTTTTTTTAGTGAAAAATGTATAGAACATAACTTTTCATTACCTAGAACACCCTATAAAAATAGTATAGTTGAAAGTAGAAATAGAATTCTCAAGAAATAAATTGAACCATGATGACTAAATACACAATTAGGAAGTTTTTTTGTATATAGTGGTTAGTACTACATGCATTACTAGAAATCATTTTTTAATTATAACACATTATAATGAAATACTTTATGAGTTGTGTATTGGAAGGAAAGAAAATGATTCTTACTTCAATGTTTTTTAATTTATTAATACTAATATTAAATATATTTTAAATAATTTTACACCCATGTTTGATGAATGAATATTTTTAGGATATTCGACTACTTGTAAGTCTTATAGGGGTTTTATAACAATTCTAGTACTTTTTATGAAGTATTACATGCTATGTTTGATGAATCTAGCCCTTTTTTCTGTACACCCACAATCTACATCCACAGATTTTATTTCTAATACCGATTTTCTTAAATTATTAAAATCATATTGTTATAAGGAAATAACTCAAGAAATTTTTTCTGAAGTTATTCATCATCAATTTTTTCTTCATATTATTGTATAATATAATTTTGAAAACCTAATAAGTCAATTGTTTCATTGGAATCATTCTAGTTAGAGTAATCTTTTTTAGATCAATGATTTGGGACTAGAAGTTCTTTAATAATTGAAATTAAACATCAATCTTTAATATCGTAACTTTAACATAGGAATCATAATGAGGCATTGAATGCATAGGATTGGATTCATTCTTTGAAATATGATCATAATGAATTTTAGATGAAACTATTATGGAAATTTGTTAAATGAACTATAGAATATTATATAACTAGATTGAAATGGTGTTTGCAAGGTAAATGTGAAAAAAAAGAAAAAATAATTATTAATAAAAATAGACTTGTTTCAATGGGATATAACAAATAATAAAGACTAACTAATTAAGAAACATATGCTATGTTATTTAAACATGGAGATATTTGAACAATTATAGCCAATGTAGTATTAATTAATTTCAAACTATTTTCATTATATGTGAAGTGTTATTTTATAAATGAATTTGTTCAAGAGGAATAATATGGAATCAAAAATACTGGTTTAAAAATTAAAAAACATCCAAAATGAGTTTATAAATATTAAAAATATTTCTATGGAAATAAATAATCCTGTTGATCTTAATATAATAAATTAATTGGATTTTTTGTTACTAGATAATTTTGTTAAGGGATCATATGCTCAAACTCTTTTTACAAATGATGTTAATAAAAACCATATGATTGTAAAATATTATGTTAATGAAATTATATTTCATTGAACTCACAATTCAATAAAATATTTTATTGTGGATCTTATGAAATCTGAATTTAAAATGGATAGTTTGGGTTATTTTACATATTTCTATGGTTTTAAAATTTCATAAAAACCAAAATGAAAATTTATATCTAAACACAAGTATATAAATAATATTCTTTATATATTTTGATATAATTAGAATAAAGTTATTATTATTTCTTTTGTTACCACTAGAACTTTTTACCTTGATGGTGGTGGGAAACTAGTTTTTTCAATTATTTTTAGATGTCTGATAGATAGTATAAATTATATAACTATATGTATCTAGATTTAATGTCTTTTTTATTAGTATATTCAACATATCAATCTAATAAAATATAATCACTTCTACTATATGATAAATGAATCATTCCTTATCATGAAGGAATGATGGATTAAGGCCTTTTCTATTCTTATTGAAATGTTTTTAATCTAATAATTTTTCAATAACAGATATTGGTGGATGTAAAATGGATAAGAAAATAGCATTTGTAACATTTCATTAATAACGATATTCTTTAGTATCTTGTTTATTAATAAACAATAATATGTTTCAATTTCCATTGTAGATGTTGAATAATTAGATATGAATTATTATTAAACATCAATCATTCATATCTTCTATTTGAAATATGAAAATCTATTTTAAAAACGGTGTTTTATAAATATGCAATCATGTTTTTCTTGATTTTTGATAAATAATAAATTACATATTATTTAAGTGCGTCTTTCTAAGGAAATATTGTTATATATATATGTTGTTATAATGGGAATAATGTGATGTGTTTTAACAAAAATAACTAGAACCTGTATAACCACAATATTTTTTTGATTTAGTTCACAACAACCAATAATAATAGTTTAACCACACTGATGATTCTTTCATCCCTCGTAGGCACTATTCATTTTATGTAATATTTCACTTTGTCATTAATTTAATTTGTTATTATTTTTATTATTATAATTTTAGTTTAAAAAATTTGTTTTTCATTGATTTTTTTTAAAATTAAATAGAATGATCCTCACACTGATAAAAGTATTAAAATATTTAGAGTAAAAAATTATTTAAAATCATTTTTTGTATTCAATCATGACCATAATATCATAATGGGTTTTCATCTCAACCATTGGTTTTTATATGAAAGTTTAATTATCACCCCCAACACCTATAAAAGGGTGGGTATCTCTGAGTCCCATAATGGTTCATTGCACATTGGTCTACCGAGTTGCAACACTCTCCAATGACCCTATTATGATATGTTTTATTTTTTCCATTCCTTAGTTCTAGTTCTACTACTTATGGACACAAATTAACAATATTCTATGTGGTTCCTATTTAGGGAAAGGTATTTTGAGCCGTCTTGGTTCAAAATGTAAGATTATACATTAGATAAAATCATCTCTTTTCAAGGATGGAAATCATAATGTGTTAAAAACATGATAATGATTTTGATCATTATTATCATTAGGTGAATTTCAAATTCTTTTCATCGGTTTTTTCTATTAAGGATAATGGTAAACACAATGAATATTTAATAGTGTATGGGATGAGTTATATGTTTTCTTATAGAAGAGTGGATAATTATGTTAGAGTTCTTTCATAAGAGGGAAGTGTATTTTCCTTATAACAATCTACCAAATATTTTGAAAAAAATTAAGAAAACAAATATGAAAAATTATTATTTTATGAATATTACAAAGTTGGAAAATACTATCATAGGACTCTAAAAAAGTATTCTTCAATGTGGATTCAATGAAATTTCATTTCAATGAAAGGAGATAGATATAAATTGTTGGTTTCAAATGATTATTTCCTTGATTATTCAGTTAACATGGAGAAGATAAACCTATTTAGGTTATCATTCAGTATTCAATAAAATAAAAAAACCTCCTCAATAATTTCAAAAAAAAGATATGTTTCTATAATTTATACGTAATATGGTTTTAAAATACTGGGATATATTCATGGGGTAAAAGACCTTGTATCTAGTCAAAGATAATATTTTCATTACTAATGATGATACAATGTACTGGATTAAATTATTTTTTTACTAATAGTCAAGGAGTATTGTTGAATTTGATTACTGTGATACATTGGAAGAACAAACATCCAGGAATGTAGAGGAAAATTAAATGAATAATATAAAGGCAGTGACCACTCCAATAGTGAAATAATTGAAAAATATTAGATGCTAGATCTGTTCTATAAAGAAATGATGAAACATATGGATCAGAATAATATATGGCATCTAGAGTTTTAAATTAACATTATATTGAAAAACCCATTGAGGTTTTGAACATCTAATGAACTTATAGATTATTACAATAAATATAAGTAATGAAATAGAAATCTAGAAGAATTACATGGTGAAATCTTGTTAAAATGAGTAGAATGATCATCTAAGAAATTTGTGCTTCTAGTACCGCATACCGATCAGATAACTTAAGAAGCTAGATAGTTTTTTGAATAATCTAATGTTTTCATTCTGTTATCCCTTCTATTGTATATATGAGAAATTAAAATCCCGTTGAGGAAATATCGGTTCAAATTTTATCTTAGAAACAAATATATATGTAGTTACTTGAAAAGGGATATTTTAGAACTACAAGATAATTTTAAGAATAATATAACAAAAATTTTGATATGAAACTTAAAGAAGGTAAAGAATAAGAAGATCAAGAAGAATAATATGAATAATTAGAATAATTCATAGATGTTTAAGTAGAATAAGAAGTTGATTAATTGAATGGAGATAAAGAAGATGATGATAGTTGTAACACCCAGGCCACTGTTCCACATACCACAGCCCGGATCTAGTCAGTTTTGTTACCTCAAGTGTGCCACCCCATACACCAGATGCTATTGATTTGAAGAAAGGGTCTAATATATCAATATGGGGATACTATAACCTCTATACCAAAGGAGAAAAATATGGGGATAAATAATAAACATGTAATATATAATAACTAGAAAAAAAGAGTATCAGGTGGTTTATGAAAAAAGAAAATATAATAACATAACAAAACTGTAGATATTTTATGCTATAGTAAATCTTATTTTTGAAAAATAAAAAATCAAAATAAATACAAAAAAGAACTCCTAAGTGGGTTTTGATACCCTTTTTGACTCCCTCATCCATACACTATCACAACTAAACCTTCTAATAGCGGGGTGTTTCTCTTATCCTATCATCTAAAAATTGAGTCTATTCGGGAGCTCAACTAGCATCCCAAGTAGGGTGTGAGTATAACTCAGTAGGCCACTATCAATGGAATCGAAAACAATATCAAGTTAATAATAGAGTATGTAGTTGAATAATAAAAGAGTACAATGCATTAGTAAGTAGTTTTCGTATTATCAATTATTCTTCAATTAACCATATAAACTCTCATTATCTCATGGAAACATGAACCCTCAATTCCTCCTTGCACCAATGTTAGAGTATGAACTATCCATAAGAGATATCAAAAACACTTCTAGTATAATCATTCATCATCCCAGTTCACATCATGAAAATTTGAAACTGTAGTCCAATTCTAGCTCATTGGCATAGAACGTCATCTCTAACACCATGTAAGAATTACAGGCCTCTGTCCCTATCCCAACAATTTGTGTTATATGTTTATTTAGAGCCTTATTTCTTGACCAATATGTTCAATTTTATATGGTAATTTGGATCCCCATTTCCTATCCCACACATAAATATCACTTATGTATATTTTGATCCTCATTCCTTATCCCACTCATCAAAATCAATTATGGGTATTTAGAGACTCAATCCATGTCACAAACTAATATATCACACATATCACATTAATCAAGCTTAATCATCATTAACCCTCATATAGAATTTCACATCATTATTTACAATTTTAAATATCAAATAAAATCATGATTCAATATATTATGTGCATAGTAATAAATGAGAATTCACCATTAAAAAATACACCCCCTCAAACCCTTAAATAATTCTTTAATAATTTATTCTAATTACTCTCTCCCATAATACCATTAATTAATTAATCAATTAATAAATCCAATTTCACAGTTCCGATGTCCCAGCAATTAAATCACTAAAAATTAAATCCAATTTCATAATTTCAATATCCCATTAATTAATTCAACATTTAATAAATCAAAAATTACAATTATAATAACCCATTAATTAATTCAACAATTAATTAATCCAAATTCTCAATATCAATGTCCCATTAATTAATTCTAAAATTAATTTATATAATTTTAAAATCTCAATATCCCTTCAATTGAAAATTCATTAAATTAATCAATAAAATAGTTTATTTAATTCAAGAGTTAATTATAAAATTTTCCAATTGAAATGTAACAAAACATAAAAATTGAAATTAATTAACATCATAATGGATTTTAAACCACATACAACATATCATTGAAAAGTGATTTCATAATAGAAATTCTCAAAATTAAAATCGAATTTACAATCCCACAATGATTAACAAGATCTTGATTAAAATCTAAAAAACAAGTTCAAATGGATCATCAAACATCCAACCTTGATCTAGATCTAAAATAATCATAGGAAAACAACCCTTTATAGGATTTAATAATAAATGAATAAAGAGAAGAATCTAATTGCTTTGATATTATCTTATTGGGAGTGGTGCATGTCATCATATCCGAAAATTGAATCCTCAAGAATGGTGGTAGGAATCCCTATGAATGCATCCTGAATCTCTAAAAATTGATAGGACATGTTTAGATTGGATATACGGCCAATTAGGTTTTGGTACCATTTCTTGATATGTATCAAATGATTTTCCTACATAATTAAAATAGAGTGAACATATTCCTGGGAAGGGGAACGTGGTTTTCAAAACTATATTACTTAATAGTGAACCTTTTTATGGGTGTTGTGTAGTTACATTTATTAGTGAAAACCATTTATCAAATAGTGTTCTATCCATGTGGATCCTCTCTATCTAGGTTCAAATTGTCTTCAATATTGTGTTAATGGTTTGGGAGAATCAAGAACCAATCATGTAGTGGCCCACTTTCTTCGCAATATCTCCAATTTCTCCCAAAAAATATCTAGGGAAAAACCCAAACAAATATACTCAAAATAAATAATACTTTTACATATAAATGAGCTCAATAAATATCTAAAAATTTTCTAGATCTTATTATATCCCCACCTTATAAAATATCATCCTTACATTGTACATCCAGTCATCTCTAACATTTCGAAATAAAAAGTTTGGTCTAGTGTTTCCACATATATACATCTCTCTTCCATGATTCCCCGTTAACATGAAAATGTTTCTAAAACACATTAATTAGCAGAAAAATATTTTCCCAAAAAAATTCATCACATCAATACAACACACATATCTTATGTCCTTCAAAATATGCATCATTATCTAGATCAACCTCATCCACATTAATCTTATGTGATGATTCGGGTGATACCTCTAATGTTTTGATACATCAAATGTTTCATGTATAGAACAGTCCAAATGTGGATGAGTTAATTCTTTCACCAATGACCCTATTCTCTCCGTAATCGATAATTGTGCATCAAACCTGGGCACCAACATTCCCCATCATATAATCCCAATGTTATCTAATCTTGGTGAGACCCGAAGGAATACACTATCACACTATATAAACTCAACTTATTTTTGACATTGATTATAATACAACATTTTTTACTCTAACCCATATATATGAGTTTCCAAGTCTTATGAACCTGCTCCAACATATCATCCACGAGACATAGTCCCATCATCTATTACCACCCTACCTCTATTCAGCATAGAGGTTATATATGTATCCTTATATAAAGATCCTTATAGGGTGCTATTTTAATATTTTCATGATCACTAGTGTTGTATGTAAACTCATCATGATCTATGTTCTACTCCCAAGACCCAAAAAATTCTAGATTAAATGTTCATATCATATCTTAAATAACCTATATTGTATGATTTGACTACCCTTATTTTTGGTTCTTGAAATCCATTAAAATAAAACATGTGTACCAAGAATGTTATAAATGCAATTATAGAATAATAGTGTAAATCATGAGTCAATGTCTGAAACAATACACAATGGTTCCCCCATTGATGATAGAAAATCTCTTGATAATACATGCCTCCATGATTTCTATCTCACAAGGACTCCCAAATAGGAATGAAATGTGATACCATTTTTAATATGTACACAATCAAAAATATTACATAATTATTTTGTGGCATCCTAAGAATACCCACCATAGAATCCATGGTAATGTCATCCCACTTATATTCTTGAATGGGAATCATCGGTATTATACCACCGATTTATTTATTCCTGGTGTTCACTTATTGATAGGTTTGGCATCCATTTATGAACCCTGAAATCTCATTTTTCATTCCCAACCACCAAAACTATTAACGTAATTCGTGGAAAAGTTTTGTAACCCCAAGATGCACCACCCACATTAGTCATGAAATTAATTAACTACTCCCACATAAAAATAGTAATAAAAACTAGATTCATGACATAAATTGCATCATCCTCTTAAATTTTATAATAATATGGTGAATCCCCAACCATATAACCTTCCCTTGAGGCTAATCATTCTATATCTTCATACTTTCATTCTATAATATGACGCAAAAGTGTTGCCTCCATTGAAACCTATATAAGATTCATATACTACTGGAACTCCTTAATGATATCAGGAATCTCAACCTATTTGGTCCTCACTTTCTACTCAGTACTATACTCTTAAATTGGATGAGTCTGAGTTTTAATTCATAAAGAATCGTCAGCCCTATATCCCTTAATGGGTGTATATTCCAGCTCAAAATAGAATGACTACATATAATCAACCCACATAATCATTCAGAGACTCAAATATCACTGTTAAAGGATATACTTTAAATCCATGTAATATTTTTTCACATTGGACATTTTTTCTAATAGAGAGTGCCACAAAAAAATTCTAAGAATAAATAATAGTAGATTACTCAAGGTCATCTATTCAATAATTATATTCATGAGGACATAACATCCAACACACATTCACAAAATATAGATATAAATCTATCAAAAATTCTCTAATATCAATCATATAAGCCTAAAAACACCACATAATTCATCTTATGCATGGGATGGATCATGATAGGTTTCATAGTCAAATGATTCTTCATCGTCTAAAATGCATTCAAAAATAATTCCATCAATTCAAAATTTATCATTTTCTTGTTAAAGAATGATAGTGGTTTTTCCAAATGGGAAATTTACTAGAAAGAACATTGTTAATAAACTGCTAATTCCTAGAATATACGGGCTTATAAAAATTTATTATTCTGCTTCCAAGATAATAAAACCTAAACCTTCTATGGGTCCACTAAAATAACATCCTCCAAGATTATGTTACAACTGATGTTTACCAAATAAATACAAAACTGACAAATAGATATATTATTGTATATATCAAACTCTCTTAGTGTACTCAAGATGATGTCACGATGTTGGGAATTGTCATCATGAGTCTTGGAGTACAAAAATATGTGATCAGAAATCAAAAAGAAAAACAAATCGAGGTACATATGGATGATTCAATTCATAAAGTCCATAAAAACTACTAGAGCATTAATCATCCCAAATAAAATCATAACAAACTAAAAATGGACATACCTACTTATAAAATTAGTTCTTGGTTTATCAAATATTTGAACACTAAAAAATTGATACCCTTATATTAAATCGTTATTCTTGAAAAAAGGCCACAACTATCTGAACAAAAATTAAGTCATTATGGGGAAGATGATATCCATTCATCACTATCGTCCAGTTAATCATTTTGTAATCAACACACATTATCAATATCCGATCAGGATTTATTGAGAACAAGACATGATAACCCCAAGTAAATAATTTATGATTGTATAATTCATTATCCTCAAACTCCTCTAGTTGATTCATATGCTCTTGAAGCTACGTTCGTGTCATTGTATATGTTCAAATAGTAACTAGATCAACCCCTTTCTTGTGGTCAATCAAAAACTAAAAATCTCTTTAAGGTGTAAGCATTGAGATGTCTTGACGAAATATATCTTGAAACTAGTATACTATGAGTAGAAAAGCATCATGATTCCCATCCCTATGTTCAAAAAATAGACATGAATCCCATGAGGTGATCTGCCATAGTTTCTGGTGAATTGGCCCATTTCTAACTTCCATGGAATCCCACTCTCCATGGTAAATATAATAATTTCTATTTAGATATGTAAATGTAAATCTCTTTTTATACAATCAATATGGGCTCGATATGCAACTAATGAGTCCATTACCAAAATTAGGTCAAATAAGGACTAGTCAAGGTCATAAATATCTCACACAATCTGACACTCCCCAACCTAGAGGGAACGTCCCTTTCCAAAAGAAAGTATATCAACCACACTCCCAGCAATGTATCTATTTTCATTAACCTAATAACAAACTCTAGGGTCAGTTTCAAACCATAAAAATTTCTCCACAAATTAAATAATGAGATTCACTCGAATAAAATTAGTAACTATAAACAATAAAAACAACATGAAACTTTACACTAATTGTCAGTGGTAAAGACTCTCTATCCACAAATGTATAATGAACAACATAAAAATATCCTAACCATCTTCCATGTGTTGATGTCTGACTCCCATGGGCTAGAACATTATACCAATACATCTGTTCTTTCCCCAAAGCATCACATCCACAACCTCTACCAACATGTCCAAAAAAACTCAATCAACCAGAATCATATGTTGTAGAAGGTCCCATTCCCATACAAAAATTCTACCAATATTCTCCATCATGGTCTATATTTCATGTCTTTATAAAAATCATCTATAGATGTCCCTACCTTCCACAAGATCCACACTCTGATGGTGATTTGGTATAATGCGTACGAACGGTTCACATCCTACAGCACTACTAAGAAATTACATGTGCAAGATAATTATTAAAGGATCCACCTCCTTGGACACTCTTATTTCCACTACATTAGTCAACATTCTCCTAATTTCAATTCCTAACCTTGGAATTCATGCCTCCTAAATGTCAAGTAGAAACAACCTATCCACCACGTGATGCCTTTTTGGGGTACCCATCAGATATGAGAGACCAATATACCACTTATAAAAACATTTTGAGTCAAAATATATTCACAATGGACTTAATATAATATTTTATTCTACCATGAAACGACATTTCCTAAATGTACCTTCCCTTTCTAGCCAAGAAAACAGTTCATTAAGTCAGTAGAGTGACCATCATTGTCCATCACTTATATACTCCCCTAAGTCAACCACATGAAATCAGTTACTTCTATTGTAAATCAATGGATCTAGATAAAATAATTTATTAACATCTCCAAAATTTTATTTTATAAAATACTATCAGACTGTCCATTCTGAACCTGAACATCCGACTTACACTTTATTGTTCCTCATAACATGAATGTAGCTAGAAAAACACTATTCTTATCAATTGTCTCTAAATGGGCCTGTATAATATGGATTGACTCAATAGAGAACTCTAATTCCTCAAGTACACTATCTTTATAAAAAATAACATTGTTATTTAACTAAAATTTCCATATAAAATCATATAAACAAATCAAATCCCACTCTAGGTCTCACTATTTTGTGCATGGAGAGTGAATATTTCTCATGGAACTACACTCTGTCTCCTTCACCAAAAATATTAGAGAATCTATTTCCATGATAGGAGGATCATCTCCCATAATATCATCATTTCATCTTCTTAATAAGCAATATCGCCAAGATCTCTATATAAATTTCCAAACATAGTCTCAAAGCACATAAAAATTAAAAAAATAAATCAATAGGGATTAACATATTTTCACAACATGTCATCCCCCCTTTCCCCCACAGTAGGCTAAAAACTATCAGATTATTATTATAATTAACCTTTTAACATATATTTTATGGTTAACAATGGTAAAATAATTATCATTTATAATTTCTCAATAAAACCCGAATTATTTTCATGTTAATTTTTTTACAACTATTGATTTCATAATTGTAATCTGTTTCATTTAAAATTAGCGCTACAAAGAAAAAGATATTTCACATAAAAATACAATTTAATCATGATTATTCAATGTACATTCCTAAAATGATTCACGCCACATTACAATCTTGAGAGTCAATAATGATTCATGCATACTAAACATCAGTTCCATAACAGGCATTGATTCATGTCTCATAGCATAATAAAAAATTATCACATCACACAAAATGTGCATCAGTCATGGTGAAATAATATCTAATAGTAACAATAAACATCATTAATGAAAATTCCTTCCATGGAAAATGACTTACCCTAATACACGTGTTACCTACTCCCAAGAATGTGCTCTTAACCGAGCCATGAATCATCTATTTCTCTGGTCTATCATTCCTGAATAGTAATTCATATGAATAAAATTGAAACCTTCTCTAATACCACTTTGAAATTTCCAAACATGGGAACCATATACCGATACCCTGATTCGTTCAGTTATCTAACCCAAATTGCACATTCCCATATGCCAGAGGCTACCAACTATTAACATGGGAATAAAATATCATCATGGTGAGACTATACCCTTTTTTCCAAAGAGTCACAATAACGTAACCAATAATCATAACAAACATATATTAAATACCTACACAATACCACTCTAACTTGATAAAAACGAGGAAAAAATGACTATGATAAATACTTTATATGTCATGATATAATAGGTTTCAACTGTGAGAATGAAAAACAAAAACTACTCACAATTAAATCTCCCAATCGGGTATGGATTGAAATTCATGTTCCCTAATCCATGCACTATCCTAATTCAACTATTTAACATAGTGCTCTTCCCCTTATATTAGCCTTCAAACATGAAGTCTGTTTAGCTTCTAATCCTAAATTCCATGTATGGTGTGAGAACAACTCAGTAGGTCACCACCAATGGTACCCAATACAATATCTAGTAAAATATTTGTGTATGCAATTGTATAATGAATGAATTATAATTCATAACAAAACAATTATCATATTAAAAAAAAATCAATAATTAATCACATAAACTCTTTGGCTCCTGAGGACACCCAAAACATCAATACAGTCATTTTCTCATGATGGAATCAGATTTATCCCCAATGGATATCACAAATTTGAATAATAGAGTAATTATTCTTCATCCTAATTGACATTATAGACAATTGATACTATAGTCCAACACTAACTTATGGGTATAAAACATCAGGTCTAACAAGACATGGGTATTCATATAACCTATCCCATTCCCACAACATAATGTAACATGTGTGTTTATATCCACCATATCAAACCCCTAATCACTATCTCAAATGGCTATTTAGATCCTCATTCTATTTCTCGCACCTTATTATCACTTATGGGTATTTGGAGCCTTTTCCCCTTTATTACAACTTAATGTCACTTATGCGTATTAGGAGTCGTGGTCTATGTCCCACAATAATATATTAATCAATCACACATAGATATCACATATCACATTAATCAATGTTAACAAAAATATAACCCTACTATCACATATTACATCATGATATACCATTTCAATTGTGAATGAAAATAATGATTCAATATCATAATCACATGGAAATAAATGATAAATTAACCATTATCCAATTAAAACCATTAAAACCTTTAAACCATTAATTAATTTAGAAATTAATTATTTTAATTACATATTACCATTAACCCATTAATTAATTCCGAATTTATTAAATTCAGTTTCACAATATCAATATACCATTAATATATTCTATAAATAATTAATCTAAACTCACATTCTCAATGCACCCTACATTATTTCATAAATATAATAAAATAATTCATCAATACCGTTATCCAATTGAATAATTAAATATTTAAAAAGTTTAATTTCATTGTTACAATATCCCATTAATTATTCTATAACTAATTTATCTAGTTTTATCTTCACAATATCTATTTAATTCTACAAGTCCATAAATTAATCAATTAATTTATTTATTATATTCATGAATAATTTTAAACCATTAATATATTAATTTCATATAACATACAACAAATATTAAATTCATACTATCAAAATAGAATTTATATCACCTACCTCAAAATGATTATGAGTGATCACCAAATGAAAATTCCCCAAATTGAAGCATAATTGTCAAACCCATGACGAATAAATAGATCGTGAATCAAATCATATAAATAAGACTAAAAAATCATATACTAACAGTAATATATATATATATAATACCATTACTTGATCACATCCTTTTAAAGGATAGTAAATGGGCTGAAAAGAGATAGAGTCCTAATGGGGTTTATATTCTCTTACTGGGAGAGTTGCAAATATTCAATATAAATTTTAAATAGTCCTGATTGGAGGTTAGAAAACCTAGTAATTCATCAATGATCCTATATAAAGGAAAATACATGCCTATGGTTGTTATAGTTTTGATAAGTTTTTAATACTATTTGTATAATATTTTTTAATGAAATTTCTGTATAATTAAAATTGTGTGAAGTGTTTCATAGGAATGGGTGAATGGTTTTGCAAAACATGAATCAAAACATCATGACTAATTTGGGTGGTAGGTTTTGTATTTAATATTAAGAGGGAAGACATTATTATAGATTTCGTGTTATCTATGAGAATACTCTCTACTTCGGTTTATAAGGTTTTTTGGGATGGGTACATGGTTTGGGAAAACCATGGTCCAATATTGTGCTTCCCCTCTTTCTTCAAAAATTCACCGATGTCACAAAAAACACCCAATTTAAAAACCATAAAAAAATCCATGGCAGGATAAGAAAATAATACTTATAAATGAGATAGATATATATATATAACCAAAATTTTATGTTGAAAAAAGAGTGAAGAAACCATTTTGAAAAGGAATATTTTGAGAAATAATCATTATCCTGAAGATTACCTTTTATTATCGAGATGGATGAATAATAAAAACTTTCCCAAAAAGAATGTTCATCACCAGGAAAACAATAAAACTCATCATACAATAAATAATAGCAAGATCATTACTGTTATAAAATAGTTAATGACAAATCTGAATATGGTAAAGATATAAACAATTATGAAATATTAGATGAGAAGATAGTTTCAATGAATAATGATAATAATAGAATTAATGTATTCACAAAAAACAGTAGGAAAAATACACATTATACTAATTCTAATCGTTTGGCCTCTTAAGGAAGAATCACTCGTAAGGGTTTTGACATCACCTCTCTATCCTTGATGATATTAACATTTTGGATTCCATATGTACCCAACCATGAATCAATATGTAAGTTATTATAAATAGATATTAATGAGAAATTAGAGTCACTAAAATTATATAATGAAAAATTTATAAATATTGAATCACATTAGAAAATTGACCAAGATAAGTTGAAAGATCCAAACTCACCATATAATTAGATGGTTAAATGGTCAATTCATATTAAAACCATTATTATAGAGGATAATTAATTGTTTTTAGATCTAAAACAATTTTTTAGAGTTATCTTATTTCTTCGTGATGTTTTCACCAGACATGGCTGATAGGGTGATGTTTGTGGATGAATTCAAATATGAAATAGATGAACGAAATAATGACATTAAATTTATAAAATTAAATATTACAAATTTTGAGATGGAAATTACGCCACTCATATCATGTGAAGGTGAAATTTTTTACATGAAGGATGAAACTAAGAAGTATTTTGAGGAGATTTAAACCAGATGGATGATGCTCAGAAGCATTTTTATATATAATAAAATGTAAAAAGGAATGTTAATGATGAACATTAGTTCATGAGTAAGAGATATTTTACCAAAAATCATCACAATAAATAATTATCTTTTTATTTTAACTCTAAATGTACTTTTTAAAACACTGGAATTTTGAATAAATGAATTATATTTTCATCTAATGCCTTTATAATTGAATTTTTTTACAAATACCAATTTTTTACATGTTATTTCATACTTATATGGATGATAAGTTAGATTAGTATCATTTCATATGTTATATTTTATAACCAATTCTAGAAACATAGGTTTCTTACCATTCCTTTTTGAATATACATTAGGGATAATGATATATCAAAGGCGAAGAATGATATATCTAATGAAAGAATGTTTAATAAAAAGGGGAGACAGTATCATAATGAGGAGATATTATTAATAGGGATAGATATTTTTTCCTAATGGGAATATTTTTTGTTTTTTGAGAAACTATTATAATTTAATACATCATTTTCAACATAATAGTTTTAGGAGTTTCAAAATCAAGGGGAGTTATGTTATAATGAATAACTTCATATTTCATAAAATAAAATTGAGATTTATGTTTTCCAATTTTTTTTATTTATATACTGGGGTTGGGTATTTTCAAAATGGGGATATTGTTGAGTTCGATGTACTTAGTCGTACTATTCCATTCCATTAGTTTTTTTTGTCATATACACATTCATAAAAAAATGTTTACTAACATTTCAATCTTATATATTGTAGTATGTTTTTTAGAAAACATTATCTTTTACACAGCATTGATTCTGTTATAATGTATTATGAATATAATAATTTAAAAATGTATTATGATCATTGGATTGAGTATGCATCCAATTATCATGCATATCATTATTCAAACGAGCTTCTAGACTTTTCTCTTTTCTATCATAATGAAAAAATTCATGACCATCGGGAAGATAATGGTAAAAAAAAATCAGCCTAATCATTATAAGTATTGTCCTATTTATAGTTGAAATGGAAGTCCATCAAACTAAAATATTTTTATAATCATAATAAATTGACTTTTTTATATCTTACAAAATACCATTAATCACTTTAATGGTGTTAAAAATAATGTCGGGATTCAATTACAAATGAGATTCAAATTTCATTTTATCTAAGGATGTTGCAACAAACTCATAAATATGAACATTGGATCTTATCCAAAAAAATATAAGTATATTTTAGTATTTTTGAGTATATTTAACTCAAATATATTCTCTTTATAATATTTATTAGCTTGAAATGCTCGTTCATTGTCCCAATAATTCATTAAATATTTATAGTAATTCTACGGATTTATTTAAACGCTTTTTCCCATATGAACATTTCATTTTTAATCATGTCTGATCATTGTTATGACTGATGGATTATAGGTAAAGGATGATGAAGTATCAAATCCATCAAATCAATGGATTCCACGGAATGAAAAAAAGACACCAAACATTATATTGAGAAAATTTGGGGATAAAAAGACAGATCTATTCCGATCACTGTACTGGGTAACTTCATTGTGAAGAATGACATTCATTATAGTATGTATAAAAATGAAGATACCATTAGTTATGGTTATTGTCTACCATAAACTTAATGTTAGAAGAGTTAAATCTTTCAATAATATCATGAAATTAAATCTTACTATTTCTATCCATTCTATATCTTGTTTTTATATGTGCTTATTCCATAATAATATTTATAGAATGTTATTAATTAAAATATTATTTCTATACAATTTGTTTTATCAGTATAATTCATAATATAATAAAACATAATATTATTTAAATCAGATCCACTTTGATTCTTAATGTCACATTGATAGTTAAATTGAGTCTGATTCTGATAAATTTACATTATGATATATTTTTCATTGTTTAATTTAATGTATTTTGAACTACTCTTCACCCTTCCTCTTCTATGTATATCAATCTAATTTAATATTACAACCCAATAGGTGTATTTTTGGATTTTTTTGTGAATGAAATTTAGTAGGATATTCATGTAAAAATTCCTTAATGTGTATATAATGTTACTTTAAATTTATTGTTGCTTTTAAATTAACAAATTGATGGGGATAGATCATGCATTCCCCTATTAAAAAATGTTTTATACTTGTTTTAGAGATATTTTATCATGTTAATTATTATTTTATCTTTTACTATATTTTCCCAATTACAACCATAACTATTTTTTCCTCGAAATCATCATTTTCATTAATTAAATTGAACATTTAGTCAAATTTATTCATCTTTTATCAAAATAATAAATTCATTTTATTTATTTCAGGTAAACTTTTTTTTTAAAAATGTATATAAAACAAATAAAAAACTCAAACGTATTTTTTTTAAAAAAATCACAATTAAATATTATATCAATAGATTATTATTTGTTACCAATTAATTTTCTATATAATAATTATTTTTTGAATTATGAGGAATACTGATTTTACATTTCAATAAATCCATTCATTAAATATAAAATAATTCAAAAATATATATTATATAAAAATATAAAAAAATACAGATAATAAATTATATTTTAAAAACATTAATTCCATTAATATAAATATACTGATAAGATCATAACATATTATAAAAATTCCCCTCAATAATACATTATGATTTATAACGGTTAGATAAAAATCATTGTTACTCATTGGGTGTCATTCAGTTATCACTGATCTCATAGTTTGATATGTGGGGTGGAACATCTCTTATAAATAATTTTACTCAAGATGTTATTGTGAATATTCAGCTTTGGGTTGGTCAAGAATAATCCCTTATGATTATACGACCATCCCATTTAAAGAAAAATTAGACGCATATTTTAGTCTTATACTACATGATTTCATAGTTTATATTATTATATAAAACTTATAAATTGATTAATTATATTTTTTCCAAAAATATCATCGACTATATTATAATGGTCAAACTAATGGTCAATGTTTTTTATGAAGTAAATTAATTCAATAACCAATTATATAAAATAATTATCTATATACGTAAAATCATTATATGTCTAATTACCTATATGAATAATGATCATATACTCTCAATAACAATGTCATCATAATAGTAATTTCACTATCACATTACAACATTCCATTCATATATAAGAAATTATTTACATCCAAAAAAAGAGTTCACAATAATCCCATATTTATCATTATAGATTGTTATCAAATTTTAATGTGGTTTGTTCTCAATACGGTGTTACTCAACTTTATGGCTGACATGGGAGACAATGAGGATGTATACTTTAATCCTGTTATTCATTCTTCAGATGTAGTTTTATTCCTCTTTAAATTCAACTATTGATGTAACATTCACATTTAAAATAATTTATTTATATATATATGATTTTATATTCTCAACATGCCATTATAGAATAAATCATTATTTATTCTGATTTGGTATTTAATGAGAGATTAGTAATATAATCCCTGAGATATATTAAGTGCAATTTCCCACTAAAAATATAGGACTTTTAAAAAATATTATATAAAGACTTTTTAAATAAAGATAATATCTCAAAAGTAAAATTTACATATTTATATATTTTAATGGATATATATATTTAGAAAATGTATATAAAACTAAAAAATCATGATGTATAATAAAAACGATAACTTATATTTTAAATTATTTCCTAGACATTAGAATCAAGATTTCCAATTTTTAAACCCATATATTTTTAAAACAATTATTCAACAAAAATCCATAAGAAAAATGTATCATGATAGTGATTCATTAATACAAAGAAATAGTTTGTCATTATATTTCCAATAGTTATAATGAAGAAAAAAACTCTATCTCTAGACATGAATCCTTGAATTCATCCTTGTTTCTTCATAAACTACGACATGAAAAAAAAATTGTGAAAATTCTCAGGTTCTTCAAGGATTAAAATATTCCCTGATAAATAAAATTCAATAATCATTATAAATGTGTTTCAAATAACGGAAGAATTGTTTGATTCATTCATTAGAATGACTATATATAATTTAATAGTTATATATGTCTTCTAATATTTTCAACATAATTTAATAATTATTTGATCATATATTTCATTATTTATGTTTTTCGCAAAGGTGAAGACATCTTACAGTTTCATTGTATCCTCCCCATGAAATCTCACAATTTTATGAATTATTTTTTTAAAACAATGATATAATATAATGAATCACTATTTTTTTGTTCTACTACAAAAATACATCTAATTTCCATATAACATCATGAAATATCATATGATTGATTATAGAATATTATTACATCTTCAATAATATGTGTTCCCAATTTTTTTTCAATAAACATGACATCAAAATATGTATTTTTATTTTATAATTGAAATACCCACTTTGGAATTGTTGATTTCCAATTGTATAGAAAAGTATTCTAATATTTAAAAAATGTGAGAGCCTTTGATAGAAATAAAAGTTTTCATTAGAATATTCCAAATAGCTTAATCAAAGATACAAAAATCATCCAACTTTGGCCTACACAATTCATGTTCATTTGGAGGAACAATAAATAAATTTAAGGTATATTCAGGACATTCACTAATTCTAAAAACTCATTTTACATAAAAAATATAATCCCACTGAATTAAAACAGAAAATATTATAAATTCCTTCTACATACATTCCATACATATTTTTATGATCATAACCTCTATGATAAAACTTTTATTTATTTTTCCTTAACCTATATATCAAACTATAAATAATATCCCCCTTTGTTAATAGTCACTTGATTATATCTCCTCTTAATACATGGCTATGTCATCCCCTATTATTTCATTAAATAAAATGTTCACATAAATAAACTATTTTATGAAATTAGTAATATAAAAGTTTTCCCATTGATAGAAATTACTATGTAAAAATACACTTAATTTACAACACCACCTAAAAATATTTTTAGTAAATAATTTCTTACATTTAAAGAAACAGAAAATTAAAAAAACATTTCAATAAATTTATGAAATTATATCATTGGGGGAATTGGTGTTCAGTATATATATATATATAACATGTGAATAGTGATATATTGACTCTATGAGTCATCCAATGATTGTCAAAACCCTCCTTGTATTTTATTTCTTTTATAATTTTATCCATTACTTGATCTTATGTTAACACATAATCTAATATCAGAACCCCCTCCCACCATTCTCCTGATAATGTTATACATGATCTCAATATACTTTATCATTAAATAATATATTTTATTTTACCAATTATTAATTAATAATATCTTATAACATTAAATTACTATGTTAGAACAATCTTCAATTTCAATATATTAATTATAGTGTATCATCAACATTAGACATGTAATGGAATTCATAGAAACAAAATAATTTCTATATTCCATCATCATCACCTGAAAAAATATCCAGATAGAAACCAACATTTTCAAATATTATCTTTTCTCCAAGAGAAAAATTTTCATAAGGTAATTATCAAATTTAGATTTTGAAATGAATTCCTCATTATATAATATAGTAAAAATTTATCCAACAATGAACATTAATACCCAAATATTGAACATTTCAAACATGGTAATAATTAATTAAAATAATCACTATAAATATAATCATTTAAAGTCTCAAATATTATTTTCATAATCATAAATATATTCCATTTTTCATTTATTACATTACATATTAGTATAGATACACTGATCAACTCTTCATCATGAGAATCTATGTATTTTATGAAATTAATCAAGCCAATAAAAAACACATTCAACACTTGGTGCAACCTATAATGTTCATTATTTAAATAGTATATTCTGTAATTATTTTTCTGTATTCTCAATGACTATTTCATCATCAGTCAACATATTGAAAAGTACCATTTTTTGTCAATCAAAAATACATTTCTTTTTATTAAAACCTTGCATGAAAAAATAATAAATTAAATTAAAATTTATAATTAATAAAAAAAATTAATAAATTTTTATTTGTGGGTTTCCTTTATACACTAATAAATGTAAAATTTTCATTAACTTTCAATATTCAATAAATTTCAAAAAAAAACATATTTCATTCCAAGGGAATTAATATAAATTAGACTAAAATATTTTCCCATGTCTTTATTTTTATAATGAGATGTATATTTTCAATAATATTTTTTTTATAATTTATGATGAGATTTGAGAAAAAATTCATCATCTAAAAATAGAAGAGAATTTTTTTACCTTACAAAATTTATCATGAAATATTAAATTAGTGATGGTTTATTAGCAATAATATATTATTTATTAATTGAAAATATAAAAATGGAATTATTATGTATTATTTAATTTGATATAATCCCTAAACCTCAACAATTTTATATAAAAAATTCACAATCTCATATAATACCCAAAAAATAATCAATTTATTGCCATTTGTATGATTGATTCCCTCACCAGTCCATCAAAAAATATACTAATTATCTACTATTGTATCATCTTTTAATTCAATAATTTTTCAAAACATATTTTGGAAATATTTTTATATTTTATAATTAATTAATAAACTATAATTAATTCATATGTCTTTCACAAATCTATATTTTTTTAAATAAATTATTATTACGCATAAAATATATAATTGAAATGTCTTATAATATAAATATTTACATAATCTTATTACACGTATAATATCATTTATTCTCATTATAGGTTAATAATAAGTCTCCATATATAATATAAGTTTATTTTAATACTGATTGTATCCAAAAGAATTTTTCAAGGTCTCTTACAATAAATTTTAATCACACCATATTATTTGTTATCCAGTTTCACCAATCAAATACTCTATTATTTTTAAAAATTCACATTATTAATAATTTTTGCTGGATTACAATTTTCTAAAAAAATTATTCATATGGGTTTTTAATAGACATTGTAAGTTTTTTATGAGTTTGAAAAATGTCCATCTAATGAATCTTATCATCAAGCCTCTTATAATATATGTTGAAATTATAATTAATGTATTTTTTAAAATCACTGTTTTGTGTGATATATTGTTGTATTAATTGATAAATATAAAATATTTACTACTTATTTTAGTGAATTGTAGTGTGATTATCCCATACACAATCATAATACCACATTCATGTTACCTCAATAATGTCATACTTATATAACATTGGAATAATTTAATCCATTTGTAAAAATTTTTGTCGTACAATTGAAATCATGTTTTAAAATTTGAATATCTTGGTCACCTTCGAGGATTTCCATGAATTCCAAAGACGTTTGATTGATACATCCTAGATGTCTATTTCCTGATTATTTCATCTTAATTAGTAATAAATAATATATATGTTTCTCCCATAATACGATTTTTATTTCTCATCATCAATTTTCCTTACATAACTGTTGAACTTCCCTTTCCTTTACATGTATATGTATTCATACTAAATTTAATAATGTGTTACTTGGAAAAAAAATTAATTACCTATAAAAGGTTGTGATAAATAACTACCCCGACTAGTAAATCCCTTTTCTCATAGACTATCATCCAAATTTTTCTCTCCAAAAACTAAATATCATCAAGAATTCATAATCATTAAATATTAAATTTCTTTCCTTTTTGGATTTTATATTATTAATAAAAAGATTTAAAATCTCATGAGAATTACATCCATTTTCATGGATAAAAACTCCATATTGATTCATTTCATTTAGAAAAATCTATACCATTGTAAATTTTATAACCCGTATCCTATTAATCCACAAATTCAATTTCACATTAATTTTTATAGATAATCATGCTCATACATTAAATTTGACAGATCCATTATATCATGAAATAGTATAATACTGTGTTTCTAAAATTCCTTATTAATAATTTATATAAAACCTTGAACTACATTACATATCCCATAACAAGAACCTTTTATATTTTAATGATAAATACATGGCTTTATCTATATAAAAAATATCCAAAAATTAGTATATATAAAACTATTATTTATAATTATTAATTATTATCAAATTTATTCATTTATTTCATACAATGAGGAACATATATTAAATGAAAAACACATTATTTAAAATTCCTTAAATTTTAATAGAAAAACACTAAATTTTAGTATATTATCAAATCACACATTTGGAGATCCTATAATATTTTTGGCCACCAAAAAATGAAACATCTGCCAATGAGTCGTTTATTTTTTCCCTACTATAAAAATGATACCCTTTTAGTTCATATCAAACCCCATTTTCGGAATCCCATTGTAGATTCCGAGCATAATTGAGGTGTTGTGATGGACCATGCCCATAAATGATTTTTTCATGATCTATTATTAATCTAGGATCAATATGTTGTTTAATCTCCATGATCAATGGAATTGAATCAATGATAGACAATATAAATCATTCCAGAACTAGAGAGAGTGGGTAATCACATGTTATTTATAATCAATTTAAATAAATAGTAGTAATCTCTATGCAATTATTTCTTGGTTGTTGAATCAATGATAGACCTGTGGTGAACCATCATAGCGTTTTAGAAAACAATTGAATATTTATTATAGAGTTGATTCACATGTGTTCTAAGAATTATTATATTTCCATGAAGTGTTCTATGAGTTCTAGCATGAAATATCCTTACACTTGTGTGGTCCTACATTGATCACCATGTGAATCACTTCCAAAGTGTTATCCTCAATCATGTAGAGATTAATTGATTTTCATTATTTGGATAATTCATTGAAAGGGAGATCTCTAGGCTTGAGAGGATTCTCCCAACCTGATATGAAAAACCAAGACAAATTAATTAGATTATTGAGAATATAATACACATGGGAATTTATATTTCTAGGGTTAAAATATAATAATTTAATAATTTACCTTATTTATTTTTTTAATCCTCAAAAAAACCCATGTGAAATAGAAATATAATATTATTTCACAACATGTTCATATAATCTGTATAATAATTAAATATTATTTACATCAATAATATTTGGAATTTATAATTTCTTACAGAACCATTAAACATAGTCGACCAATCCTCCTCAATATTTATTGAACCTTAAATAATGTATATATATTTATTAAATAAATATATCTTCATTATTCTATAATAAGTAAAGAGATATTATAATAACTATATAGAAAATAAAATTTTGATACGTATTCCACTTCAAATAAATTCTCTAAAATAACAAGTGAGAGAATAAACTCAATCAAGCATACATGAATAATTATTAAACAAATTACAAGAATAATATTTATTGAACATACTAAATAAAAAATAATAATATATTATTTAACTAAGATTCTGGATACACTTAGTGTGTGACCATCTAGGCCTCCTTCTAATCACCATTAGGCAAATTACATCTTCTGAAAACTAGATAAGGAACCAGTATAGAATGAAGTTAATGTCTTAATGACATGTTGCCTCATATGAACTCTTACCTTTTAATATAATCAGTTTGTCACAGTATATGGAATCAAATAGGTTTCATTCTAATGCCATCATAATATATGTCTGATATAACATTTTTGAAATTCCAAAAATAGAATATTCATATTGAACACCATTTCTAAAAATATATTTAGGATATATAATTTTCATCAAAGGGGCATAGATGTTATCTTATTTTAATAAACATAAGGGATAAATTCTTTTTTGATTACTCATTAATGAATAATTACTCATGAAGCACCCAAATTATCCTAACTCACTGTGAAAATTTGTCCTCATGGTTTTCATCAATATATCTAAGATCTCAACTCATAATACTCATTAATAATAATATTAATGTATATGGTCCAATATAGACATCCACAGATAGAAACATCCAATTAAACATATAAATGTAGATTTCATACTATCGGGTTACGTTCTCAAAATATCCAAATAGATATTACTATGGGAATACACCTTGAGATGGTGCCACAACATCCTATGAGACTCAAACACTGATTGATTGTATCATTTGTGTCCCTAAAATGATTATTCCTATCTATTGAACATATTTTCAAGAATATTTTCATAACACATTCAGTTTTTCATCATAGAGGGGAACTACTATGACCTTTAATTATGAAGATCACTCTTAAAAAATTATCACATGTAATTATATACATAATAACAATCATTATTACATAACTTTTTTATTATTAATCAAAATCAGTAATTCATGATAATCCAAAAGTAAAAAAGAAGATGGTTCTTAGGCACCTATCCCAATAGAATTACTCATTCACTATAGCTAATTGCAAACAACCTTCAGTATATTAGCTCTCACATGATAGTCATTCTTCTACTAAGATAACCCTTCAATTAAATTGTCCACTAAGATCTCTTCTGTGGGTACTCTGCTCAATAAAACATCACCCCTTTGATTTATTTCCATTTATAGGTGATGTTTCTTTAATATACTATATGTTTTTTTGGTGTGACAATGTATCTTTTTCATGATCCACTACTGCAATATTATAACATTATAATGTGATGGGCACATTCTGACTAGTTACCACATCAAACTCCTAGATAATCATTGAAATCAAAATAGTTTCCTTGGCTACATCAAAAATCATTATATACATAGAATCCTATGTAGAATCGGTTAAAAATAGATACATTGAACTATTCTAGATCATATCTTTTACATTGAGATAGAACACACATTTTGAATATGGAATCACATCATTTTGAGTTTTCTGAATACTAGCATAATTATAACCTCTGACGACTAGATCCTAGTCTCTTCCATATACCTGAAACATATCCATAGTTCTTCTCAGATACCTAAGAATATCCTTAACAGTTGTCCATTTCTATAATCCCAGATATTCATGATATCATCCTACCATGATAAATGAATTGAAAATATATAATCTAGTACATAACATTGAATACCTGATTTATCATATCTCTGATGTGTATGGAATTTTATTCATTCTATGTTTCTCAAGTTTTTCCTAAGAACACATTTTCATTAAAACGTGTAATCAATGTGATAATGGAATTAATCCCCTATTAGATTGTTCTATTATAAATATATTTAATATCTTATAAATATATGTAATTTGACATAGTACATGAATCCTATTGTATATATCATTCATGATCATTATACCTAGACTGTAGGTTGTGTCACCTATGTCCTTTGTGCAGAAAAACTTGTTTAACCAGCCCTTAACTGATTGTAAGACTGATATCTTGTTCCCAATAACTAGTATGTCATCAACATAAACTTCTAGGAAAATGATCACATTACCATTAAATATTTTATAAACTTACGGATCATCATCTCTCTTAGTGAAAGTACATTATTTTATGGATTCATCAAATTAAATTTTCCATTACATGGATAATTAAATCAATCCATAAATAGATCTATAAAACCAAAAATTTCTTATAAAATATCCTATAGTCACGAAGCCTTTTAGTTGAGTCATATTGAAATCTTCTTGGTGGTTCCCATAAAGTAATACAACATTGATATCAATATTCCAAATCTCATATTCATGGTACACTGATATAGAATGTATGATTCATATGGATTTAAAAATAGAAATTAACCAAAAGGTTTCATCAAAGTCAATTCATTAAGGCGGTTTAGACCCATTGTATACTAGACATTCTTTGTATGTTCATATCATACTATAAATGTCTTGTATCCAATTGAATACCAATTAAAATAGAATAGGCTTTATGTCAACTGGAACATAGTCAAGAACCCAATCTCCATTCTGATACAAGGAATAAATTTCTGAATTAAGGGATTCTAGGCATCATTCAGTTTCTCTACTTTTTACTACCTTCGTGTAGTGTAGTCATTCATCTTTGTCAAACTATAATGGCACACCATCAATCACCCAATATCTCTTTTTAGGATGTTACAAATTTCAATAATGATGACTGTTCTGGTGATAATCATGTTCTTATTTTAGGGGTTGTATAATCATTTTTCCTTTTTTCCCTTAGGATATTTTCAAAAGATAAAACTCATTACCTAGGGATCTAGTTTGTTTTCTATTAATTCAAAAAAATGTTATTGCAACCCAATTAATGTTCATGTGAATAAATGAGTTTTATTTCTCTTTACAAGTCAATGTGAATTTCATTTTCTGCTTTAATTGGTAATCAGTTTACTATATATGCCACACAATGTAATTTATATCCCCAAAAGGATACTGGAAGATCTGTATGACTCATAATTAAATGTACCATGTTCATCAAGGTACATTTTCTCCTTTCACTAATAACATTACACTATAGAGTATTAGGTGGAGTGAGTTGAGATAGAATCGCACACTTCCATATAATGTCAATGAACCCCTGGATAATATATTCACTACCTGTATCTGATCAAATCATCATTATTTTAATACCAAGATAATTTTGTATAACATTAATGAATTCATTTATTTTCTCAATGGACTCAATAATATACCTTATCATGTAGATATACCCAAATAAACTCAATTCAAAAATTATGGTTATGAAGTTATAATATGTGCCTTTAATGTCGCCTAGAAATGGTCGACATATATTAGTATATTTCCATCCTAGAATCATTCTGGCCCTTTCACCCTATACACCAAATGGGGGTTTGGTCATTTTTCTTTATAAACAAGTAGGAAATCTAACATGTGGATTTAACTGAGAAGATTCTAAATAAACATCTTGATAGAGATTTGTTATGTTTTCTCATTTATATGACCAAGATGGTTATCTAAAAACTAGGTGTTATATGATCCATGTGAACATGATACTTTATCAATTCATAATATTTGGTTTTTATAATGTTATATTAAATTATTCAAATGTTCCATACCATAACTCTAACACCCTAGTTAAAAAAAGAATATGAGATTTTCATATTTATCCATATATTTGAATAAAATATTAATATTACTTTATAGGGAATGATATGCTCGAGGGCATACACAATACACAACAACAAGTTTCTTTGAAATCTTACGTTTCACTTTAATAATAAAATAATATTATTTTAAAAATAGTTAATTCATATCCGTTTTAATGGCGGGAATGAATGGAACTAACTAAAAAATGATTATATATGTTTGTAAATTTTTTTTACATTTATCCTATAAATTTTGGAGGCTTAAAATGAAAATGAATCTAATTTTAAGCATAATTCTTCTAATATTATTTAAAAGGTCGATTAACCGCCTTTTGATGGAGAACCCTTTTTAAATATTCTTTTGACAATTTTATATGTCGTATTTGAAAAAATAAAATCCTTCTTTAGAATCTGGACATAAAAATTTACTTTGTGTAAAATTTTGTTATTTTTCCGATAAAGATCATTTTTATTGAAAATGTTGCATTTTAATTCCAAACCACCTTTTAATATGATTTATTTATATGGATAAATTATATCATTAATATAGATTAATGTTTATTTAGAATATATTTTTATCATTTATTCTAATGGGGGCCATTGAAATTAATTTCACTTTGAAATTGGACTTAAACAACTGTCAATCTTTTAATAGATATTGTTTTTTACGAACACGCTATTTGTTTTGACAACAGGAATTAATCATTAAATTAATTAATGAAACATATATGTTTTTAATTGTGTAAAATAGTCATCATTTTTGAATTCGGAATATCAAATATATCTTAGGGTGAATTTTTGGTATTTTTCTGAAAAACTTCAATTTTTGGTGAATAGTGAAACCACTAAGTGGTAGTTTAAATTCTGATTTTTCGTTTAAATGAAACTTTACCACATCTGTGATTTGAATTTCAAAATCGGACATACATGGTTTTCATTAGGATGTAAAATGTTGTTCAATAGGATTAAAATAATTTTTTGGTGAATTCTAACTTTTACGTTTTTAATCGTGATTATAGGTAATTATTGTAATTTTATGTTAAAATAATGTTATAATAATATTTAATGACCTAGAAACATGTCCTACCCTCATTGGGTGTGTCATGGCCGACCAAGACAATCCATGGAACAACTTTGGGACCCCATGGAGCCACTTTGTAGGAAAATGACATAAATAACCTTATATTTAAAGTTAAAATAAAAATGTCACAAGCATGACTTATTTTACTAAAACAATTTTTAAATGCATTTATACAAGTTACATTTTTGACTATAAATATTAATTAGAAATTAAAATGATTTCATAAATCATGATAGTTTTTTTATAATTTTTAGAAATTAAATAAATTAAATTATTTATGACATCACGATGATGCAGCGATTACCTCATTAATAAAGGATTTAATTAAAATGAAAAGATAATCTTAAAACTATAACATACACTAGTCAAAGACCTATTTTATGAGTATATTTTGAACCCTTACAACCTTATCCTAGAAATAAATCAATTTGGGACCTTTAAAATCCGAAACTCATTTGAAAATAAAGTAACATTTTGTAACTTTCCAAGAGTGCCCCTCCTCTCCTCTTATAAAAGGTCCCCACCTCTACCACCTTACCCACACCTCTCAAGCATTTGGCTAGGCCAAAACCTGTTAATTGTGTCTCTCCACATCCCTCCCTTACATCTAGAAGCCTCACATTGGGCATAAGTATTCCGACGGAAGCCTTTGAGCTCAAATCAAAGAGGGATACCCGATTTTAAGGTAATGTCATCACTTGTGTTCTTTTGTTTTATTTTGGTTCTCCAACCCTCTAAAATCTTTTTATTCATCTATTTTGAAACCACTCTAGTATATTCAATATACTATTATGTTTTTATACGAAGTATTCTAGCTACACTTACACACAACTACATCTAATGCTTAAAGAACATACTATTTCTGTGGATGGTGAATTTCTGCCTCACGAAACGATGATTGTTCAATATTCTTTTAACACACACAAAGGTGGACATCAAGATGTCACTATATTTATATATGATATATAATAAGATTATTTTTTACTTAAGCTTCTGTATTTTTCATTTATGGCATACCTTTATGGTTTCCATTATGTTTAAACGTGATATCTTCATTTTAGGAAGTCCAGACTACCGCCCCCTCAAAGTGATTTGATTCATTAATACCATATGTGGTATGATTTAATGATATTATATATGATACCATAATGGAATTATAATACTATTATGTATCATTGTGTTTTATTTCCATTAAATAAGAAATAGAAATGGAAGTAGTGTTCATGCTTACGTACGACTTACCGTCTCCATGAACGGTGCATTTCATTTCATACCTCTAATTGTTATGTAATATTATAAATGAATTTATATAATCCATATATATGATATATATGATATCTAAATAATTAATATAATTCTGGATAAAATATATATTTTACCACATGAACAACTTGTAATTATAAAGAGTTTAATTTTGACTCAAGTAGCAATGATCTACAAAACTACCATTATTAACATAAATAATTACATAGTGTTCATAGCATGGTAGTAAGTGACATAAAAGGAATAATGAACTTGAAAAAGGTTCATAAGAAAGTAGAAATTAACTCATGTTTATTAGTCATGAGGTTAAAGAACGATCGAGTCAAGTTGGACCCAAGGTAAGGGATCCTACCCCTCTATTTCTTTTTAAGTACGCTCTTTTATGTCATTCCTTTTAAGTTCATATTTCATATGATTGGGATGTCATTTTATATTAATCTTAATGTAATTTTTATTTTCATATGATGAGAGGCCCTATTTTCTATCATCAATCAATTTTGGAAGTGTTAATTGGCGTTATTAGGCTGCTGAAATTTCGTAAGGGGCTTTTTATCTCACTTTGTGTTTTCGTGAGATTCATGCTACATTGGCCAATATTTCCTTTTGAGTGGTTTATGTACTGTCCATTATTCTAAACATTGTGTAACATACTTTTGTTTATGAGTATTTAGATCAATTTTGTATAGTCCTTCTTTCAAGGGGTGTACGTTTTGAAATTTACCCAAATCGGTAAGGGAACCTTTCACCCTACCCTTTTTAAAAGACTTATTTTGTTATGTCTTTTAATTTTCATCTTATTATGTGGGGATATGTTCTTATATATCTTTATTGCCATAAATTTTATGTCCAATTGATGAGATACCCTTTATCTCTCTCACTAACTCTTTTTCTAAAATTTGTTGTGACACTGTTAGGTTGTCAAGAGAACTTCTTAACCCAATTTCGATTTCTTTGGGTTCAACATATAGTTATTGAATATGTCATACATTGAATATTTTTGAATGAAAATTGATTATTTTACACTTAATATCCACATATATTTGGTGTATTTATATTTTTCACACATCATTATGAAATTGATTTATCCTAAATTTAAGGATACCGTCTTTATAATATATTTCATCTCAATTTACTTTTCCATTGAGACTTCATTGTTGTTATGCACCAATACACTCTTATATGGTGTATATACTATCCATTGGAATATTATATCATGAATACCTTTATTCTTATGATATTATAAAGTTTTGATTAAATTTTATTCCACAATTATTGTATTCATGTGTCTCTCATTTTGTTAAAAACCCTTTAACTAAAATATCGTTTTAAATCTTTTAATGATTTATTCTTATAAATATTTCTCATTAATATCCATGTTTTCAAAATGGATTTAAGGATTTATTTATATGGATATTAATGGTTTAAAAAGTTAAAAGATTCAATGTGTTATGGGACACTTTGATTTAAAAATCTCTTTATTAAATGTTTTAAATGATTTTGAAAATGGTTTTTAGAATGGATTCATTATTTCAATATCTTAAAATGTTCTACTATTATTGCAACGTGGGAATGTTATCTTTCCTCTATGCTTAAGTTATGTGCGATTATTATGTTATGGTTCATGGGAATTGTTATGAAGATGGGTGGTTCTGTGATAAACTAAGAGCGGGTGAGCCCAATATAGCTCTCCAATGCATTGTGTAACATGAAGGAGTTAAACGTTAAGGTTTCTCTAAAGAGATTTAGGGAATATACTATGATGGGTATTCCAAACGTAACCAAGAGGGTTACTCTCTACGTATGAATGTTATGAATTCCCCAAGTTACCATTATGTCTTATGATTTCAATGATTTATTAATGATTTTATGAGGTATGTTAAAGTGCTTATGTTTTATGGGTAAAGTATGATTTCATTCTTATGTATATATGTACTCATGTTTCCTTTCTATACTTTCTATAACCCTTACTGAGATTTTTATGCTCATCCCATGTTTTTGAAATGTTTTTCACAGGTAAAGGGAATGGTACATGATATGATGATAGTGTCAAAGAAGTGTCAAGAAAGAATCCATGTTTTATTTTAAATATATTTCTGTTGATGGGAAAAATGAATACTATCTTTTATGTAACCACTTTGTTTAAATGTGGAATGAAATGCATGTTTTATAATCTAATTCTCTAAAAATCTAAACCTGAAAAGATCCTCAATGTGTAATCATGTAATAACTCAAGATTAAGTAATGTTTAAGGCTGGGGCCTTATAGTTGGTATCAGAGGTCGGTTTAGAAAACTTTAGAGGTAAGAGTGTTGTTTAAGAAAAAGTTACAAGTTGTGTATAACCACAATGGTTAGTATATTAGATGGAGTCATTGTTTTTTTTTGAAAGTTAGAATGAGTTTGAGATAACATGGATAAGTATATCACGGTGTTTATCTTCCTCTTTTTTTATTTGATGATTTTACTGATATAGTCACACTGACCTTTTTGGTTTTAGTAAATGGATGGATCTAGCAGGAACCAAAGTAACAGTGGATTTCAAGAAAACTGTTACGGTTTTATGAAAGACCAACTGGATGAGATGGCGGTTGCAATGAGAACTCTTGTGGTTATCCTCAATCAACTATCTAAAGTAATTATTTACTACCTGAACCTTAGTGATTTTTATAAGACATTGTATATGTGAGAAACAAATCCCTACGAAAGTTCAGGTAATAATCATAAATGTAAGTATGTTCAAAAACCTATGTGTCAAATATGTGGAAAGAAACACATTGGAAAATGTTTCAAAGGGATTGAAAGATGCTATAGATGTGGAAATGATGGTTATAAAGCAAGAACCCGCCATGGAAAAAGGATGCATCTAGTTGACTCCTGTAAAGGGAAAGAAGTTCTTTATGAAGGATCAATTGAATGTTATAATGTGGTGTGCATGGTCCTTATGAAAACACATGTCCAACGAAGAAGTTTCGGGAATGGGGTCACCAAGATCGTAAAAATATTCATTTACCAATACCTAATGCCATTCTAATTGAGGATGAAGAAACTGACCATGAACAATGAAAGGTATGGATTATTTCTTAACATATGTTTTCCTATTATTGGAATCATAGGATATGATTCATGATTTTGATTTTAGGAAATATGTATTTCAGAATATTTTGAAAAGGAATGGCTAATGGATCATGAAGAATGTTTAATGAGTAATAAGTCATCATATAAGTGATTCAATAGTTATGGTAGATTTTAGGATTGTGAAATTCTTATTTGTATTAAGTCTCCTTTGAGGATGGGGTTACAATAAGAGACTTTTTATATTAACCCTGATGTTTGATATACAAAAATATTATTCAAGGTATAATTATCATTTCTTTTGTGGATATAGTTATAAAGAACCATATATGTTTATATGATTCTTGAATTTGAGGCAATTACTGCTTAATACATTTTGGGTTGCAAAATGGAAGTTATCAGATAACCTTTGTTGTTAAAACATGTTATGGTTATTTTTGAAGAATTTATTTCTTTTTGAGGAATGTTACAAAATTATATAGTTTTTGAAAATGTTCAACACGAAGACCATGTGACAACCCGTCGCGTCGGACAAATCTAAGGGAATCGAACCCACAACCAAAGTGCAACTGGTATTTATCACCTACAACTGGATTACATGAAGTCCCTGGTTAGGTTAAAAGATTATTTATAGTTACATGATTTTATGAATTAATAGTAAGTTAATTTTTGGTTATCAATGGAAATTATTAACCTATCATGGAGGATATGTGAATAGGTTAATTACTTTTCAGTATGAGACTATAAGAGTAACTGATGTTATTTTAGATAAAAATGTTAAAATTTATCTTAGGAGACTATGTGATTAAATCCTTCAGAGAATTGGGTTTCAATCATAGTTTGATTTACATTATACAATATTATGGATAGATGTTTATTCAATGGTCTTTGTTGAACTTTGGGTTTTGTTTGATAAATTTTGGAGATTAAGAATAGATTTTTTTATAAAGGATTACCTTTTTGGGTATTATCTGATCTCATACTATCCTTTTTGGTTTTAGTTTTTGGTTATGGTCTAATGACAAGGGAAGTATATAGTTCTCTTTTATGGATTAGGTGATTCTCTAGAAGTTGATTATAGCTCTCTTAATGTGAACAAGTCATCCTAAATACTCGTCTTTTGGAGAAAATAAGAGTTCTTGTAATAAATCTAGTAAAAGTTGAATGTCAACATGAAAATTAAGAATGCTTACTTATGTTTTAGTTAATCTCATAAATAAATTACTCAATTAAAATTAACTTAAAAAAATGTTGTATGTTAATTTTTCCTACTGGGGAATCAAATACTGTTTAACCCATCACAAGTTTGTGATTTTCTTATTGTTAACTTTCTCCTAGACATGTTTATTAACACTCTCCATCATAACATGACCCTTGTTTTCCTCCATATCCATATTTTCATACTTGGAATCCTAGTATGGGTTAACTTGGGTGACATTTGTACTTCTCTCCCATTATTTTAAAGTGATAGTATTACTGACTCTTGTTCCGATGTGGGATTTTCAATGAAGTTTCCAAGCCCAATTTTAAAATTGCGAGGACGCAATTCCCAACATGGGGGAAGGATGTAACAACCTAGGTAAACAGAGAATATTAAATTTTCATATTTATCCATATTTTTTAATAAAATATTAATATTACTTTAAAGGGAATGTTATGCTCGAGGGCGTACCCAATACACAACAATGAGTTTCTTTGAAATCTTACGTTGCACTCTAATAATAAAATAATATTATTTTAAAAGATAGTTAACGCCTAGCCATTGTAATGGTGGGAATGGATGAAACTAACTACAAAATGATTATATATGTTTGTCAAATATTTTTACTTTTATCCAATAAATGTTGGAGGCTTAAAATGCAAATGAATCCATTTTTAGCATAAATCTTCTAATATTATTTAAAAGGTCGATTAACAACCTTTTGATGGAGAACCCTTTTTAAATATACTTTTGACCATTTTATATGTTTTATCTGACAAAATAAAATCCTTCTTTATAATCTGGACATAAAAATTTACTTTCTGTAAAGTTGTGTTATTTTTCCGATAAAGATCACTTTTATTGAAAACGTTGCATTTTAATTCAAAACCTATTTTTAATCTGATTTATTTATATGGATAGATTATATTTTTAATTTAGATTATTGTTTATTTAGAATATATTTTTACCATTTAATCTAATGGTGGTCCTTGGAATTAATTTAACTTTGATATTGAACTTAAACTAGTGTCAATCGTTTAATAGATATTGTTTCTTTTAAACACGGTATTTGTTTTGATAGCGGGAATTAATTACTAAATTAATTAATGCAACATATATGTTTTTAATTTTGTAAAATAGACATCATTTTTTAATTTGGATGATAAAATATAGCTTAGGGTGAATTTTTGGTATTTTTCTGAAAAAATTCAATTTTTGATGAATAGTGAAACCACTAAGTGGTTGTTTAAAAACTGATTTTTCGTTTAAATGAAACGTTACCACTTCTGTGATTTGAATTTCAAAAATCTGACATACATGGTTTTCATTAGGATGTAAAATGTGGTTCAATGGGATTAAAATAATTTTTTGGTGAATAGTAACTTTTATGTTTTTAATCGCCCTTAGAGGTAATTATTGTAATTTAAGATAAAAATAATGTTTTAATAATATGAAATGACCTAGAAACATGTCCTACCCTCATTGGATGTGGCATGGCCGACCAAAACAATCCATGGGTCAACTTGGGGACCCCATGGAGCCACTTTGGTAGGAAAATGACATAAATAACTTTTTATTTAAAATTAAAATAAAAATGTCACAAGCATGAGTTGTTTTACTAAAATAATTTTTTAATGGGGTTATAAAAGTCATATGTTTTACTATAAATATTCATTAGAAAGATAAAAAGATTTCCTAAATCATGATAGTTTTTTTATAATCTTTATACATTATATAAATTAAATTATTCATGACATCATGATGATGAAATGATTACCTCATTAATAAAAGATTTAAATAAAATGAAAAGATAATGTTAAAACTATGACATAAACTAGCCAAATACCTATTGTATGAGTATATATCGAACCCTAACCACCTTATCCTTGATATAAATCAATGTGGGACTTTTAAAATCCGAAACTCATTTGAAAATAAAGTAACATTTTGTAACTTTCCAAGAGTGCCCCTCCTCTCCTCTTATAAAAGGCCCCCACCACTACCACCTTACCCACACCTCTCAAGCCTTTGGCTTGGCCAAACCCTGGTCATTATGTCTCTCCACATCCCTATCTTACTCCTAGAAGCCTAACATTGGGCATAAGTATTCCCAAGGAAGCCATTGAGCTCAAATAAAAAAGAGATACCCAATTTTAAGGTAATGTATTCACTTGTGTTATTTTTTTTTGCTTCTCCAACCCCCTACACTATTTTTATTCATTACTTTTGTAAAAAATCCAGTATCTTCAATATTCAAGGATGTTTTTATAAGAATGATTCGAGCTAAACATACACACACATACATCTAATAGTTAAACAACATACTGTTTCTGTGGATGGTGAATTTCTGCCTCACGAAACGATGATTGTTCAATATTATGTTAACACCCTCAAAGGTGGCCATTAAGATGTCAATATATTTATATATGATATACTATATGTTTATGTTTTACTTAATGTTCTGTATTTTTTACTTATGGCATACCTTTATGGTTTCTATTTTGGTTAAACATGATATCTTCGTTTTAGGAAGTGTGGACTACTGCCCCCTAAAAGTGATTTAATTCGTTAATACCATATGTGGTACAATTTAATGATATTATATATGATACCATACTGGAATTATAATACTATTATGTATCATTATGTTTTAATTTCATTAAATATGAAATAGAAATGGAAGTAGCGTTCATGCGTACGTACGACTTACCGTCTACATGAATGGTGCATTTCATTTCTTACCTCTAAATGATATGAAATTTTATTAATGCATTTATATAATAGATATATATGATATATATGATATCTAAATAATGAATATAATTCTGTATATAATATATATTTTAAAACATGAACAACTTGTAATTATAAAGAGTTTATTTTTGACTCAAGTAGCAATGATCTACAAAATGACCATTGTTAACATAAATAATTACATAGACTTCATATCATGGTAGTAAGTGATATAAAAGGTATAACGAACTTGAAAAAGGTTACTAATCATGTAGAATTTAACTCAAGTTTATTATTCAGGAGGTTAAAAAATGATAGACTCAAGTCAGACCCGAGGTAAGGGATCCTACCCCTCTCTTTCATTTTTAAGTACACTCTTTTATGTCATTCCTTTTAAGGTCATATTTCTTATGATTGGGATTTTCTTTTATATTACTCTTACTATAAATTTTATTTTCATATAATGAGAGAACCTATTTTTTCTCATCAATCCATTTTGGAAGTGTTAATTGGCGTCGTTAGGCTGCCGAAATTTCGTAAAGGGCTTTTTATCTCACTTTGTGTTTTCGTGAGATTCATGATACATTTTCAAATATTTCCTATTGAGTGGTGTATGTACTATACATTATTCTACTATTTGTGTAACATACTTTCGTTTATGATTATTTACATCAATTTTGTATAGTCCTTCTTTCATGGGGTTTACGTTTTGAAATTTACCCAAATCGGTAAGGGAACCTTTCACCCTCTACTTTTTAAAAGACTTCTTTTGTTATGTCTTTTAATTTTCATCTTATTGTGTGGGGATATGTTCTTACGTATCATTATTGCCGTAAATTTTATGTCCAAGTGATGAGATACCCTTTTTGTCACTCATCATCTATTTTTTTAAAATTTGATGTGATGTCGTTAGGCTGTCAAGGGAACTTCTTGACCCAATATCAATTTCTTTGGGTTCAACATATAGTTATTGAATATGTCATCCTTTGAATATATGTGAATGAACATTGATTATTTTACACTTAATATCCACTTATATTGGGTGTATTTATATTTTTCACACATAATTATGAGATTTATTTATCCTTAATTTATGGATACCATCTTTATAATGGATTTCATCTCAATTTACATTTCCATTGAGACATCATTGTTGTTATGAACTAATTCACTCTAATATGGTGTATATAATGTCCTTTGAAATATTATATCATGAATCCCTTTATTCTCATGATATTATAAAGTTTTGATTAAATATTATTCCTCAATTATTTTATTCTAGTGTCTCTCATTTTGTTAAAAACCCTTTAACTAAAATATCATTTTAAATGTTTTAATGATTTATTCTTATAAATAATTCTAATTAATATCCATGTTTTCAAAATGGTCTTAAGGATTTATTTATATGGATATTAATGGTCTAAAATGTTAAAAGTTTCAATGTGGTATGGGACACTTTGATTTAAAAATCTCTTTATTAAATGTTTTAAATGGTTTTGAAAATGGTTTTTAGAATGGGTTCATTATTTCAATATCTTAAAATGTTATATTGTAATTGCAACATGGGATTGTTATCTTTCCATTATTCTTTAGTTATGTGCTATGATTATGTTATGGTTCATGGGAATTGTTGTGAATAAGGGTGGTTCTGTGATAAACTAAGGGAGGGTGAGCCCGATATAGCTCTCCAATGCATTGGGTAACAAGAAGGAGTTAAACATTAAGGTTTCTCCGAAAAGATTTAGGGAATATACTATGATGGGTATTCCAAATGTAACAAAGAGGGTTACTCCCTACGTAATAATGTTTTGAATGCCTCATGTTACCTTTATTTCTTATGATTTCTATGATTTATTCATGATTTTATGAGTTATGTTAATGTACTTATGTTTTATGGGTAAAGTATGATTTCATTCTTATGTATATATGTACTCATGTTTCCTTTACATACTTTCTATAACCCATACTGTGCTTTTTTATGCTCATCCCAAGTTTTTGAAATGTTTTTCACAGGTCAAGGGAATGGTACATGATATTATGATAGTGTCAAGGAAGTGTTAAGAAATAATCCGTCTTTTATTTTAAATATGTTTCCATTGATGGGAAAATTGAATACTATCTTTTATGTAACCACTTTGTTTAAATGTGGAATGTAATTCATGTTTTAAAATCTAATTCTCTAAATATCTAAACCTGAAAAGATCCTCAATTTGTAATCTTGTAATATCTCAAGATTATGTAAAGTTTAACGATGGGGCTTTATAATAACATATGTTTTTGTCATAAAAAACATTTATTTTCCAATTTGAAAAGAAACACATCTGTATTTATACATGAAAAAAATTATATTCTTGGTAAATCTATGTACATAATACAAATATCATAAAACCAAAATCCTTTTTATTGAAAATTAAAGGTTGTAGTCACTAATGGTCATACAAACTAGCCTCAAACCATTGGCTACTCATAGATACCCCACTCTAATAGAAATCAATTAGAATGAAATTTTTTCTGGCATTTGGATGTAGCTGTGTGCACCATATGATGTAACTAATAACCAATGTCTATAAATAGAAAGATTGCACTTAATAACAAACACAACCTTATCATCCCCTTTCATATTCATGTAGTTACCCTTCCAGTGGCATGGCTTGACACATGGAAAACCTATGCATCACATTCCTTTTCATTCTTCTACATCTTCATCGTCTTGGAAGGAAGGTGGTCGGGGGCTTTACTTTATTTAATGTTTAATGAACCTTATACTTATTCTTATTTTTCTTATTCACCATAAGGGCCATGGGTTTATCCTGCCCCATATCCTAATCCAAATATTTAATAAAGGTAAATTGTTCTGAAATATTCTTCTCCTAGTTTTTAATGTCATAATTCACAATAATGCTGGAGATGTTCAGGGGAAGTGATGAATATATGAGATTTGTACAAAAAACATCAAGAAATGTAATCCTTAGGATTTCATAAAATTTAATTTAGCTGATAATCATAAATTCATGGGACATAGCTGGTGAAGACTCTCTACTATTAGTTTTGAACAAATAATTTGATATCTTTTACCACTTGTGTCTCTCCAAATCTTGATAGAGATTCCAGTGGAGATACATCATGATATAAGGATCCATATCCTCATGTTGATTCAAAATCTCATTGAACATGGATGATATCATGAAACACTAAACATCTATAGCATTATTCAGTTGTTTCCCACATATAGATAGATTATCATCACTTGCTTCATATGGAGGCATAACTAATAATGGTTCATCCAACAAATACCATTTCATTTTATGGTGAAGGATGAAGATGAAATACATAAAAAAATTCGAACATTTAGGCCTATGAGATGGTCTTATTTCCCAATCAAGGATCATAATGATATTTTTGATGTCATTTTTTATGTTATTTATAAAAATAAGATAAGAAGATATTTATTAAATTATATGAGATATTTTAGGCAAGAAAATAAATATTATATTTATTACAGTTCCATTGTTTTATTGGAAACCAATATCTACCACCAAGGGATTCAAAATATCCCATTGCATAGATATTCAAGTGGATATGAACCACATTACCTTACAAAGAAAAAAACATTGGTTTGTGAAGAAGTATGAATGGTTTCATGTAGGCATTCCAAATTCCAACTACATTAATTCAATGTTCCTTGGTCTACTGAGTGGACACCCCAATACATAAATCATTAATTTAGATTTACAAAATATTTTCCTCTATGGATCACTATGTCCTACTTTAGAATTTAACCCTATATGTGGACAATTTTATGATAACCCAAAACACAATTTTAGAATTATTGAATAACTGAAAGCACTATAACCTGGGATGTCCAATTATTTTAAACTGTAGTTTGATTCTAACCAATTTAATGCAAGGCTATAATGAGTTATTATTTTATTCAGGGTTTATATCCATGAATGAAAAAATTTATAATTATTACCTTTACCAAATGCTTGTAAATATTAAGTGGGATTACTTAAGTGATTATCCATGTCTGAGAAAATATTTATGAATAATCTATTTTATTTTAGTTCCATCATGCATGGTTATTAATTCATTAACTATGTGATCACAAAAACTCATCCACAATTAAATAACCACCTTGATAAAAATAAAATAAATGGTATGATCAGGTGCGTGTAATAATAGTTAGCTTATCTAGAGTTTTACAAATTAATATTTTACATAGTGGAAAACACCTTGAACCATTGATGATCATATTAGAGATTTCCCCCTATCTACATATGTATCTCTATGTATTTGTTTCATCTCATTTCAAAACATTAACTGCCTCTACTATCTTGGGAGATCTATCCATTACATATTCCTATTACTCACATGTAAGTGAGGGGGAAATGGGTTTACATAAAAGAAACCATGGCGACTAAGGACATACATAATTATGAGGAGAGAAGCCATGCATGCCAACAATTTAAATTAATAATAAATTAAATGAAACCAATCCCATGAAAAAATGTCTTCACAATCTCATGATCATCCACTATAATTAAACAAATTAAAAATTCTATAAAATCTATTATTCGAATATTAAAATCCTTATTTATGATAAATAATAATCAAATAAATTAATTATTATCATTATTTAATCAATAATTGTATCTCAATTGTTATTATAGCTTCCTTGACATTCACATTGATTTTAATTTTAAGCCAATTAAATAAAAACTGTGAAATTAACCTTATACATAAACATAACATACAGTCAACATGGTGAATAACTGTCCAAATCAACCCAACATGTATTATACTCATATATTAGTTTAATATTGCGATATATGGAATACATGACCTATCATGTGCTTTCATAGTGTGAAAATCACGAATGTTAACATGAATTACAAGATTTTTAAGCCATGTGTAATGATTCAATTCACATATAGAAACAACTATTAACAAGACTCGTCCATGATATTTATATATGTACATTATATAGATATTAATTAATTAATTATATATATATATATATATTAAAACTTATGACATGGTGTGTCCTGTATTTATGATCACAAAAAGGTTCATGTTTTATGGTTTATACTATATAGTAAATAAATTATAAAATTGTATAATTGGAAAAACTACATGGAATTTAGATATGATCTACCCTACATATACATCTGTCTCTATCTATATGAGGTACTCACCTTGGGACTTAGGAGGTGAATCAAACCTTAGAAACAGGATTTCATGGAATGTACAATGGGATTCACACTATGTGATCACCAAATATATGATCGCTATTAATGTAGGTCGTGTCAGGAATACATGGCTCGTTATTAGATCAACGAGACTACACATCAGGAAGATTGAATAAACGATGTGTACTCTCACTAAACAGGAACCATCTTTTCTTGTTCAACATGTTGTGCATTAAATAACTCCACTATGTGTCATCAATGCACAAGCGTTAAGTAATTCATGAAATAAATCTTGGTGCATTGACCAGAAGTACACAATTTATAATTCTGATAGCATGGTGTTTACTCAAGTGTTATCTAGAAAGAATCATTGGATCTTCCTATAGAGTTCCTTGATTTTATATTAATCATTAAATAAATCACTTTCAATAGATCATTGAGAAATAAAGGATGTATAACCAGATATCACAATTTAGATTAAAAGAACGACAGAATTTGAATAGAAAAACTAAATTAAAAATGCATAAATAAACAATGAATTTAATTAATCATAAAAATTCATGTGACAAATCTAATCCAACTTGTTGGTTCATGGTGATCAAGAAGCCTTTTGATGGGAGGTATCCCTCGTATCCTTTTGTCATGATCGATGATCAATCAAAGAATAAGTCATTTCATAATCACAATAATCAATGGAATTGAATAAAAAATAGAAAATAATAAATGCAATGAAACCAAATAGAGGGGATCATAAAATATTAATTATAATCAATTTAATTAGATAAAAATTACCTCAAACGAATTCTTTCTTTGTTGATGAGTTGGTGGAAGATTTAACACCCCGACCCCAGCTACCCAGAGTCTGCGCATTACATCGTAACATTGGCATGATAACAAAAGTTCAAGTCTCAAAAGAACGATTAGTTTAGTAGCCTTGGAAACACTAGATATGTTCATAAATATGACATTACATCATAAAGTGAAAAACTACAATAACAAAGTCTTCATAGTTTACACTCATATCCTCTTCTGACTATCCCTGCAGGTCATTCATAAAAGACTTCATCACATCCTGGACAATATTAAAACATTGAAAGGGGTGAGCTCAAATTCTCAGTAAGGATAACAATATTGCGGAAGCTTTAATCAATAAACATAAACATTTAAGGCAATGTATAACTAAAACAAAAGCCTTTTTAAACTTGAACTTCAGCATAATATGGAAAAAATAAAATCAAATAATTCCATTTACTTACTCACATGGATATTCTACTAGTCGAATAATCCCATGCAATATTAATAACCACTTTCATAATGATGGAATGCATAATGCTAGACTATCATAACCACGTAGCCAAGGCCTCGTGCCAAGACTACAAATAAGATTTTGTCAAGGCCTTGTGTCAAGACACTAGTTTGTCTCATGAGACCTGCTGATGCATCGAGGAGCTATAACAAGCTCCACCCGTCACTTATTAAGTCCAATGCATTCCTCATATTAACAGGTTTAAACATATCATAAACCATAACATAATTGTATCACATAAAACATGCATAAAGGAAACATAACATTTCCATATTTCAATCACAATATATCAATAGAACACATTGATATAATAAAAACCTTATCAAAACCATTTTCAATAACAAAATAAATGAAAAGTTAAAACTTGGTTTTTTTGTTTTTCATTTAAAATATAGTTATGGCTTGTTGGGGAAGCTGAAACTCAAATAATGGTCATGGCGGCAGAGAAGTCATTGTCACCACATACGTATGAAAAGAAAAAGATTCATTTTGTCCTTTAGTAAAACGCTTCGTATAAAAAGAATCATTTTGAATAAATGTAAAAGTCAAAGGGGTTTATACACCGTATAAAAGAAAGTTGTGTATAAAACAAAATATGCCTCAATAAAAGGAGATTGAGACGAAGACCCTTAAAAAGATCATTTTATTAAATAAAGTCAGTCTATTATGTGTAATCACTATCAGTACACATAAATAAATTACAAATACAAGATAGGACATAATAATATCATGACATAATTTGAAAGTAGGAGATTAACCCAAAGAACAAAAATTGGGATAAGAAGTTCCCTTACCTTGTGTACGAATTCACTCGAACCTTCCGTGATCTCATGAATAATAAACTAGACTTAATTTATAATTTCTTATGAACCTTTTTCAATTTTATTATTCATTTTATATCACTTATTACCATGTTATGAACATTATGTAATTATTTATGTTAATAACGGTCGTTTTGATGATCATAGGTACTTGAGTCAAAAATAAACTTCTAATAATTACACTTTGATCATGTTGTAATATATCCATTATATTTCAATTATATTCATGATGTATATATCATATAAATAATTTATATCCAGTATATACATTCATTTATAATATTACATTACATTTAGAGATAAGAATTGAAATGCATTGTTCATAGAGACGATAAGCCGTACGTATGCATGAATGCTACTTTCATTTATATTTCATATTTAATGTAATGAAGATATAATTATATAAAGGTATAATATAATTCCATTATAATATAATGTATAATACCATTTAATCCATCCTTTATACATCCCACATATGGCATTAACGATTCAAATCACATTGAGGGGGTGGTAGTCTGCACTTCCTAAAATGAAATTATCACGTTTACCCATAATGGAAATCATAAAGTATGATATAAATGAGAAATACATAAGCATAAGGAAAACATAAACATAATATATATATCATATATGAAAATACTGTCCTCAAAATGGACACCATTAGAGGTGTTAAAAGAATATTGAACAATCATCGTTTCGTGAGGCAGTATTTCGCCACCCAATGAAACAATATGTTCTTTAACAATTAGACGAAGGTGTGTGTAAGTTTAAACAAAATAATTATCATAAAAACATCCTAGTATATTTTAGATACTGGTTTTGTTACAAAATAAAGGAATAAAAATAGATTATGGGGTTGGAGAAGCAAAATAAAACAAAACAACATTATAGAAGACATTGCCTTAAAATTGGGTAAATCTTTTTGATTTGAGCCAAAGGCTTCCTTGGGAAGACATCTACCTAAATTGATGCTTCTAAGAGTAATGGAGGGAAGTTGAGAGAGTATGTGGGCAGAGTTTGGCCGAGGAAAAAGGCTTTTAAGGTGTGAGAAAGGTGGTAGTGGTGGGGGCCTTTTATAAGAGGAGAGAAGGGGCACTTTTGGAAAGATTGAAATGTTACAATATTATGAAATGATTTTTCTGATTCTAAAGGTCCCAAACTTATATATTTCGAGGATAAGGTGGTAAGGGTTAGAAATCTACTCATCCAATATGTTTTTGACAAGTTTATGTCTTAGATTTTACATTATCTTTTCATTTTATTTAAATCGTTAATTAATGAGGTAATCACTGCATCATCATGGTGTCATAAATAATTTAATTTATTTAATTTATAAACATTATAAACAAAATATCATGATGTAAAAATATTGTTATCTTTCTAATGAATATTTATATTCAAAAATATGACTTGTATAACCCCATTTAAAAATTATTTTAGTAAAATAACTAATGTTTTTGACATTTTTATTTTAACTTTAAATAAAAGTTATTTATGTCATTTTCCTACCAAAGTGGCTCCACGAGGTCCCCAAGTTCACCCATGGATTGTATTGGTCAGCGATGACACATCCAATATGGGTAGGACATGTGTAATGGTATTTTCATATTTTTATAATATCATTTTTACCTTAAATTTCACTAATTACCTTTAATCGCAATTAATTAAACTTAAAAGTTACTATTCACAAAAAAATTATTTTAATCCCCTTGAACCAAATTTTACTTCCTAATGACAACCATGTATTTTTTATTATTGAAAATAAAATCACAGAAGTGGTAATGTTTCATTTAAACGAAAAATCAGTTTTTTAACTACCACTTAATGGTTTCACTATTCATCAAAAATTGAAGTTTTTCATAACAATGAAAAACATTTCACCCTAAGCTATAATTGAAATTCCGAATTCAAAAATGATTTCTATTTTACAAAATTCCAAACATATAAGTTTCATTAATTAATTTTATAATTAATTCCCACTGTCACAACAAATAGCGTGTTTTTAAGAAACAATATGTATCAAAAGATTGACAATTGTTTATATCCAATTTCAAAGTGAAATTAATTCTAATGAACACCAATGGATAAAATGGTAAAAATATATTCTAATTATACTTTAAAACCACTCAATAATATAATTTATCACCATAAATTATTTTGATTAAAAAATTTGTATTTATGTATTTTTCACTCTTCATAGAAAATTGGATGTTCTCAGAGAATTAAAAAAAATTCAACTTAGGATAATTTCGATATTCCAAATAAAAAAATGAAGTCCATTTTGTAATATAAAATTTATATAATTTCAAAAAGGGGGTATTACTATTCATAACTACTATTTTGATTGGTCGCGGTGTGTTAGAATCTCGAACTTCTGTACAATGCAAGCTATTGAATTTTTGAAAGAGGAGCGTATCGTGAAAGCTTGGGGCGTTACATTCTCCCATCCATCAATAAATTTCATCCTCAAAATTTGAAAATGTTCTTCAAAAATAAAAGGTTTAAAATAGAAAATACCTTTGTGGAAAACCCACATCGGAAATAGGGTTAATATGAATATAACATTAAAAGAAAGAAAGAGAAGTACAAAGGTCACCCGAGATAGCCCATAGTAGGATTATATGAAAATACGGATATGGAGGAGGAAAAAAACATCATGGACTGATGGAGAGTTGTAGAAAATAGGATTATGAGAATGTTAACCATAAGAAAATCACAAACTTGTGATTGGTTAAACGGTTATTGAATCCCCAGTTGGAAAAGTTTACTGACAACGTTTTTGTTTTAAGTAACCTTTCATAAAGTTGAGGAATTTATTTAAGTGATTTACTAAGAATGTAACAAAATATACTTACTTGTCATGTAGGCTTTCATTCATTAATAAATTTTTACCACGAACCCATCCTTCACTCCAAATGGTAATAGAACTCAAAAATATTCTATTTATCCTAATTGTATAAGGTTCCAAATATTAACACATACCATTTAGATTCGGAAAACTATTTTGTAATAAACAGGGACTTCTTGTATGCTAGTTGAATGTAATAAAGGTTTGTCGCACTATGGTTGTGGGTTCGATTCCTGTAGCTTTGTCCGACGCGACGGGTTATCCCCCAACCTGCAGGTTGTCCTTTTCCTAAAACTATAGTATTCCAAAATAATCTTTAGAAATTTTTTAACCTTAAATAATACTATCCAAGGTTCAACTTAATCCATTCCAACATATATTGTTTTAAAAAATACCTCTGTCCAGACTTTCTCTAAAAGGTCTCTAAATTCCAAAATCAATTGTAACATCAGATTCCCCAAAAAAATTAATGTTTCTCTTTTTGACACATACTAATAATATGATTACCTTCATCATATTAAAACCTTACTGAAACAACAAGTACTGCAGTATAATCCTTATATATATCACATTATTCTTATAACCAGAATATAATCTTTGAGTCCAAAAGCACCAATACATTAATTATTCCACTTCAACTGTAGTAATAGCATAAGATTGGCCTTTATCCATTCGTCTTTTCTGAGGTAATTATCCCTGACGCTTAGGACATTAATTTGCATAATGCCCTATTTCCCTACAATTGTAGCATTCAACATTGATAGCCTCTTTCTTTCCCTTACAATCACGCGCCTGGTGACATTTTTCCCCACATTTATAACAAACTCCCATTACTTTTAGGCAAGTACCAGGGTGATTCTTCATGAAATTGTCGCATAATGGAAAATCCTTCTTTCCCTTTTTCCCTTTATCTGTCTCTTGTTCCACCGTTCTCTTATTCTCTTGCTTTACTTTATTGTTATAAGACTTAGAGAATACCATTTCTGTCTTGATAAAACATGAGACAATATCTTCGTATGACGAGAAGGATTGTGAGACTAAGGCTCGAAGGAGAAATGGTTTTAACCCATCAAAGAAATGATCAATCTTACTTCTTGGGTTACATATATAATCTGATTCATGCCTCACTAACTGTGTAAAGTTAGACTCATACTTTGCGACATTCTCATCCTCCTTCTGCCTCAGACTCATAAATTGCCTTTCCATATCTGCTCTATGGTCACGAGGAATGTACTTTTCTAAGAAATGCTCTTTGAACTCTTTCAATTCCATATTTGATACTTCATCATCTTCCTTTGTATTTTGAATCAATGACCACCATTGATCAGCATATCTAGTGAGGCGGTAAACTGCCAGAAAAACCTTTTCTCTTTCACTACTCCCCAAGGCATGGAATATTTTCTCTATGGAGTTTATCCATTGCTCAGCTACTAATGGATATGTACCCCCATTAATTTTTGGTGGTTGTTGCCTCATGAAGCGGTCTAACATTGATCCTCCACGTTGCAGATCAGGGTGCTCCATATGAGTAAGGTTATTATTCATAACCTGAGTGATTTGTCCCAGTATGGTAATAAGTTGATCAATACCAGTTGTATATCCAGCTCTATAATAATTATCTTGAGTAGGAGGGAAATCCCTACATGGAGTGCGTCCATTGATATGGTTTCCATTCCTTCCACTAGGCGCCATTTCTAAACAATGGAATAAACTAGATTATTTTATGAATCAAAATACATAATTCCATACTTATATAATACTTAACATAAATTGAACTATTTATGGATATAATCCATAATAATAAAAATGTTTTCTTTGAGGAAGTATATACTCATAATCCTTCATAGTGGTTTGTAAAGAAAACGAGAATTATCCTAAGCATATCCCCCGAGAGTGTCGTAACCAAGAGTGCAGCAAGGCCCGTTGTCGTGCACCCGTTCCCGTTCGAGTCTATCTCAAAGTGGTGTTTTCGGGTTTTACCCCTAGATACATTTATGCCAGAGCTACCTCTACCTGCTCTTATCTAGACAGGGATGTATTGCTCGGAAAACTCACAAAATCTCTATAATACCAAAATTCTAGGAAGTTCTTATATACTAATCCTCAAAGTCTATCTTCGAGCTATGTGCTCTAATCAAAGTTTATCTAAATATAGCTTACATGTTTAGTACTAAACTGCCTCTGATACCAACTGTAATGCCCTGACCCCAGCTACCCAGAGTCGGTTCATTACTTCGTAACATTGTCATGATCACAAAAGATCAAGTCTTGAAAGAACGATTAGTTTAGTAGCCTTGGAACCACTAGATATGTTCATAAATGTTACATTACATCATAATGTGGAAAACTACAATAACAATGTCTCTATTGTCCACACTCATATCCTATTCTAACTATCCCTACAGGTCATTCATAAAATACTTCTTCACATCCTGGAAAATATTAAAACATTGAAAGGGGTGAGCTCAGATGCTCAGTAAAGATATCAATATTGCGGAATCTTTGATTAATAAACATAAACATTTAAGGCAATGTATAACTAAAAAAAGCTTTTTTAAACTTGAACATCAGCATAATATCGAAAAAATAAAATTAAATAATGCCATTTACTTACTCACATGGATATTCTACTAGTCGAATAATCCCATGCAATATCAATAACCACTTTCATAATGATGGAATACATAATGCCAGACTATCTTAACCACGTAGCCAAGGCCTCGTGTCAAGACTACAAATAAGATTTTGTCAAGGCCTCATGCCAAGACACTAGTTTGTCTCATGAGACCTGCCGATGCATCGAGGAGCTATAGCAGGTTCCACCTGTCACTTATTAAGTCCAATGCATTCCTCATATGAACAGGTTTAAACATATCATAAACCATAACATAATCGTAACACATAAAACATGCATAAAGGAAACATAACATTTCCACATTTCAATTACAAGATATCAATACAACACATTGTTATAATATAAACCTTATCAAAACCATTTTCAATACCAAAATAAATTAAAGTTAAAACTTGGTTTTTTATTTTTCATTTAAAAAAAAGTTATGGCTTGTAGGGGAAGCCGAAACTCAAATAATGGTCACGGCGGTGGAGAAGTCATTGTCGCCGCATACGAACGACAAGAAAAACATTCTTTTTGTCATTTAGTAAAATTCTTCGTATAAAAATATTCCTTTTGAATAAATGTAAAAGTCAAAGGTGTTTATACACCGTATAAAAGAAAGTTGTGTATAAAACAAAATATGCCTCAATGAAAAGAGATTTAGACGAAGACCCTTAAAAAGATCATTTTATTAAATAAAGTATGTCTATTATGTGTATTCACTATATGTACACATAAATAAAGTACAAATACAAGATAGGACATAATAATATCATGACATAATTTGAAAGTCAGAGATTAACCCAAAGAATGAAAATTGGGTTAAGAAGTTCCCTTACCTCGTGTCCGAATTCACTCGACCGTTCTTTGATCTCCTAAATAATAAACTAGAGTTAATTTATAATTTTTAAGAACCTTTTTCAAGTTTACTATTCATTTTATATGACTTATTACCATGTTATGAACATTATGTACTTATTTATGTTAATAACGGTCGTTTTGACGATCTTAGGTACTTGAGTCAAAAATAAACATCTTATAATTACACTTTGTTCATGTGGTAATATATCCATTATATCCATAATTATATTAATGATGTATATATCATATACATCATATATATCCAGTATATAAATTAATTTATAATATTACATAACATTTAGAGGTAAGAAATGAAATGCATCTTTCATGGAGATTGTAAGCCATACGTACGCATGAACACTACATTCATTTCTATTTCATATTTAATGGAATGAAGTTATAATTATATAAAGGTATAATATAATTCTAGTATAATATAATGTATAATACCATTTACTCCATCCTTTATACATCCCACATATGGCATTAACGATTCAAATCACGTTGAGGGGGCGGTAGTCCGCATTTTCTAAAATGAAATTATCGCGTTTACCAATAATGGAAATCATAAAGTATGCTATAAATGAGAAATAAATAAGCATAAGGAAAAAATAAACATAATATATATATCAAATATAAAAATAGTTTCATCTAAATGGCCCCCATTAGAGGTGTTAAAACAATATTGAACAATCATTGTTTCGTGAGGCAGTATTTCACCACCCACAGAAACAGTATGTTGTTTAACCATTAGACGAAGGTGTGTGTAAGTGTAAACCAAATACAAATCATAAAAACATCCTATTATATTTTAGATACTGGTTTTGTTACAAAAGAACGGAATAAAAAGTTTAATGCGTTGGAGAAACAAAATAAAACAAAATAACATTAGAGAAGACATTACCTTAAAATCGGGTAACTCTTTTTGATTTGATCCAAAAGGCTTACTTGGGAAAACTTCTGCCCAAATTGAGGCTTCTAAGAGTAAGGGAGGTAAGTTGAGAGATTATTTGGGCAGAGTTTGGCCGAGCCAAAAGGCTTTGACGGTGTGAGTAAGGTTGCACTGGTGGGGGCCTTTTATAAGAGGAGAGAAGGGGCACTCTTTTAAAGATTGAAATGGTACATTATTATGAAATGTGTTTTCAGATTATAAAGGTCCCAAACATATATATTTCTAGGATAAGGTGAAAATGGTTCGAAATATACTCATCCAATAGGTTTTTTACAAGTGTAAGTCTTAGATTTTACATTATTTGTTCATTTTATTTAAATCGTTAATTAATGAGATAATCGCTGCATCATCATGGTGTCATAAATAATTTACTTTATTTAATGTCTAAAAATAATAAAAAAATATCATAATGTAGGAAATATTTTTAGCTTTATAATGAATATTTATATTAAAATATATGACTTGTATAACCCCATTTAAAAATTGTTTTAGTAAAATAACTTATGTTTGTGACATTTTTATTTTAACTTTAAATAAAAGTTATTTATGTCATTTTCCTACCAATGTGGCTCCATGGGGTCCACAAGTTGACACATGGATTGTATCGGTCATCCATGACACATCCAATAGGTGTAACAGAATTTTCATATTTTTATAATATCATTTTTACCTTAAATTTTACAAATTACTTTTAATAACGATTAATTAAACTTAAAAGTTACTATTCACCAAAAAAATTATGTTAATCCCATTGAACCACATTTTACTTCCTAATGAAAACCATGTATGTATGATTTTTTAAAATCAAATCACAGAAGTGGTAATGTTTCATTCAAACGAAAAATCAGTTTTTTAACTACCACTTAGTGGTTTCACTATTCATCAAAAATTGAAGTTTTTCAGAACAATGCCAAAATTTCACCCTAAGTTATAATTGATATTCCAAATTCAAAAATGATGTCTATTTTACAAAATATCAAAATATAAGTTGCATTAATTAGTTTTATATTTAATTTCCGTTGTCACAACAAATAGCGTGTTTTTAAGAAACAATATATATCAAAAGATTGACAATTGTTTATGTCCAATTTCAAAGTGAAATTAATTCTAATGAAAACCATTGTATAAAATGGTAAAAATATATTCTAATTATACATTAAAAACACTGAATAATATAATTTATCACTATGAATTATTTTGATTAAAAAATTTGTTTTTATGTATTTTTCACTATTCATAGAAAATTGGAAGTTCTCAAAGAATTACAAAAAATTCAACTTAGGATAATTTCTATATTCTGAATACAAAAATGAAGTCCATTTTGAAATATAAAATTTATATAATTTCAAAAAGTGGGTATTACTATTCATAACTACTACTTTGATTGGTCGCGGTGTGTTAGAATCTCGAACTTGCGTACAATGCAAGATATTGCATTATTGAAAGAGAAGCGTATCGTGAAAGCTTGGGGCGTTAAAGAAGATCTATAGTCTGACGTCATTGTATTGCATAAACCATGTTTATATTTCCTTTAGCAGTGATGCATAATTGTTCCAGGAATATGTAAAAATTGGTGAATAATTCTCCAAGTGATAGCACAACAGAACCTTGTTCTAACATTATCCAACTTTGATCACATCGAGAACTCCATCCAATGCATTCTCCTAGATCTTGTGGAGGATTATTTATATCTATTATTAGGGGAGTTCTTGGAGATGGGAGCTCTCTACGCCTGAGTGGATTCTCCAAATATTTTGTTCATAACATAGCAAAATGAATTTTCTTATTGAAAATATAATATAATTGGGTATTTATAATAATAGGGTTAAAATAAAATAATTTCATAACATATTTTTTAGGTTTTTAATAATAGGAAAACCGCATGTTAAATAATAATAGTAATATTATTTTTTGACAAGTCATTAACATGAGAATTATAATTCAATTATATTTTATTAAGTAATTTTAAAAATATATTATTTTCTCACCAGACCATTAAACATGGTATACCAGTACTTCATTATATTAATTTCTCCTTGATATATTTATATATATTAAATAAATAAATTTAACAAAATTATATTCCAAAAAAATAAATATATATTATATTCACTAAATAGAAAAAAATATTTTTTAAATATTCCATAGATAATATATTCTCTGAAATAACATCTGATGTAATAAATGCAGTCAAGAATACATGAATAATTATTAAACAACATATGAGAATTATATTTAATCTACATATTAAATATTTAATAATAATATATTATTTATGGGATATTCTAAATACACATAATGTGTGATCCTCTAGGCCTATTTCTTATTGGATTATAAAAAGTAGCCTAAAGTACAATGTTAGTGTCCTAAAACACACCATGAAACCCATGATGATTGAAATTAATGCTATAAAGAAAAATTCACCTCATAAAATATCATGATAGGTAATATAATCCCTTTATCATAACATGTATAATTGAGCAGAATTAATGTCAGTTTTATCAAACTATATGTTCAATATTAATTTCTTTGAGACTCAAAAAATATAACTTGTTTATAGATCACCAAGGAAATGAATTTATTTATACCATATCACTTCCATCAATGGAATTGAGATATTATATTTTTTAATAGAACAGAATATATATAACACTACATGATTTCATAGTATGCAATCATTTTAATGTAATTTAATAGCTTATATTTCATGGAACACCGACATGGCTTGAGTTATACTCAAGATTGAGTTTATGTGAAACAAAATATTAATGTTATAATTATTTAAATGATATATTTATTTATCTATTAAAATTAATAATATGAATATTAGTAGATAAATTTTAAATGATATTAATAATTTTTTCACCTAAAAAATCATATCTATATTGAAATGTATATGATTTGTTAAAGTAGTTATATATTTAGAAAAACTATTTTCATAAAAGAACTACTTTTTATCTTCCTTTGTGAAAAATAATAAAATTAATTTAAGAAACTACAAAAAATTTAATTTGGTAAAATAGACTTCATTTTTGTATTCAGAATATAAATATTTTATTAGGGTGAATTTTTGGTATTTTTCTAAATCCTTTCAATTTTTGATGAATAGTGAAAAAGACTACATTGTTGTTTAAAACCAACATTTTATTTAAATAATTACCTTTTTATTTAAATTTTTTTTAATGTCAAAATAGATTCATAATATCTATATTATTCTTATGACATTCATTGGAGTCATTTTATAATAATATTAGATATATAAAATTTTATTGAACTTCTTAACATCTTTGACCTACCTTCTAAGAACAATTGAAAATTTGAAAAATAATGTGACTTTACCACTTCTATGAGTTGAATATCAAAAATCCAAGAGACATGGTTCTCATTAGTAAGTAAAATGTGGTTCAATTGGATTAAATAATTTTTCATGAATAGTTAATTTTGGATTTTATTTACCACAGTTATAAAAATGGGGTAATTAAAGATAAAAATAAAATTTCAATTACCCTTAAAGATGTCTTAATTCTATTGGATAAGTTTATTTCGACCATAATATTCCTTAGGATAAAAATATTATCCTTTTTTATCCATATTTATTAAATTAGGACATTTATTATATTTTATTTAAAAAAGATTTAATAGTGTTCATTTCAACGTTTACTAAATAATTCATTTTTAATATAGTGTTGCACATAAGATAAATTTGACTATAAGTTTTCATTATAAATATATAATGATTTCAAACATTATGTTATTTTATTTATAATTTTGAGACATTAAATAATTAATGTTATTAATGACACAATGAAGATCTGGTAATTACCTTAATAATGAAATATTTAAATAATTATTATTATAAATATTAAAATAAATTTAAATTGAGACTTTTGAAGAATTTCAAAAATAAATTAGTGGCTAATATTAAAATTTACCACTAATTCGTGGAATTATAACAGAAGTAATAATTTTTTTATGACTTATAAAAACGAAATACTAAATAGTGTCAAATTGGACATTTATGAGTTATTAAAACAAATACTATATTATTAAATAAGAAATATTCATAAAAATATACAATACGGATGAAGGGCCTAGTTAAGATCATATATGTCATTACATAACCAATTATGTATCTTTTGGAATTTTATAGTATGTTTATTTACCATATAGTGTAATAATAAAAGAAGACATGGAAAAAGTTATATTATTTAACTAATAGTTAAATCTAACATATAAGATTAATATGGTGACCAAAACTTTTTTAAAACCTATTCATTTAAGGAAATTTTTCCCATACCCACCGATTCCTCGTAATAAATCCATTTGGATCTATTATAAAATGAAAATTATTTTAGAATAAAATAATATTCCAATCTTTTCATAAAGTTCCCATAACCTCTCTTATAAAAGGGTACTTCCCCTTCTCTAATATTAACACATCCAAAGCCATTTGGCATGGCCAAAACCAACTCAATTATCCTCCCAAATACCCACACTTAATAATAGATGCCATAAATTGATCATAAAGAAAACTTGTGGATCCCTTTTGTTTAAATCAAAAGGAAGCACCCGATGAAGAGGTAATTATTTCACCACCTCTTTCAAAGTAATTTTCCACTTACACATATTCATTATCTTTTTTTACATAATAAGATATTATCTCTAGTAAATTCTAAATCAATTTATGTAATTATTAATTTGGTAAAACCATATTCATTGTTTTATCCATCATATGAATGAAAAAGTCACCATACGTGCATACACATGGCTTACCGTCTCCACTTCGTGGTGTAGTTTGTTATTCAAGACTTAATAATTTGGATGGGTAATATAATAATTGTAATTTATGTAAATAAAATATATAACATTTAAATTATTCTTTATTTATAATATACCATCCAATAATATTCGATTTCGCCATCAATAGAATGAAATTTTCGCTCATACGTACGTACGACTTACCGTCTCCACGACACGATGAGATTTCATTCCCCATCGTAACCATTAATGAATAAAATTTATTTTAGGTTTAAAAATTATTTTTAAGAAATTAATATCATTCTGGATATGAATAAAACTCTTCCCATCCATAACAAACATGACTTACATAGATATACATATTACGGACAATGAATCAGTTAACACCCGAAATAATGATAATACTGTAATATTTTTAACAAAGTAATATTCTAGGATCATATATGATACAATATCTATGTATGTGGTACTTGTATAATTTAATATCAATTATTTAACCATTATACAGGTTTTTAACATACCCTCGACTACGGAACAATACATGTAAGGGGTTTTCATCTCACTTTTTATTTCTTTGAGGTTCATGATATATTTGCAACTATTTACATTTGTGTGGATGATGTACATCCCATGATTTTTTTCATTGAGTAAAATACTTTTTATAGGTATTTAAATCTTCATTTTATGATCATTCTTTCATGGGGTGTATGTTTCATAAGATACCAAATTGGTAAGGGAATTGTAAATTTTAATTTACACACATTGGGTATTCCGCATTATTCATTGATTATTTAAATGTAATATTATGTGTGAAATAACTATTTATATATGTATTAATTCACACTACCCTTTGTGTGGATATACTTTTTTTACACATAATTAATCTATTGAAATATTCTCATTTCCTTGATATGATTTAAATTAGGGTAATCTTAACTAAATTTCCATTTATTGATATAAAAATCCAAGTCATTGGTTTTGTTTTTAAAAATGTATGTGTGAATGTCCTATGATTTATTTACATTTAATTCCAATTATATTGAGTGTTTTTATAATTTTAACATATAATTATGTTATTGATTAATCCTTAATATTGGGATACATTCTTTATAAATGATTCCAAATAAATTTACATTATATTGAGACTTCATTATTGTTACGCGTAAATTCACTTTTATATGGGGTATATTTTGTACATTGAAATATTACATCATGAATCCATTTATTCTCATGATATTATATCAATTTTTTGGGATATTATTCTTTGTATTGAATGGGTTATGTTTGACTATGGGTGTGATATTTTTATACCATTGATGGTTATTGTTAATGTATTGACATTTCGTATGATTGTTTTAATAAGAATATGATTCTACCACGTCATATGAGGAACTAATTTGGATGTAGTAAGTGACGGGAGGGGCCCGCTATAACCCCTCAATGCATTAGTAGGTCTCCTAAGACAAACTATTTTCTTCGCACAAGGCCTTCACAAATATTTTATTTGTAGTCTTGGCACGAGCCCTTGACTATGTGGTTATGATGTCTAGAATTTTTCATTCCATCTTTATGAGATTACCTATTGACATTACATGTGATTATTCTACTAGAAAATGTCAATGTGAATAAGTAAATGGAATTATTTAATTAATAATTTCCATATTATGTTGATGTGTATGTTTAAAATTCTTCTGTTTTAGTCCTATATATTAGCTTAAATTTTTATGCTAAGTAATGATAAGTTTCTAATATATTTTTTTCATTTCTGAGCAACTGAGCTCACACCTTTATTTTGTTTTATTATTCACAATATATGAAGATGTATATTATGATTGACCTGTAGGGGTAGGCGAAGAGATATGGGTGTCTTCCAAGGAGACAAAATGTTGTTTTTTATTTCATAATGTAATGTAAAAATTTTGTATGTATCTAGTCCTTATAAGGCTTCAAAACTAATCGGAATTTCGGGACATGATCATTTTTGATCATGCCAATGTTATTTAATAATGAACCGACTCTGGGTAACTAGGTTCAGGGAGTTATAGTTGGAATAAAAGGATGTTTAGAACATGAATTGGAAACTAAATTTAGAAAAACTTGATTAGAGAACATTACTCTATGATAGTCTTTCAAAATTAGTATAGAAGAACTTCAACAAATTTTAGTAATGTGGATATTTTATGTGGTTTCCGAGTAATACATCTCTGTCTGGATACTAATAGTGGACATGGTTTTGGTATAGATATAACTAAGAGTGAAATCTTCTATATGGAGTCTCGGGTTTGACCTAGGGTATCCTGATACTCAACAACGGGCCTTACTGTGAACTGGGATTGACACTCTCAAGGGATAATCATAGGATAATTAACATTTTCTATTCCAATGACTTTAAATAATTTTTATATATGATGAGTATAAATAAACTTGGTTAAATCCTATGGATTTCTATTTTTAAAATAAGTTTTCATGATATTCTCTAAATGATTTTCTGACTACTATTACTCACACTATGCATTTTTTTTAGTCAATGGATGGATTCCAAGGAATTCATAGTACCATTGAACATTAAGTACAAGGTGGACTAAGTGGTGGAAATGAGCAATGAAATGGAATGTTGATGGGTGTAAAATATATTGTTTTCATATGGAATCATTTTTCAAAAAATATGTTAAACAACAAATTCATTAATCAACTCGTGAACTAAAAAAGAAGCGAAATGCATAAAATAATAATAACTCAAGTAGTGGAGACCATAAAGAAAAGAAAGATCAATATACATCATGCAGAAAATTTTGAAGGATACGCCCTATGAATGTTTCTAAATGGAACGAATTAATGGTTTATGTATAGTAAATAAGGACATAAAGTAATGAATTCCTGTGAAATAATGAAGATTACTAGTGATGAAAATAAATATGATCCTAATAATACATTAACATTCATTTTTTGTAAAATTAGGGGACAATGGCATAACCTGAGTCAATGAACTATTCTATAGGATAACCTATTGGTAAAGTAAGAACATATGTGGAAATAAATGGATGAAAAAAGTTTAAAAGTATTAATTCAATTTTTTGATGGGATTACATTGAAAGAATATTCTCTTATATTTGTAACCCAGTAACTTTTTATGTGAAAATTCTATTTGAGGAAGAATAATCTTTTATTTTGAGTATATAATTATAAAGAACCTTTTGGGATTATATGATCCTTGAATTTGAGGTAATTATATATTAATACTTTTAGGGATAAAATTGTGAGTAATGAGGTATCATTTATGGTTAAAATATGTTATGGTTATTTTTGTGGGATTTATCTCATTTTCAAGATAGTTATAAAATTATATAGTTTTCGGAAAAAAGACAATAGGAAGACCATGTGACAATCAGTCACATCAGATAATGATTCAAGAATTGAACCATAAACCAAAGTGTGACTGGAAATTATCACCTACCACTAGACTATGTGAAGACCCTGGTTAGTATAAATAATTATTCTTAGTAAAATGATTTTATTTTTCAAGAATATTTTTATTTTGAAAACTTATGATTTATCAAATTGAAATCCTTAATATAGGAAAATGATTTAGTGATTAAGTGATAAATGTTATTTTGGAATACATTCACTCTTTTGGGAACACTATATGCCTATGAAAAATAGAATACTATGGGATTTAACTTATGAAAAAATAATAAATTTTCATTTCTTAATAATCTATGTTTTTTTTGTTGACTTATAGCAATTTGAGTTATTTATATAAATGATTAACCTATCATAGAGAATATGTGATTAAGTTAATTATTTTTTAAGTATGTGACTTTAAGAGTAGTCAATGTTATTTGGAGATAAATGTTAAGATTTATCAGGGAAAAATATGTAAATAAATCCTTATGAATATTGGGTTTCAATCATAGTTTGGACTACTTTGTAGAATTTTATGGAAATTGTTTATTGAATGGTCATTATTGAACATTGGGTATTGTTTGTTTAATATTGGAGATTAAGATGAGTATTTCATTCTCTAAATAATTATGTATTTGGTAGATCATTTAATCTTTCACTAACCATTTTTTTGGATAATATATTAAGACAAGGGAAATATATAGTTCATCTTTGGTGAATTAGGTGATTATCTATAAGTTGATTCTAGAGATTAAGGTGTGTCCAAGTCCTCTTGAATACTCATTATTTGGATTAAAGATAGTTTGTGGTAGAAATTTATTAAAAGATGAAACTAAAATTTTAATATAAGTATATCTCCATGATTTTGTAGTCAATCTCATATATAAATTCCTCAAAATTATGAAAACGAAATTAAAATGAATTTTTTTTCTTCCTATTGGGTAATAAAATACCATTCATCACATTACAAGTTTATGGCTTTCAGATCGTTAACCTTCTCCTAATAATATTATTTATCACACTCCTTCAACACATGATGCTTAATTTTATCGTCCATAATCTTTTTTTCAGAAATAGAACCCTAATATGTGTTATTTGTGGTAACCTTCATACTTAACTTTCATTATTTTAAAATAGCATCCTCATTAATCAATTTTTCGATTTGGGATTTCAACTAAGGTATTTTGAAATGTCGAACCCCTACTTTTCAATCCTATGTTTAAATTTTTAGGATGAAATATATTGAATGAGGGGAGAATGTAACACCCCAAGATTTCATAGTATTTAATCACATTAATGTAATTTAAGTTCTTATATTGCACACAACACCAACCTGGCTTACGTTATTCACAAAATTTAGTCTCTAAGAAACAACACATTAGTATTATAACATTATAAACGATATATTTATTAATCAATTAAATATAGTAATATAAATAGTCTAAAAAAATTAAAATTTTCTTTATAATTTTTTCACTTAAATATAACATATTTATATTGAATTTTTTTTGTTTTGTTAAAATAAATATATTAATAAAAACTATTTTCTAAAAAGAACAACATTTATGCCATTTGTGAACTATAATAAAACTAATTTTCGAAACTACTAGAAATAGAATTTGATAAAATATTCTTCATTTATGAATTAAAAATATCAAAATTATCTTAAGGTTATGTTTTTCATATTTTATGAATACTTTTAATTTTTGAAGAACAATGAAAAACATTGTGTTATTGTTTAAAATCGACATTTTATTTAAATAATTATTTTTTATTTAAATTTTATTTAGATTAAAAGAGATACATGATACATATATTATTCAAAAGTAATTTAGTTTAGTCATTTTATATTAATATTAGATATTTATAATTTTGATGAAATTTTTAGCATCATTTACCAAACGTCATGGCACATTTGAAAATTTTCATAAAACATAATTTTAATACTTCTATGAATTGAATTTTAAAAATCCCAGAAGCACAATTGACATTAGTAATTAAAATGTGGATTAATGGGATGAAACTATTATTTGATGAATAATAACTTTTGATTGAAATTTACCACAATTAAAAATAAATAGGGTAATTAAAGGTAAAAATGAAAATATAATTAGACTAACACATTTCTTAATTCTATTGGATTTGTGTATTTCGACCCAAATCCACTGTAGGAAATAAATATTTTCCTTTTTGATCTTCTTGTATTAGATTAAGACATTTATTATATTTTATTTAAATAAATGTTCAATGCGTTAAATTCAATGTTTAATAACTAATCATTTTTTATTATAGGGTTAAACATAAGATAAATTTGACTATAAATATTCCATATTAATATATAAATAGTTCCTATATTATTATATTTTATTTATAATTTCTATAAATTAATTTAAATTTATTTATGACACAATGATGGTGGAATAATTACATTATTAATAATGGATAAAAATAATTTATATTATAAATATTAAAACAACTGAAAATTGAGACTTTTGATGCATTAAAGGAAAATTATGTGTTAATATGCAATGTTAGGGTTGAATAAATTAATTTTTTTTAAAGTAATAATTTTTATTACTTTAAAAAAAAATCAAATACTACGTAGGGTCAAAATTGTCATAAATGTGTTTTTAAAACAAATACTATATTATTAAATGATATAATATTTTGAAAAATATAAGATTTATAAAAAGAACATATATAAGGTTATATATTACTTTAATTATAAACTTGTGTTTATCTTCGAATTTTATAGTGTTTTCATTAATCATATGGTGTAGGAATAAAATAATACATGGTAAATGTTAAACTATTTAACTAAGAGTAAAATCTAAAATATAATTTAAATATGGTGACATAAAAATGTCTTAAAACTGTTGGTTGAGATTATTTAGACTCATGACTAGCTTATCCTAGAAATAAATTCATTTGGAGGTATTAGAAGCTTAATATTAGTTAAGAATTATTTATTATTATAGGCATTTCCTAATGTGCCTCTCCCCTCTCTTATAAAAGGGCACTTCACCTTTTCTCAAATTGAAACATCAAACGGTATTTGTCTTAGACAAACCCTGCTCAAGTATGCTCCCAACTACCAGTACATAATCCTACAGGCAATTCATTGATAATAAAGCCATCCTATGGACCATTTTTGTTCAAATCAAGAGAAATCACTCGAAGAAGCAGTAATTATTTCGTCACCTATTTAAATGTTCTTTTTGTCTTTCACTTCCTCTTTCATTGTTGTTTCCATAAAAAATAACTCTAGAACCTTATTATACTGATATGTTATTATAAATATGGTACAACCATATTCATTATTCTATACATCCTATGAAGGAAAATGTCACCATACGTGTGTACGAACGATTTACCGTCTCCACATCATGGTGTAGTTTGTTATTCAACGCTTCATTATTTTTATGGGAATAATAATGATTATAAATTATGTAAATAATAATTATAACATTTAAGTTAATCTGTATACATAATATACCATCCAATGACATACATTTTCATCATCAATATAATGATATTATAGCTCGTGTGTATGTATGGCATACCATATACATGACGCGATGATATTTCATTCCCCATTGTAACCATTCAAGAATAATTTTCATTTCAAGATTAAAAATAATTTTTATTGATATAATATAATAATGGATATGAATCAAATATATCCCATCAATATCAAAAAAGACTTATGTAACAATATATATAAAGGAAAATGAATCAGTTAAAACCTGAAACAATGATAATACAGTAAAATTATCAACAAATAAATATTAGAGGATCATATATGACATAATATTTATGTATTTGGTTCTTTTATATTTTATTAACAATTATTTTACTATTATATATTATTTTAACATACCCTCAACTAAGGAAATGTACAAATTGTTTTAATCTCACTTTTTATTCCCGTGAGGTTCATGTTATATTTACCACAATTTTTTGTGTAGTGTACGTACTGCCCATGGTTATATTCCGTGTACAATATAATTTAATATATGGATATATACAACATCATTTTATGATTCTTATGTCATTCGGTCTATGTTTCGTAATTAACCAAATCAGTATGTGGAATTTCAAATTTCAATTTACACTCATTGGGTCTTACACATACTTCATTAATTATTTTACTCCATAATTATGTATGAAATCACAATTTATTTAATTATGTAGTAATTTCCACTCCCCATTGTGTGGATATACTTTTTAAACACATAATGAATCTATTAATAAATTCTAAAGTCATTGATATGAACTTGATAAAGGTAATCTTATCTCAATTCCAATTCATTGAGTTAAACAATCATGTCATGGTTTTGTTTTTACCAAATTATATGTGAATGATGTCTGATTGATTGACACTTAATATCCAATCATATTGAGTGTATATATATTTTTCACAAATAATTATGTCATTGATTTATCCATAATCTAATGATATGGTCTTTAGAAAGGATTTTATCCAAAATTACATTCCATTGAGACATCTTTCTTGTTATGCGCCAATTCACATATATATGGTTTATATTATGTCATTTACCATATCATATCATGAATCCATTTATTCTCATGATATTATATCAAGTCCTTCTGGAAATGATTCCTTGTACTGAATGGGTTATTTTTTACTGTGGATTAGATATTTTTATATAATTAATGATATTGGTTAATGTATTGAAATTTTGTATGCTAGTTTTAATACGAATATGTTTCACCTTCTTCATATGAAGAATCTATTGTACTTAGTAAGTGATGGGAAAGGTTCTCTATATCCCCTCGATGCATCAGTAGGTCTAATGAGAAAAACTAGTTTCTTAGCACAAGGCCTTGAAAAAATTTTATTTGTAGTCTTAGAATGAGGGCTTGACTATGTGGTTATGATGTTCGACATTATTCAATCCATCATTTTGATATTGGATATTTATATTTCATTGGATTATTAGACTTGTAGAATATCGATTTACATATGAAAATGGAATTATTTGGTTTATATTTTCTATATTATACTAAATTTTATGTTTAAAAGGCTTGTGTTTTTGTCTTCTACATTGGATTGATTGTTTATGCTTATTTGTGATAAGTTTCCATTATTATTACCTTTATTGAGCATCTGAGATCACCCCATTCTTATTTTTATTTTTCAAACGATACAATAATGTAAATTATTATTGACCTGCATTGATTGGATAAGGGATATGAGTGTGTGCGATGGATACACAATGTTTTATATTTCATAATGCAATTTAAATCTAATATAAGTATCTAGTACTTCCAAGGCTACTAAACTGATCTGCCTTTTGGGACCTGATCTCTTATTATCATTCGAAAATTATTTAATAATTCACTAAATCTGGGTATCTGGGGTCATGGATTTTCAAGATATAAATCCTTTTTCACATTATTCATTAATTCAGTACTACTCGTGACACACACATAACATATAACCTCACCGTGAACATCTGTTGTCATGATTTTCATTAATACATCTAATTAAAGGACTCATAATACTCATCAATAATAATATTAATGTCTATGTACCAATACACATGTTCTAAAATAGTAACATAAAATGATACATAGAAATGTGTCTTTTATATTGGCATGTTTATTTCTTATAATATCATTTTAGATACTTACAAGTTTGTATAGCATGAGAATGTACGTCAATTGCCAATGAGTCCCCACCCCTTTTTTCCAATATAATTTTTGTCCCTAAAATTATATTATCTGGATATAGATTATATATTCAAGAATAATTTCTGAGAACATCCATGTACTCATCATAGTGAGAAACCTATATGACCTGTAACTGCGATAAACACTCTTAGGACATTATCACTTACAATGTTATGAAAAGGAACCAGCATGATGTGATTACGAGATTATTAATATTCAAAACCATGAATACATGTTTATCATAAAGTAAAATGTTGTTTGTTCAAGGTCACAAGCTATAACACCCATTATTATAAATTCAATACTATTGAAGAAAATATTAAATTTATATTTGGGGATCTCAATGATTCACTTTTTGAATCCAAATTTTACATTTTAGAAAAAATACAAATGTAATATGAGGAATCCTAAACATTATTGATAATGATGATATTATTAAATTTATATGATTTTTATTTATGGTCATTTATATCATTATACCATTCTCGTATAGTTCTAGTAATACCATTTATGGTATTTTCCTTATCCTTCACTTTAATATTAATAACGAAAACTCTATCAATATTAATTGGCTTCAAAACAGTGATCATTTCAATCTCAACCTTAAACTATTGTTTATCAACTTCATATGGTCATATATTGATCATAGATTTATGTGACAATATTATAATAATTATTATTTTACCATCCCTAAATGTAAATTTCATCAATCCCAATATCAAATTTAAAATTAATTTAAAAACCAACTTATATTAATATCATTAGATTTTTTCCATCATTAATTTATTAATTTTTAATACTAAAAACAATTTATTGATTTCTTGGGTATTTATTTTTTCCATTTCATTAGAATATTATTTTATTAATCCATCATTTTCATAAAATCAATAAAATTTATTTAAAAAAAACATTATATAAGATAATATTATGATCCTAAGATTTCAAAATAGATATCTTCACTAAGAAATCATCCTCTATGAAATATGAAATTTTTTTAGGAAAAATCATGGTGTGGTTCCCAATCATCTCACCTAAATTCCATAAATGTTGATTCTTTTTTAAAAACATTACCCCTTTTTTTAAGATTGTGGATTACAATAACATAACGATATTTAGTTTGTTCAATTTTGGATCATCTGGATATGTGATATTCTTATTAAGCTGGCATGAAATGTTCAAAATGTTACTTAGACACAATATCATCCCAATTTGTTCTTATTATATATGCATCATGAATAACATTGAATTAAACGGTTGAATCATCCTTGGAAACCCAATCTCTTGACGTCACCATATTTCCACTATTATAAAAATCACTTGATCATAGAATCTATCAATATATTAAAATTGTTTCATCCTCAAATACCCATATCTATTCAAAAATATTTTTTATTTATCATATTCCACTATTTGATCATCTATAATGATATTAGTAAACTTCTCTTTGTTACCTGTCAAAGAAATTCATGATTTCAACTATATATATAGTATAATTGAAAAGAAGCATCAATATCATAGTTATTTTTTCCATAAAATTCATTATGATCTATTTTAATGAATACTCCACTTCCCATAACAAATAAATTTCAATATTATTAATTCATAAAAAAAATTATAACTGATAATAAATCGTAATACATATGATTCATCCTAAAATAATTTTTTTTACTCAAAATTAGATTTCTTTCCTGGAGAAAATCTCTATTATCTCTACAAAAGAGATGAAAATACATTCAAAAAATCATTATAATTTGTAAGAGTGGTTAGGTACATTTATAGAACATACCCTAGGGGGTGAAATATATTATCATTAATAAATATATTCAACTCTACCATCATGATCTTTTTTTTTTGATGAAAACATTATATATTTTTCATAGTGGATAAAGAAAGTAAAATCATAAAAAATAATAATTTTTCTATGATCACACATGAAAGGATATATCAAAACATAAAACAGTGATGTGATTACTTACAAAATTTATAAGGTGATGTAAGTAAAAGAAATAATAGATTGACCCTTTTAATGCGTGTTTTATTAGAGTAAAATTTTTTAAACCACAATAGTTTAATTCATAATTTATGACTACAATTAAAAACAAGTGATCGTGGTAGAACACTATAAAATTAGAAAATATATATTAAACCATTAATATTATGATGGTAAAATCTATCATGATATTAATAATAAACTCATAATTCTTCTATATAATTATAAAAAAAATTCGTTAATTCCATTCAATATACTGTTATATAAAAAAATAATTTAACATTTCTCTTTTATTCTATAATATTTTTATTCTCTATTTATGTTCTTTTTTATATTTTTGTAAAATTCAAACCATTACTCATATTTCTATTAATGGTGAAAATCATCTGCAATAATATTGATTTATTATTTTAAATATTAATATTCATTCATTATATATTTGACAATATATTCAAAAAAAATTTATAGATCACAGGAAAACCCTAATGAATATAGCCAAACTATTACATGCTTTTTTGTGAATGTTTAAACATTGGAAACCCCATTTTTCAAAATCCCCATTAAAAAAAATGTTTTTCCATTATTTTTATTTTACAATTTTCTATGGAAAATGGAGTAGTTTCAACCAATCAATGATTTTTCATTTCCTATTATATTTAATAGTAACAATATTGAAAAAATCTATGTCTAATCCAAAAATCATGACTTCAACATTATTTATTAAACGATTTTTTTAAAATGTGGTGTTTTAGTTCTATTTGATAAATAGTGACTATAACCATTTCCATTAATATTATAACACCCAAATATTTTAATTTATGAATACTATATAGAATATATTACAATAAATGAAACAATGATACATGATATACTATAGAGTTTTTATTATTTAAAGAATATTGTTATAACTTAGTCACTACATCATATGGAATGAATACAAGTAATCGTAATTTGGAATATATATAGATTTTTTTAATAACGAATATATTAATAACCTAGAAATTATAATAATTTTTTGGATTAGAATAATTAAATAATATAAGGTAAATAACAGTTAAAAATAAAAGGACTCATTTTTCTAAAATCATATATTCATTATATTATATATTTTTTCTTTTATAAGAATAATTTAAATTTTTAGTAATTATTTTATTGAAATTTTTTAATTAAATAAATAAAATAATCATTAATCATTCATATTTTGATTATAATATTTCAAAAACGATGATAAAGTCATTTCATTTTTAAATAATGATATATTTTTTGGAAAATTAATTTTTAAGTGCATAATTTATTTTTATCAAAATTATTCAAGATAACCATTATTTATTATATATTTTCAATACAATTACTCAATAAAATAAATTAATAATGATATTACAGATTTTCACCAAGATTTCTATGAGAATAATCTCTTCTTATTCTTTAAAAATACATTCTTTTTTTCTAAAAATATTTTAAGAACTTGTTTAAAGAAAAAAATAAATAGTTTATATTTAATTAAGATACTTAATTTCATTAAATAAATTGATATTTTCATTTCATTTCGTCAAATACAAATTTCTGTATATTTTGATCAATTTTTAGATAATTTTTATTTTAGGATAAATAGTTATAAACATGTGATTTTATAAATAATATAAATTTTATGAAATTATTACGATATTATAATAACATTAATTTTTATGAAACATTTTTTTCATAAAATATATATATATATATATATATAATAAATAAGATAATAAATATAAATATACAATTTTTAAAATTTAAATCTATATTTTACATTTTGGATAATTTATTTATTGTATTTATACAAATAACAAGTAAATTTTTTACTTTTATATTTAAAACATATTCACATTGATCATTTTTAGTTTGGTTTTATTTTAAATAAAAATAAACTACATTTTTTGTAATCTAATAAATTCCATTGGAATCAACATTATAAATAATTTGGTTATAGAATAATTTTTATGATACAAACATACATTTTCCAAAAATTGATTTCCATAATGTTTTGAAATCATATATAAAAAATGACCATCATTATAAATTTATTTTATATATTAAAATTGATTAAATATATGGATTCATCGTAATTAAAATAAGGTAATTACATGAACATAAATTTTTTCATAATGAATAGTAATCATGGTATAAAATTATCACTTCTGTAAGAGTTAGAAATGTTTAGAAATGGTGTCAATAAAAAATATCAAGGGTTAAAGTAAAATAAAACAAATCTACATATTATTGATTTAATTTGTTAACCCCATATCATTACATAATCTATTTTCTTGCATTTTGTGTCCAATTACAGTGATGTTACAGTTATTATATTTAATTTTTTTATATTTACATGTGTTCTACCCAACACACGTATAACAGGTCCCCTCATATCCTCTCTTAAACAAAATTCATGACCCACATATCTCTACAATTCATAATTAAATATCTAAATGAATTTATTTGTATGACATTCACATTGTATTAATCTAAAAAGGCCACATAAGAATGTTATAATGTGTGCACCAAATGAGTTTTCAAGAAGAGGAGATGTACATTCTTATCGATAAGTTTCTATTTACATTTTTGTTTAACCACATATAAATCCTGAAAAAAAATAAAAAAATATTTAAATAAAGATATATAGAATAATAATTTGTTTTAATGTTAATGATAAAACTATTTTCTAAAATATTTTTTTATAGAAAATGTAAACATCGTTCGTGAATATGTGTTGTCTACCACCTCCATGAAGTGATGTGCATCATTTTTCATCTCCAATGCAGAAGTATGGTTAAAATGATTTAGTTAATGAATATATATGATATTTAAGAAATAATTTTGATTATTTAAATATAATACACCATATATCATTTTACAATACAACTATTTTAAAAAATGATAATGTTTCTCATGTTAACATGTGTGTAACCAACACCACAAGTATATGTGATTCGTCTTTCATTACTGATTTACAGTACTGATAATAATGCTGTATTCTCTAATATGAAGGATATTTACGTTATAAAATTGATTATATAAAGATAAAAAACTATAAATTATAATTTCTATCTGACCATATAGAAAATAAAAACATCATCAAGCATAAGTGTAGACTACAATCCCTAGATATATGTTATTTTATTTTTTATTACAACTATGCATGGATAATTCTAAAATTTAATGTATGAATTAAAATTATAATCATAAAATTATAAAAAAAAATTCCATTGATGGTACCATTTATTAGAATCATTAACCAAATTAAAAATTTCAATGTTAATATTGATAAATTTACCAAACATCTATAAGTGGTTAATGTTAATGAAAATAATTTTGGGAATATATGTAAACATTTTATAAAAGAACATTAAAATGAAATATAGATGAAATTTTTTCTTAAAAAATTATTTTATGAATAAATATTTATTATTTAGTAGGATTAAATGATCATATAAAGGGGGAAACCAAGGTATGGTTTTTTAGTGTTAATTCCTCTTGATTTAGACATTTTTATATTATGTATAAAAATTATTCTAGATGGTGGATATTTTTTTTTTTGAAATATTGTATCATTAATTCATCTTTATTCATGGTATTTAAATATTCAATTTTGGGTTTCCCTTTTAAGGGGACTGAAGCAAAAATTATTAAAGATGTAACATATTACTTTATAATCAAATAATTATTTTGGATTATTCATGTTTAAATTAAATTTTGATGAACTATATTATATTAATATTTTAAATAGAATATATTTTCATGTTCCCTATTTATTTTCATACAATGAAATATTTTCGATTTTATCATCTCCATTGTACACAATGATTGAAGGAATTATTTTTGATGATAAACCAATCGTATTTCCCTATTTGGTCAGGAATATTTTTTCTCGGTGCCTATATTTTGAAAAAAAATCAATAAATTAATATCTAATATTAAATAAATATATATGGTCATTTTATAAAACCAATGACATTATTTAAAATGTATTAAATGAAATATTTTCGACATTTTTTTTGAAAATCTTGTTTATAACATTTTATAATTATGTCAAAGTAATGTTATCTTAATATTTATTACATGAATAATTTGTTTTAAATCCATTACCCAGATTATATATAAAAAAATCCACTGATTTTTAAATGGTTTTCCATGAAAATACTGTTTCAATTATTCTATGAATTTTTATTCTAATTTTAATATAAAAAAATTATTTCTTAAAAGGATTAAAATTTTTCAAGGAATGAATTTTTATATTTTTTACAGCAAAATCACAGAAGACATCGGTTCATTTTAATGATTCACATCCATTTTATAGTCTAATTATCAAATTACATTATATATTTATAAAATTAATTTTAAATTAATTGATGATATTTTATAATCCCTTACTAATTTATGGATTATAACTAATTTTAGGATCATTCAATTTCTTATGTTATTTTTTACTATCAGTCTCATTTTTTTGTTACACATTTTTAGTCATTGCCATGGATTTATATTTATTATCCTGGATATATTTATTATCACTTATACTCAATGATATTTAATTATCTATATTACATTAAAATATATAGTGTTAGTCGATGTAATATTATTGTGTAATTTATTTATCTTACTATGTAAATATTGATGTGAAATATTGATGACTCAATATGAATATTTGTTGACTGATGAGGAATATACATTATGTATTATATAATTTATTGACCATATGAAAAATTAACTATAAATTTTTATGTTATTTTTGGAAACCGATGGTAGATTGCCCCTTGATGCAACGATAGCTGTCATGAGACCAAAAAGGTGGCCACATTTTTTCGGGTAATGGTGTATACCAACACATACCATGATTTTTTCATGGACAATTACTTTATCATAAGAATGATTTTTTCTTTTACATGAACATTATGTTAAGATAATTAATTTCTGAATTTACCCATTTTCATCATTAATAATTCAATTATTTTTATCCATGTAATTTTTTCATTTTCCATCGAAATATTTTAACGCTAATGTTATATATTAAATGGTTTGTTTATTAACAATTTACAATAACATATTTATTATCCCTTATATATTCATGATATTTTAAATATTATACATTCCCTTATTGACCATTAGCATGAACACATTCTTATTTTTTCTTTTTCCCTATAATGTAATGAATAATTACTTTATTAATTTTAAAATATGAATGTTTTTTTCTTGAAATGTTTTTTTATTTAAATGTATAAGGGGAATAATATGTGTATCTAGTCATACATGCCTAAGATATTTATTTATCCTTCATGGTGAGATGCCTTTTATATTATTCCAATATAGTAATGTATTATTGGAGTATCGGTTGCTAGAGTCATGGTATATATAGTTGGTATCAAAGAATGTCTAAAAATACTTATGGGAACTAGATTATAAAATAACGTAACAACAATGATGTTTAAGATAAACACATATAATGTTTCATATTTTTTGGGTATTTTTATTTTATATATCAATATTAATAATTCTAACTATAATTATGCGTGTGTAATTTTGTAGATATTGATCCATGAATCAAAAATGGAAATCATATGAACACTAATTGTCACATTTAGTATTTATCATACATGAAATTCAATACAACAAGTTTCATAGTTTAGTAGATCATGGAAATATTAGAGAAACTGAACTAGGTTATAAAAAATATCCTTCCTTGTATACATCATCATGTTTTCATATAAAATAATGAACTAATATTGGATATATTTATATGTTAATAAACTCCATCAATTAATGGAACCAATTATCTATAGGGGAAGCGAAATGAATCAGGTCCCTTGAATATAAATTTCAATATTTCAGATTTCATAAAATGCAAATGGATATTTGTGTCGTATATTACATAAATGTAGATGAAGATCAATGGTGTTAATTCATTCAGAAGAGTTAAGAGGTGGGAGATGTGGGGAAATGAATGGAAATATATCAATCTGATTTTCATTCAAAAATATTTTACTCAAAAATAAAAATTTGATAAGGGAAGGAAATTCATTATTTTAAAATTGAATATATATAAATTAATTTTTTAGTATGGAGAAAATTTATGGGATTAGAAATACATGAAATATAAAACCTATCAAATACAAAAAGTAATATTTATTATATCTTTTATTTTACTATAATGGAACCTGATAGAGAATTATGCTCTTAAATGTTTTATCATTTGATGATATGGTATCATGTTTCATCAAGATAGAGAAATATTTCACAAATTTTTAGATCCTTAGGGGAATTCAAGATAACAACTGGATCATTAGGGACCGTTGAAAAAAATAGTTAATTGAGCATTTGAGAAGATTGAAACATTAAACAAATGAAAATTTATGATAGAAAATTTCTAGTAAATACTTAAATAGAATGGGCATTTGTAACAAGTTTAGAGATAAGTTCCCTCTAGATCGTGAATTCATGGGAAATAAAAAATCACTAATATTCTGTTTTGTGACTATATAAAGATGGGGAACTATTCAAACCAATTACATATGAATAAATATTTCCTAGATTATTTCATTGTGGTATTAATAATGGTAATCTTAGTACACAAAATTGATTAAGATCATGAGAGGAACTATAGAACCATTCATGTGACTCCCAAATACAAAAATTATTTTAAAATTTTATCATATGAATAAATTTACTTTTAAATGTACCTTTCAAAGAAATATTGACTCCATTGATGTAATATTTATTGATATTATAAGACAAAGAATTCCCGAACCATTGTATATATCCATTTGTGATAGTAGTTTTTTTAAGAAAGGATAATTATAGAATAATCATATGAATATATGATTATGTTACAATAAATCATTTTTGGAAAATTCAGAAGAGTTTTGGAGTGTATTGATTAATAGTAATCATTAGAAGTAATTATTATTATTTTTAAGAATAATTAATTATTTGAGTGTTTATTTTATAGAATATTATATTTTCATTGGTTTAAATTTATTTTCCCATAAAAATGGATATAAAATGGATGGAATCACCCATAAGAAGATCTTCCATATTACAATGAAAAGTATCACTAATTGTATCTCATGATCGCTTAATATATTATTTTTTTAATTTGTGCCTTAAAAATTTATATTATTCATTTGAATTATTTTATATGATATGAATCATAGGTAAACAAGAAATCCACACACATCTAATGGAAAAAATCATGTAAGTTTGTTTCTGATAATTCAACATTTAGTTAAAGATAAAATATTAATGTTTTATTTGGAATGTATACCTTAACTGTTAAGGCAGTCTCTTAAAAACACTATCACACAGTATATATATTATACATAAATACATATTATACAATAAATATTTATTTATGAAATAATATGATTCTTATTCATAGAATATAAATTTAAATTCATTAAAATATATATAATCATGTCATGATATGATAAAAATTAATTAATATTGTGATCATATAATTTATATAACAGGATGGCATATTGTAACACCCCAAATATTTTATTAATATAATTTAGGATATATTGTGTTACAAGAAACAGTAAGATTAAATGAATTGTTATATACTATTGAAGTTTTATTATTTATATATGATTTTTATAAAAAAGCCTCTATATTGGAAATATTGATTTAGAAAATTTCCACATTGAAATATATATAGAAATTTGTTCTTAATATATTTATTAATTTTAAGGATATAAGTTTTTGATTTTAAATAATTATTATTAAATCGTATAATATTGTGAATCGTTGGTATTTAAATGATTCATTTTTCAATGATAGTTTACATTCATTATATTATATATTTTTTGTTTATAAGTTTGATATTTATTATTTTTATTAGTAAATCTATAAAAAATATATTTTCAATACATATAAATTAGTAAATAATCTTTAAAAAATGATTGTTAATATTTTTGTAAGAACAAAAATTTATTTGTGTGTAATGTATTTTATTAAAAAAAACTATTCATACCTATTGATTATTTATTTTTAAATGTAATAATTTGTGTAAATAATAATTAGGTAATGGTTTTTATAATGAAATTAAATTAGAATATGTTATTTTTATTCTTTGAAAACAATTTTTTTATTTCAAAAAATCGGTTTTAAGTGTTTGTGCTGTGATATTAGAATTATTTTCTTCCCCATTTTCAAATTATATTTGAGAGAGAAAAATACATTTTTTGTTTAAATATATATATTTTTCTTCAAGGTTAATTTGTAGGATTATTAAAAAAATGTATTATTTTTCAAACACTAGCGGAAAAACCCTATTTTACAAATGATGTCAATTTTATGAAATTTACAAAGTATATGGATTACTTGAATTTTTTTGAAACATATTATATAGAATAAATATATATTTAATAGTTAATATAATTAATTTAAAACTATATTTTTTAACAAATAAATATATGTTTAACATTTTGTAAATTTAAGTATTGTTTGTATTCAATAAAAAAATAAATCTTATTCTTATATTTTCAATAACTATCCAGAAGGTTCCTTTCTATATTGTTTTGGTAATATTTTCCTAAGTATAATTTTATTTAACCTAATAATATAAATTATCTAGGAATTAGTATTATATAATATTTCTATTTAAAATAAATTTTATCCTTTAGAGGACATTTTTATAAAAATGGGGTTTCATTGCTTATTTTGATCATTAAATAAATGTAATTTCTAGAAATTATAGTAAATGAATTTGGTAAAATAGATTCCATATTTTTAAATATAATAGGTAATATTAGATAATTTTATCAACTTTATTTTTTTCATATTGATTAATAACCATAGTACAAATATATCAACAAGGAATGGTTTAAAAAAGATTTACAGGTGTTAAAAAAAGATATGAGTTAAATTAACCAGTGAAGATGTATAAATTATATATCTTATTGTATTTTGACATTAAATAATCCCCTAATAAAAATTTATCCCATATAGAGCTAATTTCCCTATGAGAGTGATTGTATTATTTTTTCATTTTCATAATATTTAGTGGATTTCAAACCACCCCATTTATAAAAGGGAACCTCTTATCTTATTTTATACACACTTCTTGTTAAAATAATATTTAAAAATACCTATCCATGTTCATTATCATTATTATTTTTCTCTGTATAGATTTTTTATTCTTCTAAAATGTAGGCATCAAAAATGATTATGGTGAATTCTAATGGATGCTACCAAAAGAAGATTCATATAATCATTCGTATAATTTTCTAGAAATATTACTCATAAATATCATCAAAATATTCAATAATAATAATATTATAACTAAATAATTTTATTTACCATTCATTTATATTATATACCAATTTTTCCTTTAGTTTTTATATCCTTCCCATTTTATAGAAAACTATAATTTCACACGTGCGTTCATGTGGACTACAACCTCATATGTATTGTTTCACATCATCATATCCCATGGATGGTTATAAATAATGAATTAATGTATATTTTTTTATATATGACATAATTATAAATAAAGAATCCAAATATGTAGTCTCCCTTCTTTTATTTTCATCAGTTGTAAAATGATAGTGTCTGTCATGCGTATAAGTGGACTACTGCCTCCATGAAATAATGTGATTAGTTGTTATTTCAATTTTCACAAGGATAATAAAAAGGATATATTTAATGAATATATATTATATTTATGCTATAAATATTATTTTGGAATAAATAATTATTACAAAATTTTTTTTTGATGTAGCCCTATATGGCCTAAAGCTGGTTTCTACTACTAAATACATTGGAATGATTACGTGGAATGAAGCCCTGAAGAACTGATTGGTTTAGTAGTCTTGATAAACCAAAATCATAACTAAGTATAATATTAGAAATTAAAACAGTGATTGCAAAAATTTTATTACAATTTCTTAAATTAAAAACTCCAAGGATAACACTAATCTATATACTAAATCCCTGCACATCATTCATACTATGCTTCATGGATTCCTAGGGAAATAAATATAAAAAGGGTGAGGTTAAATGCTCAGTTAGGGAAAAATATAGCATAAATAATAATGAATCAATGAGAATAATGATTATGAAATTCTAAATAACTAAACAGACATGCCTTGTAATCAATACACTATGTAATAATGAAGGAAATATGTCAAGGTAAAAACTAGAAACAGATTCCATTAATATACCTATATATGTAGAAATAAATTCAACTTTGTATGATTTCTAAAGACATGTCATTTAATTAATTAACTGAAAATGAAATGGATCTATAAATATGTTGACGCAAAATCTCAAGGATGAATATTGACTACTAACTGTTATAAAATAAATTATTAACTATTGGATTCCATGTTTCATATGTACATGGAAACATTACCATCAATGTATTTTTTAACCATAACAATTTGGGAAACTAACTCATCCCATGAGCCTACCGATGCAGCAAAGGGAATTCAGTCACCAGTCCCCAACATATAGGGCTTTCCTTAAACAATCCCAAACCCTTTTATTTCATGTCTAAAGAGTTTTTCTTATATCAAATAAATAATATTACTTAAAAAATATTCATATTGAATAATTTATACATATTTATCAATATTTCTATAAATAATAAAATAAATTTAAATGTTGAAACTCTATGTAAAATAGTATATTATTTACTAAATAGTAATATCTATAATAAATTAAATGGATAATTTAGGGAAAATTCAATTTTCAATGTTCATAGGATAATTAATATTTCAAGGGGACTAACTAATAATTCATGTGTGTGAATTTTAATACTATCATTGGACAAAATGATTCATAAACCATCAAGAGTAATTTGAAGGATTTTATCAATACAATAAATCCACTATTGAGGAAAAATAAAGTGTTGTTGTCTTTGATGAAATAAAAGAATAACATTATAATTAATCAAGATGAAAATATCATTTTCCTTTGAAAAACATTTTGAAAATATTTTTCATTAAAAATATATTTTAAAGAAAATTTGGAAGGATGCATAAAAAATGAATGTAGTTAAATCTAAGATGCCATAGGAGCTAAAATGAATATTTTTTTTGTAAAAATAAATTGTATAAAATGGCTTATTTTAAAAGAAAAAAATATATTTCTTTGAAAAGATTTCTAAAATAAAAATATTTTAAAATTTTCATCACCAAATTCTTTTAAAAACATTTTTTAAAATAAATTTATTAAAACATGGTTTTTAGAATTAAAGACGTTGAGCGATGCATTTTCTAAAAACATCTTTGTATCAAAGAGTGAAAAATGGAAATAAAACATGAAATTATACTGAATAAAAAGAAAAAAAAATATATTTTTTCTTTTAAAATGGTCATATAATTACCTCAAATGGAAATTCATTTGAACTATATTTAGGAATAGTCTTAAATAAATTATTCATTAATCATTCCAAAGTGTCATGCACCACTTGGAAACATTTTTATATTATAAACCTCATGAAAGAATAACATTAAATGAAATTATTAATTTCCATGAAGAAAAAGGAATTAATTATATAAAATATTAAATGTGCAGAACATACACCTAACTAAAGATTTATGTAATGAAAAAGAAATTTATCTCACGAATGTAAAAAGGTCAAATGAAAGTCAGTTACTATTGTAGTAAAAAATGGATTGTAACATAGAATGGTTATAATAAATAAATAAATCATTTAAATACCTAGATGATAATAGGATTCATGATATTATAAGTCAATGTGGAAGTATGTACACCATATATATGAAATTAGGTGTACAATAATTAATTATGCCTAATGTAATAAAAATGAGATAAGAGTAACTTATATTGTGTTTCCTTTTAGGTGAACATCCTTCAAATTCATATATAATAAACAAATGTTAATTTTATAATTTATTTTGAAAAATATTAACGTTTTAATTAACTTTATTTAACTTATTACAATATTTTTCACAAATACAGAAAAAATTAACTTTACATTAGGTGTTTTGACCGAATTCGGTTTATGTGTTAAAAAAAACTTTCGTAGGTCAAATACATTCAAAGGAGTCTTTATATAACAACTAAAGAATAATAACAATGACATAATTATCATATTTATAAATAAATTATTCTTTTATGATCAATAATTAACCATGGTTATGTAAATTGGAATATGTTATAATCATGGAGACGGTAGGTTGTATGTACACATGCGCAGTATTTTCATTTTTAATGGTTATTGTGAAAAGAAGGTATGTAACTCAAATATTTCAATAACGATCATTATAATATTATTAGATAATATATATATATATATTTATATAGTGTAAAATGAATCAAATAATGTCGGGTAAGCGAAATTCCACATATCCATGAATAACGTTGTCACTTATTAAGTGTTTAAAGGGGTAATAAAGAAAATGATATATATATATATATATATATATAAATTTTATTATATCATGAATATAATATTTATTTTTTATATGTCACATATGTTTAATTTAATGTTTTTTATACATTCCTTGTTTAGTGTGAATGAATCACAACACATTGAAGGGACAGTATTGCACACTTCCTCAAATGATGTTATCGTATTACTATAAAGTGGAATGTATTAAAGGTATGATTAATAAAATGATTAGAGAAGTATAAGTATGCAATAAATATCATATATAATAGATATTACACTATTTTACATCAAAATGGATCCATGAGATGCAGTAATAGAAGAATGAAGAATCATCATTTTGTGAGGTAGTAGTTCATGATCCACAAAAAAAAATTTATTTGTTACAAATTGGTTGGTTGTGTGTGTAATTGTATGTTTATATTTAATTATAAATACATATAATTATATTTTTATAATTTATTATAAAATAATAAAATATTATGATTTTAGGTATTGGATAATGGAAATGAAACTATAGAGATTAAGAAAAGAAATTACCCTTTAATCGGGTAACATCTTTTTTTTAAACCAAAAGGCATCCATAGATGGTGTTAATATCAAATTGAGTAATATATATCAAGGGATGGAATTCTGGGAGGCTATTTTGGATGATTATGGCCGAACATATGATATTTCAGAGGTGTTAGGAATGGTTAGAGGTGGTGTCCTTTTATAATGAATCAAAAGCACTTACTTGGCATTCTTGAAAATATGTTAGGTGTGACCATGTTCTCACATAATAAACGTCATAACTAACCAAAAAAACTCATAAATTGATGTTTAATGGCCTAAATTTTTTCATCCAATGTTTTTTGAAAGTTGGATTGGTTATTTGGTCCTTCAAATGTATGGGTTTAGTCCATTTTATATGTAATTAACCCTTAATCACAATAATTAATTTTAATCACATCCAGTAATCATTTTTTAAAACATTTAGTTTATATTATGAGAAAAAATATTTTATTAATGATTTTTTTTCTAGGGTTTTGAAAATTCAAATCAAAGAAGAATAAAAATTAATATTAATGTTAGTCTCACTGACAAACCAATTGAATGGTTTTATATAAAAAAATTTCCAAAATATTGTTATGTTTTTATTTTAAATTAAGAAAATTACATTGATTATAATGAAATAAAATGTATTAATAGATTTATAATAGATCCAATGTGACTTTAAAAAAATTATTTCATAATTTAACATTAATAATTATTTAAACAATAAGTTTTCTTAATAGAATGCATTATTTTACACTATTCCCTAAAAAATAATGTTTCTTAGAAATATAAATATAATTCATAATAAGATAATAATAAAATTTTTATTTCAAAAATAATTATTATTTTATAAAATTAAATTTAAAAAAAATATTAAAATTTATATTTAAAATTTTATCTCCATTAAAATCTAGTAAAAATGCCTTATTAAAAATATAGTTTTTTGTGTCAAATATTGGGATTTCACTTATACTATGTTTAACAAATATATTAATGAATATTAAATATAATTGATTTAATATTTAATAAATTATTATTACATTAATTACTATCCCTGATTGTAATTAATTTAATCTATTAGGGTAAAATAGATTTTTAAACATTAAAGTATATTTCTATAAATATATTATTTTTTATATTAAATTTCTTCTAATATTCATTTCAAATAAATTGTTAACATATTAATTACTCATAATTTATTACAAAAAATATATATCCATAATTTATTTAATATTAATCATACCCTTTAATGTAACATATAGGTCATATATATTTGGTGAGATTATAATTTCTGAATTAAAGATTGTTTCTCAGTAAGAATTGAAATTGGGTATAGAGAAATCCCTTGAAGATGCTCACTTTTTCATGTAACACAAGATATAAAGAATGTTCTATCATTCATTCAATGCAATGCAACTCCCTGGTTTGTTAATTTAAATACGTAGAATCTATTTTAAATAATAAATATATTGTATTGTATCTATATATAATATTACCTTTCACACTTGGTAACTCGTGTCATACACACTATCGAATACAAGGATCTTACTAAGTTTTTTTGGGCATCATTTTCTCCCCACCTTGTATAAATGTTATCCTTAAAATTAAAACTCAATCATGGTGATATCTTTTTAGATTCTTCGTAAATTGAAATTTCACATTGTTATAATGGTTCATAATTTATCCTCTATAAAAGAAGGAATATAACTTATATAGGTCCCACGGACTACCAAGTAACTAGGTTTCTATGTAGGAAAGCATTAGTGGAAGGTAAATTAAAATAATTGGATGAGAAATGTAAATATTTTTAGCGATTCAATGATTTTATCAATCAAAAAAATTAATGATCAATAGAAAGTTGAGGACCGTATATCCATAAACATGTGTTAATTTGGAATTCCATTGGTTTAATTGAAATTATTGTATTAGGATAAAAGTTTATTTCAACGTCATTTTCCTAATGTTGATTAATCCTTTTACAGAACAAAAATATTGTGATATATTCTTACATGATAGGTTTCAATATCATATGAACAATCCTAACTTTTGGTTCTAATTTGATCAAATTATAATTCATCCCATTACACCTAAAAAAATTACCAAATAATGAATTTTTTTTATTCATGAGGAACAAAAAAAAATTAAAGGATTATAAGGCCTATAAAAGAATAATAAGTCTAACTATTTCTCCTTAACAATCAATCAAAACTATTATGGTTAATAGATTAATTTATAATCATCAAAAGTTATACTACATTATAATTATAATCATTTATTTTTCAACTTTTTAAACTACAAATAATGAAAAATTTACAAGGACAATTGTGTAGGTTAGTGGTTGGCATGAAACCCTTATCGTCCTTCAGTCATGGATTCAAGACCCACTTCCTTAACAGATTTTCTAGGTCGTCACTATAAGGCCCCAGCCTTAAACCTTACTTAATCTTGAGTTATTACAAGATTACACATTGAGGATCTTTTCAGGTTTAGAGTTTTAGAGAATTAGATGATGAAACTTGCATTACATTCCACACTAAAACCAAGTGGTTACATAAAAGACATTATTCATTCTTCCCATCAACGGAAACATATTTAAAATAAAACATGGATTCTTTCTTGACACATCCTTGACACTATCATCACATCATGTACCTTTCCATTGACCTGTGAAAAACATTTCAAAAACGCGGGATGAGCATAAAAATCTCAGTAAGGGTTATAAAAATAAGGAAAGGAAACATTAGTTCATATATACATAAGAATGATATCATACTTTACCCATAAAACATATGCACTTTAACATACCTCATCAAACCATGGATAAATCATAGAAATCATAAGACATAAAGGTAACTTGAGGCATTAATAACATTCTTACGTAGGGAGTAACCCTCTTGGTTATGTTTGGAATACCCATCATAGTATAATCCCTAAATCTATTCAGAGAAACCTTAACGTTTCACTCCTTCGCGTTACCCAATGCATTGGAGAGCTATATCGGGCTCACCCGCCCTTAGTTTATCACGGAACCACCCGTATTCATAAACAATGCCCAATAACCATATCATAATCATAGAACATAACCTAAGCAAAAAAAAAGATAACATTCCCACCTTGTTATAACAATATAACATTTTAAGATATTGAAATAATGATTCTATTCTAAAAAAACATTTTCCAAATCATATAAAACATTTAATAAAGAGATTTTTGAATCAAAGTGTCCCATACCACTTTGAAGATTTTAACATTTTAAACGCTTAATATCCATATAAATAAATCCTTAATAACATTTTTAAAACATGGATATTAATGAGAAATATTTATAACAATAAATCATTAAAACATTTAAAATGACATTTTAGTTAAAGTGTTTTTAACAAAATGAGAGACACTTGAATACAATAATTGAGGAATATAATTTAATTATAACTTTATAATATCATGAGAATAGAGGTATTCATGATATAATATTACAAAGGACAGTATATACACCATATAAGAGTGAACTGGCGCATAAAAACAATGAAGTTTCAATAGAAATGTAAAATGAGATGAAATCCATAATAAAGAAGGAATCCTTAAATCAAGGATAAATCAATCTCATAATTATGTGTGAAAAATATTAATACACCAAATATAAGTTGATATTGAGTGTAAAACAATCAAAGTTCATTCACACATATTCAAAGGATGACATATTCAATAACTACATGTTGAACCCAAAGAAATCGAAATTGGGTTAAGAAGTTCCCTTGGTAAAATTCGACAGCCTAACGACGTCACATAAAATATTAGAAAAAGAGTTGATGAGAGAGATAAAGGGTATCTGATCACTTGGACATAAAATTTACATCAATAAAGATATATAATAACATATCCCAACATTACAATATGTTAATTAAAAGTCCCAACAAAGAAGTCTTTTAAAAAGAGGAGGGTGAAAGGCTCCCTTACCGACATGGGTATCTCTCGAAACATACACCCCGTGAAATAAGGACAATACAACATTGATGTAAATACTCATAAATGAATGTATATTACACAATGAGTAAAATAATTTGCAGTACATACACCACTCAAAGGAAATTGTGGCAATTGTAGCATACATCTCACAGGAATAAATGTGAGATGAAAAATCCCTTACGAAAACTTGGAAGCCTAACAGCGCCACATAAAACATTCAAAAAATGTATTTATGAGATCAAATAAGGTATATCACTATATGAACATAAAAACTACAGTATGAGGAATATAAAAGAACATCCTTAAACATAAGAAATATGACCTTAAACGAAATGACATAAATGAGAGTACTTAAAAAGAAAGAGAGAGGTTAGATCTCTAATGAAAATTCAGTTCCCTAACGGCGCCACTCAAAACATCCAAAATGGGTTGATGAGAAGAAGTAGGGTCTCTTATCAAATGAACATAAGAAGTAAAGTAGGAGTAATATAAAATAACATACCAATCATATGAAAGACGAGCTTAAAAAGAATGACAAAAAAGAGTGTACTTCAAAAGAAAGAGAGGAGTAGGATCCCTTACCTCAGGTCCGACTTGACTCGATCATTCTTTAACGTCCTGAATAATAAACTTGAGTTAATATCTATTTTTTTAAGAACCTTTTAATGTTCATTATTCCTTTTATATCACTTATTTAAATTTTATAAACATTATGTAATCATTTAAGTAAATAATGTTTGTTTTATCGATATTTGGTTCTTAAGTCGAATGTGAACTTCTTACAGTTACATGTTGTTCGTGTGGTCAATGGTTCATTTTATCAAGAATGATTTTCAAGATTTGAATATCATATATATCATATATATCCAGAATATACATGTATTTATAATATTACATAATCATTTAGAGGTAAGAAATAAAATGCACCGTTCATGGAGACGGTAAGCCGTACGTACGCATGAACGATACTTTCATTTCTATTTCATATTTTTATGGATTGGAATAATAATGATATAGAGGTATATTATAATTCCATTATAAAATCAGATATAATAACTTTCAATATATCCTTTATAAGTCCCACATATGGCATTAACGAATCACATCACATTGAGGGGGCGGTTGTCTGCACTTCCTTAAAGGAAGATATCACGTTTACCCATAATGGAAACAATAAAGGTATGCTTAAAATGAAAAATACAGAAAATTAAGGAAAACTTAAAAAAATATTATATATCATATATAAATATAGTGTCATCTTAATGGCCACCTTTTAAGGTGTTAAAATAATGTTGAACAATCATCATTTCGGGAGGCCGAAATTTACCATCCACGGAAACAGTATGTTCTTTAACCATTAGATGTAGGTGTGTGAAAGTATAGCTCGAATAATTATATTAACAACATCATAGTATATTTATGATACTGGAGTTGTTACAAAATAAATGAATAAAAATAGTTTAGGGGGTTGGAGAAGCAAAATAAAACAAAAGGACTCAAGTGAAGACATTACCTTAAAATCGGTTAACTCCCTTTGGTTTGAGCTCAAAGGCTTCCTTGGGAAGACTTCTGCCCAAAGTGAGGCTTCAAGGAGTAAGATAGGGAAGTGGAGAGACAAAATTGGTAGTGTTTTTCTGAGCCAAAGGCTTTGAGAGTGTGGGTAAGGAGGTAGAGGTGGGGGACTTTTATAAGAGGAGAGGAGGGGCACTATTGGAAGGTAAAGAAAAGTCATTTTATTTTAAAATGGTATTCGGATTTAAGAGGTCCCACATTGATGTGTTTCGAGGATAAGGTGATAAGGGTTCTAAATCCACTCATCCAATAGGTTTTGGACCTGTTTCGGTCTTAGATATTACATTATCTTCCATTTTATTTAAATCGTTAAATAATGAGGTCATCGCTGCATCATCATGATGTCAAAAATAATTTAATTTATTTAATGTATAAAAATTATAAAAAAAATACTATGATGTAGTAAATCTTTTTAGCTTTCCAATGAATTTTTACAGTCAAAAATATAATTTTTATAACCCCATGTAAATATTGTTTTAGTAAAAAATTTCATGTTTGTCTCATTTTTACTTTAACTTTAAATAAAAAGATATTAATGTCATTTTCCAACCAAAGTGGCTTCATGGGGTCCCCAAGTTGGCACATGGGTTGTATTGGTCGGCCATGACACATCCAATGATGTTAGGACATGTTTCATGTTCATTTCATATTATTAAAACATTATTTTTACCTTAAACTACACTAATTACAACTAATCGCGATTAAAAACTTAATAAGTTACTATTCACCAAAAAATTATTTTTATCCCATTGAATCAAATTTTACTTATTAATGACAAACATGTATGTCGTATTTTTGAAATTTAAAACAAAATGATGGCAAAATTTCATTTAAACGGAAAAATCAGTTTTTATAAGTACCACTTAGTGGTTTCACTATTCATCAAAAATTGAGGTTTTTCAGAAAAATCCCAAAAATTCAACCTAAGCTATATTTGATATTCCGAATTCAAAAATGAAGTCTATTTTAAAAAATTCAAAACATATAAGTCACATTAATTAATTTAATAATTAATTTCCGCTGTCAGAGCAAATAGCGTGTTTTTATGAAACAATAAGTATCAAAAGATTGACACTAGTTTAAGTATGATTTCAAAGGGAAATTAATTCCAACGACCACTATTAGAGTTAATGGTAAAAATATATTCTAATTTCACTTTAAAACCAATTAGAAAGATAATCTAATCATATAAATAAATTAGATTAAAAAGAGGTTTTGAATTAAAATATAACATTTTACACTATTCATTAAAAAAATGAACTTTATCGGAAAGATACAAAAAATTTACACAAAGTAAATTTTGATGTCCCGTTTCTTAAGAAGAGTTTTATTTGGTCCAATATAATCTATAAGAGTGAACAAAACTATATTTAATGACAGATTTCCATCAAAAGGTGATAAGTGAACCTTTAGTGAAAACTAGGTCATATACACCTAAAATTGAATTCTTTCCATATTTTAAGCCTTTATATTTTATTGGATAAATGTAAAAACATTTAAAAACATATATAATCATATTTTAGTTATTTCTATCCATTACCTCCAATACAACGGCTACATGTTAAATACCATTTAAAATAATATTATTTTATTATTAGTGTGCAACGTAAGATTCCCAAAAAACTCATTGTTGCGTGTTGGGTACGCCATCGAGCATAGCGTCCCCTTTAAATTCATATTAATATTTTATTCAAAAATATGGATAAAAATAATAATATCATATTCTTTATTCACCTGGGGTGTTACATCCTTCCCCCCTTTTGGGAATTGCGTCCTCGCAATTTTAAAAATGGGCTCGGAAACTTCATTGAAAATCCCACATCGAAACAAGAGTCGGTAAAACCATCACTTTAAAATAAATAAAGATAAGTATAGAGGTCACCCGAGTTAACCCATACTAGGATTCCATGTAGGAAAACATGGACATGGAGGAGAAAAAATAGGGTCATGTTCTGATGGAGGGTGATAGAAAACATGTTTAGGAGAAAGTTAACAATAAGAAAATCACAAAATTGTGATGGGTTAAACGGTGTTGGGTTCCCCAGTAGGAAAAGTTAATATACAACATTTTTGTTTTAAGATACTTTTTATTGAAAAAATTATTCATAAGGAAACATAATCACATATCATGTTGAATTTCAACTTTTACTACATTCCTTAATCAAACTCATATTTTTTCCAAAAGACGAGTATTTAGGGAGACTTGTTCGCATTAAGAGTACTATACTCAACTCCTAGAGAATCACCTAATCCACAAAAGAGAACTATATAAATCCCATGTCTTTAGGCTTTAACCAAAACCAAAACCAGAAAGGTTAGTACTAGGTCAGATAATCCAAAAAAGGATAACCCTTTATAAAAAGAAAATATATTCTTAATCTCCAAAATTTGTCCAACAAAACCCAAAGTTCAACGAGGACCATCCGATAAACAATTTTCCAATAAAATTATTCAAAGTAAACCAATATAAGATTGAAACCCAAATATTTGAAGGATTTAGTCACATAGTCTTCCAAGTTAAATCGTAACATTTATCTCCAAACAACATCAGTTTCTCCTAAAGTCTCGTATTGAAAAGTAATTAACCTAATCACATATCCTCCATGATAGGTTATTAATTTTCATAAATAACCCAAAATCAATGTACACTTAATTCATAAAATCATATAACTAAAAAGAATAAGTCAAACTAACCAGGGACTTCACATAGTCCAGTGGTAGGCGATAAATACCAGTCGCACATTGGTTGTGGGTTCGATTCCTGCTGCTTTGTCCGACGCGACAGGTTGTCACACGGTCTGCGTTTTGTCCTTTTTCCAAAACTATATAATTTTAAAACATTCCCCAAAACGAGATAAAATCTTTAAAAATAATCATAACATATTTTAACCTTAAGTTTATCTCATGCCTTTCAATTTCCTGCATATCATATAATAACCCATAATTACCTCAAAAGTAAGGATCATATAAACACTATTTGTTACCTTTATAATTATTACCTGCACTTCCACATAGATTGGTCATCTCAAACATGATGCATTAAAGATCATACGAAGGTTCAAGTGGTTGATCATGAATCCTTGATAGTTGGTTTAGAACAACCATGAGATTCCTCATTGAACCCCCCATTCCATCTAGTCTCTTAATCGGAGAACCACCACAGTTTCCTTCAAACTTGTTGTCTCTTTGGTGCCTGCTAGATCCATCATTTCACTAAAAATAGAAATGTCATTGTGAGTATATCAACAAAACCATCATGTACTAATGAGTAAGGTAAACACTAAGATACAATTACTCATTCACTTTATCTAAAATTAGGACTCTTTCTGAAATCCTAACCATTATGGTAATGCCATTTATGATTAAAGAATACCCTAACCTCTAAAGTTATCTAAACCAACCTCTGATACCAACTATAAGGCCCCAGCCTTAAACCTTACATAATCGTGAGTTATTAAAAGATTACACATTGAGGATCTTTTTAGGTTTAGAGTTTTAGAGAATTAGATCATGAAACTTGCATTACATTCCACATTTAAACAAAGTGGTTACATAAAAGTCATTATTCATTCTTCCCATCAACGGAAACATATTTAAAATAAAACATGGATTCTTTCTTGACACATCCTTGACACTATCATCACATCATGTACCTTTCCCTTGACATGTGAAAAACATTTCAAAAACTTGGGATGAGTTTAAAAAGCTCAGTAAGGGTTAGAAAAATATGTAATGGAAACATCAGTTCATATATAAATAAGAATGATATCATACTTTACCCATAAAACATAGGCACTTTAACATACCTCATCAAACCATGAATAAATCATAGAAATCATAAGACATACAGGTAACATGAGGCATTAATAACATTCTTACGTTGGGAGTAACCCTCTTGGTTACGTTTGGAATACCCATAACAGTATATTCCCTTAATCTCTTCGGAGAAACCTTAACGTTTCACTCCTTCGCGTTACCCAATGCATTGGAGAGCTATATCGGGCTCAGCCGCCCTTAGTTTATCACGGAACAACCCGTATTCATAAATACTGCCCAAGAACCATAACATAATCATAGAACATAACCTAAGCACAAAAAAAGATAACATTCCCACCTTTTTATAACAATATAACATTTTAAGATATTGAAATAATGAATCCATTCTAAAAAACATTTTCCAAATCATATAAAACATTTAATAAAGATATTTTTGAATCATTGTGTCCCATACCACTTTGAAGCTTTTAAAATTTTAAACCCTTAATATCCATATAAATAAATCATTAAAACCATTTTGAAAACATGGATATTAATGAGAAATATTTATAATAATAAATCATTAAAACATTTAAAACGACATTTTAGTTAAAGTGTTTTTAACAAATTGAGAGAAACTTGAATACAATAATTGAGGAATAAAATTTAATTAGAACTTTATAATATCATGAGAATAGAGGGATTCATGATATAATATTCCAAAGGACAGTATATACACCATATAAGAGTGAACTGGCGCATAAAAACAATGAAGTCTCAATAGAAATGTAAAATGAGATGAAATCCATAATAAAAAAGGAATCCTTAAATCAAGGATAAATCAATCTCATAATTATGTGTGAAAAATATAAATACACCCAATATAAGTGGATATTGAGTGTAAAACAATCAAAGGTCATTCACACATATTCAAAGGATGACATATTCAATAACTACATGTTGAACCCAAAGAAATCGAAATTGGGTTAAGAAGTTCCCTTGGTAAAATTCGACAGCCTAACGACCTCACATAAAATATTAGAAAAAGAGTTGATGAGAGAGATAAAGGGTATCTCATAACTTGGACATAAAATTTAAATCAATAAGGATATATAAGAACATATCCCAACATTAGAATATGTTAATTAAAAGTCCCAACAAAAGATGTCTTTTAAAAAGAGGATGGTGAAAGGTTCCCATACCGACATGGGTATCTCTCGAAACATACACCCCGTGAAATAAGGACAATACAACATTGATGTAAATACTCATAAATGAAAGTATATTACACAATGAGTAAAATAATGGGCAGTAAATACACCACTCAATGGAAATTGTGGCAAATGTAGCATAAATCTCACGGGAATAAAAGTGAGATGAAAAATCCCTTACGAAAACTTGGCAGCCTAACGGCGCCACATAAAACTTTCGAAAAATGGATTTATGAGATCAAATAAGGTATATCACTATATGAACATTAAATTTACAGTATGAGGAACATAAAAAAACATCCTCAAACATAAGAAAGATGACCTTAAAATAAATGACATAAAAGAGAGTACTTAAAAAGAAAGAGAGAGGTTAGTTCTCTTATGAAAATTCAGCAGCCTAACCGCGCCACTCAAAACATCCAAAATGGATTGATGAGATGAAATAGGGTCTCTAATCATATGAACATAAGAAGTAAAGTAGGATTAATATAAAATAACATCCCAATCATAAGAAAGACGATCTTAAAAGGAATGACATAAAAGAGTGTACTTCAAAAGAAAGAGAGGAGTAGGATCCCTTACCTCGGGTCCGACTTGACTCGATCTGTCTTTAACATCCTGAATAATAAACTTGAGTTAATTTCTATTTTCTTAAGAACCTTTTAATGTTCATTATTCCTTTTATATCACTTATTTATATTTTAAAAACATTATGTAATAATTTAAGTAAATAATTTTTGTTTTGTCGATATTTGGTTCTTTAGTCGAAAGTGAACTTCTTACAATTACATGTTGCTCGTGTGGTCAATGGTTCATTATATCCAGAATTATATTCATGATTTTGATAACATATATATCATATATATCCAGCATATAAATGTATTTATAATATTACATAATCATTTAGAGGTATGAAATGAAATGCACCGTTCATGGAGACGGTAAGCCGTACGTACGCATGAATGCTACTTTCATTTCTATTTCATATTTTTATGGAATGTAATAATAATGATATAGATATATATTGTAATTCCAGTATAACATCATATATAATAACTTTAAATCCATCCTTTATAAGTCACACATATGGCATTAACGAATCACATCACTTTGAGGGGGCAGTAGTCCACACTTCCTTAAATGAAGATATCGCGTTTACCGATAATGGAAACCATAAAGGTATGCCCAAAATGAAAAATACAGAAGCTTAAGGAAAACATAAAAATATTATATATCATATATAAATATAGTGTCATATTAATGTCCACCTTTGAAAGTGTTAAAAGAATTTTGAATAATCATCGTTTCGGGAGGCCGAAATTCGCCATCCACAGAAACAGTATGTTCTTTAACCATTAGATGTAGGTGTGTGAAACTATAGATCGAATCCTTCTATTAAAAACATCCTAGTATATTTATGATACTGGATTTCTTACACAATAAATGAATAAAAATATTTTAGGGGGTTGGAGAAGCAAAATAAAACAAAAGGACTCATGTGAAGACATTACCTTAAAATCGGGTAACTCCCTTTGGTTTGAGCTCAAAGGCATCCTTGGGAAGACTTATTCCCAAAGTGAGGCTTCAAGGAGTAAGAGAGGGAAGTGGAGATACAAAATGGGTAGAGTTTGGCCGAGCCAAAGGCTTTGGGAGTTTGGGTAAGGAGGTAGAGGTGGGGGCCTTTTATAAGAGGAGAGGAGGGGCACTCTTGGAAGGTAAAGAAAAGTCACTTTATTTTAAAATGGTATTCGGATTTAAGAGGTCCCACATTGATGTGTTTCGAGTATAAGGTGATAAGGGTTCTAAATCCACTCATTCAATAGATTTTTGACATGTGTAGGTCTTAGATATTACATTATCTTCCATTTTATTTAAATCGTTAAATAATGAGGTTATCGCTGCATCATCATGATGTCATAAATAATTTAATTTATTTAATGTATAAAAATTATAAAAAAATAATATGATGTAGGAAATATTTTTAGATTTCCAATTAATATTTATGGTCAAAAATATGATTTGTATAACCCCATGTAAATATTGTTTTAGTAAAACATTTCATGTTTGTCTCATTTTTACATTATCTTTAAATAAAAAGATATTAATGTCATTTTCCAACCAAAGTGGCTTCATGTGGTCCCCAAGTTGACCCATGGGTTTTCTTGGACGGACATGACACATCCAATGAGGTTAGGACATGTTTCATGTTCATTTAATATTATTAAAACATTATTTTTACCTTAAACTACACAAATTACCACTAATCGCGATTAAAAACTTAATAAGTTACTATTCACCAAAAAATTATTTTTATCCCATTGAACCACATTTTACTTCTTAATGACAACCATGTATGTCAGATTTTTTAAATTCAAAACACAAAGATGACAAAATTTTATTTAAACGGAAAAATCAGTTTTCATAAGTACCACTTAGTGGTTTCACTATTCATCAAAAATTGAGGTTTTTCTGAAAAATCCCAAAAATTCACCCTAAGCTATATTTGATATTCCGAATTCAAAAATAAAGTCTATTTTAAAAAATTCAAAACATATAAGTCACATTAATTAATTTAATAATTAATTCCCGCTGTCAGAGCAAATAGCGTGTTTTTATGAAATAATAAGTATCAAAAGATTGACACTAGTTTAAGTATGATTTCAAAGTGAAATTTATTCCAACGACCACTATTGGATTTAATGGTAAAAATATATTCTAATTTCACTTTAAAACCAATTAACAAGATAATCTAATCATACAAATAAATTAGATTAAAAAGAGGTTTTGAATTAAAATACAACATTTTACACTACATTAAAAAAATGAACTTTATCGGAAAGATAACAAAAATTTACACAAAGTAAATTTTGATGTCCCGATTCTTAAGAAGATTTTTATTTGGTCCAATAGAATGTATAAGAGTGAACAAAACTATATTTAATGACAGTTCACCATCAAAAGGTGATAAGTGAACCTTTAGTGAAAACTAGGTCATATACGCCTAAAATTGAATTCTTTCTGTATTTTAAGCCTTTATCTTTTATTGGATAAATGTAAAAACATTTAAAAACATATATAATCATATTTTAGTTATTTCTATCCTTTCCCGCCAATAAAACAGCTACATGTTAACTACCATTTAAAATAATATTATTTTATTATTAGTGTGCAACGTAAGATTCACAAGAAACTCGTTGTTGCGTGTTGGGTACGCCATCGAGCATAGAGTCCCCTTTAATGTCATATTAATATTTTATTCACAAATATGGATAAAAATAAAAATATCATATTCTTTATTCACCTGGGGTGTTACAGTCACCAGACATACATGTTTTCTTTTTCTAAATCCATATTTGTATATCTTCCAAATATAAATGTAATAGAAAGACATGAAATAATTTTATAATCTAAATAGCTATGTAAATATTTTTTTTCTATACTACCTTAACTCACAAATACATCATCCATTTTATATCCACATAGGCACTTCCTTGATCAATGGTTTATCTATAATATCATTATTTGGATCTCTGAATCACAAAACATTATCTTTAATCTAATACATTTAAAGAATAACATTGGTTACTTATTATGTATCAAAATAATTTATAATGTTTTGTTAAGAAAATGTGTAACATCCTATGTATATCCCCTATGTGTGTCAAATGATGTGAGTTTTAAGGCTCATTTTTCTGTTCCTGGTTAACCAGAGTCAAGACATGAACACCTAGTCAGAGTTGTTACTCCTTGGTACAATTATGCTAGAACCATTTCCACTTGTATTATTCAAACATGGGTATATTAATATAATGACACATATAATCTTTACATTACCAAAATTATAGTCTTTTCAACTATCCTTCATCAAATTCTATGATAGTTTTATGTACTTGAATAAAGGTTTTCATGAATATAGTTACCAAGCTTTCTACAAAACTTCCATTGATACCAAATATTGGGAACCAATCCTAGATAGAAAATAGCCAGTTTCTACTTCTAAATACATTCTGATTATTACAAGGTATCAATCCCTGATGGATAGATCTGTTTAGTAGTCTGGGTAAACCAGAAACATAAATGAGTATTGTATTAAAAATGAATAACATTATTACAACATATTTTTCTTTTTTTTCAAAATAAATATCTCTAAGGATATATATTATCAATATAATATATATCTATATAAAATTCATAGTAATATTCTTGGATTCATATGAAAAGAACCATAATAAGGATGAGCTAAAATGATAAGTAATGGAAAAATAGAGTTAAAACACAAACGAATAAATGATTATTGTCAATATAAAAAATTAAATACGTAAACCCCCATGTCATGTAATCAAAATACTGAATGTAATATAATAGTAAATGAGGCATGTTAATATCTAGATAAAATTCTATTAAAATAACTAGATAAATAAAAACAAATATTATATGTTATGGAACCAATAAACATTTCATTTAATATATCAACTGAAAATATCATTTAAACATAGATATGTTGACGCAAAATCTCATGGATGAATAATCACTTGAACTATTATGAAAGAAGAAATTAATTATTTGACTCCATGTTTCCTCAGTACATTGAACCATTACTGTCAATATAGGTTTAACCATACAAATTTTCAAAACCAATTTATCACATGATACTCTTAATGCATCGTGAGGATTTTATTCACTGTTTCCCAACTTGTAGGGATTTACATAAAAGGTCACAAACCTACATATTACACGTCCAAATCATTCCTCATATAACAAATAAATAATTTCCCTTATAAAATATTTTTATTGGGTAATGTATAAATATTTAACAATATTTATCTAAGTAATAAAATACATTTAAAATTAGACACTATAAGTCAAATGATATACGATTTGGGAAATATTAATATCAATGATAATGTAAATGGATAATTACGTGGAAATAATTGTTAAATATTAATATAAGATTGAATATATCATGGTGACTGAAAAATAAATAAATTATGTGAATAGGAATACAGTCCTTGGACAAATAAATCATAAACCATAGAGAGGGATATTATTTATGGTATGAATACAAAAAATCCCATGTGTAGTAAAAAAAAGGTTGTTGTTATTAATACAATTAATGAATAAATTATGAAATATTTTTGAGGGATAATATATTTTTCATTAAAAAACATTTTGAAAATATTTTTCATTGAAAATAAAATTTTGACATCATTAAAAAAAGGATTGAAATAAATAACTACAGCTAAATCCTTACATGTCATACGAGGTGAATAGAATGTTCCCTTTGTAAGAACAAATGTTAGAAAATGCCATGTTAGGAAAGTGATAGGAAGATTACTTTGAAAAACTTGTTAAAAGACAAAAATGGTAAAAATTTCTTTTCCAAATCATAATAATTTATTTTGAGAACCTTTAATGAAAAAATTTATTTTATAATAAAATTGTCTTTGAAACTAAAGAGAGATAAAATTTAAGGCTTTATAAATGAAACATTATCTAAAAACATATTATTACTAAAGAGTAGAAAGAATGGTTCTAACAAATTAAATGGAAATGAATAACAAAATAATAACTAAAGGGTGTGTTATACAATGTTAACATTGTTTACTCGAATAGAAATTCCATTGAATTATCACAAGGATTAGTCATGAGGATAATAATATTTAAACATTCTAATGTTTCCCATTACATTGAAATATTTTTAAATCCAAAAACTCATGAGAAATAATATTAAATAAATGTATTAAATACAAATATTAAAAATGAATTCATGATATAATATATAAAAATTTGCAGTAGATACACTGCATAAAATATGGAACTAGTGAATAAGACATTTATCTCATGGATGAAAAAATTTAGATGAAATTCATTTTCTAATGTAGTAACAAATGGATTTTAATACCCAATGTTAATAATCCATAAGTAAAAAATTTAAGACCAATTAATATAAAATATTTCATGGTTTTTTATTTCATTTTGGAATTAAATATGAAATATATAAGAAATTATGTGTATAAAAATTATGTATGCCTCATGTAATGAAAATGGGAAAATAATATCATACCTTGTGTTTCTATTAAGGTGAACATTTTTTTTCATTAAATTTAAATAAAATTATTTAATTATATACTATATTAATAAAATTTTTAATTTTTATACTTACTTTTATTTAACTTATGAAAATTTTGTGTACAACTATTTAAACCATTAAGTTTTCATTTGTTGTTTTGACAAAATTTAGATTATATGTCAAAAAAACTTTTGTATGTAAAATATTGTTAATGGTGTCATTATATACCATCTCTAGAATAATAACCATGACATAATTATCATATTTATACATAAATTATACTTTCAAAATCAATCATTAAATATGGTAATGAAAATGAGAATATGTTAAAATCCTTGAGATGGTAGGTTGTACTTACGCTTGGGTAACATTCCAATTTTTAAATGATCATTTTAGAAAAAATGTAAGTAACTAAAATAATTCCAGAATGGTAATTATCATATTATATAATAATATATACTTATATATATAATTATTTGAAGAAAAGTAATCACATCATGTTTATGAGGCGGTAGTCCACACATCCACGAATAACGTTATCACATTTTATGTGTAAGAAGGGGTAAAAATAAAAAGATATATATATATATATATATATATTTCCATAAATCTAATTATGTCGTTAATATATTATTTATGTTGTTTATGTAAATTATTTTATAAAACCATCTATTATATGTTTCATGTTTAGTGTGAATGAATCACTTTCCTTTGAGGGGCATTAGTCCACACATCCTTAAATGATGTTTTACGATTAACGTATAATGAAATGTAATAATGTTAGGTGTACTAAAATGATTAAAGAAGTATAAGGACATAATAAATATCATATATACTATATAAAAAAATTCTATCATAATGGACACCATGAGAAGTGGAAATGGAATAATGAACAATCATTGTTTTCTGAGACAATAGTTTTCTATCCATAGAAACATTATGTTCATTATCCATTAGATAGTGGTGCATGTAAGTGTATCTTGAACACTCATTATAAAAAAATTCTAGTATATTTTGGATAATTTTTTGTTATTTAATAAAAGAATACTGATATTTTATGTGTTGGATAATATAAATGAAACTAGATAGATTGTTAAAATACAACACCATTAAATCTGGTGTCTTCTTTTGGTTTAAACCGAAAGAAATTGATTGAATGTATTCTACCAAAAGGGAGGATTCTAACTCAAGAGGATAGTTATTAGGTGTCCATTTATGCATATATTGGCCTAAATTATCATATTTGAGAGGTGTGAGGAATTGGTAGAGGAATAGGCCTTTTATAGAGAAGGAAAATGAGTCACATGGAATTATTGAAAATGAGTTGGGTTTGCAAATGTTCTTACCAATAAAATGTCCTACCAAACCACAAAAACACATTAATGGAAAGTGAGTGGCAGAAATATTTACATCCAATGATTTTTGTAAAGGTTTCTTGTTTATTTGTGCCCTTAATATCATGGTTTTAGTCCATTTTTATGCCTAATTACACCATTACCATTTTAATGAATATTAATCACCTTTATTAATCATGTTTTTTAAAAAAATAAGATGAATTTATTAGACCAAAAAATATTATATTCTTATATTTTTATATGTCAAATTTTCAATTTTCAAATCATAGTAGTGCCAAAATTGGGATTAAATAAAATCTCGTAGACCGATGGATTAACTAGTTTTATTAGAAAAATGTTCCCAATATTGTCATGTTTTTATACTAAATTAATATTGGAAATTGATTCAAATATACTAAATTGTATTATTATATTTTTTATTTATCCAATGCGGCTTTAAAAAAATTTATAATATAAAAAATCCTTAAAATTTTAAATATCTAAAGGCTTTTTAACTATAATGCAGTATTATTTACTATTCAATAAATAATGCAGTTTCTTAGAAAAAATCCCAAATGTTCATCCTCGGATAATTTTGACATTATTAATTAAAAATTAATTTCATATTTATCAAATTATATTTATAATAGTGTTATAATTTATATTTTAAATAGTTTCTCCATTACAAGGTGGAAATAATGCCTTAATAAAAATATATGTTTTTATGTCAACTATTGGGTTTTCTCTTATCTTATGTTTAAAAAATCTTTTAGATGAATATAAAATATAATTGATTGCATATTTAATATATTATTTTTATATTAATATCAATAACTAATTTTAATTAATTTCATTTACTTTGGTAAAACAATTATGTCATCAGAATAATTGTTTTATATAAAATTGTTCTTATTTATAATCAACTTGTTCTTATATTGATTTCTATTTAATTTTTATCCTTTGAATTAATCATATATTATTATATGTCATATATTTCCATCATTTAGTTATTATAATTCATAAATACTAATATAAAATCTATGTTATATATATTTTATTAAATTATAATTCTTTAATTATATATTGGTTCTTGGTAAGACTCGATATTGCGTATTGATCAATCCATCAAAGAAGGCCACTTTTACATGAAACGTAAGATATGAAAGAAGGTATATCTTCTGTGTAATGTAATAACACATGGATTTTTATGTATTGAAATACAATAAATATATAAAAATAGTTAATTTATTTTAAATTATATAGAAATTATATTAACTTATGTTCTTGGTGACATGTGTTATACTCACCATCGAATAAAAGGTTCTTACTTATGTTGTTTGGGATGTCATAGTATTCTTACTAAATATCAAGAACAGAAATTATAAATCATATGTGATGTCTATTTAATCCATGATCAATATATTTATTTCACTTTTACCTCATTAATGGATATTTAAAAAATTCTATATAATGAATAAAAACTATATTTAAGGTTTTCATCAATAGAGATATTTCAAAGAAACATCATATTTAGAAAAGAAGAAAATTATTATTAGGATTATTTTAAGAATGTTGAAATATATTTTTATTCATATATATAAGATAAAAGGACATATTTGGTTTAAATGTATCCCATAGAAAAAGAAAAAGTAAAACAACTATTATGTGTTATTAATCAAATTGTGAAACTTGTGGGGGTCTTTAAGATATTTATATTCAAGATATGAATAAAAGAATATTATTGGGTTGCTAGAATAGTCATCTAAATATTTGGATTATCTTAAATTTTAGTATATTTACTTTAAAAATAATCAAATGATAAATTAGTTTTTTATGAAGATAAGGGAGGAGTAGTATATATATAATGAAATAAAGAAAAATATTAGATTTTTTATAACTTTTATTATTTTTTTAATGAAAAATAAATTATTTTTTGTAGCTATATAAAAATAAGTTTTTACATTATGATAAACACATGAATTTTAAATGAAGTCTTAGGATCCAATGGAGAAGCATTAATTTAATTACTTTTGCAGTGTCGAATAATTCGAAAGAGGAAAATTCATCTCAACATGTGTTGAAAAAAATATATATGAATTAATAAATTTATACATAGTTAAAAGTGGAATTTTTATGATATCAAGAAAACTGATATAAGAGTATTGGAAATATATAATATTTTCATTAATAAGGATCTATAAAATACTTAGTTTCTAAGGATTAATAAAAAACTAGAGGCTTATTCAAAACCCAATGTTTTATTTCTATTATTTTTACAGCATTTTGTAATATGGATATGTGAGATTCTTTTTTGATGATGGATCACCATGACGTCAACAGAAAACAAAATAAAATTTTCAATATAGAATACAATGGTAGATACATACATGAATGTCCAATATGATTCTTTTTAGAAAACACAATTCTTATTGAAATTGTATAAAGGCTATGATTAAGTTGTGTATCTGGAATAGAAATATGAGAATATATCTTCCATCATGATTTTATTGGTTATCACATGGCAAGAGATATATAATATTAATATGAAAAACCTTGAATAGTTTCCTAAAATTATATAATTAATAGTTGTACTTCGATCCTTGATAGTTGGTTGTTACACTCTATGATTCATAATAGAAACTTGCAAAAAACATAATAAGGATAATATATATAACCATATTTTTTTAATGTGATTGTGTATCCATGATCAATGGGGAAAATAATACCATGTTTGTAGGAGAGACACTACATAACGAAATTGTACTCTGTGTGGATGGATTACGAAATAACTAATTGAGTGTGCGTTAATATTATTACTTCTTCTTGTAATTAATTTTTATTTGAATTTTTTGATAGGTCAAATTCATTAAAAGAAATTATATCAAGAATGGTAAGAAAGAATATAATAATATTTACCATGTGAATACTAAGGGGAACATTTTTTTTATTATTAAAGTAGAGGGAAATAATTTTTTTAATTATTACCTATGTTACATTCATTTATATTTCATGTAAAACCAATCTATACGGTGTTTCACAATGGATATCCCAAATATGAATCATAGTAGAGAAAGGACGTGTGATTCATGCGTGGACAGAATGATGGAAGGTAAGACTTATTAGGAAAATGTCAAAATGAACTCAAAATTAGTTGATCTATCACACAATGGTATATAAGGTCTAATAAATAAACCTAGAAGAATTGGATAAAAATAATTAATTGTTTTATTTTATGGATTTAATTTCATAGATTTTATTATGTTCTTGAGCAGAAAAAAGAGGTTATGTTATGCATGATGATTTATTTTTGGTGACTGAAAAATGTGACTAGTCAAATTATTTGTATTTTGAAGCATGATTATGTAATAGTGTACACACCAATTGAAAAGGAATCTACTTAAAGTTACATTCTATTAATGAAAAATTATCATTATTATGAACCCCCAAGTAGAATGGGGTTGTTCAATGATTAAACCGAATGGTGAATAATATGTCTTGGACATTACATATCAAAATTGAGGTCTCTCTCCACTATTAGAATTATTTCATATATGTCATTATGTACAGTCTAAAAAGTAATCAATAAGTTTTTAATTTGATACTTCATATTATTTAATGTTTAATTAAAAGATTTGTTCTCCAAAAAACATTATATTTTTTTAAGATAATGTTATATCTAGAAAAAATTAGGTAGTGATGGAACATATAGAAATACAAATTATATGGTGGGGTTTATAGTATACTAAAAAAAGGCTAGTGGATATTGAGTCAATGAAAAAAATTTGATAATTTTATAAAAGTAATGATGTCAGGGTTATTGCGGAAAATGATGTAAGTAATTCTAGGTGTTCATATTTCAAACTGAGTGAATAAGATGATGAAATTGAATAAAAATTAGAATCTATAAAAGGATATTAATGTCTTGAGGATTATAATTTTTAATAGCGGTGAAATAAATACTTAATAGAGTTAATATGGACAACACAAAAGATATATGAAGATGGAAGTAAATCTATCAAATATAATTGGAGAAAAAACTGTAAGAACTAAGACTGAAAAATGAGAGGATAATATAACACTAATATATTTTCAACGGTTGTTGCAACATAATTTTAAGAAGATATCATTGATGATTCATGATATATATAAATAATAAATGGGTATATTATATTGAAATTAAATTAATGTGGTACTTTTTAAAACTGCAAGAAGTCAGACTATTATTAGGAACATATAGTTCATAAATAATATATTAAATGAATAATACTATATAATTCAAAATAAAAAAAGGTTGGTATATAAAAACTATTCAAATATTATTGGTTTTGAATAAACATATTCACCAACTAGTCATTATGATTCAATCATTATTTTCTAATTAGTTTCAATAATAAGGAAGTTTATAATTATTTTTAAATGTATTTCAATGCTATATTTCAAAATGGAATTCTAAAAGATTAATTTAATATTGACAATATTTTATTTTTTCTAATACAAAATTATGAAAACACATATCAATTTTGATTGAGGCCTTATATAGCTTGAGACATGAAACATATTTATAGAATGATCATATTAACTCATATATTAATAATCAAGAAACCAGTAATAGTGGGTTTAATTATAATATTTTTTTGAAGACATATATTAAAGAAAAAAATTATTCTTCATGATTATGTATGAGTTCTTATTATTTTAGAAAAAAATATTTTTAATGGGATAATTTTTTAATCTTGAGATAAATAATATAAATATCTATGATTGGAGTACTTAATTATTTTATAGTGTCACAAGTTATTCAAAATGAGAGATACAATTTAATATTAAAATAAATATATAAAAATAATCTATGGAAGATGTTCTACATTCATGATTTAAAAACCATGTCACATCTAATTTCAATGATATATACATATGAGAAGTAAAATTGTATTAATTAATTATATTATTCCTTTTATATGAGGATCATTTGTTGTTTGATGTACCAAAGAGTAAAACATCTAGATATAGACTATCATACTTGATGAAATCGCTTTTTCGTTGAAATTCCTTGGAGAGGTATCTCATAGATGTAAATTCAATTATGAATTATATATGTGGTACACTCATTTCTAAAATGTTATTTCATACAAAAAACTATAATTAATTTTTTTTATTTGGATTTTCTATATGGTGGTCTGATACTACAAAAACAGAGGTTTATTTTTTATTATTACAATGTGTTTTGAATAGATAATTATTAAAAAATAAAATGAATATCTTAGTCTGGTTGAGTTTTAATATATTCTAGTAACCAGATAATGCATACATCCTTCTGGGATGAAATAACACTAAGAATATATTATTGAATAAGAAGAGTGAAATCAAACTCATAAAGAATCTAGTTTTTAAAACATAAACCAACACACATTGAAATCATATATCATTTCATTGTGGAGAAGGTGAAAAGTATATTATTTGTGACATTGTATTTTTGTAATGATTGACAAGTACTAGATATGTAGACTAATCCATTTTATATTCAATTATTTTACAAGAACTTGTTGAATTGTGATTTTCACCAACTTACCTCTACATAAGTATACATAGAAGCTCCCTTAACACCACAATAAAGAATATTTATCTTGGTTAATGAGATATTATTTTTTCTATGTCTTTATTTTATGTACAGTAATGGTTATTAATGGTATATCATAGTAACCTCACACAAACTATCTTATATTAATTATAGAGAATACAAAATGTGAAAAACACTATCATTGATATATATAAATTATTACAAAATAATTCAAATATTTTAAATCCAGTGACTTTTTATATTAACATTTTAGATAATTTTCCCAAAACATTATATTCTAAGCCTCATGTCATCTCATAAAATAGTAATTTTACCAATATATAAGAAGTTTTTAATAATTATTTAGTCTTAAATATTTCACATCATTTATCCACAAAAAGTACTCTTATAGGGTTATAATAGTTAATACATTCCTTTATATCATGGATAAAATGGAACAATTACAATGGGTGATCCAAAATTCTTAGTAAGGGTAAAAAAATAATAAATATTATCCTCAGAGATATTAGGAAAAATATAATATCATAATGAGAATGAAAATAAGAATGATAGGATGGAAAAATATATCATATCATAACAATACCAGTTAAAAATGACCACAACATTAGATTGTGGAATCATTATAATGTGATCACAATATAAAGGTAATTTTAAAATCAAAATTCAAGGATCCCATCATCCTTAAAATAACATTGTTGACTAGGCTAATTACCCATGAACCAAAGTTTTCTAGTCTCACTACCCCTATCAATGATATCTCATTACATGGAAACATTACTCGATGTATTGGGGAATATATAATTCATGGACCAATCATCACATAATGAACATCATACACATGTGTTCCGTGTGGTATCGATCAATATACCAAAATAAATCCAACAAAATAAAATGGATTTTATTTCTTTTCCAATGGATGGATAAGGATGTGTTCTTGATTCCATTAATATTCATGACATGACTAACCCCTAAAAATTATATTGGTAGATAGTGAATTTACGAATCATTATAATTAAGTAACACTCATCAATATTATTTAACATATAGTAGATACACTTTATAATAATTAGATATACAATTTATACACTTTGTTCCCAAATCAGTTATGGTTTTTGGAATCATATTTAACGCCCTTTAATAATGTAATGGATAATAGTAATTCAAATAGAAAATTCATTTGAAAAATAATTCCTATACAAATAGAATATTTTTAATGAAAAATGTACTGATAGATAATATGATATATATAAAAGAGAGTTTAGTAGCCTTTCCAAACTAATAAGTTAAATGATATCATTTGAAGAATACACTTGATTAGTCATATGATTGAGACAAATAAAACACATAGATGATTGAGTAGTATTTCATTGAAAAAAATAATTTTTTTTTGTTGATGAAAAATAATAAGTAATATCTTATATAGAGTAGAGAATAATGTTTTTTTTAGAAAATAAAATCATAGTGAGGAATCCTCTTAAAAAATAACAATGGTGGCATAAGGATATATTCTAATGGAATGTGTATGTGAGATTCATTTTGGTAAAATTTTATTCAATGGGAAAAATGTAATAGGTTATCCTTTTAAAAAATTATGTTAATAAATACTAAGTAAGTGAAATTCACTTTTATATATAATTTGTAATGAATTCATTTCGGAGCATTGTAAAACATTACATTATAAGAAAACATCTGGAAAAATAATCGACTAAAAATTTTATAATGATGATGAATAATATTTATTGAAAACTACATAATAAAAATACTGATAAAACCTTTCATTTATAAGAAAATATAAGATGTATTAAGGTCACATTCAATATTATGGAAAATATATTCGGTAGAAAGAACATATATATCGAAGAAAAATATCCATTTTTATATTTATGATTTATTATAATTGACATAATTCATTTATTTTTGTAATTATTTCATAAAAATGTAAGTATATTAGTTATAGAAAGTATTATCCTAAAATAAAATGGAAAATATTTGATTTGAAAATATTATGGTAGGAATATAAGACATCAATGGTCAAAATCATGAATTCATTTCAAAACTCATGGGATAAAGAAAAGGACTCAAGAAATCTATAATAAGCTAAGTATTAATTTAATAATACCACATAATGTGTGAATAGCATAAAAATAAACCAAAAAAACATGTACAAATAATATTACATTATAAAATAACTATTCAAATGGAAATGTGAATTGGTGTGGAAAGTAATTTTTTCCACATTTAAAGAAGTTTGAAAAAAAAACTTGTTACATTATTTACCTATTCAGTTTTTCACACTTTTAAATGATCTAAACAACTATAAATATCCTAAAAATAATATTCATAAAAATAATAATATCTATAAACATTTTATATAACTCATGTAAATTTAGTTACTATGGATATAGTAGTTCATTATACCTTATTTTTATCATCTGGTGTCAATACTATTAAATATATTCCACATTAATTGTAAAATTAATAAGTATCCTTGATTATTTTCACCAATATCATAATTACTATATTACCATTGAATATATATATCCCATGAACACTTATATTTTTCCACTTCCATCACATGATAGTTTTAGTTACATCTATAGATTGTAATGTCAGAGATCAACTTGTTTTAGTATTTTATAATGAATGGAGATGATATATAATTAGCATGTGTAGATATAATTATTATAAATACATAACCATAAAAAATACAATTATTAGATAAAATTAAATTTATATGATATTCCATAACCATTTATTGTATATACATTACAACATCACTCAAATAGGCAGTAAACTGATTAATAGTGTGCTATAATGATTGAATGAGTAAGAAATTTCCATTAAAAGGTATTAATATAAAAATAAATTGATATTATAAATGTAAAATATATTTTATATCTCAATTAAAAAAAAATTATCACAATTAATGCATGGTGGTTATCAAAAATGAAAAAAAAAATTATTCAAGGATGTGGTCCTCTGTACGTATGCATGGTAACAAACCAATTTCTCACTGAATGAATAGAGTGAAAATGTATAAAAAAAATCCTTTAAAAAATATAATAATGTATTAAAACTAATATTACTTTATTAATTACATTATTATTACCATCCATGTTGGGTGGTTAATAGAAATGAGATGGATCGATCATTGAGGCCGTTGTCTGCACATACACATGATTTATGATCTAATTCGTTAATAGATGAATAAAATTATAGTGGAGGTATATTTTATTCATTTATGAATATTTTATATTATATTAGGAACATAATTATAAATAAATATCATTTTTGATACTATCCCAAATAGGATTTCTTAAAAAATGTACGACATCATGTCTTGGACGCATGGACCTGCACATAAACATGATCAAAATGTTTTATTCTTAGTGGAAGTTATAGTGTGAATGAATTATTTATGATAAATTAATATAATCTCAAATAGTAATATAGTTGATAAATAAATAATTATATTAAAAAAATTATAGAATATTAGGAAATGGGAATTAAAAATATATACTAGTAAGAGAGTAATACTCATGTTGGAAACACTGATTTTTCAGTAAAAATATCTATGGAAAGAAGCGATTAAGAATAATAATGAAATAAAATGTCATAATTTCAGAGAATTAGGCTCAATAATGAGAAAATTGGATGATATAACAATGTAATTTGAAGTAATGATTGTTTAATTATGCGGTGAATGTATTCCCTTCTGTATATAAAAATATATTCAATTTTAGAAATACATTAACATAATAAATTATTTCTTTGACTTATTTAAAGGTGAAACAATCCCAGAATTTAATAAAATGGAATTTTTTTGTAGGTAGTGGATAAAAATCCATCTATAAAATCAATTTTTATTAATCCATCGTTGATAATGGGGATTTTACTTTTACTTTTTACTTGACCAATGGTATATTTACTTTGGTAAATATTTGTTTCACCCTAGTTATCTAATTAAAATGAACTCCATAAATATTGATATTAACAAATTAATTTATTATTTTAATCTTAAATAAGATATATATTAAATTAAATAGAATAACTGTTATTGATTAAATTTTATATTAAAATTAATGCATGCAGTTCTATAAAACAGTATTTCAAATATTCATGTTTTAAACATAACATTTCGTTGTGTAATAAAATATTCATTGTAAATAATTTTTATGATTTTAATTTATTTAAAATAATTCAAATGTTCATTTTGTCAAAATAAAATAATTTCATAAAATAATTTTAATAAAATATTAATTAATAAAAAAACTACATATAACAGTTTAATTTTGTTAACTGACCTGTAATTGTAGTTCAAATAATGGGTTTCATGTGTATCAAAATTAAAACTAAGATTTTTAATGAATAAATTAATTTAATTATATAATATCATATCACATAAATTTTTTTCAGAATTTGGTATCATTATATAATATCAATAATTTCAAAAAAACTCATAATTTAAAAAAACTACATTTTCGACTAAAAATATAGATTTTTTAGAACATTACCAAATATTCATGCTATGTAAATTGTGATATTACGAATTAAAAAATAATCACCTCATTTGATTTCAGAATACTATATAAATAACATTGGATATAAATTAATAAATATAAGGACAAACTACTATTATTTAAAAATGACTTTCTTATAAATTATGGGTTTTGATATTATTTTATTTGATTATTATAATGTAAATAATTTACATATCTTATATTAAATATAATTTTTTTATGTTATTATAATTATATTATTATGATAATTTTTTTAGTAATTTATCATGTCCTTTTCTAGTGCATCTGAAGAATGATATTGAACACATTATTTTTCTAAAATAAATGAATTTATATAGAAATATCGGGACATTTTATTTTCCCCCTAAATAAAATTAATAATCATAAATTTTTCACATATAAATTAATTTTGTATGTAGAATTAATTTTTATGACTTAAGATAAAATTTCAAATAGAATTCTACATTGTTTTCTTGTGTAAAAAAATATACTTTTCCCTCAATCAAATTAATAGAATTTCCATCTTCAATTGGTAAATAAATATATTATTACCAACTATTATACACATAAAAAAATTATAGATCATTTGAGACATTTCCATATCTATTTCACTAAATATATTTATCATGAAAAAAATGGTGTTTATTTTCAAAATTCATTTTCATCACTAGAATTATCAATAGAATCCATCATTCTCTTATTTGGTGTGATCATGAAATTAATTATTATCACATTGTTAATAAAAATATATTTTTAAATTGGGAATGAAAATAATATTTATTATCCTAGTTACTATCCTAATAAAATGTAGGTTGGGTTAAACTCATCATTTTCGATTACATTAATTATTTACATGGATCCTTCTTTTTCCATGAATCAAATTAAAATAAGGTTTAGTAATGAGAAATCATACATTTTATAATTTATAAAATATAATAATTATATTTGAAAAAATAATTCCTACATTATGTGGATACTTAAAAATATAATAATTTATCATTAATATAGTTTATCCATGTTCATTTTACTATTATTATATTTAATCATTTATACATTGATAAAAAAAATATGTTCAAATTATTTACGATGGGTTCTAATGATAATGTTAATTAACTGAATAATATCTCCTGGGATTTTCTATTGAAATTCATGGTTAAGTACCAATCATTATGAATAATAAAGATGATCACAATATAACATACATACGATTTTTATGTTTTTTTCCTAGATGCATATGTTGCAAAACCACTTCTACTTTCTAGTATCTAGATATTAAATTAATTAATTGGAAAACAATTAAATATATACATTACAAAAATTTCAAATGGTTCTCCATTACATTTAGATAAATAAATATTGTTTCCATTAATTTAATCTTATACATATCCCAAAAAAATAAAAGTATCAACACATTCAAGATAATTAATTATCTATAAAATTATAACAAATTTCATTCATAACTCATCAACACTTGATATCATTCCCAAAAGATAAATTATCTTCCAAAAATTAAATTTTAACAACAAAATTTATCTAGAAACTTGTCTAATTCTAAATTACGCGTTCTCACACCCACACACTCAAGTCATGTGGAAAAACATAAAAATTACTACACTAGCATTGGTAAGCATCAATGATTACATTATATTTCATATATTTCGAACATGTGTACCTTTTAGTTTATATTTTTGAGAATTTGGAAAATCATAAACTACTAAATGTCATGTATTTCTATCAATGAAATTTTATTTCCAAAATATAAGATCCTAATATATCTTTAATTATGATTTAACATCACTATTAAAAAACTTTCATATGGGGTGGAAAAATAAAATTTATAATTTTTCCATTGGTTGCAGAGTAGTTCACTAGAGTTATCTCTCATAAGGAGCTTCATTGGTGTGTACATACGAACTATAATTCACCAAATAATTAGTTTTATTTACCTATCCTTTATTTTCATAAATCATTGATATATTTTTGTTTTTTTTTCTAAATTTATATATTACGACAACCCTGATTTTTATTACAACTTAAACATGATTTATTACATTAAACTTCACTTGATACAACAAAGAAGATCGAGAGGTTTAGTGTCTTTGGGGCTTAGGATCATTACATAAAAACATAAAACATGAAATAAAACATCTTTATTGAATACTTCATTTACATGACCACTACATTTCCTCGTACTTAGCATTTCATGGGATAACATGAGGACATGCATAAGAAAAGGGTGAGCTATAAAGCCCGGTAAGGGTGTACACGTGGAATAAAATGAGGAGTACAATACATGTTAGGATATAGGCATGTCAATAGAGCATAGGATAAACATGAACATAAAGGAATGATAAAGCATGAAAGTCATAACATGTAAATGTGGAAACAACACTTAACATTGAATTAGCATCAGCCAAGGCTCATTGCACATGGAGCAAGAGTAAACCCTGATTGCACATGAAGCACGAGTAAACCCTCGTTGCACTTGAATTATCATGAGTCAACACTCATTTCACATGACGTATCATGATACTATACTTTACCAAATATATTGGAGCGACATAATGGCACACCCTTCTTAAACATTTCATTTCATGAATAAGTGTGCCACATGGATCATAAAACATGGATTCATAAAAAATAATCACTTATTCCACGATAAAGGAATGTGGAATTCATACATGAAACTTTACAATCAATAAGTAAATGTTCATAAAGGTGAATACCCTTGATGGTGAAATGGGATGGTATTCACTACACAATGACATTTTCTTAGAAAATCGGTGCGATTTCGGAAGCGTAACGGCGTTTCATAAGAATTCATAAAAGAGGTTGATGAGAGAGACATGGGTTCCTCATCATATTTAAATGTAATGGACAGTAAGGAGGTCATATAGATACATGTACCAACAATTGTAATGGAATTTAGATTCATGATACAAAATTATTGCTTGAATGTAAAAGAAAAGAGAGAAGTTCCTTTCGGAATTTCAGCATAGTAATAGGTGTACATGGGAGGAATTAAATGAGAGAGAAAGGGGTATCCCCTCATTCAAAAATAAAGAGGGAAGTATGAGGGTGGTGTGAAACCATACCCCAATATTCATAATTGAATTTAAAAGTGCAATACAATTTTAAGAAAATTGACAAAAATGAGAAAGGAAGAAAAAACCCTTACTTGGAAGTGTGCTTCCAAAGGATAGATAGAGGCTTGTCAGAGGCTTCTTGGGAGCTTGGGGCACCATTGGAGGATTCTAGAGAGATTAGGGCAGTGGTTGGACGAACTCCAAAGGATTTTTGTGAGGAGGAAGTGGGATCCTGGGTGGTTTTATATAGGAAAGGTGAGGCAATTCTTTATTATTTAGGTTTGGGTCCCCTTACATTAAATTAATCCAAACCACAAACCATCCCATGGTTTTTGTACATGGTTTTTTGAAAAGGGAAGAGGAAACCAAAATTTTATAAATCCCAAGTCCGAACATCTTAAAATATTAAGGTTTCTTATGTGGAGGTTAGTCACACTCCCATGGAAATTAATTTAAAAAGGCAATGTGTTCAATAAGTCTTGAGGGGTCCATTAATGCTTTGAAAAATAAGTCAAAAAAATCCAAAATCACTTTATTTTAATGTAAAAACATATATTTTCATAACATAAAAATTATAGTATTTTATTGCATCACTATTGGGTCATTATGATGTCATAAAACACATTATATATTTAAACGGTATTTAATTTTTGCCCAAAAATTTGACTCTCAGAAAATTCTGAAAAATTCACCGTTGGATAATTTCGTCATCCTGATTCGAAAAATAACATTTATTTTATATAAATAATTTTCTAAATATGTGAATTTTCACTTTAAAAAAACCGACATTTGTCGAAAATTTACGGGTTTTGACAGATATGGTTTTCAAACCTTAATAAAAATTATAATTGCATTCATAAAATTATAAGATCATTTATATTTAATAAAAATTAATTTAAAATTATTAATAATATTTTATTAAAAAATCATTTATTTCAAAAATCCTTTAATTTAATAAAATAGATTTCTTAATTAAATAATAACTAAAAACACCTTTTGTAGTTTAAAAACTATTTACAATGTATCAAAAATGACTAGAAGTTATATTCATTATTATATACAAAAATAATATGCATGAACATAATACTACTTATTTGTTACATAACCCCTTAAAACAGCTGTATAAGGCCTAAGGGTAAGGTGTGCGATGGTGACAGACTCTTGGGGTGGCTTGGATAGCATCACTCGAGTGGTAATTTCAATCAACTTCAACTTTTCCCGTAGACGGTCACGTTAGAGCATTACATAATGAAGCTCATCTTGGGATTGGTCAAAGGCGAAGCCCAAGGATGCTACATCTTTTCCGAGCTCCAACAATTGGGCTTCGTATGGTGCAATTCTACTGGATGATGCCATCGCTTCCTTTGTCTGAGTAAAATTGGGTTCGTTAAAGCCTTATATTTATACTAATCATGTGATCACTTTTCAACAACTATAAAAGTAATAGTAACATATCTTATCATAAAAAAAGAAGTTGAAATATTATAAAAACATTTTTTATAAAGAGACATTTAACTAGATAAAGAGGGATTTTCCATTAATGAAACATTGGGCCGTTACAATATTCCCCACTTAAGAAATTTCTCCCTCGAAATTTTCCTTTTCCCACACTAAAAAATGTGGGTAACTCTGCTTCATCATATCCTCCGATTCCCATGTTTCTTCTTCAAACTTGTGGTTTCTCAAAAACACCATGACAAGGGGCATTGTCTTAGTTCATAGAACTTTTTCTCTGCGATCTAAGATATTCACTGGTTGCTCCTCATAAGAAAGATCATCTTCCAATTGTACCACCTCAAAAGAGAGTACATGTGAAGGGTCTCGTATGTATTTCCTTAAGAGGGATAAATAAAAGACATCATGCACCTTGTCCATAGTAGGTGGAAGTGCTAGTCAATAGGCCACAACCCCAACACGATCAAGAATCTCGAAGGGGCCGATGTACGTTGGACTTAACTTCCCTTTCTTTCCAAACCTCATGACCTTCTTCCATGGAGATATGCGTAAGAACACCATATATCCAACTTTAAACTCAAGGTCTCATCGACAATTATCTGCATAACTCTTCTGTCGACTCTAGAATGCCTTGATATGCTGCTGAATGTTTTTCACCTTCTCCACCATTTCTTTGACCATTTTTGGTCCAAGCAGCTTATGATCACCGACCTCATCCCAACATGCCGATGTTATGCACCTTTTCCCATAAAGGGCTTCATATGGTCCCATTTGGATGCTCGAGTGGAAACTGTTATTATAAGAGAACTAAACCAGAGGAAGATGTTGGTCCCATACTCCTTTAAAGTTCATTGAGAATGCTCTCAATATATCCTCAAGTGTTTGGATAGTCTACTCGGATTGGCCATCAGTTTGAGAATGATAGGTCGTACTGAAGTTCAGTTCAGTATTTAGAGCATGTTGAAGACTCTTCCAAAACTTAGAGGTGAATCTTAGATCTTGGTGAGACACAATATATAGTGGTACTCCAAGAAACCTTACCACTTCCCTGATATATATATATGTGCCAGTTGATCCAATGAGAAATCCTCCCGAATAGCAATGAAGTGTGCAATCTTTGTAACACGATCCACAACAACCCAGATTGCATTGTTCCCTTTGGATGTCCTTGGAAGTCCGGTGACAAAGTCCATGGTGTTTTTTTCCCATTTCCATTCTGGTATGGGCAATGGTTGCATCATCCCCTTAGACATCTGCCTCTCCGCCTTCACTTGCTGACACACCAGGCACTTTGATGTATATTTTATAATCTCTTTCTTCATATTATACCACCAAATGTTTTCTCGGAGATCTCAATACATCTTTGTGCTCCCTGGGTGAATAGAGAAATTTGAACTATGTGCATCATTTAAGAGTTCCTTCTTCAGCTCCTGACTTGATTGAACACATAGTCTTTTCCCAAACTGCATAGTTCCTTCTTCATTAACATTAAACTCTGAGGATTTTCCCTTTTTGATAGCTTCAACTTTTTCTTGAATTCCCACATCATCCTTTTTAGCATCCTTTAACCTTTCTAAAAGAGATGGTTGAGAAATCATTTTTGAAATGATTGATGATGTTCCCTTCGTTATGATTCCCACATCCATATTTATCAAGTCTAAGAAGATTGGATCCTTCTCAATTCTCATCTTTGATAGAATCGCTGGATCCTTTCTACTTAAGGCATCCGCCACCTTGTTCGCTTTCCCAGGGTGGTAATTTATTGAACATTAATAATCCTTGATGAGCTCTATCCATCTTCTCTGGAACATATTAATCTCTTTCTGTGTCAATATATATTTAAGACTCTTGTGGTTAGTATATATCTCACATTTCTCTCCATAGAGATAATGCCGCCAGATATTCAAGGCAATGATCACAGCCGCCAACTCCAGATCATGCGTTGGATAGTTTCGCTCATGAATTTTCAACTGCCTTGAGGCATAGGATATCACATTATCATTCTGAATCGACACACATCCTAAGACAATCTTCGAAGCATCACTGAATAACACAAAAAGCTCCCCACTTGTGTGTAATGTGAGCATGGGCGCAGTGATAAGCCTCCTTTTCAACTCCTTGAAACTTTCTTCACATTCATCACTCCAAGAATACTTTACTCCATTTCAAGTTATCTTGGTAATAATGTTGGACAATCGTGATAAATTTCTCACAAATCGTCGATAATGCCCAACTAACCCCAAAAAGCTACGGATATCGCTTACCGATGTTGGCCTCGGCCATCCCTCAATTGCATCTGTTTTGGAGGGATCCATAGATATCCCATTTATTTTGATGATATGGCCCAGGAATGAGACCTCCTTCAACCAGAACTCACACTTTTTGTTGTTTTCATAGAGGTTCTCCTTGCGCAAAGTCTCTAGTATAGTTCTTAAATGCTTATCATGGTCCTCCTTGGTTTTGGGGTATGTTAGAATATCATCTATAAAGACTACCACAACTTTTTCATGGTAATATCTAAAGACTCTATTCATAAAGTCCATGAATATTGCTGGAGAATTGGTGAGTCCGAAAGGAATTACTATGAATTCATAGAGCCCATATCTTGTATGAAAAGCAGTCTTGGGGATATCTTCCTTCTTCACCATTACCTGATAATATCCTGACCGCAAGTCTACCTTGGAGAAGTATTGTGCTCCACGCAACTGATCAAACAAGTCATCAATTCTTGGGAGAGGATACTTGTTATTTATCGTGATTTTATTATGTTCACGATAATTGATGCAAATCCACATTTATCCATCCTTCATCTTGACGAAGAGGACTGGTGCACCCCATGGTGAAGCACTTGGGCGTATAAACAGTTTTTCCATATTCTCCTATAGTTGTTTCTTCAGCTCTTCAAGATCTACAACAGCCATTATATATGGAGTCTTGGATATTGGTAGCACCCTAGGTATAAGTTCAATTGAGAACTCAACATCTCTTCTTGGAGGAAGACCAGGCAGTTCCTTAGGAAACACTTCAGTGAATTCCCTCGCAATAGGCATTTCTTCAAGGATGGTTTCTTCTTTGGACTCAATCATCTAAGCCAGATACACGTGATCATAGGGCAGTAATATCCATTCTTTAGATGATGTAGCTAAAAGAGATTCATCTTCCTCCGGACACTTGTAATGAATCAGGGCTCGATTCTCCATATGGATTGTGATTTCCCTCTCCCGACAATTTATGTTGGCTCTATATAAGGAAAGACAATCCATGCCAAGAATTGCATCAAATTACACTAGAGGGAGTATGACAAGGTTCTCCGAGAAATTCAATCCACAGATTATAACAAGGGGGGTCTTATATTAATTGGATGCAATGATTTCCTATTTTCCGTACTCACCGACATCTTTACTTCCATGATTTTTGGTGGTGCTAGGATTGTTCTACTAATCTTTCGAGATATAAAAGAATGCGTAGAACCTGAATGAAAAAGTACGTTCGATATTATTGAATGAATAACTTTCATACTTGTCACCACTTTGTGTTCGGGGTTCACTTCGGCAGAAGTGATGGCAAAAGTACTTCCTTGTTGTCTTGGAGGTTGTTGGTTGCCTCCGATAACCCATGTATTAGAGTACTGATATGCAAAATGACCCGGTTATTTGAATTTATAGCATTGAACAACATGTTGAGGTTCGAAAAGAGCGTCCCTCTCTTATGTCATAGCCCTGGGTCCTTCTGGCCGACAGTTAACAGCTAGGTGCCCTTCTCTTTTACACCTGAAGCGTTTTCTCGTCCCCTTAAGGCAATTTCCAGGGTTCTTCTTTCCGCACTTTTGGCAAGTGGTGTTTTGGAACTTTATAGCACCGTCAGATTTATCCATTAGACCACCAGTATTGAAGTCCACCTTACACTTCTTATCCCCATGATACCCCTGTGATTCTCCTATCTCAATTTCGACCTTTAGGGCACATCAGAAAATTTCCTCATAGCTGTCAAAGTCACTAATCACTAATGGTTTCTGCAAGATAGGCTTCATCCCACCAAAGAAGTGGTCAACCTTGCATTTGGGGGTAACAACAAAGCTGGAAGCGTATTGTGCAAGCCTTGTGAAGTTTTCCTCATATGCTCCAATGGATTCCTCATCTTTTTGCTTGAGGGAAATGAAGTCCCTTTCCATCTTAATCCGGAGGGTGTGTGGAAAATATTAATCAAAAAACATCTTCCATAATTCCTTCAATTCCAAAGCCTTGATCTCCTCCTCAGGCTTCGTATTTTTGATCAACTTCCACATTTGATCAGCTTCACCCTCCATACGATAAGCAGCCAGGAGAAGCTCCTCTTGTTCATAACATTGGAGGATGGAGAAGATCTATTCAAATGAGTTGATCCATTGTTTAGTGATCATGGGATCGAATGATCCACTAAAAGTAGGAGGCCCTTGTCTCATGAAGCTCTCGATAGTGACTTGGTCTTTCTTAGGGGGGGTTGAACGTTCCTCTTGACCCATGTTTCTATTCAAAACATAAGTTAGCTGAGAGAGAAGCGTGACAAAGTTCGTGATTCCCGCTCCCATTGGATTGGGCATCTCATTAGTACAATCATCACACTGATCTTCACAACGGTTGTTAGCCCAAGTCCTCCTATTACCGGCCATTGGCTGGAATAAAAGACAAAGTTAGGGGTAACACATAAAGGTTAATCCAAAGACAAAATTTGATGACTCCAAAATAATCTTTTATTTATTTAACTCATGAGTCTATAGGATTCAATTTAGTCTTTTCATGATATACTTTCTAACATATATTCTTAGGGGAATTTTTACCTTAATAAGGGTTTATTCTAAGATTGTGAATTTATCAAAACATATCCCCCAGGAGTGTCATAACCAAGAGTGCAGAAAGTCCCGTTGTCATGCACCAGTTCCCATTCTAGTCTAGCTCAAAGCGGTGTTTTCAGGTTTTACCCCAAGGATACATCTGTGCCTGAGGCGCCTCTACCTCCTCGTATCCAAACATGGATGTATTTGTTTGATAAACAACTTACTTAGTATTTACCAAAACATAGGGATGATTTTATTATATATAGTCTTGTATCTAAGGCTTTACTAGGGTTTCCTAATACCAAAAAATAACTAAACCTATCCTCTGATACCAACTATGACAACCCTTCTTTTTATTAAAACTTAAACATGATTTATTACATAAAACATCACTTGATACGACAAAGAAGATCGAGAGGTTTAGTGTCTTTGGGGATTAGTATCATTACATAAAATATAAAAACCTGAAATACAACATCTTTATTAAAAACATCCTTTACATGACCACTACATTCCCTCGTACATAGCATTGAATGAGAGAATCTGAGGACATGCATAAGAAAAGGGTGAGATATAAAGCCCATTAAGGGTGTGCACATGGAATAAAATGAGGAGTAAAATACATCTTAGGCAATAGGCATGTCAATCTAGCATAATATAAACATGAACATAAAGGCATGATAAAGCCTGATAATCATAACATGGAAATGTGGCAACAACACTTAACATTGAATTAGAATGAGCTAAGGCTCATTGCACATGGAGCATGAGTAAACCCTCATTGCACATGAAGCACGAGTAAAACCTCGTTTCACTTGAATTAGTATGATTCAACACTCATTGCACATGACGTATCATGATACTATACTTTACCCAATGCATTGGAGCGCTATAAGGGCGCACCCTTCTTAAACATTTCATTTCATGCATAAGTGTGCCACATGGATCATAAAACATGGATTCATAAAAAATAATCATTTATTACACGATAAAGGAATGTGGAATTCATACATGAAACTTTACAATCAACAAGTAAATTTGCATAAAGGTTAATACCCTTGATTGAGAAATGGGCATGGTATTCACTACACAATGACATTGGCTTAGAAAATCGGTGCGATTTCGGCAGCGTAACGACGTGACATAAGAATTCATAAAAAAAGTTTGATGAGAGAGAAAGGGTTTCCTCATCATATTTACATGTAATGGGAAGTAAGGAGGTTATATAGATACATGTCCTAATAATTGAAATGGAATTTAGATTCATGATACAAAAGTATTGCTTGAATGTAAAAGAAGAGAGAGAAGTTCCTTTCGGAATATTGGCATAGTAACAGGTGTACATGGGAGGAATTAAATGAGAGAGAAAGGGGTCTACTATCATTCAAAAATAAAGAGGGAAGTATGAGAGAGGTTCAAAACCATACCCCAATATTCATAATTGAAATTAAATGTGCAATACAACTTAAAGAAAATTAACAAAAATGAGAAAGGATGAAAAAACCCTTACATGGAAGTGTGCTTCCAAAGGCTAGATAGAGGCTTGTGAGAGGCTTCTTGGGAGCTTGGGGCACCTTGGGAGGATTATAGAGAGACTAGGGTAGATGTTGGATGAACTCCAAGGGATTTTAGTGAGGAGGAAGTGGGAGCTTGGGTGGGTTTATATAGGAAAGGTGACAGAATTCTTTATTATTTTGGTTTGGGTCCACTTACATTAAATTAATCCAAACCAAAAACCATCCCATGGTTTTTTCCCATGGTTTTCGGAAAAGTGAAGAGGAAAACAATATTTTATAATGCCCATGTCCTAACTTCTTAAAATAATAAGTTTGATTATGTGGAGGTGAGTCACACTCCCATGGAAATTAATTTTAAAAGGCAAAGTGTTGAATAAGTCTTGAGGGGTCCATTAAGGCTTTGAAAAATAAGTCAAACAAACCCAAAATCCCTTTAGGTAAAAAATATATTGTCCAAACATAAAGATTATAGTATTTTATTACATCACTATTGGGTCATTATGATGTCATATAACACATTATATATTTAAACGGTATTTAATTTTTACCCAAAAATTTGACTATCTCAGAAAATTATGAAAAATTCACCGTTGGATAATTTCGAAGTCCTGATTCCAAAAATAACATTTATTTTATCTAAATAATTTTATAAATATGTGAATTTTCACTTTTAAAATAAAAACCGACATTTATCAAAAACTCTTGGGTTTTGACAGAAATGGTTTTCAAAGCTTAATAAAAATTATAATTGCACTCATAAAATTACAAGATCATTTATATTTATTAAAAATTTATTTAACATTAATAATAATATTTTATTAAAATATTATTTAATTCAAAAATACCTTAATTTAAAAAAATATAATTATTAATTAAATAATAACTAAAAACACCATTTTTACTTTAAAAACTACTTAAATGTATAAAAAATGACTAGAAGTTATATTCGTTATTATATACAAAAATAATGTGCCTTAAAATAGTACTACTTATTTGTTACATAACCCCTTAAAATAGCTGCATAAGACCTAAGAGTAAGGTGTGCGATGGTGACAGACTCTTGGGGTGGCTCGGATAGCATCACTTGAGTGGTAATTTCAATTAACTTCCACTTTTCCCGTAGTCGGTCACGTTCGAGCTTGACATAATGAATCTCAGCTTGGGCTTGGTCAAGGAAGAAGCCCAAGGATGCTACCTCTTTTCCGAGCTCCGACAAATGGGCTTCGTATGGTTAAATTCTACTGGATGAGGCCATCACTTCTTTTGTCTTAGTAAAATTGGGTTTGTTAAAGCGTTATATTTATATTAATCATGTGATCACTATTCACGACTATAAAAGTAACAGTCACAACTCTTATCATAAAACCAAAGAATTTGACATCATATAAAAACATTTTGTATAAAGAGTCATTTAACTAGATCAAGAAGGATTTTCCATTAATGAAACTTTGGTTCGTTACATATAATGTTATAAATTCTAAATTACCATGAAATGAAAATATAATGTGATAATTTGTTAAATATATGGATATAAGTTTTTTTTTTGTATTTATTGTATCATTATTCTTCTACATTTGTTTTAAATTTTATTTTGATTACTAACAATATAAGATATCATTTATTAATTATTTTTCATTTTTATTAGTTATTAAATACTAAATACATATGAAATAAAAATTCCAACACCTCATATAATCATGGTTGATGGAACAACTAAATTTAAAGCGTGTAACATTCCAAGACCTGGTTACATCATAACTAGTTCATCCAATGAATGGAGTAACTCAGCCTAATGAAGAGATCGTACCAAAAATAATAGAGGTAAAATATATAATCAAAATAATATAAGTGAAGTTGAGTACCCTGAAATAGTGGGAAACCAATGCCCTCATGCAATTCACCTTTATCCACCATAAATAGATTCAATCCTTAATATAATTTAAGTGCCCAATTAAAGAACACCCATCATCCCTCAAGACCATGCCTTGGGTCATCCTCCTTTTATTAGGAGTAAGATATTACATTAATTGAATAAGGAGAGAATAATATAAAAATAAAATAAAATTATTGGATGAAGAAAACATGAAATATGAAATTCCAATAATAACATAATATATAAAAGAGGGATAGATGAAAAAATTTAAAATAAACAGAAGAAGAAGAAGTAAAAGAAAATATAAGATGAAAGAAGAACCTGAGTTATTAACTTGAATAAAATAAATATTCATGAAATATTTAACTTTAAATATAAATTAAAAAATACATTAATAATTAAACCGAATATAATGAAAGAGAAAAATAATAATAAACATGAACAAAATAGGCAACAGATTCAGCCTTCCAATATATGGCCTCTACTGATGGTGTTGTCCTTCCCGGTAGATATATACCTCTATTTCAAAAGTGTGGAATACGTAGTATCTCATTTTATATTCAGAGACATGGTGTATCACTCAAATTTATTCCATTTATTTTCTTCAAAATAACAAATAGTCACATTGTGTAAAAATTAAAAACAACAAAACATATGAGGTGTTTAAAAATAGCATAGATAGCAACCTTTGACCAGATCTCCTACAGAATGCATGTTTTGAATGGATTCAGGGAATGTGGTAGTGGTATATTAATGGTCAAAGAGATCATCTCAACCATAATTCACATTGCTTGATTATTCCGAGATCTTTAAATCATTCAGTCGTCACAGAGGCCAGATGAAGCTTCAAAATGGATGAAATCGAGGTTGTATAGGGTCCCCATAGTGATTTATTGAATCCATGAGAATTCTACGTTGGTTATGGATCATGTCCAATCACAATAATTAGAGTCCATATAGATCCATGATATTTACCATTGGTGGATGTCTAGTGATATGTGATAGCAGTCAAGGAGAATGACAACATTCTTGTGAATGTGGTGGGGTACGTAAACATGAATTGCATAAATAAACTTTGAATAATTTTTTTAACTAAGTGTATTTAATACCAAATTTAAATTAAAGAATAGTTCATAGTAATTTAAAATTAATGATGTCGCATTTACATCTAAGTATATTACCCTTGGGATAGGCTCTTGGTACACACCACAGATAGGAAATGGGACATTCTACACTACAAAACCCTTGCGTACATTGGACCGCAATATGAATATGTGGATTACCATGTCCTCATAACCATAATTATTTCAAAATATCCCCTTAGTAATTCTTGGCATAACATCCGATAGTGGGTGGCCTTTGTGGCTTGTGTGGAAGAATAGTAGAGGGAGAGACCGATGACTATTTTTTCCCCAAAAAAATTGAAACATCACATTAAATTTATCACAAAATATTTAATTAAATTAAAGTATCCAAATTTAATAAACAATATTCATTTCTTCCCAAATAATTTAATCAATAATAATAATTTATATTTTAAATATACAAATGAATACTTGGAAGATTCCATTAAAAACATTGAAAATGATATAGAAAACACAAAGACTTATGCATTATAATTGATTGTATCAAATACTCACACTATTAAAATATTATTATCCTCAAGAATAATATCTAAACATTTAATTTAAGAGGTCACCAATTCTACAAATATGAATATTTAAAAACTAGTAACAAAATTTATTATTAATGGTAAATCAATTTTAAATTTCCATATAAAATATTAATTTAATTTCTCACTTTTAAAGATACAATCAGTTAAATTATTTTCATTTTTCTGATTCTAATGCATGAAAATTTTTCATTAATTAATTAATAAACATTAATTCATTGTTTTTTTACATTCCAAATTATTTTTTCCCACGTTTAAATCGTTTCTCTCATCACTTATGATTAAAATTCATGTATAATTACACACATATCATGTGAGAATTATCCTTATCTATATGGTTGAAAAATATCTAAATTATCCACCTTGTAAAGGAAAAAGACACATAAATCATGAGGACATTTTAATCAATGAAAAAATAATACTATGGAATGTTTCTCATATTAATTTATGTGTAAAAATTTAGTCATGAGTATTTTTCTCTCTAATGAAAATTAAATTACATAAAATGTAAAATATCAATGATTTTGTCACCTAAAAATTAACAACTCCCACTCCCCATCATCAATGTAGAGTCTACGAGCAATAGAAGAATAAGTAATGATTTTTTAATTGAATTGAATTTTTTCATTTAATTTTTCTTTTATTTCAATCTTATTTTCATATCTCTTAAAATTTTAGGATTAGAATAATTCTCATATTTGTTACCTAGAAACAATTTATCAAAATCATCATTCTGGTATATGTGATTCTTTATTCTTATAGTTCAAACCACATTTTGCAGTTTTTTTAAATTCAATAGGGTAAAACAATAAAGTAAAACAAATATTACATAATCCATTCCCAATACCCAATGTCACACACCAAAAGTTTTCTTTTTAATGAATTTAATTCCACAATAATCAATTCCCTCACCCCCACATTTAATAAAAAAATATTATGCAATATATTACGTATAGTGTATGAATGTGTAAAAACTTATTGAAATATGAAACATCCCTATCAAGTTCATTCATGGTCTCTATGGGATAACCAATAATTAATTTATATTGTGTTATTAATGTATAATTTATTATCAAAGATGATTTTATAATTTTAAATGTTTTTGTGTGTTTATTATTTAAATTGGAAATCTTTTTATACATGTTCAGTATAAGGACCCAGCCTTAAAACATTACTTAATCTTCAATTAAATGAATAATTCAAATTAAAGTTCATTTCAACTTTAGAGTTTTAGAGAATTAGGCCATAACTATTACATCTCAAAATTTACAAAGTAGACACTTCTACTCAGTTTCCATTTTAAAAACAATAAAAACTCTTGAAAAATGTGTCATGATCAGTTCTATGTTTTAGACAGCATGAATTTCATTGATCCCATCCTTGACCCTATTCCACTTTATGTCCTGTGAAAAACATATCAAAAACTTGGGATGAGCATAAAAATCTCAATAACGAATACACAAAGAATGAAACTATTAGTTTTTCAAAACAACAAGTAAAACATGAATTCCTAAACATAAGTAATACTTTTCACCTATATGAAGTAGTAAATACTCTTCACTGAATAAAATATCATTTCTTAACCTTTTTTGTCATGACCCGCCTTTAGAAAAAGGAGCGAAGGGTCAGGTGATTTCTAGACCCTTCCTTATTTAAGTTGAAGGAGAGATAATGACCCCCGAAACCCGCCATCAATAGGTCCCTGAGTGGCGACCAACCCCAAGGGTGTAGAATCACACAATAAATGGAAGTAAATACCCTTTTTCTTTTAATAGGATCGGGAGATAAGATAATAAATCCCACAACACAAAAACAAAAAGTTCATGTACGGCTGAAAGTAAACCATTTCCCTATGACTGTTCAAAGGTAAAATATACAACTCACAAAACTCCAATGGTGAAAAGATAAAAAGAAATGGGAAACAAGAACAACAACTGCCATAAAGGTCCAAGGTAGTATGGCCCCACACGATCTCTGAAGTCCTCTTGGAAACCTAAAAGCAGTTTTATATATGTAGGGTGAGCATACAAGTATACTAAGTAGGGAAAACCAATGACTCTCGTGCACAATTGAGGAGACATTCGAATGCCATGTGGAAAAAGAGATAACCAAACACCTAAAAAGATAAACTATCCATCCAAGACTCACCAAGGCACACTCCCCAAGATACACAAGTCAAATAAAGTATAGTAATAGAACATCAATGTTTGGGTACCCCGCACCGCTTTCCCACTAGTTATTGAAGACATCCTATGCATCGAACCATTCCCACCATTCTCACTGTAGTGCCACTGCCACAACCGCCCACACACACTTGGGATAAAACAACCCATCCCACCCGCAAACATCTGGGCCGCAACTGATGTTCTGCCCACAGACACCAGGGCCACAACAGCCTCATGTAACCATGCCCACAAACACCTAGGCCAGAACATCCACTACCATGCCCGAAGACACCTGGGCCAGAAAGCTGCCGTCACACCCGTAGACACCTGGGCCTCATCCCGAAGATACTTGGGGAACAACCTACCCATAAACACCTAGGCCAACCACCGAAACCACCCCACCCGAAGATTCTTGGGAAAATAATGGACCTCAGGCCATCAAAGCCTGCCCGAAGATACATGGGCTATCCGAGAAAGGGAGAAGAAAGGAGCTAATGACCAGCCTCTAATAAAAGTGTTGGGAAAAACACCCTCCCCCATGAAATGGGGGTTTTCTATACTAAGTTCTCAACATGGGTGGGGAACGAATAAGAAACATAAGAACTAAAAATATGTGTATAATTAAAAAACACTCAACCTAACCTAGGGTTTCCAAATCCAATCCAAGCACAGGGACAATCATCCATATCCATAGGAAGCACACTTCTCACAGTCGAGTCACAACTCACCCCCCAGAACCAATTCCCATTTAAGATATTCTTGATTCCATTTTCAAGTAATCTCATTTAAATAAACTATTTCACTACTAGGCACCTAGCATCATAAACACAACCAAGGGAAAAGTTACAGACAACAACAATTTAAGCTTTCACACACGGTTATCTTGCAAATTCACAACAACAGAGGGATAATTGAGATCCCTCGATGTACAGGAACCAAAGAAAATCCCGAGATACAACCCCATGTTCCCAAAATCCATGAGCCAATGGTTTCTCAACAACAGAGGATTCCACCCAAATTCGTGATATAAGTAGAGTAACCACAGCCTCAAATTCACAACTAGTGAAAGTATTACAACAGGGGATCCCATCCCCACCCATATCACCTCAGCAATATAATCCCCCATCCAAGAAAACCATAAGGTCACCCACAATCGGCCCGTGAAGGAAAAACAACCAAACCACTACCACCAACCAAAGGCAGGCCCATGCATGCATTTTTAGATTTAAAATATTTAACACACTCCATGGTTTCAATTCCACTGTACTTTAACTGGGGTTATCACAGAAAAAGGGGTTGATCCTCATGCTTTCAATTTATTTAACGAAGTATACAAAATTAACCAATTCTACGTCAGGGTTATTTAAACATCCAGGAGCACCGAGATTCATTAGTGCGCAGAGAAATACCACCAACGACCTTGATTTTCAGTGGGCATAGTCTCATACATTTCAAAACACACAACAACATAATAGAGTAGCATAACATCGATCATACCCCCCTTATCATTCTTTAAGGGTCTGTTCATTATCATCCTTAATAATGGTTTCATCAATTTCCAAAGTGGAAAAAGCATGCCGACCCCGCGTGTTACACAGTAAAAAAAGAAGAAGGAGAAAATCTCTACCTTATTGATCAATGAACAAAGTTTTTCTCCACTCGCTAGGAATAGGGGATGCGTGCCTTTCAGGGCTTCGGCACAGGTGCACCACATTCCTTGGGAACAAAGGAATTCAGACGCACAAGGAAGTGGAGACTAGACAAGAGGAAGGAGAAGAAAATCATACGTGATAAATAGATGAGATCCCAATGTTACAGAAAAAGAAATTTGAATTCCTTGGAAGTCGGATCATGGTTCTTCCACACGGTTGGGTGGTTACACCCGACTGGATTAATTTTTATTCAATAGAGAGGTTTATCTGGATTTTTATATTTTAATTATGGGTGGAAAAATGCTCTTCAAACGCTTAAAAAGGATAAAAAGGACTAAAATAGGGGTTACATGGGAGGTTGCAGAAGAATAGCCCTCCAAGGCCGGGTGACACTGATCGGTCACACCGATCGGTCACACCGATTCGGTCGCACGAATCGGTCACACCGATCAGTCGTGCCGATGGGTCGTGCCAATCGGTCGCACCGAATGGGAGGAAACCCCTTAGGATCCTAGAATTTGGCAAAGGGATGGATCATGAGGGTCTAGGCCATTACATTGGATACCTCTCAAACCATTCTCATCCACGAGAATCAAAACCCAGACCCAAGGAAAGAGGGGGGTTTGAGAAACCATCTCAGAAGAAACCTCTCATGAGTGAACCTCTCCGACACAGAAACACCTCATCACATGAAAAAACACAAATTCCCTACCGCTACATTCCCCATGAAACCATGAAATAAAAGGTCCAAATTGTCTGTTCCAGTGGGAGAGGGGTCTCCCTTCCTCCATGTAAAGATACTATCCACTTGGGGTTGCACTGACTTGACCGCACGGGTTTAGGAGCATCCACTTTAATGCGTCCTAACTAGGGATCAGGTCTTCCGCTCCCCATTCATTAGGGCACTTCACACACACGTCCACAGAAAAGGAAATGCACATCCACAGTTAATAAGTTAATGCATTACACAGTAAAAAATTATTGACCAAACATGATAAAAATTAAAACAACTCTAGGTACTGGGCACACATCATCGCTTCCCTCTCATAGGTACTCTCCTGAAGCCCACCATGTCTTCATAACACAGAACCAAGGGAATGGTTCACCCACAAAGCTCCTTCTCCACACGACCCTCGATCATCACTAGTCTCTCCGCGAAGGTTTCATCAGCTTTGATATCTAGATCTCCCCATTCGCGGACATGTGAAACATCGTGCAGATATCATTGGAGCTGGGACACATGGAATACATCGTGTATCCTCAGTATCTGTGGTGAAAGTGCTAGCTGATAATCCACTTCACCTATCTGCCGCAACACTTCGAAGGGACTGATGAACTAGGGAGAAAGCTTACTTCCCCTTCTGAACCTCTGTTTTCCACGTTGAGGGGAGACATTCAAGAACACGTGGTCCCCGACCTCGAATTCCAAGTGTCTCCTCCAATCGTTGGTATATGAATTTTTCCGGTCCTGAGCCACCTTCATCCTTTCTCTTATAACCTGAACCTTCTCTGTCGTTCTCTACACCACCTCCGGGACAAGAACACCGGCTTCCCCGACCACAGTCCAGCACACGGGTGAGCGACACGGCCTTCTGTATAAGGCTTCGAATGGAGCCATGCCAATGGTAGAGTGATGGATATTATTGCAGGTGAACTCTACCAGAGGAATGTGTCACACCCATGATCCCGCGAAGACCATAACGCATGCTTGGAGCATATCTTCTAGGGTCTGGATGGTGCGCTCTATCTTCCCATCTGTCTGGGGGTGGAAGGCAGTGCTAAGGCGCAGCTGGGTGCCTAAAGCATGTTGAAAACCCATCCAAACTCGTGAGGTAAATCATGAATCCCTATCCAAGACTGTGGAAATCATAATTTAATGCAAACCCACTACCTCGCCCACATACTTCTGTGACAGAGCATCCACTGCACTTGACTCCTTAATCGACAAAAAGTGCGCCGACATTATCAAGCATCCACTAATACCTAGATGGAGTCACAACCCCCTTGCACATTGGTTAGTCTCATGACGAAAACCATCGAGATGTCGTCCCACTTCTACTCAGGGGCATCTAAAGGTTGCAACAACCATCTTGGAACACGGTGTTCAGCCATTACCTACTGACACACTAGGCACTTGGACACAAACTCTACCACTCCTCGCTTTACTCCGGGCCACCAAAGTTTTCCCCTCAGACCCTGGTACATCATATAAACTCTTGGGTGTACCGCTAGGGGTGAGTTTTCGAACTCACTAAGGACCTTCCCACACATCGCCTATAGAACAAACATCTTCCCCTGAAGATCATTCGATTTTGACCATCTTTCGTCCACACTTCGGGAGCATCATCCTGGACAACTCGGTCACGCATCACTTCACACTCTAGTTCTCCCCACTGAGAGTCCTACACTTTCCACAACAGATAATATTGCACTATCATATGATACATGAAACTTCTACTGCTATCCATCCTCGCATCCAGGTGCAATGCAGCCAAATCCTCCATCGCCTTCCAAGCTTTTGCCGATTCTCGGACCACATCCTTCAGCGACCTCCTGCTCAAAGCATCGGCCACTAAATTCCCTTTTCCTGAAGTGTAGAAAATATAGAAGTCGCGATCCTGGAGGAACTCCATCATCCTTCACTTCTATATGTTTAGGTCCTGTTGGAAGAATATATACCTCAAGCTTTTGGGATCCGTGAAGACCACAAAGTGTTCTCCGATGAGGTAATTCTACCACAACTTTAGTGCAAAAACGACCGCAGCAAGCTCTAGATCATGGGTGGCATAATTTTTCTCATGAGGATGTAGCTACCTAGAACCATAAGATATCACCCATTGTCTCTGCATAAATACAAATCCGAGGCCATGCCCTAAAGAATCACATAACACCTCATACGCAGCCTCTTCTTCTAGTAGTCTCAATATTGGGGCACTAACAAACATCTACATCAGATAGTTGAAGGATGCCTCACACTGCTCACTCCACACGAAAACCTGGTCCTTCTTTTTCAATGTTGTCAAAGGGGATACAACCCAGGAGAAGTTGGGTACGAACCTCCGATAGTAACCTGCCAACCTGAGGAAACTACGAACCTCTTCCACGTTCATGGGTGCTTCCCAAGAAACACTAACTCAACCTTTGATGGGTCCATCGCTACCCCTTGCTCGAACACTAAGTTCCCAAGGAAGTGTACTTCTCACGTCCAGAACGTGCACTTCGAAAACATCCCATAGAGATGGTGCTGTCAGAGGACCTCCAAAACCGTCCTCAAGTGCTCTGTGAGGTCCTCCTCTGATCTTGAATTGATCTGGAAGTCGTCGATGAATACGACTATGAACTGATCCAAATACTCCTAGAAGATGGAGTTCATAAGACCCATGAACATAGCCGGAGCATTCGTAACGCTGAAATGCATGACTACAAACTCTAAGTGACCATATCTACACCTGACGGTCGTCTTCGAGATGTATCCCTCATTCAGCCTCAACTGGTAATACCTAGACTACAGGACAATCTTTGAGAACCATCCTGCCCCTTTCAGGTGGTCGAAAAGATCGTATATCCTCGATAGAGGGTTGCGATTCTTGATTGTTAGCTGATTCAGATTTTTGTAGTATATTCAAAACCAGAGACCACCATCTGCCTTCTTTGCGAACAATACTGGAGCACACCACAATGATGTGATTTGTCGAACATAACCCCTCTTCATCAGATCATCGATCTGAATATGCAACTCTTGTAGCTCCGAAGGTGCCATCTGGTAGGGAGACATCGAAATCGGACGAGCACCAGGCTGCAAGTCTATTCTAAACTCGATATCACATTGAGTGGGTAGAGTCATCAGCTCCTCAGGGAATATGACTATAAACTCACTGACAATCTCTGGTACCTCCACTATCTCAGCATCTACTGACTCTACTGATAGCTCAACTAACAAGGAGAAGAGGGGTTCCTCTAGCTTGCTGCCCTTTTGGCCACTCCACTCACTAGTGAAAGTATCATGTCGGCCGCCCATGTTTGAGAACACAACCCTTCCTCGGAAGCAATAGATGACGACACACACAGAGAACAACCAGACGATTCCTAGGATGACATCGTATGGTTGTATCTATAGTATTAGTAGATCCATGACCAACTGATGTTGCCCTATCATCAGCATGCACCCTTGAAAAACATATAACAAGTTGGTCTGACCTCCTACTGCTGTGCTCAGCATCAGGGGCACTGGACGTCTCTCGACATCTAAACCCATAGCAAGGGCCAGACCGGGTGCATCAAAGGAGTGTGAAGCTTCGGTATCGAACATGGCGTAAGCAAGGGTACTGAACAAACTAATCATACCTCGAACAACCTTCAGTCCTGCTAGAGAAGCTACCTCTGTGGAATGAAACTATCCATGCCCAGCTCCTCTACCCCTCGGCTGTCGGCTACCTCCCTGACCACACCCTGGTCGAGGTCCCTGAGGAACACCCTAAGGATTGCCTCCTCCCGCAACGTCTGCCCTTAGAGGAGCGGGAGCTCACTGCCCCTGCTGCTGCTGTAGAAGTGGGTGTTGGGCCTGCCCACTATTGTCATACTGTACTCCATCCGGGCACTGGTTCCAAAGGTGCCCATGGCTGCCATAGATGAATCACCTCGTTCCTAGGCCCGAAAGAAAAGGGCGAGGATCGGGGGACCGGAACTGGAACTCCTGCGAACTGCACCATGCCTGTCAGAAGCTAGAGGGTCTTGATGTTGTAGGTCTGGTGTTGATAGCCTTTCCATTTAACAGGCCAATCTGAATCCCCTCTCGCGACGCACCTCCTAGCGCGTGCATCCTCTACACAACTTCCGCCTTCTTCTGGACCTCCATGTCTGTCGGAAAGGTGAAGGGGTAACAGCGTACTCGAGGGAGGGTCTGAGCGCCTCCTCCAAACGTCTTTCCTTAGACTTCTAATACAAAAAGCGGTCCAGGGAATAGAAGAGGAGGTCCTTGAACATGATCACAAGCTCCCTTACTAGTATACTCCCCAGCTGGAGGGACAGTAGCTCCTGAATCTTCTCTGCCTTCATCGTAGAAGAGAGGAATTCCGCCTGGAACGCCTTCTCGAAATCATCTCATGCCACCTCATCCTCTCTCATTTCCCCTAGGTAGAGCTTCCACCAATGACGTGCTTCTCCCCACATCTAGCTGATGGCCAGAGGAACCCAGTACTTGGTAGGAGCCTGGATCAAGCTGAAGGATATCACCAGCTCCTCTAGCTAGCCATCCGTCTTCATGTCAGTGGAGTAGCCCTTGTACTTCTTGAGGGTCTGTCACTGGAAGGCTCGAAGCGTCTTCTACCACTGGGCATCCTACTCCTCTTGATCATCCCTCTTCTAATTGGCCAAGTCAACCTCCTAGGCCTCAATCACCCGTACAACTCGTGGTCGTCTCCCGGGTGTCGTAGCTGCAAGGTAAACAAAGAATGCATATGCCCAAGTAGTGCAGAATATTGTTCTTAAAACTTCTTAAACATCTTATTTATTTCAATTTCCCAAAAACTCCAAAAACACTATAACACAAGTCATTATGATGCATATACCTTTCCTAGGGTCTCTACCCAGCAATCACTGTGGCCTCACATGGACGTTCGGTAGGTCCAGAGTCCTTGCATCAGTTCACGGGGGGCCCTAAAATCCTTTTTCCTAGCCGGTCTTCCCTGGCCTAATTCATGTATCGAGGTCACCAAACATTTTTTCCCTACCATCACATGCAATCCTCACTATGCCTAACTCCAGACTCCAGTCTATCTCTCAACCTCTCCCTATGATACCATTCTCTCACGACCCGCCTTCACCAAAAAGGAGGGAAGGGTTAAGAAGATTGCCAGGCCCTTCCTTATTTATGTTTAAGGAGAGATAATGACCCCTGAAACCTGCATTCAATAGGTCCCGGAGTGGCGACCAGCACCAAGGGTGTATAATCACACACTAAATGGAAGGAATTAGCCTTTTTATTTTAATAAGATTGGGATATAAGATAGTAAATCCCACAACACCAAAACTAAAAGTGAAAGTACGGCTGAATGTAATCCTTTTCCATATGCATGTTCAAAGGTAAGAGATACAAGTCACAAAACTCCAATGGTGAAAAGATACAACGAAAATGAAAAAAACAACAACAACTGCCCCAAAGGTCAAAGATAGTGCGTCCCTGCATGATCTCTGATGTCCTCTGGGAAACTAGAAAGCAGTTTTATATATGTAGGGTTAGTATACAAGTATACACAGTAGGTAAAACTAAAGACTCTGGTGCACAATTGAGGAGACATTCTAATGCTCCTTGGAAAAAGAAATAACCAAACACCTAACAAGGTAAACTATCCACCCAAGCCTCACCAAGGAACACTCTCCAAATAATGCATGTCAAATAATGTATAGTAATAGCCCATAGATTATTTTCTACCCCACGCCACTTTCCCACTAGTTATTGAAGAAATCCTATGCATCAAACCAATCCTGTCATTCTCACCGCAATACCACTGCCACACCCGCCCGCACACACCTGGGCCATAACCACACCTCCCACCCACAAACACCTAGGCCACAACCAATATCTCACCCGCAGACACCTGGGCCACAAAAACCTCACGTAACCGTGCCCACAAACACATAGGCCAGAACAACCACTGCCACGCCCGAAGACACCTGGGCCAGAAAGCTACTGTCATACCCAAAGTCATCCTAAAGATACTTGGGAAACGAAATGCTCGTAAACACCTAGTCCAAACACCACAACCACCCCGACTGAAGATTCTTAGGCTAATATTGGACCTCAGGCCATCAAAACCTTCCCGAAGATACTTGGGATATCCGGGAAAAGGAGTAGAAAGGACCTAACAACCAGCCACTAATAGATGTGTCGGGAAAAACACCCTCCCCCATGAAATTTGGGTGTTCGACACTAAGTTCTCAACTTGGCTGGGGCATGAATAAGAAACATAAGAACTACAAATATATGTATAAGTAACAAACACTAAACACAACTAAGGGTTTCCAAAGCCATTACAAGTACAGGCACACTCGTCCCTATCCATAAGAAGTACACTGCTCACAGCTGAGTCACAACTCACCCCGCAGAACCAATTCCCATTTTAGCTATTCATGATTCCATGTTCCATTAATCTCGTTTAAATAATGTTCTGCACTACTGGGCTACTAGAAGCATAAACACGACCAATGTAAAAAGTTACAGCCAATAGAAATTTAAGCATTCACACTTGCTTCTCTTGCAATGTCACAACAATGAAGGGATAAGAGAGATCCCTCTAAGTATTGGAACCAAATAAAACCCTGAGATACAACCCCATGTTCCCAAAAATCTAGGAGCCAACGGTTTCTCAACAACAGATGATTCCACCCCAATTCGTGATATAAGCATAGTAACCAGAGCCATAAATTTACAACCAGTGAAAGTATAACAACAGGGGATGCCATCCCCTCCCATATCACCCTATAAATCTATGCCCCCATCCAAGAAAACCATAAGGTCAACCGCAATCGGCCTGTGAAGGAAAAACAACCATACCACTACCACCAACACAAGGCAGGTCCATGAATGTATTTTCATATTTAAAAGATTTAACACGCTCCATGGTTTCAATTCCACTGTACTTTAACCTGGGTTATCATAGAAAAGGGGGTTGATCCTGGAGATTTCAATTTATTTAACAAAGTATAGGTAATTAACCAATTCCTCCTCAGGGTTATCTAAACATCCAAGAGCACAGAGATTCATTAGTGTACAAAGAAAACCCACCAACAATCGTGATTATCAGTGGGAATAGTCTCATACAATTCACATCACACAACAACATAAGAGAGTAGCAGAACATCGATCATACCCCACCTTTCATTATTTAATGGTATGCTCATTATCCTCATTAATTTTGGTTTCATCAATTTCCACAGAGGAAAAAGCATGGTCACCCTACATGTTACTCATAAAGGAGAGGTGATGGAGAAAATCCCTACCTGATTGATCAACAATTGAAGTTTTTCCCCACGCGCTAGGATGAGGGGATGTATGACTTGAAGGGATCCGGAACAGGTTCCCCACTTGCCTCAGAAACAAAGGACTTCAAACACACAAGGAAGAGGAGAGTATCCAAAAGGAAGGAGAAAAAAATCCATCTTGATAAATAGATGAGATCCCAAAGTTACGAGATCAGAAATTTGAACGCCTTTGAAGTCGTATCGTGGTTATTCCACATGGTTGGGTGGTTACACATGAATAGATTAATTTTTATTCAGTAGTGAGGTTTCTTTGGATTTTTATATATTAATTATTGGCTTAAAAATGGTCTTGAAATGCATGAAAAGGATAAAAAGGCCTAAAAAAGGGGTTACAGGGTAGGCTGCGAAAGAAAACCCTCCAAGGCCGGGTGACACCGATCGATACCACCGATTCGGTTGCACCGATCGATCGTGCTAATGGATCGCGCTGATTGGTCGCTCCTACCGAACGCACCGATCAGTCGCCTTGATCGGTCACACTAATCCGTCACACCGTTTAGTCACGCCGATATGTCTCACTGAACAAGGGGCGACCCCTTAGGATCGTAGAATTTGGCAAAGGGATGGATCATGAGGGTCTATTCCATTATGTTTTTAACCAAAAGATCACCATAAAACCCATATAAAGAACCAATAACATATAAATGTATTCTTTGATCATAAACACACTTAAATATAATAATCATACGGTCAACTTCCATAGATGTCACTAAATGGAATATCCATACGACCGACTTCCATACCCAATGCATTTGAGGTTATAACCTAACAACACATCTTGTTTTATCACAACACCACCAGTAATTTGGTTTATCACGTAACCACCCATCAAATTTCCATGTACCATTATAAAATCATAACACATACAAAAAATATAAATGAATGAAAACATTTCCACATTTCATTCCCAATATATCACTTAAATACATTGACATAAAAAATTTATTATCAAAACTATTTTCAATACCAAAATACATAATTGAGTATGTGGTTTTTTTTTTCCTTTTTAAAAACAATACGGCTTGTTAAGGAAGCCAAAGATCAAGTAATACTCGCAGCGGCGGAAAGGTCGTTGTCACCGCGTACATTAAAAAGAAACAAACTTTTTGACATTTAGTAAAAATCATCATAGAGAAAAGATTCATATTGAATATAAGTAAAAGTGAAAGTGGATTATAAAATGTATAAAAGAATGTTGTGTATAAAACAAAATATGCCTCAATGAAAAGGGATTGAGATGAAGTCGCTTACCTCGTGTCTGACTTGAATCGATCATTGCTTAATCACCTGAATAATAAAATGAAGTTAATTAATACTTGATTAAGAACCTTTTTCATTTTCATTATCCCTTTTATATCACTTATTACCATGTTATCAACATTATGTAATCATTTATGTTAATAACAGTTGTTTTGTCGATATTTGGAACTTGAGTAAAAAAACATCTTATAATTACAAGTTGCTCATATAGTAAAATATCCATTATCTCTATAATTATATTAATTATGTAGATATCACATATATCATAAATTTCCTATTATGTACAAGAATTTATAATATTACATAAAATTTAGACGTATGAAATGAAATACACCATTCATAGACACGGTAAGCCGTACGTACACATGATAGCTAGTTTCATTTTTATTTCGCATTTCAGGTAATGAAAACATTATGATAAAGAGGTATATTATAATTCTAGTATAATATCATATAATATATTATTAACTCCATCCTTTATAAATTCCACATATGGAATTAACGATTCAAATCACTTTGAGGGGCAAGTAGTCTGCACTTCCTAAAATGAAATTATCCTGTTTATCCATTAACGAAACCATAAATGTATGCCATAAATGAAAAATACATAAGAATAATGAAAACATAAACATAATATATATATCATATATAAATACAGTGACATCTCAATGGCCACCATGAGATGCGGGAGGAGATAATTGAACAATCATTGTATCCTGAGGGAGTACTTCGTCGTCCACAGAAATAGTATGTTCTTCACCCATTAGATGGAGATGTGTGTAAGTTTAGCTCAAATCCATCGCATTAAAAAATCCTAGTATATTTAATATACTGGTTTTGTTGAAAATAATGTAATAAATAGATTTTAGGTGGTTGGAGAAGCAAAATAAAACAAAAGAACATAAGAGAAGATGTTACCTTTAAATCGGGTAACTCCCCTTGGTTGGAACCAAAAGGATTCCTTGAAGTGCTTTATTCCTAAGGTAAGGATTCTATGATGAAGAGAGGAATATTGGGAGATTATTTAAGTAGAGGTTGGGTGAGCCAAAGGGCTTTATAATTGTGTGAAATGGGTATGAAGTGGGGTCTTTTTATAAGGGAGGGGAGGGGCTCTTTTGGAAATCTTGAAAATATTATTTTATTATAAAAATATTTACAGTTTCTAAAGCTCCAAAAATCATTAAGGTCAATGATAAGGTGGCCCATGTTCGATATAAAATCATCCGATAATAATTGGACAAGTTTTGGATTTTTTTTTAAATATTATCTTTTTATTTATTTAAATTATTCAATAATTACGTAAACAATGCATCATCATTGTTTCATAAATAATTTTATATATTTGATATCTAAAATTATAAAAAAATTACCATGATGTTGGAAATCTTTTTAAATTTATAATGAATATTTATAATCAAATATATCAATTATATAACCCCATGTAATTTTTTTAGTAAAACAATACATGTTTGTGACATTTTTATTTTTACTTTGAATAAAAAGGTATTAATGTCACTATCTTACCAAAGTTGCTCCATGGGGTCCCAAAATTGAATCATGGATTGTCTTCATCAGCCATGACTCATAAAATAAGGTTAGGACATGTTTCAAGATATTTTTATATTTTTATAACATTATTTTTACCATAAATTACCCTAATTACCTTTAATCGTGGTTAATAAAACTGAAAAGTTACTATTCACCAAAAATTATTTTCGTCCTATTTAACAAATTTTACTTACTAATGATAACCATGACTGTCGGATTTTTGAAATTCAATTCACATAAGTGGTAAAATTTCATTTAGATATAAAATTCATTTTTAACAACTACTTAGTGGTTTCACTGTTCATAAAAAATTGATGTTTTTTAGAAAACAACCAAAAATTCACCCTAAGATATATTTGATATTTGAAATTCAAAAATGATGTACATTTTACCAAATTGAAAACATATAAGTTGAATTAATTAATTTTATAATTAATTACCATTGTTAAAACATATAACCTGTTTTTAAGAAACAATATCTATCAAAATATTGACACTTAATTATGTCCAACATTAAAGTGAAATTATTTCCAATGTCAACCATTGGATTAAATGTTAAAAATATATTCTAATTAAACTTTAAAAAAATTATTAATATAAAATAACCATACAAATAAATTAGATTAAAAATGAGGTTTTTAATTAAAATACAACATTGTTAACTATTCATTTAAAAAATGAACATTATCAGAAAAATAACGAAAACATACACAACGTAACCTTTGATGACCCGATTATAAAGATGAATTTTATTTGGTCCAATAGAATGTATAAGAGTGACCTAAACTATATTTAAAGATGGATTGCCATCAAATGGTGATAAATCGACCTTTTATTGAATATTAGAGTAATTATGCTTAAAATTGTATTCATTCACATTTTAGGACTCTAACATTTATTGGATAAATGTAAAAACATTTAACAAACAAATATAATCATATTTTAGTTATTTCTAATCATTCCCTCCAATACAACGTCTAGGAGTTAACTACCATTTAAAATAATATTATTATATTACTAGTGTGCAATGTAGGATTTCAATGAAATATGTTGTTGCATATCAGGTACGCCATCGAACATTGCAACCCCATTATAGTAAAATTAATATTTAATTTAAAAATATTATTAAATATGAAAATGTATTATTCATTATTTATGAAGGATGTTACATCCTTCCCCCCTTTTTGGAATTGTGTCCTTCCAATTTTATTCATTTTTAAAATAAATGGGGGTATTTATCCCTCATATCATTTTTAGAATCCCATGTTTCCTCATAATCCATATGGTTTTTCCATAAAACCTTTACCTTTTGATTTACCTTATTCCGCAACACATTCTCTTTACGGTCAAGAATCTTGACTGGTTATTCCTCAAAAGAGAGATTCTCTTCCAACCTAACTACGTCTGGGCTCAAAACATGAGATGGATCTAGCATTTACTTTCTCAATATTGAAACATGAAAACAATTGTGTACCTGGGAAAAACATGGATGTAATTCCACTCTGTATGCAACGGGTCCAACTTTCTCCAGGATTTCATAATGTCCAATGAACCTCAGAATCAGCTTACCTTTCTTGCCAAAACGCATCACACTTTTCCATGGAGAAACATTGAGAAAAACCTAATCACCTACCTCAAAAGAAAGATCATTACTCCAGTTACCCGCATAACTTTTCTTCCGACTCTGAGCTGTTGTCATGTGCTTCTGAATCAATTAAAATTTTCTACCATCTATTCTACCAATTTTTTCCCATCAGCTTCCTTACCCCTACTTCATCCCAAAAATATGGAGTTTGACAACATTTACCGTATAATTCCTCAAGCGGAGCCGTCTCGATACTGGAATGAAAAATGTTATTATAAGAAAATTCTACCAAAGAAAGATGTTGGTCCCAAATTCCCTGGTAATTTATTGTTTAAGCACATAACATATCCTCCATGGTCATACCCTTTCATTATGACTGCCCATCTAATTGCTGATGAAAAGTTGTACAAAAATTTAATTCAGTACCCAATGACTCCTGAAGGCCTTTCCAAAAGTTAGAAGTAAACCTGGGATCATGATCAGATATAATGGAGAGGGGAACTCCATGTAACTTGAATATATCTTTAACATTATACAAAGAATGTGGTTTAGGATAGAATGCATATTGAATTGAACCGAAATGAGCAGATGTAGTCAATCGATCAACAATAACCCAGATTGAATTATTACCTTAAGATGTCTTTGGTAATCCCACAATGACTTCCATGGATATATTTTCCCATTTCCGCGATGGCATGGGTAAATACCGAAGCATCCCTTTCGGTAACTACCGATATTCTTTAACCTACTGACAAGTCAAACACTTCACAACAAAATCAGATATATTTCTTTTCATTCAATACCACCAGTAATACTCCCTCAGATCTTTAGACATCATAGTACTACAAGGATGAACAGAAAATAGGGAACTATGAGCCTCACATAACAGTTCATTCTTCAATTGTGAATCACAAGGCACACATAATCTCTTCCCAAACATCAAAACACAATCATTATCAATGTTAAATTCATTCCACTTACCCTTATAAACTAGATCTACTTTATTCTGCAACTCACTGTGTTTCTTCTGCACATTCTAAATTATGGCTGATAGAGATGATCTCACAGAAACCTGAAACAAAATAAAAGAACTTCCATCACCAACACCTTCTATGCCAATGTTCATCAAATCGAAAACCAAAGGATCTCATTCCAAATGTAGACTGGTTAATGAAGCATTACATTTTAGACTCAAAGCATCATCCACTTTATTTACTTTTACCAAATGGTAATGAATTGCACAATTGTAATCCTTGATTAATTCTAGCCATCTCCTCTGTATCATGTTAAATTATTTCTTAGTTAATATATATACTATAAACATTTTTGATTGGTATATATTTCATGTTTTACTCCATACAATGATGCCTCCAAATTTTTAAAGCAAAAAAAATAGTAGCTAAATTCCAAATCATGTGTAGGGTAATTTAACTCATGATTTTTCAACTGACGTGAAGCATAAGAAATTACCTGATCATTCTACTTAATGACACAACCGATTCCTTTCAATGAATCATCACTGTAGATAACAAACTCACCATTTCTGGAAGGCTATTCCAAAACTGGAGCATTCACAAATCTTCTTTTCAATTCCTGAAAACAATAATCAAAATCCTTTGTCCAAATGAACTTAACACATTTTCGAGTTAACTTAGTCATTGGACAAGATAACCATGAAAAAGAGTCAAAATACCTCTGGTAATAACCTTCCAAACCATGAAAACTATAGATCTCAGTAATATTTGTGGGTCTTTTCCATTCTTTAAAACTTTTGGTTTAGCAAGATCGAGAGTTATGCAATTTTTTGAAACAATGTTACGAAGGAAATAAATTTTTTGTAACTAAAAATCACACTTGCGAAAATTTTAATATAGTTTATTTTCTTTTATGGGTTTCAAGATAACCCTTAAATGAATTTCAAGTTCCTCATTACTTTTGGAATTAACCAAAATATCATCAATAAACACAAATAAAACATATATACGAACTCATAGAAAATTATATTCATTAGATCCATGAATATAGCAGGAGCATTGGTTAACCCAAATGGCATAACTACAAATTCATAATGGCAATATATAGTAAGAAACATAGTCTTTAGAATGTTTTCTTATTTTACTTTCAACTGATGGTACCCCAAACTCAATGTAATCTTCAAAAAATACTGAGCTCCTTGGAGATGATCAATCAAATCATTGATATGAGGAAAATGATACTTGTTCTTAATAGTGGTGTTATTCAATGCTCTATAATCAATGCAAAGTCTCATTGAACCATCTTTCTTTTAAACAAACATGTTAGGAGCACCCCATGGGGATGTGCTAGGTCAAATGAAATTTTTATCTAAAAACTCATACAATTGATTCATTAACTCAAAAAGTTTAACTTGAGCTATTTGATAAGAGGGTTTTGTAATATACATATCATCAAGAACTAAGTAAACGGTAAATTCAACTTCCTGATCATGTATAATGACAGGAAACTCATCAGGAAAAACATCAAGGTACTCATTTATTACTCGAACATCATTAATCTGAACAGTTCCTTTTTTTCAACAATATGTGCAAGGTAACATTCATTTCCATCGTTTACGTGTTTCTCAGCTTCCTGATATGTTATCAAAATTATGGGTTCATACTTGTACACAAACTTTAAATATTTCTGAAATGAAACCTCTTTAGCTCCACAGTCATTCGTATCATGACAAATAGATATCCATTACCTTCCCAAAATAACATCAAACTCTACTAGAGCAATAAAAAACAGGTTTTCAAGTAGATTCTTTACACACACAAGGATATGAAGGTTTTTATAATTTTTGATTGTCTCAAAATTTCCCCCTGATGCTTTTACCATAAGTTCAGGATTAATATCTTCAGATAGAATTCTAAATTTACTAGGAAACTACTTATAAATGAAAGAATGTGTAGAGCCTGAATCTTACAATATATTGGTATAATCTGAACAAACAAAAAGTGTTCCTGATACTACTCCATTCGATGGCCCAATATCTGTTGAAGTAGTGGCAAAGGATTTTACCACCCCATTATGCTTCTAGTCTGGCTGCTTTCCCTTATTTGAGCTCTTCGTTAGAAACTCATTTCTATAATGAACCATTTCATTATAGTTAAAACATCTTACCGGTGACTTTTAATTTCTTTTTTGACCATCTTATATACAGTTACGAGCAATATGACCAGACTTACCGCAATGAAAGAACTTTCTAGACATGGATAAACATTATCCGGGATACATTTTACCACACTTCTCACAGAATGGATATCTATTATTCTTACCTCCAGACTTCTTTGATAAATTCCTTCCCTTTTCCTGCCAACTGGACCTCTTATTTTGTTGTTTTTCAAAGAACACATGGTCATCAGGAAATTCCATTTCCACCTTCTCGGCATATCGAAAAAGTTTTTCATAACTTTTGAACTCGTGAGAAGATAAATACTTTAGATACATTGGCATTATCCTTGAGTAAAAACGGTTGATTTTACTATATAGATCTCGTATAAAATTTGGAGCATACCTTGCCCATCGAGTGAAATTTTCTTCATAATCAGCCATTGAGTCATCCTCCTACCTCAATTCTAGGAATATTTTTTTCATCCTAAGACGAACCACCTTAGGAAAATATTTCTCAAGAATCATACCATTGAATTCATCCCAGTCAAGATCATTAATCGCCTCACTATTCTTGATTTTTTTCACCATCTACCACCACTGATCGTATTCACCTTCAAAATGGTAAACAACGAGACTAACCGTTTTATGTTTTGAACACCCCATGACATCAAAAATCTTTTCCAGTGATTTAATCCACCCTATCTCTAGAACAGGGTTAGATGAACCTCTAAATAATGGGGGATGTTGCATAATAAAATGCCTCACTATAGACATGTTCCTCTGTGGTGGATCTGGATGATCTCCTGTATGGATACCACCACCATTTATAGCATGATTCAACTATTCCATCAATGCAAAAAACTATTCAGTTTCGATTCTGACAGTCTCAAGTTGGTGATTTGGAAGGTTGTTTTCCTCATGATGTCATCCCAACATAGTCACCCTAATTCCTCTATGGAAACCCAGTCTGAACATAGAAATATCTTAGGTGAAGAAACATAATAATCTTTAAATACTATATTACTTAAATCATACCATAAATTAATCTATGGACATGAATTTAACAATATTCTAACTCCTAATGTTGTCTAAACTAACCTTTGATACCAACTATAATGACCCAGACATAAAACATTACTTAATATTGAATTAAATGAATAATTCACATTGATGATCTTTTCAGGATTAATGTTATAGAGAATTAGGCCATAACTATTACATCTCAAAAGATACAGAGTAGACACATCTACTCAGTTTCCATTTTTTTATAAAATAAAAACTCTTGAAAAAAAAATTCATGTCCAGTTCCATGTTTTGGACATCATGACTTTCCTTGATCACATCCTTGACCCTATTCCAGTTTATGCCCTGTGAAAAACATTTCAAAAACATAGGATGAGCCTAAAAATCTTAGTACGTAACACACAAAGAAATAAACTATTAGTTTTTCAAAACAACAAGTAAACCACGAATACCTAATAATAAGTAATACATTTCACCTATATGAAGTAGTAAATACTCTTCCCGGAATAAAATATCATTGATTAACCTTTTGTAATCAAAATATCACCATAAAACCAATATAAAGAACACATAACATATAAAGGTAACTTGGAACATAAACACACATAAATGGAATAACCATACGGCCGACATCCACACATGTCACTAAATGGAATAGCCATATGGCTGACTTACATACCCAATGCATTGGAGGTTATAACATAACCACCCATCCTAGTTTATCATGGCACCACCCTTCATTTGATTTATCATGTAACCACTTGTCAAATGTCCAAGTACCATTATAAAATCAACACACATACAACAAATATAAAGGAAATAAAACATTGCCACATTTAAATCCCAACATATCATTTAAATATATTGACATAAAATATATATTATCAAAACCATTTTCAATACCAAAATACATAATAGAGTATATGGTATTTATTTTTCCTTTTTATAAACACTATGGCTTGTTAAGGAATCCAAAGATCAAGTAATACACACGGCGGTGGAAAGGTCGTTGTCACCACATACATTAAAAAGAAACATAAATTTGTTATTTAGTAAAACTCTTCTTATATAAAAAATTCCTTTTGAATAATATTAAAATTCAAACTGGTTTATACGCCGTATAAAAGAATGTTGAGTATAAAACAAAATATTCCTCAATGAAAGGAGAATGAGACGAAGTCCCATACCTCATGTATGAATTGACTCGATCGTTCTTTAATCACCTGAATAATAAAATAAAGATAATTTATACTTTCTTAAGAACATTTTTCAGGTCAATTATCACTTTTATATCATGTATTACCATGTTATGAACATTATTTAACATTTATGTTAATAACGGTCGTTTTATTGATATTTGGTACTTGAGTCAAAAATAATCATATTTTAATTATATGTTGTTCACATGGTAAAATATCCATTATCTCCAAAATTATATTCAAGATGAATATATCATATATATCATATATATACAGTGTAGACTTGAATTTATAATAGTACATAAAATTTAGAGGTATGAAATGAAATGCACCGTTCTTGGAGACATTATGTTATACGTTCGCATGAATGCTACTTTCATTTCTATTTCGCATTTAAGGGAATGAAAAAATTATTATATAGAGGTATATTATAATACAGTATAATATAATATATAATATTTTTAACTCCAGCCTTTATAAATCCCACATATGGCATTAACGATTCAAATCACTTTGAGGGGGCGGTAGTCTGTACTTCTTAAAATGAAATTATCGCGTTTATCCATTATGGAAACCATAAAGGTATGCCATAAATGAAAAATAAAAAAGCTTAAGAAAAACATAAACATAATATATATCATATATCAATACATTTAAATCATAATGGACACCATCAAAGGCGGTAGGAGATAATTGAAAAATCATCATTTCATGAAGCAGTAGTACACCATCCACAGAAACAATATGTTATTCCCCAAATAAAATGGAGGTGTTTGTCAGTGTAGCTCGAATAATTATCCTAAAAACATCCTAGTAAATTTAAAATACTGGTTTTGTTAGAAACAAAATTAATAAAAATAGTTTAGGGGGTTGGAGAAGCAAAATAAACAAAAGAACATAAGAGAGGTTGTTACCTTTAAATTGGGTAACTCCCCTTGGTTTGAACAAAAAGGGTTTCTTGAAGTGATTTCTGCATAACGTAAGGATTATATGATGAAGAGTGGGATATTGGGAGCTTATTTTAGTAAATATTGGATGATCCAAATGGATTGATAAGTGTGTGAAATGGGTAGGAAGTGGGGTCTTTTATAAGGGAGAGGAGGGGCTGTTTTGGAAAGCTTGAAAATATTATTTTATTATATGATGATTTTCAGTTTCTAAAGATCCCAAAATCATTAAAGCCGAAGATAAGGTGGTCCATGTTCTATATAAAATCATCCAATATTAATTTGAAATGTTTATGATATTTTTTTTAAACATTATCTTTATATTTATTTAAATTATTCAACAATGACGTAAACACTTCTTCATCATTGTGTCATAAATGGTTTTATTTATTTTATGTATAAAAATTATAAAAAAATTACCATGATGTGGGAAATATTATTATATTTCTATTGAATATTTATAGTCAACAATATCAATTATATAACCCCATGTAAAAATTGTTTTTGTAAAAAAAACATGTTTGTGACATTTTTATTTTTACTTTGAATGAAAAGGTATTAATGTCATTATCTTACCCAAGTGGCTCCATGAGGTCACAAATTTTCCCGAAGTAATTTCCTAGTTGGCCATGACTTATCCAATAAGGTAAGGACATGTTTCAAGGTATTTTAATATTTTTATAACATTATTTTTACCTTAAATTACCTTAATTAACGTTAATCGTGGTTAATGAAACTGAAAAGTTACTATTCAACAAAAATTATTTTCATCCCATTAAACCACATTTTACTTACTAATGGCATCAATGTATGATGGATTTTTGAAATTCAATTCACAGAAGTGGTAAAAATTTATTTAAATGTAAAATTCGGTTTTTAACAAATACTTTGTGGTTTCACTATTCATCAAAAATTGATGTTTTTCAGAAAAATATTGAAAATTCACTCTATGATATATTTGATTTTAATAATTCAAAAATGAGGTCCATTTTACCAAATTAAAAACATATATGTTTCATTAAATAATTTTATAATTAATTCTTGTTTTTAAAACAAATAACATGTTTTTATGAAACAATATTTATCAAAAGATTGACATAAGTTTATGTCCAATTTTAATGTGAAGTTAATTCAAAAGACCTCCATAGAATTATATGGTACAAATATATTCTACTTAAAATTTAAAATAATTAATAAAAAAATATTACCATATCAATAAATTATATTAAAATGAGATTTTGATTTAAAATACAACATTTTTCACAATTCATTTAAAAAATGAACATCATCGAAAAAATATCAAAAACAAACACAAAGTAAATTTTGATGTCCCGATTATAAAGTATAATTTTATTTGGTCCAATAGAACGTATAAGAGTGACCAGAACTATATTTAATGATGTTTCACCCTCAAAAGGCGATAAATCAACATTTTAGTGAATATTAGAGTATTTATGCTTAAAATTGGATTCATTCACATTTTAGGCCTCTAACATTTATTGGATAAATTTAAAAACATTTAAAAAATATATATAATCATATTATAGTTATATCAATTCATTCCCGCCAATACAACATCTAGGAGTTAAGTACCATTTAAAATAATATTATTATATAATTAGTGTGCAACGTAAGATTTCAAATAAATCTATTGATGCGTATCGGGTACACCATCGAACATAACATCCCATTAATGTAAAATTAATATTTAATTAGAAAATATTAATAAATATGAAAATATCTTATTCTTTATTGTCATGGGATGTTACATTGAGTCTATCGAAATGCCCCATTATCAGTCATGAAAAATTCTGAATATAAAAATTGAAGTATTTGATCTAAAAATACACAAATTAATGGGACATATGGAATTATACAATCATTATTGGAATGATTAAAAATATAAAATAAATTCACAATAATTTTAGACACCCAAATCATATTAAATGATAGGGATATTTTATTTACATTATTCAACTAAGTCACTCTAATCATGAGTCATCATTTAATATCTATATTTCACACTAATAATAAAAATATCCAACTTTTTCATTAAAACTCATTAATATTTATATCTAAAACACGTAATTGTGTAGTTCTTTAGAAACTAATGTCTCCAAAATAAGTCATATAAACAAAAAATTCAAAGCATGTGTATGAAGATCCTAGTTGAAAACCACAAACTTTTAATAAGAATAAAATTAAGGAATTATAGAATCCAAAAAATAATAGTGAACTCTGTTTTATGTGAAGTGTTATTCCTCTTACACTCCATGCTATTTGGGGGATTTCATGGCTCATTATTTAACTAAACACGAATTCAATCTATAAAAATATAGGACCATGTAATTAAATTTCACTATGATAGAGTGGTTAGTGATGCATGCTAAAATAGTTATATGAATGAATTTTAATATCACATAATGAATGTAAAAAATATAAATTAACTTTTAATACCCTGATGTGGACCTTTTACATTTTTTCTACCACTATATGAGACATTATAGTTTTTATCCATAGTCTGATTGTGGTAGGATCTTCTTGGATTTTAACCACCACATGTGGCATTTAATATCTTTTATTTATTCTTTGTTATTATTTAGTCCTCAGATATAGTAAACCATTTATTTTCCATTGAAAATTAGGTATTTTAACCATGTATGGGTATGATTAAGTACATATCATCCTTTTTTTGGTGGACAGATATGCAAACTCATTCATCATGTCATGACCACACTCAATAGTGTATGAATAAATTGTTATTTCAAAATTATGGTTAAATTTTATTTTTATATGGATATAATTTAAAAGTGAAGAAAATAAATAAGAATTATTCATTTCAATATGAGCATAATCTATCTTATTTTTTTAGGATCAAAGACTTAGTTATCATGAATATATTATTTTAGTGTTTGTTCATAAAAATTAAGAATCTCAATGTGTTCCTTAGATGGTTCAGGTGTTGTTGTTTTGTTATATTTATCTAATGAAAAGGTTGTATTGAAAGAATAATAAAATTAAAAATATTTGTTTGTGGAACTAAATCCAGATTGAGTAAATCCAAAGAGATAGATTTGGTGATAATATCATCTATTCGAGTTGGTTTTACATCTATTGATTATTTAGTGGAAAGATACTATTGAAGTTGTATATTAGTTGATGGAGGCAGGTAATTGGGATGCCCTATAATTTCATAAAATTACCCCTCAATTATGGTATCCTCTAATCCAATTCAACAGATATATTAAATGGTGGTGGTTCTTCTAAATTTTAAATGGGGATGGAGAGATTAGTTTATAGTTCAATTTTTTCATATTTTCTCCAAAATGTTCCAAATTCAATTGATATACCTTCCATAAATTATTAGGAATGTATCATTCACATATATCATGTCAAATTGGTATAGTGAGCTGGAATTAATCCTCATGTACAACTTCCAATCATCCTTAGGTTCTATCTTATCAAATATTAGTGAGAAAATCACTTCCACCACTAACTCAGGATATTTCTCGAGATCAGGTTTGGGTTTCTCCAAGTATGCATGTACATATGAAGTTTTCTATTACATTCTTCCATATATATCATTCATCATTTATAAAAGATATTGAATCCCACATTAGAAATTTTTGTTAGAAACTTGATACTGATATTCCACCTGGGTAATTTCTTTCAAAATTTTACGAAGAACTAATGAGGACTCTTTTTGGACCACAACTACATGATTATATTTTGTAATGTTTCATGAGAAACTAGTTTGTTTCTGATCATTATATTTAAAAATCTATTCCTTAATATGCCCAATCAGTCCATATATTAATTCTTTGAATGCAGGATCCTTAGGGTTTATTTTCTTGAATGACACCACATTTCATAAAAAATATAATCCAGTGTATATTATATAAAATTTTGATATAATAAATGATTTTGTCATTTATGGGTAATTATTCCATGCGTTAAAAAAATTATTTTGAATATTATTCAAATAATATTATTTTATTTTTATTATATACTAAATAAAAAACAATCTATTTATGAATGAAAAGATAATATGTATTATAATAATTATATATATGGTAATGGTGGTATTTTTTATGCTCGATTTTTAAGGGGCATTGAAAAAAAATCTAATTATTACTACTGCGGCATAGTGGATGGCTATATTAATCTCACTAGATAAGAATAAAAAAAAATTTCTTACCAATTCAAATTCCACTAAGAACTACTAATTTTTTTTTTCTGAAAATAATGATTTTTTTGTTGATTATTTCATATGATAATTGACTAATGTAAAATTCTAAATTACCTTTCAATGAAAACATAACTAGATTTGAAGGAATGTACTTGGGCTTAATTTTTTTATGGGTTTTATCAATATTATTATATATTTTAACAAAATTCAGTATGATTTCTCAATTGTGAGATATCATTCAAGAACTAATAATATTTTATTTTTTGGTTGTATAATTACCAATTCCAAGGATATCTAAATTCCACAACCTTATCGAATCAATGTTTATGTCACAACTTGAATGATAGTTTGACACCTTCTTGGACTTGGTTCCATTTTATATCCATTCATCCATTAAATATATTAAATCCACCATATGATCAACATTTTTACAATATAAGGGGGGAAATATAAATACATTATAAGTGAATTTGAGTTATATTTCAATGTGAAAAACCATTATACTCTTGAACGTCACTTTAATCCACTAAAAATTGATTCAAACAATAAAATAATTTATTAGTAAAACTCAATAACAACTAACATCCCCATGGCCAAGCCACATGCCAGCCTCCAAATATTTAAGAAATATATCACAAGGACGAAATAATGTGAGAAGAATAGAAAAAAAACGAAAAAAGAAATCCCATAAAAATATATTAAAATATTAATAGAGTAGTGAAAATAGAGATATATTATGAAATTTAATTGAAATGAAGAAGAATAATAATAATAATAAAGGATAATAAATAATACTGTAGTTAATTCAATTTAATAAAATAAATAATCATGAGTTATTTTTCTACAAAAATAATATAAATTTTACAATAAGAATAAAACTAAACAGAATTTAAATAAAAATAATAATAAAGACAAAAACATGTAGCAACTTTGACACTATAAACATTCATATTCTAACAGGTGATGTCTCATTTTTTACAATAGGGCCTTAGTGTTTTTAGCATATTAAAAAACATTAAATAATTCAATTATTAAATCAATGGTGTTTACATTTGACATATTATATTAATTTTCATTCAAAAAACCCTAACATACAATGTGTAAAATTTGGAAACATCAGAATACCATAGGTGTTTTAAATTTATAGGGACAATTAGATTTAAGGGGGCCTCCTCTAGTGTGCATAGAGGTCATGGATAGCATGAACACACAGAATATTTCCATGGAAAATTGTTGTGGCATGGAAAATCTTATCCATCCTTCACATTAGTGGATCAAGTTAATCTCTTCAATTTATAAAGCATTCATATTGGTCATATGAGGCTTAAAAATAGGCATAGACATGGATATATGAGTTCTTTGATGTGACCTATAATAGACTCGAGCATTATAAGTCGGAAATCACTCAATCCCAAGATCAAGTAGTTGAATACATGGAATCGTAAAATTATTATTAGAGATGATATTTTAGTGATAGGTGATGGTTGAAATGGAGGATAGTGTTATGCTTGTATCAGTTGAGGGCTTGAAAACATGAAGTGGAACCACTTTTTTTGATAATAAATAAATTGTTACATAGAGAAAACCGTCAAAAATTGTAAATAAAAATGTTGGGTATGATCATTTATAAATAATCACATCTCATTCCCATCATATATGTTGTCTCTTGAAAAAGGATCCAGGTATAATTCACACCCATGTAATTGTCTCCTCAATATCATACAACACATTCGGCCTTAGGCCCAACACATGCATCTATGGATTCCCATGTGCTCACAACCATATTGCTAGAAGGCTATCCTACTGGTGCATCTTTGACGTCATTCCACAGATGGGTGGGGTATGTGAGTTATGGGACCAATTAATAAGGGATACCAGTTGGAAAATTTTTCCATGAAATAAATAAATAAATTCAAAATGAATATCTAATATAATAATTTAATAAATTCAAGTATCCGAATTTAAATACTAATTTTTATTTTAAACTGATATCGATTATTTAATTTAAATTTCCCATCTTATGAATAAAAAATGAATGAGTATTTTAGTTCGAATGAAACCCATTAAAATAATTAAGGAAATAATAAAAAATATGCTTGAAATATGGCTGTCTTAGTCACCAATAAATTCTCTAACAATATATTCTTAAATTCATATAAAACATAATACATTGAATTATTTCCTTTATAATGGGAAACAAAAAAGCGTTAGGTTATAAAACTAGAGAAAGAAATCATATTACTAATGAATATCATGGAATTCAGGAGGAATCATATGGTTTCATAATTAAAATGGTCACAGATTTTTGAGAATATAATAAAGAGTATATATCATAATAACACAAAGTAAATAATTATCATGACATTTGAACCTAGAAACAATGTATTGTGGGGAAAAAATTAACATAAAATCATAATAAAAAGTCTTGGATTCCTAACTCAATATCATATCTTGTATGTCTAGGATAACTACCCATAAACCATAGTTGTCTTGGCTCAGTGACTTTTCTCTATGATATCACATGATATGGAAACATTTGACAATGAATTAGAGATATATATATAATTTCAGAACCACCAATCACATAATTAAAGGCGTACTTATTTTTTCTACCTGGATTAAATAATTATATCATAAAACCCATTGAAATAAAATGGGGTTTATATCCTTTACAATAGGGTTAAAGAGGTGTAAATCATGGTTTCGTCAATAGATATGACATGATAAATCCTTGGATAATAAAATGGAATCCAATGAATTCATTAATTAATCATGGTAAATTACACTCAAAAAATATTATTACATCTATTTTATTTATTACATATATAAAGATGAATATATGTTTTAGATAGTATTTTCCCAATCCATTGATGTATTGGGAATATGGGGAAAACCCTTCAGTAAATTAATAGAACATATGGAAATCACAGAGGAAAATTGTTGGAAGAATATAATACATATACCAATGGATAGTGTGTAAATAAATATGAGATTATAGATCATATGATATATATAGAATATTATTTCATATGTCATCTGGATAAAGAAACAAAAAAATGGTGTTATTTGAAGAACATCCTTTATCCAAAAAATTACATGAAAGAAGTAAACACATATATGTATAAGGATAATTTATTGTAATTAAAAACAACCAATGTGATTTGAAATAATCATAAAAGGAATAATTTTATTATCTATTATAATATTAACTTTGTATTTGAAAATTTTAATATAGATTAGGTATGTATGTTAGAAAATAGAAAAGATGGTGGATAGTTATATTCAAATAAAACATGATTAAAAGATTCATTTTTGTATTAAAATACCCATATAGAATAATTTATAGTATTTCAATTTTTTAAATAATTATCAAATTCCATGAATAATAATATTCCATTATTAAATTAATTTTTGAATAATTCATTTTGGTAAATATTCTAACAATACATTTGAATTAAATTAATTTTGAAAACAAATCATATAAAAAATGGTGTCCATTAAAAATATTTATTGAAGGCCGCATTATAAAAATAATTATAAACAAACAAATTTATAAAATGATTATCTATGTATGAATGTTTTGTTAAAAATTATATAAATTTTTTTAATAGGTATAATCTGGATTTGGAAGTAAAATATCCACTTGAATGTTTATGAGTTACAATTTTGAATCTTATGGAATTATTTAAGGAAGTGTTTAATAAATGGAGTTGGTATTAAACTATAGAATTAATATCATAAGATAAAATAATAAATATACCATTTAATATATTTTTGGATGAAAAATAGTCCTGGAAGATCAATATCAAAATGTCATTTCATAACTAATGGGAAAAGGATTATGATTTATGAAACTTTTTTTACTTCTGTAAAATTTTATTAAAAATTGAATTAGAAATATGAAGAATATAAACCTCGAATACTATGAATAAATAATATAACATGATAAAGTATTAATTTGGTATCATATACAACATATAATGTTGAATTGGTGTAAAAGGTATAATGTGATTCAATGATGGAAAGTTAGAAATAAATTATATACCTTATTCAACAACGTAGATGATCATAATATAGCATCTCATAAAACAACGTTAACTATTTTAATAATCTAACATAGATCCTTATTTATTATCTATAACCATTTTATATTATTCATTTATAATTATTTACAATGAATAATATGGATAAATATATCATATTTTTATAATCGGGAGTAAATTTTTTAAATATTATTAAACATGAATTGTAATGTTAATGATACACCAAAATTATTGATAAAATGTCAAGATTCAAATATTACAGCTGATTATTTAAATCCCATTATTATTTATAAATTTCCACTTTCATCCAATGATAGTTGTAATTGTGACAATTGAAAATGTCGCCGAAAACAATATTATTTAGACAATTTTTATTTAACGGATATGATATATCATTACCTTGTTAATAAATTAATATTTTATTATCATAACCATTAATTTTTTAATATCTTATTTTAAAATATAATTAATAATATATGACACTTTTTAATCATAAATCATAAAAACATCTCAACATTACACATTTAGAAGGTAATGTGAAAAAAATAGAAATGATCTAAATTATAATAATGTTATATTAAAAGTGTTAATATATAATTTATGTAATTTTATACATGTAATATATACAATATAATACAACAAATTTATTTATTATAAATGTTAATTATGGGTTGCATTAAAAATAGAAATTCATCATTCATGGACGCATTAGTCAGCTAAAATGTATGATTAATAAACCCATTTCTCATTGAATGAATAGAGTGACAGAATTTGTTAAATTAAAGTTTATGAATTATGATAATTTAATAAATATTATATTATTTAAAAAAGTTCACTTTCAGTTCAACCCATGTTTGGGGGTTAAGATTCACGATTCAGATCATTCTTTGATGTGTTAGTACGCACATACGCATGATTAATGATCGCATTCCATAAATGATGGATAGTGTGAAGGTAAATTTGAAAGGTGATAATTATTAATATTTTCATGACATTAAAAATTTATATCCAACTAACCAAACATTCATACCATCCAAATGAAGTAGTTGTAACACCCGAGACTTTTATGTTATATAAATCATCAAAGGAATATTTTTCTACACAACACTTGCTTGGCTTTCTTTACACGCAATCGCGACCTTCCTCGATAGCTTTCGTCGTACGCAATACCGAGTTTCACTAAATAACAATATGCTATTAAAACTAGCCGTTATGAATAGTAATAACCACTTTTTGAAATTTTATAAATTTTATTTTTCAAAATGGACTTCATTTTTGGACTCAGAATATCGAAATTAGCCTAGGGTGAAATTTTGGTATTTTTCTGAAAACTTTCAATTTTTGATGAATAGTGAAACCACTAAGTGGTAGGTTAAAAACCGAATTTTGCATAAAACTTAATTTTACCGCTTCTGTGAATGGAATTTCGAAAATCCGAGAGACACGGTTAATATCAAGGACTAAAATGTGGTTCAATGAGATGAAAATAATTTTTGGTGAATAGTAACTTTTTACTTTTTTTTACCGCGGTTAATAGTAAATAGGGTAACTAAGGGTAAATATGATATTAATATTACCCTAACACATGTCCTAATTCTATTGGACAAGTGTAATTCGACCAAAAACAAACTTAGGAATAAAATATGACCATTTAGGCCCACTTGGATTAGATTAGGACATTTATTATTAATTTATTTAAAGAAGGGTTAAAATAGTTAAAATCAAAGTTTAATAAGTAAATAATTTTTAATATGGGGTTATACATAAGATAAATTCAATTGTAAATATTCATTAGAAAGATAAAAAGATTTCCTACATGATGATATTTTATTTGTAATTTTTAGACATCAAATAATTTAATTTATTTATAACACAAAGATGATGCAGTAATTATCTTATTAATGAAATATTGACAAAATTGATAATATAAATACCAAAATAAATGTAATTTAAGACTTTTTATGAATTCCACTAATTTTATAGGTTACTATGATATATTAATGTTGATTTAATCAACTTGGTTCGAACATATAATTCTGTTATGACTTTCACAAAAATCATATATCAAATAGTGTCAAAATTGACACAAAATAGTTTTTAAATCAAATATTATATTATTAATTGTTATTGTATTCCTAAAAATCTAAGGTTCGGCCAAATGACTTAGATAAGGATATATATTTTAATAATAAACAATTTGGGGTTCGTTTGGCATTTTATAGTAAGTGTATTAACCATATAGTGAAAGAAAACAAAAAGACATGGTAAAAGTTAAATTATTTAACTTAGAGTTAAATCTAATTAATAAGGTTAAAATAATAACCTAAACTTGTCTAAATCCTATTGGTTGATAGGATTTCGACCCTTCCCCACTTTATCTTCGAAATAAGACCCTTTGGAACCATTATAAACCGATTTTGACTTTAATATAAAATAATATTTTGAGATATTCCTAAGGTGCCCCTCTCCTCCCTTATAAAAGGGCACCCCCTCCCCCTCCTCCTCACACCAAATTGAGCACTCAAGCTCGGCCAACCCCTGCCATTTTCTCCTCTCCACTTCCCTAGAATAGTCCTAGAGGTCATGTTCTTCTCCAAAGACCACTCTTAGTTCCTTAAGTGGAGGATTCAAAGAGGCGTTCCAAAGAAGAGGTAATATCCATTACCGATCTTTTCAATTTCTTTCTTCTTCAAACTTCTTCTTCATTAGTTGTTTCATGATAAAGTAATAAAATCAGTATTACTTACATACTGATATGTCATTATAAATATGAAACAACCCTAATTCACCTTCTATCCATCCTACGGAAAAATGAAATCACCGCGCGTGCGTACGTACGGAATACCGTCTCCACGCCGTGGTGTAATATATTTTTCCACCATCAACATACAAGGATGGTTATAATGGTGTAATAAGTAACTATATATGATTATTATGAAGTAATATTGATACTGAAATAATATATATATATACTCCAATACAATTCCACGATCATAGGAACGATATCATCACTCGTGCGTACGTACGGAATACCGTCTCCACGATGTGATGCGACTCGTTCTACATGATCTTCATTTCATAATGATTATATAAATGAATTGAATGAATGAATATGGTATATACTACACTAATACCATTCTGTAAATGAATTATCTATAACCTAAAGATAAGAATAAGAATTTATTCGACAAAACACGCATAAGAACAAAAAGTTATAAAGACCCGAGTAACAAGTAACAATGAAATATTACTAACAAGAAGCTAATAATATGACCATATATGATATCATATCAACATGTATGATTCTGGAATAAGTCAATAACATTATTTAAACCATTATACAGGAGCTTCGGACACGTACAAAGCAAATCGGACCTAAGGTAATGGAAATATCACAATCTCATTTTTATCCGAGATTGTTTATTCGTAAGTATTTACTGGGGTGTATTTTATCATCCACATCCATGTTCCCTCAATATGTAATATTGTTTCCATCCACTTGCAATAGTTTAAATCCAATTTTACCCTTAGGTGAGTTTTTAGTAAAGAATATGAAAGGAATCTTTTGTCGTTTTTCCGTACGAGGTACTTTTTTGACTTTTCCGACAAAAGTACGAAGAATGTTTTTTTTAACTTATACGGCATGAATGGATTTCTAAAACATTATTTCCAAGAAGCTTCCTTTACAAGTATTCAAGTTTATTTTTAATCAACTTCTTTTATTTTAAAATTGTATGACATGTTAAGAAAGGAATAGTGTTTTTGAAGAAGAAAGGATATTTTCTTCAAGAATGGAGTTCAAGTGTTTTATCAAAACTATTTTCCATCTAAGATAATAAAGGGTTCTGTTTTTATCCTTATTATTACATTGATTTGATTAATGTTGTGATGGAATTATTTTTATGAATTCCTTTATCCTATATGAATTGTTTTATGATGTCATGTTGTTTAAGAATCCCATTTTTATTACATGAGTTATGCTATGATGTATGGTTTATGATTTTGTGGCACACATAAGAAAGGATTCATTATAAGATGGGTGGGACCTATATCTCCCTCCAATGCATTGGGTAAAGATTTTATATCTCATGAGATAGACATGGCTGGAACGGAAGGTTATTTCGGTTCAGTGATACAGGACTGAAACGAGGAGTGAACTCGGTTCAGAAAGGGACTTTGTCCACTAAGATAGTCTTGGCAATAAGTCATGACTAACAAGAAATGATTTTCCATGATTATGTCTGCATGCCACAAAGTTTCAAGTTTCATGTTATGATTATGGGGATCTCATTTTCACTTCTATGATTTATTAAGATTTTATGATCTCTTTTGCAGGTTATGATTTTCAAAAAGATATGATATGATTTTTATTTCCTTTTTTGCCCTTGCTGAGCATTTGAGCTCACCCTTTTATGTTTTTTTCCCAGGTCAGGAAGATGGATATTAAGTAGAATATGCTAAAAGGGACCCTAGATATGATGAAATAAATGGGAGGCACTGTAGAAGATTTATGAACCAGTTGTTTATGTTTCCCAGTTTCTAAAGACACTATACCTATACGGTCCTTTGTGGTTTTGTCATATGTTGTAATAAGTGTGCTTCAATTTTGAAGTATTAACAATGTATGTAAAGTATGGGTCGTTATAGTTGGTATCAGAGGAAAGGTATAGTCAACCTTTGGAAACTAGGATGTGAAATCCTTAGTAAGAACCCTAAGGATAAGTCTAAGCATAGAACACAATCTTAGTGTTTTAAAAATGGACTTGAATAACCTAGGATAAGACCTTAAGCATGAAAATTTTATTCTTGAATTATGTGGTTTCCTATTATAATTAGTGTTGCTCACACTATTATTCTTAGTTTTAGTCAATGGATGGAACCCGAAGGAACCGTGTTAATGCGGAATGCGATGGCCAATGCAATGATTGTCCCCCTGAGCAACCAAACAATATGGGAGATGGAATGCAAAATCTTGTAGCCATGCTCACACAACTTTCTCAAGCTATGAATCATGCAGGATTTCCAAACGAGCAAAGGAGGGAGCAAAATTCTGTTGAATCCTTCATGAGGCAGCGTCCACCTTCTTTCAGTGGGTCTACTGATCTATTAGTTGCTGAACAATGGATTAGTACTACTGAAAAGATATTTTCAGTTCTTCAATGTTCTGAACATGATAAAGTCATCCTAGCAGTGTATCGTTTAGAAGGAGATGCTGATCAATGGTGGAATCTTGTTAAGAATACGAGGCAAAGGGATGAAATTGAGTCTATGGAATGGGACGAGTTCAAGAACTTATTTTTCAATAAGTACTTCCCTCGTATTCCCTGAACAAAGATGGAGAAAGAGTTCCTTGAACTGAAGCAAAGGGATGATGAATCTGTTAGTACCTATGAAGCAAATTTTACAAGACTTGCAAGGTACGCTTCTGGTATTATTATCCAACCTGAGAGTAAGATCGATCGATTCTTTAGTGGCTTAAAACCAAGTCTTCGAAGGGCGTTAGCCATAAGGGACTTCAATAGCTACGAGGAAATCGTTCGATGTGCTCTCAAAGTCGAGATGGAGATTGGAGTAACCCATCAGTCACATGGGTTTGATAAGAAGAGGAAGATGGAATTCAAAGGAAACTCTAAAGAGCACACTGAAAAGAAGATGAACTTTCCCTTATGCTCAAAGTGTGGAAAGAAACATGGAGGGAGTTGTCTTAAAGGGACAAGTAAATGTTTTAAATGTGGAAAAGAAGGTCATCGGGCATTTGAATGTCGTGATAATGGGAAGAAGATGTCTAATGATGCAAACAAAGGAAGGGATACACAGAATGATCCTACTACACTTCAATGTTTCAAGTGCAAGGAGATGGGGAATTATGCCAATCAATGCCCAAATCCAAGGGTTGATGATGATGGTCGACGTCAACAAACTCTTAAGGCTAAAGACAAAGGAAAGTCACATGCAATTTCTACCGGCGATGTGGAGTACGATAACGATGTGGTGAAAGGTACACTTACCATCCACTATAAAGTAGCAAATGTTTTATTTGATTCTGGATCCACCCACTCTTTTATTTCTGAAGACTTTTCTAAGGGTATCACCGTATTACCTCAACAATTAGATGTTGAGTTAGCTGTGACAACACCTAATGGCACATCAATCGCATCAAAAGTTTATAATTCTTCTCCGATCGAAGTTTGTGGGAAAGTGCTTCCTGCAAATCTTGTGATCCTTCCTTTAGTGGAATTTGATGTGATTCTTGGCATGGATTGGCTTTCTCTACATGGAGCTCATATCGATTGCCAAAGAAGGGAAGTCACATTTCATATTCCAGATCAATCTACGATCGTCTATCAATGCAAGGATGAACATAACCTTCCAGTGGAAATTTCTTCCATCTTATGTGTATTGATTCCACTAAATAAAGGTTATTTATCTCAAATGGTTGGTGAGAAACTCACGATTAAGAATATGCCCATTGTACGGGAGTTTGATGATGTCTTTCCGGAGGAATTGCCGGGTCTTCCACCAAATCGTGAAGTTGAGTTTTCAATAGAACTCATACCGGGTGCTTTGCCTATTTCAAAGACACCTTATAGAATGGCCCCAATTGAGTTGCAGGAATTGAAGAAGCAACTCCAAGAGAATCTTGATAAGGGAATCATACGCCCTAGTGCGTCACCTTGGGGAGCACCTATTCTATTTGTTAAGAAGAAAGATGGATCAATGAGACTCTGCATTGATTATCGAGAACTTAACAAGATCACTATCAAGAACAAATATCCTCTCCCACGCATTGATGACTTATTTGACCAACTACGCGGAGCTCAATACTTTTCCAAGATTGATCTTCGTTCAGGGTATCATCAATTAAGGGTCAAAAGGGAGGATATACCAAAGACGGCTTTCCGTACAAGGTATGGACACTATGAATTTATAGTGATGCCATTTGGTCTTACTAATGCCCCTGCTATCTTCATGGATCTAATGAATAGAGTCTTTAGAGACTATCTTGATCAATTTGTGGTAGTCTTTATAGACGATATTCTTGTCTATTCAAAGAGCAAGGAAGAGCATGAAGATCACTTGAGAATTATATTGAAGACCCTGAGAAAGGAGAAGCTTTATGCCAAATTTACCAAGTGTGAATTTTGGCTTCAAAAAGTTGCATTTTTGGGTCACATAATCTCAAAAGAGGGGATATCTGTGGATCCAGCAAAAACAGTGGTTATCGAAAGATGGTCAAGACCAACAACAGTAACTGAGATCCGAAGTTTTCTTGGTTTGGCTGGATATTATCGACGTTTTGTAAAAGATTTTTCACGATTATCTAATCCAATCACCAAGTTGACTCGGAAACGAGTTAAGTTTGTCTGGACAGAGGAATGTGAAGAGAATTTCAAGGAGTTGAAAAGAAGGTTATCCAGTGCACCTGTGCTCACACTGCCTTGTAGTGGAGAAAGGTTTGTGATCTACAGTGATGCATCCAAGAAGGGATTGGGGTGTGTTCTTATGCAAAATGATATGGTGATAGCTTATGCCTCACGACAGTTGAAAATCCATGAGCAAAATTACCCAACACATGATTTGGAGTTGGCTGCGGTAATCTTTGCATTAAAGATTTGGAGGCATTACCTTTATCGTGAAAGGTGTGATATTTATACTGATCATAAAAGTTTAAAGTATATTTTCACACAAAAGGAGTGGAATATGCGTCAAAGAAGATGGTTGGAGCTGATTAAGGATTATGACTGCTCAATCCATTACCACCCTGGGAAAGCAAACAAGGTGGCAGATGCATTAAGTCGACAAGACCATGCTAGTTTATCCATGATGAGGATCACAAAAGATCCAATATTTATGGATTTACAAAGGATGGATCTTGGAATTATAATGGAAGGGGAAAAATCTTATCTTTCTCAAATGAATGTTCAACCATCTATACATGTGAAGATTAAAGAGGCACAGAAAGAAGATGTCGAGTTACAAAAGAAGGTGAGAAATGTTCCTGAATTCAACCTTGATTGTGATGGGATAATAAAGTTCAGGAATCGGGTTTGTGTTCCTCCCATCCCCGAATTAAAGAAGGAGCTGCTGGATGAGGCTCATAGTTCATCATTCTCTATTCATCCTGGAAGTACGAAGATGTATAGGGACCTGAAAGAGTACTTCTGGTGGGATGGCATGAAAAGAGATGTTGCTGAATATGTATCTCGATGCTTGGTTTGTCAACAAGTTAAAGCTGAGAGACAGAAGTCTAAGGGGATGTTACAACCATTACCCATACCCTAATGGAAATGGGAAAACATCACTATGGACTTTGTCACAGGACTTCCTAAAACATCCAAAGGCAATAATGCTATCTGGGTCATAGTTGATCGTCTTACAAAGTCTGCACACTTCATTCCTATTAGAGAGGATTTCTCTCTAGATCAGCTTGCCAGGATATATGTAAAGGAAGTGGTAAGATTGCATGGAGTACCACTTTCTATTATATCTGATCGGGATCCGAGATTTACCTCGATGTTCTGGCGAAGTCTTCAGCATACTCTGGATACAGAGTTGAGTTTCAGCACTGCTTATCATCCCCAGACAGACGGTCAGTCTGAGAGAACAATTCAAACCCTAGAAGATATGTTGAGAGCTTGCTCTATGGATTTCAAAGGAGGTTGGGATCAACACCTACCTTTGGTGGAGTTTTCTTATAATAATAGCTTTCACTCCAGTATTCAGATGGCTCCTTATGAAGCTCTCTATGGAAAGAAATGCAGGACTCCAACTTGCTGGGATGAAGTTGGGGAAAGAAAGCTATTAGGACCTGATCTCGTTGATGAGATGGCAGAAAAGGTCAGATCTATTCAACAACACATAAGAGCAGCTCAGAGTCGACAGAAAAGTTATGCCGACAACCGAAGAAAAGACCTAGAGTTTGAAGTGGGTGATAAAGTGTTCTTACGAATATCTCCCTGGAAGAGGGTTATGAGATTTGGAAAGAAGGGGAAGTTGAGCCCTAGATATATCGGTCCTTTCGAAATACTGGATCGTGTTGGGAAGGTAGCTTACCGATTGGCGCTTCCACCGAATCTCTCTCAAGTTCACGATGTGTTCCATGTATCTCTCCTGAGAAAGTACATACCTGATCCTTCTCATGTACTCAGCTCAGAAGTTGTACCGCTGGAGCAAGATCTTTCTTATGAAGAACAGCCGATAGAGATTCTGGATTGTAGCGAAAAAGTTCTACGAAACAAGACCACTCGATTGGTGAAAGTTTTATGGAGGAACCACCAACTTGAAGAAGCTACTTGGGAGCTTGAGGATATGATGAGGGAGAAGTATCCTCATCTATTTGTTACAAAGTGACGAATTTCGAGGGCGAAATTCTTTTAAGGGGGGTAGAATGTAACACCCGAGACTTTTATGTTATATAAATCATCAAAGGAATCTTTTTCTACACAACACTTGCTTGGCTTTCTTTACACACAATTGCGACCTTCCTCGATAGCTTTCGTCGTACGCAATACCGAGTTTCACTAAATAACAATATGCTATTAAAACTAGCCGTTATGAATAGTAATAACCACTTTTTGAAATTTTATAAATTTTATTTTTCAAAATGGACTTCATTTTTGGACTCAGAATATCGAAATTAGCCTAGGGTGAAATTTTGGTATTTTTCTGAAAACTTTCAATTTTTGATGAATAGTGAAACCACTAAGTGGTAGGTTAAAAACCGAATTTTGCATAAAACTTAATTTTACCGCTTCTGTGAATGGAATTTCGAAAATCCGAGAGACACGGTTAATATCAAGGACTAAAATGTGGTTCAATGAGATGAAAATAATTTTTGGTGAATAGTAACTTTTTACTTTTTTTTACCGCGGTTAATAGTAAATAGGGTAACTAAGGGTAAATATGATATTAATATTACCCTAACACATGTCCTAATTCTATTGGACAAGTGTAATTCGACCAAAAACAAACTTAGGAATAAAATATGACCATTTAGGCCCACTTGGATTAGATTAGGACATTTATTATTAATTTATTTAAAGAAGGGTTAAAATAGTTAAAATCAAAGTTTAATAAGTAAATAATTTTTAATATGGGGTTATACATAAGATAAATTCAATTGTAAATATTCATTAGAAAGATAAAAAGATTTCCTACATGATGATAATTTATTTGTAATTTTTAGACATCAAATAATTTAATTTATTTATAACACAAAGATGATGCAGTAATTATCTTATTAATGAAATATTGACAAAATTGATAATATAAATACCAAAATAAATGTAATTTAAGACTTTTTATGAATTCCACTAATTTTATAGGTTACTATGATATATTAATCTTGATTTAATCAACTTGGTTCGAACATATAATTCTGTTATGACTTTCACAAAAATCATATATCAAATAGTGTCAAAATTGACACAAAATAGTTTTTAAATCAAATATTATATTATTAATTGTTATTGTATTCCTAAAAATCTAAGGTTCGGCCAAATGACTTAGATAAGGATATATATTTTAATAATAAACAATTTGGGGTTCGTTTGGCATGTTATAGTAAGTGTATTAACCATATAGTGAAAGAAAACAAAAAGACATGGTAAAAGTTAAATTATTTAACTTAGAGTTAAATCTAATTAATAAGGTTAAAATAATACCCTAAACTTGTCTAAATCCTATTGGTTCATAGGATTTCGACCCTTCCCTACTTTATCTTCGAAATAAGACCCTTTGGAACCATTATAAACCGATTTTGACTTTAATATAAAATAATATTTTGAGATATTCCTAAGGTGCCCCTCTCCTCCCTTATAAAAGGGCACCTCCTCCCCCTCCTCCTCAAACCAAATTGAGCACTCAAGCTCGGCCAACCCCTGCCATTTTCTCCTCTCCACTTCCCTAGAATAGTCCTAGAGGTCATGTTCTTCTCCAAAGACCACTCATAGTTCCTTAAGTGGAGGATTCAAAGAGGCGTTCCAAAGAAGAGGTAATATCCATTACCGATCTTTTCAATTTCTTTCTTCTTCAAACTTCTTCTTCTTTAGTTGTTTCATGATAAAGTAATAAAATCAGTATTACTTACATACTGATATGTTATTATAAATATGAAACAACCCTAATTCACCTTCTATCCATCCTACGGAAAAATGAAATCACCGCGCGTGCGTACGTACGGAATACCGTCTCCACGCCGTGGTGTAATCTATTTTTCCACCATCAACTTACAAGGATGGTTATAATGGTGTAATAAGTAACTATATATGATTATTATGAAGTAATATTGATACTGAAATAATATATATATATACTCCAATACAATTCCACGATCATAGGAACGATATCATCACTCGTGCGTACGTACGGAATACCGTCTCCACGATGTGATGCGACTCGTTCTACATGATCTTCATTTCATAATGATTATATAAATGAATTGAATGAATGAATATGGTATATACTACACTAATACCAATCTGTAAATGAATTATCTATAACCTAAAGATAAGAATAAGAATTTATTCGACAAAACATGCATAAGAACAAAAAGTTATAAAGACCCGAGTAACAAGTAACAATGAAATATTACTAACAAGAAGCTAATAATATGACCATATATGATATCATATCAACATGTATGATTCTGGAATAAGTCAATAACATTATTTAAACCATTATACAGGAGCTTCGGACACGAACAAAGCAAATCGGACCTAAGGTAAGGGAAATATCAAAATCTCATTTTTATCCGAGATTGTTTATTCGTAAGTATTTACTGGGGTGTATTTTATCATCCACATCCATGTTCCCTCAATATGTAATATTGTTTCCATCCACTTGCAATATTTTAAATCCAATTTTACCCTTAGGTGAGTTTTTAGTAAAGAATATGAAAGGAATCTTTTGTCGTTTTTCCGTACGAGGTACTTTTTTGACTTTTCCGACAAAAGTACGAAGAATGTTTTTTTTAACTTATACGGCATGAATGGATTTCTAAAACATTATTTCCAAGAAGCTTCCTTTACAAGTATTCAAGTTTATTTTTAATCAACTTCTTTTATTTTAAAATTGTATGACATGTTAAGAAAGGAATAGTGTTTTTGAAGAAGAAAGGATATTTTCCTCAAGAATGGAGTTCAAGTGTTTTATCAAAACTATTTTCCATGTAAGATAATAAAGGGTTCTGTTTTTATCCCTATTATTACATTGATTTGATTAATGTTGTGATGGAATTATTTTTATGAATTCCTTTATCCTATATGAATTGTTTTATGATGTCATGTTGTTTAAGAATCCCATTTTTATTACATGAGTTATGCTATGATGTATGGTTTATGATTTTGTGGCACACATAAGAAAGGATTCATTATAATATGGGTGGGACCTATATCTCCCTCCAATGCATTGGGTAAAGATTTTATATCTCATGAGATAGACATGGCTGGAACGGAAGGTTATTTCGGTTCAGTGATACAGGACTGAAACGAGGAGTGAACTCGGTTCAGAAAGGGACTTTGTCCACTAAGATAGTCTTGGCAATAAGTCATGACTAACAAGAAATGATTTTCCATGATTATGTGTGCATGCCACAAAGTTTCAAGTTTCATGTTATGATTATGGGGATCTCATTTTCACTTCTATGATTTATTAAGATTTCATGATCTCTTTTGCAGGTTATGATTTTCAAAAAGATATGATATGATTTTTATTTCCTTTTTTGCCCTTGCTGAGCATTTGAGCTCACCCTTTTATGTTTTCTTTTCCCCAGGTCAGGAAGATGGATATTAAGTAGAATATGCTAAAAGGGACCCTAGATATGATGAAATAAATGGGAGGCACTGTAGAAGATTTATGAACCAGTTGTTTATGTTTCCCAGTTTCTAAAGACACTATACCTATACGGTCCTTTGTGGTTTTGTCATATGTTGTAATAAGTGTGCTTCAATTTTAAAGTATTAACAATGTATGTAAAGTATGGGTCGTTATAGTAGTGATGACAAAAATTCATTGTGTCTTGGAGGTGGTAGTATGCACGTACACATGAATGATATTTTTTTATTAGTGGATTCTATGAAGTGAATGAATAAATGATGATAAATTAATATAAATTTATTTAAATATATATATATATACATGAAATCTAACTCATTATATAAATATTATTTGATTGTATAAGTAATAGTTATTTGAAAAAAAACTAATAGGACAGTAAAACTCACATCAAAAACATTTATTTTCGTTAAACTTTTCATTAGAAATAATGGGATTAATAAAAATATTGAATTTAAAATGGTTTTTTAAATTAGGTATGTTTCAAATATTAAAAATAATCATTTTCTGCGCTAGTTATTAGAATTAATTGGCGTGTAATTAAGGGGTGTAAGTGGCCCCTTTTATATATGATGGGAATAGTGGTTTTGAAATTTTCTTAAATTATTAAATTGTATCTTTACAAAATATAAATTTCAAAGATCCACATATTTATAAAATATTTACATTGACCTATTGAGGTAAAAAATATTTACATACACTCATTTTGGATACAATTATGAATGATTTGGGGTCTTTTATTTATACATTTTACTTTCCCCATGTATACACCTACCAATATGACTTTTTTTCACCCACAACATATAATTAATAGTTTATGAATTATTAGCGATATTATAGTAAAAAAATTATGATCCTAAACATGATATATTAATTGATGAAAAAATTATATTTGTGTTGAAAACGTAATTTTACATAATCATGATTAGTGAATAAAAAAAATTGGGATAATATTTTTTAATCATAACATTTTGTGTACATTAAAACCATAAATGTAAACAAATTTTATAAAATAAATTTATTTATTATAATCCTAATAAATTTTAAGTGATATTAAAATCAATACATAATATATTATTAATGGAATATTATTTTATTTAAAAATACATAAACTAGTTTCCTATATTAAGGAAATTTTCACATTAGGTCTAAAAACATAGTCCATGTGTGTTAATAAGATCAAATAATATTTTAATATGTATAATTTCATTAAATTTTTATTATTTTATTATTTAAATTGTTTTTGGAATTGTGGTTAATTATTATATATTAATAATCCATGAAAATTATAATTTTCATAAAAATCATATTTATGACTAAAAAACTATATTATAAAAAATAAAATGAAAAAAAATATACAGTGTAATAATTTATATTCTAGATTGAAAAATAAATTTCTTTTTATTAAATATTATTTTTTATTTTATTTATATAAATTTTAATAGAAAAGAAGAAATATAAAATATTATTCTTTTATTTAAACTGTTATTTTTTAAATTTAAGATTTTGTAATATAATTTCATATAAATTTTTGTAATTTACAATATTTTAATATTTTATTTCATATATATACATATTATTTGTTATCATATTCATATTTAAATGCTGAATATTTTAATTTAATAATTTATCAAAAACTCAGTTTTAGTGTGTCTGATGAAAGATGTAGAACATGGTATTATATTGAAGAAACAAATACATATAGAAATCACAAGTTATTACAGAGTATTAATCCATGGTGAGTAAGTGTGATAAAAAATATGGAAAAATAAATTGAATTTATTAGAAATGTTAAAATATTTTATTTTTTCTTATAATGACCAACTAATTAAACAATATTATAGAATTGATTTATAGCTCTTTGGATATAGTGGAGGGGAAGTGGTATTTTCATGCTACACATGTTTTATTTGAACAAAAATGGAGAACCCATTGAATAATATAATTAATAGGGGATAATAACTAATGGTGGTATATTGAATTAGTCATAGGAGTGTACATGGATGTTATAAATTAGATTTAGAGAAATGGTTAATTTAAATAATGGAGGTATTTAACAAAAAGTCCAATGGGGTGATTTTGGAAACATAATTCTGTTTTTTGTACTATTTTTCAAATTGGAGTAACTTCATCTAGAATTCATTGAAAAAAATTAATAATATTCTAATTTTTTTAATGTTTAGAATTTATTTGAAGTGATTTAGATTAATTATAGAAGTATTTTATTTTATCTGTTGGATATTTTTTGGTTTATGAAAATCTTTAAATGTATTAGAAGAAACCAACATATTTAGAGAAGAATATTTGGATGTAGAAATGACCTTGAGTTTTCCAACTTATAATATATTATTCAAAGTTGAATAGTATATTATTTCATATCATAGATATGAAAAAGAAAAAAACCCAATATATATAATTATTTTGTAATATATACCTAATTATTTCAACATGGAAAAGTATTTAATATCACAATGTGTGAGCAAAAAATACTTAGAGGTGAAAATGATATTATGATGAAACAGATTTGGAAGACTCATAGTGGCTCCCTATATGGGTAATATCATACCATAATACATATAGAATTATATGCATTTAGCTAAAATGTGGATATTTTAGGATACTGTTTGGGGAAATAATATCATTCATTGTGGTTGAATGTGGAAATGAAAAAATACCATTTATATATTTGTAATATACGTGAAAAAAGTTATAATAAATTTTTCACTCATGTTTTCCTCAAAATTTAAAATACAATAAAAACAGTTGACTGATCACATTATGAATAGTATATTTGAGTTCATCTATATGTTTTTTGAGGAATGTATAAGGTATTATGTTATTTTTTTGATTTTGGTAATAGGATAAACACTATATAATTCATAATTATTTAGTAATAGTATTCATAATTTTAATTTTTATGACTTTCTGAAAACTAGCATAATGTATTATTCTATCATCATGTGTAGGAAATGATCTTCCACATTATGATGTCTATCTTTGTACAATAACTTAAGTGAGTATTGATGTAAAAAATATGGTTTATTATTAATTAAAAATATGACTTATAATTTATCATCATTATTTTCGTGCAATTGCATATTAATATATGTTTTTTTCATTGAAAAAATGTAATTAAATTTGATTCATTGATTTATGTTTGAAGAAGGAAGCTGATGTTTATTTTTTAAATTGTATTTCAACTATTAATATGTATCATTATTCCATTTTATACTTTTTTTAAACAATATTATATAAAGGTTGGAATATCAATTAAGAGGGAACATTAAAATAAAGAAATAGACAGCTATAATTTAATTATTGGAAATATAAAAATTAAAAAAACTCTTTGGAAATCATTAATGTAATTGGTAAAAGATATTTCATTAATAGAAACACATCTAGGATCATATGTTGATGGAGTAACCCTAATTAAATGATTACTCCCATATTATTGACATGTTTATCTCGTTTTTTAAATAAAAATTTTTTAGAGATCAATATATTTTTATTATTATTGTAATCTTTTTGTTAAATAGGTTTTTTAAGATTTACGATGAGAGATTTATCCCATTATTGACAATGTCTCCTTACAGAAATCCTATATAACTTATAGTGAATAGTGTTACTCTCCATTATGTTGAAAAACAAACATATTCTCACTGAATTAACCCTTACTGGTGAACCAAGTGAAACATTATGTCCCAATATTCAACCTTTTCAATCATAAAGATATATATATTATTGAAATTTTAATTTTTCAATCAAATATTTCTAATAAATAATCATGATCCTAACTAAGAAAAATAAATATACACCTTAATTGCCCTCCTCCGACCCATAGATTGTTTTGGTCTTTATATGTAATAGTTATAGAAACATTTCCTTCCAGGGGATGTATTTTTTTTATTTTACAAAATATCTTTCATTGTCTCATAAATATTTGATCCTTTAATAGTGGATATTTGTATAATTTCATAATGAAAATGATATAAATATTTCATAAATCCCTAATATTGAAAATTTATTGGTTTATCATTTTAGTATAAATTAGTAAATATATATTCATTGGAAAATTTTGGATTAATTTAATATTTTTGAGTAGATTTAAATTTTTTGATACATATAAAGATAATTGTGAAAGAATATACTTTAAAATTATTTTTAATTGACAAAAATGATAGCATGTACTGATATCTAAATTAATGGACTTAGAAGTTGAGGTTTTGAGAGAACAAATCGATCATGGTGATTATCATATGAGATTTCCATTAAATTATCATCATATAAGGATAATCAATGAAAAAATATTTCTTCCTATACATACATAAAATGCGGTATTGTGATTATTTGTTAGCTACCCCCTAGAAAATAATCATTTAAATAAAATATTGTATCATACGTTAACTAAGTTGTATTTGTAGATATATATAACATGGAATGTTCTAGAATTTAAATATCAATAAGGTATTATACATATTTCCAAGGATTATTATCATCTTCTTCTTTATTTTTATAGCCTCATGAGGTTATCTAGTGGGTGTGGGAGGAAATATCATCTGATTTTATAATATAATTTTTGTGGGCATCAATAGGATGTGATTACATCTATAATGTTAAATATTTACCTTGAATTAAGTTCAATTTATTATATTTAATTTTTCCACTATAGTAGGTATGTTTTAAAATTGATATATATATATAAAGGGATTTAAGGATTCATCAAGTTCATATAAAGATCATATATTATCAATATCTTTATTTCACATTCAATGTATGGATATTATTATATTTCCCTTTTATATCTCAATTGAAAATTTGTATAATATTCAATCTAATGATTTATTTGAAAATATATAGATAAATTCTGACAATGGATGATGTGAATCATGAATGATTTCAATTTTTAGTTGATCTTATATAAATATTTATCATTTTATTGGTTTTTCCTTCAACAATTGATATAATTCTTCTACTGATGTGGTACCTTTCATTGGATTGTATGAATTTTCATGAAGGATAGCTTAAAATGGAGTGTGTAATATGGTAAATTATTTATTTCCCCACTCATTATTTTTACTATGATAGTGAATGATTGTAATTTTTCAGAGACGGAGAATGATAGTAAATACTACATTCATTCAGATACCAATTTGAGGTGGAGTCCAGTGGATTTGATGTTATGGAACATTAAATTAAAATTTTCTATCATCTTTACATATGTTAATGTTTTTGTAGAGGTAATAATGGTTTTTAATGCATCATTGGACCTTTTTAGTTGATGAAGTGGGTTAATGAACTATATTACAACTTATCACTTTACCCCAATAAAAGAAATTTTATGATCCCTTTCATGTGTGGCATATTCAAAGGTATCATCATTATCACGCCACACTACATTGAAATGATTGTTTTAAAAAATAATGATGATTGTTAGTTTTAATAGAATTTGATTTAGATATGGTATTCATAGGAGAGAGTTCAATGAGGATAAATCAATGATTTAGTTATAATAAATTAGAGACATGGTGTATTGGGGGAATATAAATTGGAATTTAAATCATATAATTGTCATTAATATAAAAAAATTATGTTTATTCCTATTGAGATGTTGAGATTTAATTTAAGTTTAATTAATGAATTATTTTATTCTATCTTTATAGTTGTATTGTGTTTTATAGGAATTAAATATTTACATATTATATGTATCTCATAAGAAGTTTTGTTTCAACTATTATTTATTCCCCCATAGTTAATATTTTATTTAAAAAAATTAGAATCATTTTTAATATAACTAATATAGGAAAATTAATTTTTCATGATTTTGAAAATTTTGTTTGTTGGGTGAGTGAGTTTTTGGTGTGGATATTATAATTTTTCAACCATAAAGTTATGTTTTTTAGCTCTATAAAGAATACATTAGATGAAATTTTAAAAATCATGTGGTTTCACACATTTTTTGTATTTTTTATGTTGGTTTTTAATGTGATATTAGGTTAATAGAACAATATGATTTAGTTTTAGTTATTTTTATATAAATAATGTCGAAATCTCTAATTATGTAAAAATTTAATGACATATTACATTAGTTATTTTTATAACCGATACCAAATGTCACTTTTATGATTACTTTGTTATAATTGTCATTATAAATTACTTTAACTATTAGTTTTAAAAATAATTAATTTTTTTGTGTTAATTAATATTATAAATTACAAGGAATGTTACACACATGGATGAAAATACAAAATAGATTTTGTAGAAAATTAAAGAAAACAAATGGAATCCAGAAAAATAATCCAAAACCATCGACAAAAACACTATGATTTTATTATCTTCCTTTTATAAAAGATATCACTTAAAGATATTCCATTTATTTTGAAAAAGGAAATCATGATTCATCATAATATTTTTTAGTGACCAATTTTATTCTATGAATAATAAATCACATGTGTATTCTTTTTATTTTCAAATAAATTGTAATATTTTTTCTTCATGATTTGAAAATAAATCATCGAAAACTATATCAGTTAATATGAAAAATAATAAATAAATAAATAGATAATTATTATAAATTCATTGGATAAATCATTAAAATAAGAACTTTTGGAAGGATGAAATGGATCAACAAATGAGTAGATTGAAAATATAAAAAGAATGATAATAAAAACTTATATATGATTCATAAAAAGGTGTCATTTAGAAAAAAAACTCTTTATTTTTAAAACTAAAAAGTGTTCCTTAAAAAAATTTTAAAATCACATTCACACAATGTAAAATTTTTGTTTTTATGTTAGTTATTTAAATAAATGATGCAATAACTCTTATCAAATTTAGAATTAATGTTGTTTATTAATCATTTAACATTACATATGAAGTTATAACATTGATATTTTAATTACATATAATAAAGAACATTTTGAATTGGATTTAACTTCACTTATATAACAAACCAACACGAAAATATTTTTATAGATTGTAATTTAATAATAATAGTAGAATCCATGACATGAAACCAATTTTTTGTAACAGTATGGGAGCTCATCATTACTTTATATATGTTTAATTTTTTCCCTTATATTGAAATAGGAATGGTATTATACTAATTTTTTCAATAGGGTGGTTGTCAAAAAAATTATAGAAATTTTGGAAACATTAATATTTTGAATTTTAAAATTATCTCATTACGGTGGATGGATTGATGATCAAAGTCATCCCATCATTGGGGAAATATTTTTTAAATAATTATTAGAGTAAAAATAAATATTTTAATAGTATTAGGGGTTTATGGTTTATTCTATTGAACACAACACCATAGAATTATCGTATATTATTTTTAAGATATATATATATTGGAACATTTATCTGTCTAAATGACATAGTTGTTCTTAGATTGAGTGGTATTATTTGAAGATGATATCATCATATAGTTATATTGTTAAATGTTATAGAAACATAATTTGAAAATTCAATAAAATTATCTAGATGATTAAGGTTTTGGGAAGCATTATCACACCATGGTTTTCATATCTCAGATGAAAAAGAATAACTACATTATTGATGACCCTTCATAATAACATAGTGTAGTCTCCTAATCATTTATAAAAACGGATACTTATTTATCTTACATTGTAACTTATTTATATATCTTAAACCTAACATAATAGGTTTTTAGTTTTTAATTATTGAGACACCAATCTATGATTCTAATTATTCATTGCATCATGTATTCAAATTATTGATGTTTAATGAATAATTATCTATGTATTCATATTCTTCTATTATTTATCCTTTCATGGATGACATGGACCACATCTGTTGTGAAATTTTTATAAAGGATTTATGTAATAAAATATCGTTTATAATCAACTCTAGTATTATTATGGGATAAGTGATGTCTATACACCTGAATATCATCTTTTACTATTGACTTGTTAAAACCTTTATTCATTTTATGGGATTATGACATTAATTTTTATTCATCATTACTCATTTGATATAATTTCTTTAATGTAATAATAAGTAATTAATATATTATTTAACAATGAATGAAATTTATGATTCAAAATTAAATAATAAGTAGTATGTTTTTATAATGACCCATACTTTACATAAATTGTTATTTATTCAAAATTGAAGCACACTTATTACAATATATATCAAAACCATGAAAGGATTGTATAGGTATAGTGTCATTAGAAACTGTGAAACATAAAAAACTGGTTCATAAAGCATCTAAATTGTCTCCCATTTATTTCATCATATCTAGAGTCCCTTTTGGATTATCCTACTTAATAACATTCTTCCTGACCTGGGGAAAGAAAACATAGAAAAGGGTGAGCTCAAACGCTCAGTAAAGGTAAACAAAAGAAATATCAATCATATCATATTCATAAGAACATAACATTTTGGAAATCTTCACTTGCAAAAGAAATCATAATATCATAACATGGGATAAATCATATTATTGTAAAGTAATCCCAATAATAATAACATGAAACATGAAACTTTGTGTCATACACACATAATCATAGATAATCATTTCTTAGTAGTCAAGACTCATTTCCAAGACTATCTTAGCGGAAAAAGTCCATTTCTGAACCAAGTTCACTCCTCGTTTCAGTCTTGTTTCACTAAACCAGATTAACCTTCCGTTCCAGCCATGTCTACCTCATTAGATATAAATCTTTACCCGATGAATTGTATGGAGATATAGGTCCCACCCATCTCATAATGAAACCATTATTATGTGTGCCACAAAATCATAAATCATACATCATAGCATAAACCATGAAATAAAAATGGGATTCTTAATCATCATGCCATCATAACATAATCCATATAAGATAAAAGGACATAATAAAAATAATTTCATCATAACATATTCAAATCAATGTAAAAATAGTGATAGAAATAGAACCCTATATTATCTTAGATGGAAAATAATTTTGATAAAACCCTTGAACTCCATTCTTGAGGAAAATATCCTTTCTACTTCAAAAACATTTTCCTTTATTAACATGTCATATAATTTTAAACTAAAACAATTTGATTAAAAATAAATTTGAAATATTGTAAAGGAATATTTTTGGAAATATTGTTCTAAAAATCCATTCATGTCGTATAAGTTAAAAAAACATTGTTCTCGTACTTTGACCAAAAAAGTCAAAAAGTATCTCGTACATAAAACGAAAAAATATTCATTTCATATCATTTACTAAAAATCTACCAATAGGTATAATTGGATTAAAAAAATTGTAGGAGGATATAAATAATATTACATATTGAGTAAACATGGATGTGGATGATAAATATACCCCAGTAAATACCAAAGTATAGACAATCACGGATAAAAATGATATTCTGAGATTTTCCCTTACCTTAGGTCTGATTTCCATCGTACGTGTCCAAACCTACTGTATAATGATTTAAATAGTGTTATTGACTTATTCTAGAATCTTACTCATTTTTATGATATCATATATGGTCATACTCTTATCTTCTTGTTAGTAATATTTCATTGTTACTTGTTATTAGGGTGTTTATTGCTTTTTATTCTTATGCGTGTTCTGCCGAATAAATTCGTATTCTTATTTTTATTTTATAGATACCTCATTTTCAGAATGGTATTGGTGTAATATATATCATATTTATTCATTAAATTCATTTATATAATCATTATTCAATGAAGATCATGTAGAACGAGTCGCATCACATTGTGGAGACTGCAGGTTGTGCGTACGCACGAGCAATGATATCGTTCCCACGATCGTGAAATTGAATTGAAGTGTATGTATAATATTTCAGAATAAATATCACATTACATTAATAATACATGGTTATTCATTACACCATTATACGAATCCAATTAAGGCGGTGGTGGAAAATATATTACACCACGGCGTGGTGACGATATTCCGTATGTACGCACGCGCGGTGATTTTGTTTTCCATTGGATGGATAGATGGTGAAATAGGGTTGTTTCATACATATAATAACATATCCGTATATGAGTGATACTGATGTTATTACTTCATAATGAAACAACTAAACAAGAAGAAGTAGAAGAAGAAATAAAGTTGAAAGAATTGGTAACGAACATTACCTCGTCTTTGAAGCACCTCTTATTAACCTCCTCTTAGGGCACTAAAGATGGTATTTGAAGAAGACCAGGACCACTAGGATGTTTATAGGGAAGTGTAGAAGAGAAATTTTCAGGGTTTGGCCAAGCTTTAAGGCTCAAAGTGGTGTGAGGAAGAGAGGGGGGAGGTGCCCTTTTATAAGGGAGGAGAGGGGCACATTTGGAAAAACAAAAATTATTAATTTATTATAAAGTCATATTCGGTTATTAATATCGAAAAATTGATTTATTTCAAAGCTAAGGTGGGTATGGGTCGAAATCCTCTCATCTAACAGAATTTAGACAAGTTTAGGTTTCTATATTAACCTTATCATTTAGATTTAACTTTATGTTAAATAGTTTTACCTTTACTGTGTCTTCTTGTTTTCTTACACTATAAGGTTAATAAACTTACTATAACAAAACAAACGAATCCCAAATATATATAACCTTATCTTAGTCATTTGTCCGAACCTTATATTTTTAGGAATAATATTAAAATTAATAATATAATATTTGTTTTAAAAATTTATTTTATGTCAATTTTGACAATATTTGGTAATTAATTTTGGTGAAAATCATAACAGCATGATTAGTTCAAAAATTGTTAATTAAATGAATAATAATATGTCATATTAACCTATAAAATTATTTTAATTCATAAAAAGTCTCAAATTACATTTATTTGGGTATTTATAACATCAATTATGTTAATATTTTATTAATATGATAATTACTTCATCATCATTGTATCATAAATAAATTAAATTATTTAATGTCTAAATATTATAAATAAAATACCATTGTGTAGGAAATATTTTATTCTTTCTAATGAATATTTATAGTCGAATTTATCTTATGTATAACACTATATTAAAAATTATTTAGTTATTGAATTTTGATTTTAACTATTTTAACACTTCTTTAAATAAATTAATAATAAATGCCCTAATCTAATCCAAGTTGACCTAAATGCTCATATTTTATTCCTAAGGATGTTTTTGGTCGAATAACCCTTATCCAATAGAATTAGGACATGTTTTAGGGTAATAATAATATCATTTTTAACCTTGATTACCCTATTTACTTTTAACCATGGTAAAAAAAGTAAAAAGTTACTATTCACAAAAAATTATTTTCATTTCATTGAAGCACATTTTAGTCTTGGATATTAACCGTTTCTCTCAAATTTTTTAAATTCCACTCACAGAAGTGGTAAAAATATGTTTTACGCAAATTTGCAGATTCTCATAGGAGGAGGGTAAAAGACGGCGAAAAGTTCAATAAAGTTTTTATATATCTAAAATTATTATAAAATGAATCCAATGAATTTATTTGAACTTATATAGGTATTATGAATCAATTTTGACATAAAATAAATTTAAATAAAATAAATTATTATTTAAATAAAAAGTCGGTTTTAAATAGTAACCCATTCTTTTTCACTATTCATCAAAAATTGAATGTTTTCAGAAAAGGACCAAAATTTCACCCTAGGATAATTTCGATATTCCGAATCCAAAAATTAAGTCCATTTTGAATGATAAAATTTATAAAATTACAAAAAGTGTGTATTAATTTTCATAATGGCTAGTTTTAATAATATTTTAATAGCATATCGTTGTGTAGTGAAACTCAGTATTGCGTACGACGCAAGCTATCGAGGATGGTCGCGATTGCATGTAAAGTAAGCCAAGATAGTGTTGTGTGTAGTGAAAGATTCATTTGATGATTTATATAACATAATAACAAAATATTTCTCATAAAAGTTTCGGGTGTTACATTCTACCCGCCTTAAAATGAGTTTCGCCTTCGAAATTCGTCACTTTATAACCAAAAGATTAGGATACATCTCCCTCATCATATCCTCAAGCTCTCATGTAATTTCTTCAAATTGGTGCTTCCTCTATAAAACATTTACCAAGCGAGTGGTCTTGTTACGAAGGACTTTTTCGCTACGATCCAGAATCTCTATCGACTGTTCTTCATAAGAAAGATCTTGCTCCAGAGATACAACTCCTGAGATGAGTACATGTGAAGGATCAGGTATGTACTTTCTTAGGAGAGATACATGGAACACATCATGAAATTGAGAGAGATTCGGTGGAAGTTCCAATCATTAAGCTACCTTCCCAACACGATCTGGTATTTCGAAAGGACCGATATACATAGGGCTCGGCTTTCCCTTCTTTCCAAATCTTATTACTCTCTTCCAATGAGATATTCGTAAGAACAGTTTATCACCCACTTCAAAAACTAGGTCTTTTATTCGGTTGTTGGCATATCTTTTTTATCGACTCTGAGCTGCTCTTATGTGTTGTTGAATAGATCTAACCTTTTATGCCATTTAATCAACAAGATCAGGTCATAATTTCTTTCTTTCCCCAACTTCATCCCAGAAAGTTGGTGTTCGGCATTTCTTTCCATAGAGAGCTTCATAAGGAGCCATCTGAATACTGGAGTGAAAGCTATTATTATAATAAAATTCCACCAAAGGTAGGTGTTGATCCCAACAACATTTGAAATCCATAGAGAAAGCTCTTAACATATCATCTAGGGTTTGAATTGTTCTCTCAGACTGACCATCTGTCTGAGGATGACAAGTAGTGCTGAAACTCAACTCTATATCCAGAGTATGCTGAAGACATCTCCATAACATTGAGGTAAACCTGGGATCCCGATCAGATATAATGGAAAGTGGTACTCCGAGAAATCTGACCACATCCTTTACATATATCCTAGCAAGATGATTCAGAGATAAATCATCTCTAATTGCAATGAACTGTGCCGACATTGTAAGACAATCAACTGTGAACCAAATAGCATAATTTCCTTTGGATGTTTTAGGAAGTCTGGTGACAATGTCCATAGTGATGTTTCCCATTACCATTCAAGTATGGGTAATGGTTGTAACATCCCCATAGACTTCTGTCTCTCATCTTAATCTTGCTAACAAACCAAGCATCGAGAGACATATTCAGCAACATCTCTTTTCATGCCATCCCACCAGAAGTACTCTTTCAGGTCCTTATAAATATTTGTGCTTCCAGGATGAATAGAGAATGAAGAAGTATGAGAATCATCCATCATCACCTTCTTTAATTCTAGGATGGGAGGAACACAAACCCAATTGTTGCACCATATTATCCCATCATAATCAATGTTGAATTCAGGAACATTTCTCACCTTATTTTGTTACTCTAAATCTTATTTTGGTTCCTCTTTAATCTTCACATCTATAGATGGTTTAACATTCATTTGAGAAAGATAATATTTTTCCCCTTCCATTATAATTCCAAGATCCATCCTTTGTAAATCCATAAATGTTGGATCTTTTGTGATCCTCGTCATGGATAAGATAGCATGGTCTTATCGACTTAATGCATCTGCCACCTTGTTTTCATTCCCAGGGTGATAATGAATTGAGAAGTGGTAATCCTTAATCATCTCCAACCATCTTCTTTGGCGCATATTCAGCTCCTTTTGTGTGAAAACATGCTTTAAACTTTTATGATCAGTATAAATATCACACCACTCTGCATAAAGATAATGCCTCCAAATATTTAATGCAAAGATTACCGAAGCTAACTCCAAATCATGAGTTGGGTAATTTTGCTCATGTATTTTCAACTACCGTGAGGCATAAGCTATCACCATATCATTTTTCATGAGAACACACTCCAATCCCTACTTGGATGCATCATTGTAGATCACAAAAATTTCTCCACTACAAGGCAGTGTGAGTACAGGTGCTCATGATAACCATCTTTTTAACTCCTTGAAATTTTCTTCACACTCCTCCGTTGAAATGAACATAACTCCTTTTTGAGTCAAACTGGTGATTGTATTAGATAATCATGAAAAATCATTCACAAAACCTCGATAATATCCTTCCAAACCAAGAAAACTTCAGATCTCGATTATTGTTGTTGGTCTCAACCATCTTTCAATAACCTCTATTTTTGCTCAATCCATATATATCCCCTCTTTTGAGATTATGTGACCCAAAATGAATCTTTTTTAAGCCAAAATTCACACTTGGTAAATTTGGCATAAATATTCTCCTTTCTCAGGGTCTTCAATATAATTCTCAAGTGATATTCATGTTCTTCTTTTCTCTTTTAATAGATAAGAATATCATATATAAAGACTACCAAAATCTGATCAAGAGAGTTTATAAAGACCCTATTCATTAGATTCATGAAGATATTAGGGGAATTAGTAAGACCTAATGACATCACTATAAATTCATCGTGTCCATACCTTGTACGGAACACCGTCTTTGGTATATCCACCCTTTTGACCCTTAATTGATGAATCCATGAATGAAGATCAATCTGGGAAAATTATTGAGCTCTGTGTAGTTGTTCAAATAAGTCATCAATGCATGGGAGAGGATATTTTTTTCTTCATTGTGATCTTGTTATGTTCTAGATAATCAATACAGAGTCTCGTTGATCCATATTTCTTCATAACAAATAGAACAAGTGCTCAATAAGGTGACGCACTAGGGCGTATGAATCCCTTATCAAGATTGTATTGGAGTTGTTTCTTCAATTCCTGCAACTCAATTGGGGACATTCTATAAGGTGTCTTTGAAATAGGCAAAGCACCCGGTACTAGTTCTATTGAAAACTCAACTTCACGATTTGGTGGAAGACCCGGGAATTCCTCTGGAAAGACATCATCAAACTCCCATACAATGGGTGTATTCTTAATCGTGAGTTTCTAGCTAACCATTTGAGATAAATAACCTTAATTTAGAGGAATCAAGTCCCATAAGATGGAAGAAATTTCAACTGGGAAGTTATGTTCATCCTTGCATCGATAGACAATCATAGATTGATCTGGAATTTGAAATGTGACTTCCCTTATTTGGAAATTGATATGAGATCCATATAAAGAAAGCCAATCCATGATAATAATCGCATCAAATTACACTATTGGAAGGATCACAAGATTTGCAGGAAGCACTTTCCCACAAACATCAATCAGAGAAGAATTATAATCTTTAGATGCTACTATTGTGATATTAAGGGTTGTCACAGCTAACTCTACATCTAATTGTTGAGTTAATACTGTGATACCCTTAGAAAATTCATCAGACATAAAAGAGTGGGTGGATCCAGAATCAAATAAAATATTTACTACTTTAGAGTGGATCGTATGTGTACCTTTCACCACTTCATTCTCATACTCAACATCGCGTATAGAAATTGAATGTGACATTCTTTTTTCTTTATCCATAAGTGTTTTTTGACGTCGATAATCATCAACAACACTTGGATTAGGGAATTGATTGGCATAATTCCCCAATTCCTAGCACTTTTAACATTGACATGTAGGAGGTTCATTCTATGTAGCTTTTCTTTATTCGCATCAGTAGACATATTCTTTACATCATTGCGGCATTCAAATGCCCGATGACCTTCTTTTCCACATTTGAAACATTTACATGTCCCTTTAAGACAACTCCCTCCATGTTTCCTTCCACACTTTGAGCATAAAGGAAAAAATCATATTTTTTTAGTTTGGTATTTAGATTTTCCTTTGAATTCCATTTTAATCTTCTTATCAAACTCATATTACTGATGGGTTACTCCAATATCCATCTCAACCTTGAGATCACATCTAACAATTTCCTCGTAGCTATTGATGTCCCTTATGTCTAAAGCCCTTCAAAGACATGGTTTTAAGACACTAAATAATCGATCGATCTTACTCTCATGTTGGATAATAATCCCATAAGCATACCTTGCAAGTCTTGTAAAATTTTCTTCGTAGGTACTAATCGATCGATCTTACTCTCATGTTAGACCCGCTGAATGAAGGTGGACGCTGCCTCATGAAGGATTCAACAGAATATTTCTCCTTCCTTTGCTTGTTTGGAAGTCCTTTATGATTTCTATATTGAGAAAGTTCTATGAGAATTGCTACATGATTTTTCATTCCAGCTCCCATAACGTTTGGTAGCTCAGGGGACAATCATTGCATTGCCCGTCGCATTCCACGTTAACACGGTTCCTTCAGGTTCCAGCCATTGACTAAAACCAATAATAATAGTGTGAGAAACACTAATTATAATAGTAAAACCACATAATCAAGAATAAAATTTCACAGTTAAGGTCTTATCGTAGGTTATTCATGGAAATTTCTAAAACACTATGATTGTGTTCTATGCCTAGACTTATCTATAGGGTTCTTACAAAGTCTTTCACATCCTAGTTTACAAAGGTTGACTATACATTTCCTCTAATACCAACTATAACGACCCATACTTTACATACATTGTTATTGATTCAAAATTGAAGCACACTTATTACAACATATTACAAAACCATGAAAGGACCGTATAGTTATAGTGTCTTTAGAAACTGGGAAACATAAAAAACTGGTTCATAAAGCATCTACATTGTCTCCAATTAATTTCATCATATCTAGAGTCCCTTTTGGCATATCCTACTTAATAACCTTCTTCCTGACCTGGGGAAAGAAAACATAGAAAAGGGTGAGCTCAAATTCTCAATAAGGGTAAACAAAAGAAATATCAATCACATCATATTCATAAGAACATAACATTTCGGAATCTTAACCTGCAAAAGAAATCAGTATTTCATAACATGGGATAAATCATAGTAGTGAAATTTAATCCCAATAATCATACCTTAAAACAAGAAACATTGTGACATAAAAACAAAATCATAGAGAATCATTTCTTAGTAGTCAATACTAATTTCCTAGAATATCTAAGCAGACAAAGTCCATTTTTGAACCGATTTCACTCCTTGTTTTAGTCTTGTTTCACTGAACCGGATTAACCTGCCGTTCCAGCCATGTCTATCTCATCAGATATAAATATTTACCCAATGCATTGGAGGGAGATATAGGTCCCACCCATCTCATAATGAAACCATTCTTATATGTGCCACAAAATCATAAATCATACATAATAACATAACCCTTATAAAAAAATGTGATTCTTAATCATCATCCCATCATAACATAATCCATATAAGATAAAAGGACATCATAAAAATAATTCCATCATAACATAATCAAAACAATGTAAAAATTGGGATAGAAACAGAACCCTATATTATCTTATATGGAACATAATTTTGATAAAACAGTTGAACTCCATTCTTGAGGAAAATATTCTTTCTACTTCAAAAACATTTTCCTTTATTAACATGTCATAAAATTTTAAACTAAATGAAGTTGATTAAAAATAAATTTTAAAACTTGTAATGGATTATTCATGGAAATAATGATCTAAAAATCCATTCATGTCGTATATGTTAAGAAAACATTCTTCTCGTACTTTGGCCGAAAAATTCAAAAAGTATATCATACTTAAAACGACAAATGATTCCTTTCATATATTTTACTAAAAATGCATCAATAGGTAAATTCGGATTTAAAAAATTGTAGGAGGATAGAAATAATATTACATATTGAGTAAACATTGATTTGGATGATATATATACCCCAATAAATATCAAAGTATAGGCAATCTCGGATAAAAATTATACTGTGAGATTTTCCCTTACCTTAAGTCTAATTTGCTTCGTACGTGTCTGAACCTCTTGTATATTGATTTAAATAATATTATTTGCTTTTTCCATAATCTTACTCATTATTATTATATCATATATGGTCATATTCTTAGCTTCTTATTATTAATATTTCATTGTTACTTGTTATTTGGGTGTTTATTGCTTTTTGTTCTTATGCGTGTTCTGTTGAATAATTTATTATTCTTATTTTTAGGTTATGGATACCACATTTTCATAATGGTATTAGTGTGATATATATCATATTTATTCATTAAATTCATTTATATACTCATTATGCAATGAAGATCATGTAGAACGAGTCGCATCACATCGTGGAGACGGTAAACCGTACGTATGCACGAGTGATCATGTCATTCCCATGATCGTGTAATTTTATTGAATTGTAGGTATAATATTTCAGAATCAATATCAAATTATATTAATCATATATGGTTATTCTTTACACCATTATAACCATCCAATTATGGTGTGGTGGAAAAAAGCTTACACAATGGTGTGGAGACGGTATTTCGTACGTACGCACGCGTGGTGATTTTATTTTCTGTAAGATGGATAAATGGTCAAATAGTGTTTTTTCATACTTAAAATTACATATATGTATATTATTGATACTGATTTTATTACTTCATAATGAAACAACTAAAGAAGAATATGTAGAAGAAGAAATAAAGTTGAAAGGATCGGTAACAGAAATTACCTCTTCTTTGAAGCGCCTATTCTTAACTTCTTCTTAGGGAACTAAAGATGATATTTGAAGAAGACCAGGACCACTAGGTTTTTTATAGGGAAGTGGAGAAGAAAAAATTGCATGGTTTTGACGAGCTTGAAGGCTCAATGTGGTGTGAGGAAGAGAGGGAGGAGGTTCCCTTTTATAAAGGAGGAGAGGGGCACCTTTGGAAAAAATAAAAATATTATTTTATTATAAAGTCATATTCTGTTTTTTAATTGCTCCAAATTGATTTATTTTGAAGCAAATGTGGAGATGGGTCGAAATAATCTAATCCAATAGAATTTAGACAAGTTTATATTTCTATTTTTACCTTATCATTTAGATTTAACATTAAGTTAAATAATTTTACTTTTACCGTGTCTTCTTGTTTTCTTACACTATAAGGTTAATAAACTTACTATAACAAGCCAAATTAACCCCAAATACATATAACCTTATCTATGTCATTTGTCTGAACCTTATATTTTTTGGAATAAAATAACAATTGATAATATATTATTTTTTTAAAAAACTATATGTCAATTTTGACACTATTTGGTAATTGATTTTTGTGAAAGTCATAACAGAATGATTTGTTCAAAAAAAGATAATTAAATCAATACTAATATGTCATATTAACCTAGAAAATTATTTTAATTCATAAAAAGTCTCAAATTACATTTATTTGGGTATTTATAACATGAATTATGTTAATATTTCATTAATATGATAATTACTACATCATCATTGTGTCTTAAATAAATTAAATTATTTAATTTCTAAAAAGTATAAATCAAATACCATTATGTAGGAAATATTTTTATCTTTATAATGAATATTTATATTGGAATTTATCGTATGTATAACCTTATATTAAAAATTATTTAGTTATAAAACATTGATTTTAACTATTTTAACCCTTCTTTAAATAAATTAATAATAAATGCCCTAATCTAATCCAAGTGTACCTAAAGGGTCATATTTTATTATAAGATTCTTTGTGGTCTAATTACACTTATCCAATTGAATTAGGAAATGTTCTAGGGTAATAATAACATCATTTTTACCCTTAATTACCCTATTTACTTTTAACCGTGGTAAAAAAAAGAAAATAATTACTATTCACCAAAAATTATTTTCATCTCATTGAACCACATTTTATTCCTTGATATTAACTGTGTCTCTCGCATTTTCGAAATTCCACTCACATAAGCGGTAAAATTATGTTTTATGTAAATTTGCAAATTCTCATAGGAGGTGGGTAAAAGATGGTGAAAAGTTTAATCAAATTTTTATATATCTAAGACAATTATAAAATGACTCCAATGAATTAATTTGAACTTATATAGGTATTATGTATCAATATTGACCTAAATATATTATTAAATAAAATAATTAATTATTTAAATAAATTTTATTGTTTTTAAATTGTAACCTAGTGTTTTCATTAATAATCAAAAATTGAAAGTTTCTAGAAAAATACCAAAATTTCACCCTAGGATAATTTCGATATTTCGAATCCAAAAATGATGTCCATTTTGAAAGATAAAATTCATAAAATTTCAAAAATTGGGTATTAATTTTCATAATGGCTAGTTTTAATAATAATTTAAGAGCATATTGTTATATAGTGAAACTCGGTATTGCGTACGACGCAAGCTATCGAGGAAGGTCGTGATTGCCTGTAAAGTAAGCCAAGCTAGTGTTTTGTGTAGTGAAATATTCCTTTGATGATGTATATAACATATAAACAAAATAATTATCATAAAAGTCTCGGGTGTTACAGTTTAATTGGAAATAATTGAATTATTAAATGTAATTAGTGATAAATAAAAGGGGACCAGATGTTTTTTCTTGTTGGGAGAAAAATATAATACTTTTGGATTAATATAACATGATTTAAATATATGATTTATATTAAAATTATTGTTATTTGTCTATAATATGGTAATCCTTATTGATAATAATTTTATTTCTAATATTTGAGCTGAATGGTGTGGTGGAATCTAAATGAATTTAATTGTAACATATAGGGATAATTTGATACATTTTCCAAAGGATAGGTAGATGTAGTATAGTCCTTGATATGAAAAATATAAATATTATGGAACTATCATTGAATGACAATTGATATTTTATTAGTGTATGGATTATGATCCCATGCCAATAGATTTGATTATATTACATTTATTGATTTAGATATTATAATTTCACAACACAAACAATATTGATAGTTTATTGTCAGGTTGTTTAAAGGTTGTGGTATCATTTTTATGTGTTAGAATATTGTGGTTGTTTTATTATTTCTATAGGTAATTTTTGTTATTGAAATATTACAATTGTAAGGTTGATATTTTTTTAAATGTATTGTCATTATTATTAGTATAGGTAGATACTATGTTTTTGGGTACTCTCCTCATAATTATGGATACCATAATGATATGATGATATGATGGTGTTATTGTTGGAAATGACTAAGTGGATGACATATATTTTCAAATATGGTAATGATTCATGATTACATTATTATTTATATTATAATTATATCTTTCACTCATTTTTTCCTTTTTATGGATGTTTACAAAAAAAATCTGAGGATGGAGGAGGAACCTAAAGAGTATAATGGTATTCTAAATTATTAATATTTTTTTTCATTAAATCATCTGATATCATGTCAATTATATAATTAAGTATCAATGGTATTTTCATGATCTTGGAGTATTTGGTAAAATTTTAATGGTTCATATTTCACTTACAATATAGTATCTTGGAATTGTTTGTTTGTTAACATACACATGAATGTGTTAATATATTTATTTAGAGAGTGATTGTTATACATATGGGTGTTTCCATCTAGTTACTATTCATTATATTTATATTAAAAGGTGAAATAATCCCATATATATTATTCTCTATCCTTGGGTTTTTTATTAACCTATTGCCTTTTAGAGTCATTCTTTGAGAGTCACACTCGTTCTCATTTTATGCTTTATCAGATAATTTCTATGGTTTGCTTAGGAAATAAATGTTATATACTTATCAAACCCAAATTATTCTTCTATAAAATTTACAAATCCAAAAAAATAAAATTAAAAACATTAACGTAGACTATACGATACAATATAAAATAGTCTCTATAATTTCTTTATAACTCTACATTTTATCATCAAATTTATTCCCAAATACATAAATTATAAATGTTTTAGATTTTATTTCTATCATTATATTGAATAACCTATTATGTCACAATGTCATCATCAATACACCATTTTTTACTAGACAACATTTCATATGATACTCCAGGATAACAACTATTTATCAAAATAATGAAGTTACTCAATATTATAATACCATGTTTAATATCAAATACAATCTTCTATCCAATACCTAGTTTCTACAAGAATACCTTAGTAATTAAATCAACTTACGTCTAAAAAAATTAAAATTTTAAATTCAAAATCATTGGAATGTTAATTCACTTCAATAACTCCTTACTGTACTCTCCATTATTATGTTATTTCAATACATATAGATAAAAATATGTAAATTGGAAGTTGGTCTAGAGTTATTGTTTTAAAAACCATTAATCAGCCAAATAATAAGCATTAAATTTATATATAATTCATCAAAACCTATTTTCCATTGTATAACATAATTTTAAACTATTTTCCACATAGAAAACACTCCTAGAACACAAAACATATTGACCTTAAAAGCCTTGTATAATGAATGTAAACTGACCATCACATAATAAATAAATAAATATATATATATATAGTAGGATAATTAAATAATTATTAACTCAGTTCATTATTTATTTTCCTCTTATTTCATGGTAAAAAGTACTCTCATAATAATCATGAACAATAATTTTATACAATAATTTTCAAACAATAGTATATTTACTTTTAATTTGTACTCTCCATCTAATGGACCGAAGGACTTCATTTCTTATTTATTTTTGATAGTACACCTTTCAAAGGGTGAGGTGGATCCCTTAAAAGGCCCATAGGTGTAAGTATTACATGGACCATAGGCCTTATAGGACTTCAATTTCCTGTAGGAGTCAAACATTACATACAACCCAGACTAGCTACTTGAAACTTCTCCTCCCCATCATCTTTGGTAGTGCCCAAATTTAACCAAGTAGTATGGTGTAAGCGGTCATTTGTAGTACAAATTGGGTTATCGAATCCACAGGGACTGAAGAAGAAACCTTGAGACACTAAGATTGGATATGGGATTGGATATAAAGTGGCCAACTATGGTGTTGATTGATTTGAAGAAATAATGATTTGATTTAAAGAAAAAAAATAAAATGACTTGAATTAAAACAATTAATTAAGATGAGTCGATCCTAGGTTGTCTCTAGGGCTTGATTGGATGTATTTTATTTTCATTGGGTTTTATGTTAATCATTTCAAGATGTATCCATTAAAGGAAATAATTCCTCAAAATCATTCTCCGATTTGATCCATAGACAATTTCAAGGATAATCACCAATGCACTTAAGGGATCAATTTGATTATCACTCTATGGAATTGGATCATACTAGCATTCAAAATGTGTCGTCGTTAAAGTCATTGAAGGCAATGAAGAAGATAAATCAAAGAAAAAAACTCATAAAATAATGAAAAAATTAAGAATTTAATAACATTAAACACACCCCATGTGACTCCCTAGGATTATACCATAATAGTTTATAGCTTCATTGACGTTATTCTATTAATTTAAATGGGAAGTCGACTTAAAGAAGCGGGATTGATGAAGAAAAAACATTAAGAAAAATGTATAGTCTACCATTGTGTGAGGAATTCACAAGTGTTGGTGTGAATAAATTCACACCTAGATTCAACGGTATTAACATGTGAATAAAATTAAAAGATATAGAAAAGAAGATGAAAAACGATTATTAAGATACTAAACGTGAGAAAAAAACAATAATGGGAAAAATTGACGATACGATTAAAAAATGAAATCAGAAAATTGCAATTGAAAGGAAAATATATGATCCTTATTCCCATCAACATCAGCTACTTATATAGGCATATTACGAGCCTTAGGCCCATCCCCCAAAAATCAATTCTCCCCCCAACAATTAAAAGATTGAAAATGAGGGTGAAGAATCAAAAAGAAATTGACGTTTCAATGTTGACTACAAAACTAGCCAGATTCGTCCACCATTTTGATGTGTGAATTTGTAATTGAAGAAGGCCTAATCTGTGGTGTCGTAGAAGGAAAATATACTCTTCCATCTATCATATATGAGCTGTAAAAATTTTAAGAAATTTGTCTCATTCGTTTGGATGTTATGGTCAAAATGGTGGATTGACATTATGTGCATTCATGTCGGGGCCACAATTTAAATCTCAACATCAGATCCCTTTATCATCATTAAAACATTAGAATTAACTCTAGCCACAGTTGAATAATATTCTCCTAATAATTTTATCTTTCTACTATAAAATTCGAGCTTTATTGGGCTTGTTTTGTTGGCCCCACATTTGTTTGATGGGCCTTAAGCCTATTAAGCCTTTTCAAGCAAAATTTTGAATTTAGGCATAGAAATCTCCATCTTCCCATGGGATTCATCCATCAGACTTAAAAGATAAAATGTTCCAAATAAAGTGATCAATCATATCCCAAAATAAAAAATTGAGAAAATAAATATAATGCTATCCACAAATAGATGAATGATTGTCCCAAATTTTAATTTAAAATATTAATTGCATTTAAGATGAGAAATGATGTTCTATTTATGTAATTCACTAAAAATAATGTTTATGGAATTTGGAACAATGAATATAAAGATATTAACAATTAATATTATCCACTTTCAATGACTAATCACACCCCCCAAATTGAGATTTTCCTATCTCGAGTAAAATATATTACAAATAAGAAATTTGAATCCCCTTTTCCAAAAACATTTTAATACACATTGCTCACCCAAAGAAATCATACCAAAAAAATTATGAAACCCATAAAAATAATTTTTATTATATTTTGGTTTCTCGAATCTACAGGAACGGAAGAAGAAACCTTGAGACACTAAGATTGGATACGAGATTAGCTACGATGTTTCCAACTATGGAGTTGATTGATTTGAAGAAATAGTGATTTGATATAAAGAACAAAACAAACAAAATGACTAAAATTAGAATAATTAATTAAGTTGATTTGATCCTAGGTTGTCTCTAGGGCTTGATTAGATGTATTTTTTTTCATTGGATTTTATGTTCATCAGTTCAAGAGGTATATATTAAATGAAATAATTCCTCAACAAAATTCCCCGATTTAATACATAATAAATTTCAATTATAATCACTAATGCACTTACATGATAAATTGGATGATCACTCTATGTAATTAGATCGTACTAGCACTAAAAGTGTGTCGTTGTTAAAGTTGGTCAAGTTAAAGAAGAAGATAAATCAAAGAAAAGAACTCTTAAAATAAAGAAAAAATTTAAGAATTTAAGAACATCAAATAACATTCAAAACACCCCATGCGAATCCCTAGGATAAACACATAAAAGTTTACCCCTTTATTGAAGTTACTCTTTTAATTTAAGCATGAAGTCTACTTAAAGAAGCGGGATTGATGAAGAAAAAAGTTGAGAAAAATATACACTCCACCGTTGTGTGAGGAATTCACAAGTGTTAGTGTGAATAAATTCAAACCTAGATTCAACAGTATCAAAGTGTGAATAAAATTAAAAGAAATAGTAAAGAAGAAGAAAAACATTTATTAATATTCTTAACGTGAAAGAAAAACATTCGTGGAAGAAATTGACGATACAATTACAAAATGAAAGAAGAAAATTACAGTTGAAAGGAAAATATAAGATTCTTATTCCCTTCACCACCAGCTCCTTATATAGAAATTTTAGGAGCCTTAGGTCCACCCACCAACAATTAAGAGAGTCAAAAGGATGGTGAATAATCAAAAGGAAATTGACATTACCATGTTGACCACAAAACCAGCATGATTTGTCCACCGTTTTGAGGTGCGAATTTTTAATTGAAGAAAACTGAATCTAGAGGGGTCATAGAAGTTGAATATTATCTAACATCTGTCCTCTATGATCTGTAAAACATTCAAGAAATTTGGCGCATCTGTTTGGATGTTATGGTCGAAATGGTGGGACGACATTGTGTGCATTCATGTCAAGCCCACCATTTAAATCATACCATTAGATCCCTTTATTATCATGAAAAACTCAGAATTAGCTCTAGCCACAGTTGAATAAAATGATCCTCATTATTTTATATTTCTATTTTACAAATTTGAGCTTCATTGGGCCTGGTTTGTGGGCCCCACAATTTTTTGATGGGCCTTAGGTCCATTATGAATTTTCCAGCAAATTTCTGCATTCAGGTGCAAAAATATCCATTTCCCTTAGGATTCATCCATCAGACCTAAAAGACAAAATGTTACAAATAAAGTGATGAATCATATAACAATATATTAAATTAAAATTATGAACAATGTATTTTTCACAAGCAATTTATTGAGTGGTCTCAAATTGACACTTTAATCATGAATTACACAATGATGGGAAATGAAGATCAATTTCGAAATTGGACTAAAATTGATTTTATGCACATTGAAATACATTAATATAAAGATATTGAAAATGAATATTAGCCACTTTCAGTGACTAATAACACACCCCAACTTGAGATTTTCTAGTACCAAGAAAAATATATTGCAAATATGAAATTATAATCCCCTTTTCCGAAAACATTTTAATACACATTACTCACCGAAAGACCTCATTACAAAAAAAATTAAATCCATCAAAATCATTTAAAACAAGCTAGGTCCATATTCATATCCCAAGCCCAATCCCAATCCTTTGTTCAAATTCATCGCCACATTTCATCCAATTTCAATTAATCATTATAAATTATTGTGCATTTCAAAAGATATAGGGCCCATTTTATTGTTCAAGGGGGAAAAATGGAATCACTAGGTGGGAATCACATAAATCTTTAAGACGAGTATCCAAAAAAATTATTATTTTTTGCTTTCTTTTTATATTTTTGTTAACCATAATAGATATGAAAAGACTAACTCTAGGAAAGACAACTATGGAGTCAAGATCCCCAAGTGTCGGACGACACACATTTTGTCATTTACATGATCTTTAATAGAGATATAAATCCTAACTATGGGAAATACAACTATGGTGTCATGATCCCCAAGTTTCGGATGCCACACATTTGGAAAAACATTTCTCTATGTGGTTATTTTTTTTTGTTCTTTTTTGAATACACAAAATAAACTAAAACTTACCCCAGAACCCTATTCTATAATTAAAGGGACCCAAGAACTAAAATGTACACCCACGATCCAGTAGACGTGCATTGTGGAATTTTTATTAAAAGGATGAAAATATGAACTTTGAAGAATCACATCAGATAACCTCACTTCACAAAAACTATGCTCATGACCTTAAACTTGCATTAAAATCAGAATCAAGGCATACAAAATTATTTTATATCCAATTTTAGAGATTGAAATGTGTGTTCTCATGTTAAAGGTTAATGAAATTTTTCTTTCCATGCATGTTCTCATTAAAGAAATCATTTTTTTCATCTCCCCCCAACATAGAATAACACGGTCCCTAGTGTTTAAAGATAACTTTGAAGGGGGTATGGGAGAGGTATTCAAAAAAAATGAATATGATAATCATGGAATGCAGTCACCTGGTTGTTGATGATGATAGAATGTGCCACAACGTTCCTGAAATCCTATGTTCGAGTCTCAGCAGATTGGATGGTTGTGACGGGCTTTTCCCCAAGTCCTACGACCTGTCATTTTATTTTTATTTTTATTTTCATTTTTTTAAAACTAAATAAAGTAAAATTAAAATAAAATAAACTGATGATACATTGTATTATATTCTAAATTTTTGGGTAAGGAATTACTCATAGATCAAGCCACGTGACATGGATGAATATGGCGCTTCCCTTTCATACCCATCCTTACTCATAAAAGAGGAATAGGTAAACAGTCTATTGTAAATTTTTTAAATGAAAAGTTATAAATAAATAAAAAGCTGATGATTCACATTATTATAAACTTGAAAAACCATGGGTTTCCTCCCATGCAGCGCTTAACTCAAAGTTGTTATCATGACTTAGACCCCCCAACATATTCAATTCCATCGTTAAAAATTTTTAGTACCCCATTTTACTCCACTTCAACAAGATTTAGATTAATTATTTTTTAGAATTTGTGCCATGTGAAATTCCATGTTCAATAATGAGTGTGAAATTCCAAGGAATTTTGGTAATGGTTGATTGGGGTTCATCTAGTGTCATTCCTAAGAATTCAAGGGTGATTACAGTTTGTTGGGATTCTTCATAAAAATAGATGATAATTGAATGGTCTAGGTTATCATAAATTGAGGGATTCTTGAGTTGTTAAGGAATTATCATAACATCGAGTTTGGTTTTATTGAATTTTCATAAAAAAGAATGAATATTTGAATAAAAAATTGTTTCTTCATCAAAAACATTTGAAATAATTGGTACCTTTTGAAAAGATGATTCATCCCCAAAATTTTCCATTTGAATTTCATGACTGGGTATAGACTCAATATTCGTTATATCTCAAAATGGTTCAATGATCTGTGATTCAAAAAAAATTATTGGAGAAATATTTTGAACACTCAATCCATGCAGAAATATTTTCCCCTTGTGAATCCAAAAAATTAAGTTCCTCCTTATTTAAAGACCATTTAACATTTATTTCGTCTTCTATAGTTATACAATATCCATATGTTAGTTAATTTTTAAATTTATCAGTGGTTTCTGGGATTAAATATTATCCTATCAATGATGATAAAACGACAGCATGAGTGGGAATGGGTTCCTCAGAAGTCTTAATGCTTTGTATTTCTAATCTCAGTGATGAATCTTCTGAATTCATTTTAACCATTTTTTCACACAATTGTTCAAGAATTTTTTCATTATTAGGGTAGATATATGTTTTTACATCATGGACTTCTACATTATTGTTTTTTTCAATCTTTATTGATAGGTATGGAAATTGATCTTTTAAATATTCATCATTACAAATATAATTCACGTTATTGTGTGTGGGGTATTCATTAAATGGTTGATAAAAGTAATTAAAAAAGGTTGGTGATTCCCAAATGGATTTTCTAATTTATTCCATCCTGAGTTTGTGAATGTATATTGTTGATTATACTCCACTAGATTCATTTGTAAATTTGGAATCGTTATATTTGAGAGTAAAAAAATAGAAAGGGGAAATGTGAAGAGAAATGGGGATGATAAAATGGAAATGAGGTAGAATAGATATATGTTCTAAGGAGACTTACTTGGTCCCCAGCAATGGTGACAAAATTTGGTTGCACCCAAATTTATCCATGTTATATGGTTTCAGCGGTCATTTTTAGTATAGCTTTGGTTATCGAATCCACAGGGACAGAAAAAGAAACCATCAAACACTAAGATTGGATACAGGATTGCATATGAAGTGGCCAACTATGGTATTGATTGAATTAAAGAAATAGTGATTTGACATAAATAACAAAACAATTAAAATGACTTGAATTAAAACAATTAATTATGATTAGTCGATCTTAGGTTGTCTCTAGGGCTTTATTGGATGTATTTGTTTTTCTTTGTATTTTATGTTCATCAGTTCAAGATGTATCTATTAAATGAAATAATTCCTCATCATAATTCTCTGATTTAATCCATACACACTTTCAAGGCTAATAACCAATTCACTTATAGGATCACTTTGATGATCAATATATGGAAATGGATTGTACAAGCACTCAAAATGTGTCGTCATTAAAGTTGGTGAAGACAAAGAAGATGATAAATCAAAGAAAAGAACTCTTAAAATAAAGAACAAATTTAAGAATTTAAGAAAATAAAATAAAATTTAATACACACCATGGGACTCCATAGTATGAACCCATAAAAGATTACCCCTTCATTGATGTTATTCTATTAATGTATGGTAGAAGTTGACTTAAAGAAGCAGGATTGACGAAAAAACCATTATGAAAAATTTACGCTCCACCATTGTGTAAAATATTCACAAGTGTTGGTGTGAATAAATTCACACCTAGATTCAATGGTATCAATGTGAGAATAAAATGAAAATAAATTAAATAGAAGAAGAAAAACTTTTAGAAATATACTAAATGTGAATGAAAAACATACGTGGGAAAAAAATGATGATACGATTACAAAATGAGAGCAGAAAATTACAATTGAAAGGAAAATATCATATCCTTATTCCCTTCAACATCATCTCCTTATATAATAATATTAGGAGCCTTAGGTCCTACCACCAACAATAAATTCACCCCCAATAATTAATTGAAACAAAAGAATGGTGAAGAATCAAAATAAAATTGACGGTACAAAGTTGAACACAAAACCAACCAGATTCATCCACTGTATTGATGTGTTAATTTGTAATTGAAGAAAGCCAATCCGTAGGGGTCATAGGTGCAGAATATACTATTTCATATGTCCTCTATGAGATGTAAAAATTTTAGGACATTTTGCTCAACCTTTTGGATCTTATGGTTGAAAAGTTTGGACGACTTTTTGGGCATTCAGGTCGGGCCCACCATTTAAATCTCCACATCAGATCTATTTATCATCATGAAAACGTCAAAATTATTTCCATCCATAGTTGAATAAAATGAAATTAATATTTTTATCTTTCTACTGTAAAAATTTAAGCTTCATTGGACTTGGTTTGTCAGCCCTGGATTTGTTTGATGGGCCTTAGGCCCATTATGCTTTTTCAAGGAAATTTCTATATTCATTTGCAAAAATATCAATATTCCCTTGAGATTCATCAATTGTAACTAAAAGATAAAATGCTACAAATAATGATATAAATCATATCTCAAAATATCAAATTCATAAAATGAATATAATGCTATCAAAAAATAGATGAATGATTGGGTCAAAATTTTAATTTTAAATATTAATAGCATTTAAGATGAGAAATGATGTTCTATTTATGTAATGCATTAAAAAAATGTTTATATACATTGGAATAATAAATATAAATATATTAAAAATGAATATATTCCACTTTTAGTGACTAATAAATATTCATTGTCATATCGGCTTTCCACATTTAATTCATACTCTAAATTTCTTCTTTAATAACCACATCAATATTATTTATTTTTCTTTTCCAACCCCATTATGAAATTTCAAAAGTCTCCCATATTTGTTATTATAAACTAAACAAAATCCAGCACCCAGACTTCCATATACTTATATTAATTGTTAACAGATTTTAAATTTACTTATAATTGAATAGAAATATTTACATGAATTATACCTTGTTCAATATTTCACTACCATTACCAGTGATGGGAATATCATAAGTAATATTGCAATTATTCATTCATCATCGGGTAAGGTAATAACATAATAAAAACATTATTTGTAGGATTTAAATTTCATCAATTTCATTATACTAGAACTTGAAATTTGTTTTAGAATATATATTGAGATATGTCTTTTGTTATAGTGTTTTTCACTGAAATTATTCAGCATCATGTAATTCTTCAATCAAAATATTAATTTCATTTAACAACATAGATTTACATATGCCCTCATGTGTACCTATCTATTTACATGGGAAATAAATAGAAAATACTATTTCAAATCCATCATTTATGATAAATATACCCTCGGTGTTACCATAAAATATAAAAATATAAATAAATTAATAAAAAATAAAAAATAAAAATTTATTTATTAAGTAAACCACATAAATGTATAAATATATAAGAATCATAAAAGGTAAGTGTGTCAAGTCATATAAGTTGATACATCCATAAAATATTATCGAGATCTCTCCAAGGATTAGTCATATTAAAAATTTGAAATAAAATGTTAAATAAGGCACATAATACATTCAATATGAACGACAGATTTCCCATTATACCCTACATACATATCCAACATTTGGATAACTCTATCATAACTACTTACTTATTTGGACCTCATCCATATCTATATAATGAGATAGAATTTTGACACTAATATAAAATGTATCTGTAACTCCTAAATGTTTTTATGAAATATTCTCCTTAAATAATATTAATTATTCAATAGCATGAATGGCAGGAAATCAAGAGTTTAAGAGAACCATGTGATTACATTAGAATAAATTGAAAATTTTAACCCATACATTAGGTTAGCATGAATAAATATAACTATATTAGGAAAATTTGTGGTGAATTCATTGGATTATAATTATTTATGGGAAGATAAATCAATTATTTAATAATATATTTTTATTAATAAATTGCACGAATTAATATTAGTAAAAATGTTACAAAAACATTTCGAAAATTTACTTAATAAATTATTTTTTATTTTAATATAATTGTTAATTTGTCATAGGTTATGAATAAACCATTTGGTATTTATAAAAAATAATATATTTATGAATGGTAATTTTCCACCATTTAATGGGGATCCCATTTTAAATTTATATATTAATGTTTAAATAATATTAATACGAATACATAAACATTCTATTTGGAAGAAATATATAAAAATTTACTCTGGATGAAGTTCCAATATAACTTTTATACCATTGAAATATTGATTAATATTAAAATTAAACTAAAATATTAATTAAAAAACATTATTCAAAGAAATAATTAATATGGATAAATTATAATATATAATTATATTTCAGTATAAAAATAATATATTTTTATCATTAAATATATTATATGTCACTTTCATTAATATTACATTGAATTCAGATGTCCAAACGTTTCAATATTTTACAATGTATTAACTTTTAAAACTCGTTACCCCTTTCTGACACAATATTAATTTTAAACTAATTACTGCAACTTCTTCAATTTTAATTTTGGAAAAATGTAATCTAAATTTGGAATCATTACTTCCAAATTATGTTTGTTTCTTAATTTTATTGTGTATAGTAACATCAATAATTTTTATTAATATGGTAAAGGGTTATATCATGTAATTAAGGGTATGAATAATATTATAAATCTACCCTAACTCTAGTCTTAATATCACTGAATGAGTTTATTTCGACCCAAATAATCCATGAAACAAAATGGTGTGCATTTTAATCCACATGTTTGGTATTAAGACAGATAATTTCTTTTTTTAAAGAAAACTTAAATATCTCTCACTCAAATATTAGTAACTAAATATATATTTATATAAGGTTATACAGAAGAAAATTTTGATTATCAATAGTCATTTCAAAGTTACATTTTTTTTATTATCGTGGTAATTTATATATTATTTTAAGGAAATAATTAATTACCTTAAATAATTATACTCTGTTGATATTAAAATTAATTAATTCATTAAAAACCTATAAAAAATTTTCATTAAAATTCTAATTACCATAAAAACACCAAAAATCCTGACCAAATATTATTTTCTAACTATATATCGACCACAACCACCCGTGTTTAGAGTTAGTGAACATTTATAGATTATATAAGATATTTTCATTGTTATATTATTTTATTTAATGTGATTTTAATTTTTTAATATTCATAGTTATATAAGTATAACATTTTAAATGGTTGCCTTTCCAGAAGACAAATTCATCTAAAAATATTTTCCAAAAAGCTAGTAAATTTATTTTCCTCATAGAATTTTATTTTAATTTTATTAACATATAAGTAGATAAAATAATTACAAAAAATTTATGCAACAATTATTTTATTAATAGATTTAACAAATAAATGTTATTTTAAATTTTATAATAAATATAATTTTGGATAATAAAACTGTATAATGATTTTAAAATTTGTCCTTGATATATTAGAAATATAATAAAATAGTTTTTTTATGATTACATTTTATCTTAATATTTTTTAAAAATAAATATATAAAATACTGTCAAAATTGATATTATTGGTTATTTATCAAAATAATATTTTATTAAATTATTTGAAAATCATAAATCAATATTTATAAATATTGAATAATAATTTAATGGTCTGAAATATTATATTGTACTTATTTATGGTATAAATGAAAACATATATGTAAATATTTCACCCTTTTAATATTGAAAAATTATGTATCCTAGTAAAAAATTAAATAGAATATTTATGTGTTATTTAAAATTTTAATTTTTAAATTAATTGAAAAAATATGTAAAATCTGTTTTTATATTTTATTACACCCCTATATGATCCCATATTAAAAATTGAGATATTTTCATGGTTACTTGAAGGGTTTTTATTTTTTTATAAATTAATATTTTTGGATATCCCAAAATTGCCACTCCCCTCAATTATAAATAGGAACCTCATCCCTCACCTCTTCCCTTCACATTGAGAATTAGATCATGTCCATCCCCTAAAATTTTATATTCTTTACATCACTAGTTACATTATAGTGGTTTTGGTTTTCTTCATAGACCAACAATAGTGCTCTAAGAGAAGATTTAGAGAAATCATATCAAATAAGTGGTAATATCTTATTTTGATTATTTCAAACATAATTTCTCATATACTTCCTATTCATGACTTGATTCACTATAATGTAATAAAACTAGTATAAATTATATAATGAGAAATTATTATAATTATGTAATAATAATATTCAATTGTCTAACTATCCTACGAAAAAAAAATCACCATGCCTGCATTTGAACAGTTTACCATCTCCACGTTGTGCTATAATATATTTTCCTCACCACCTTAAATAGATTCATATAAAAATAGAAAAAATAACTAAATATTATGTTAATAATATGATATTGATTCTTATATATTAATCACCATTCACCTCAAATATATTTAATAGGTATGTGAATGATATCTTCCCTCATGCGTACATATGCCATAATTTCTCCACGATGTGATATGAATCATTCTACATTATCATCATTAAGGCATGATTATATAAATTTATATAATGAATAAATTATATATATATAATGATAATATCATTTTTTAATGAAAAAACTATGTCCTATTAAAGTGAAGTAGAACATATTCTACAAAACATGGATAATAAATTGAAGTAGTTAATACCAAAATAACAAATAATAATGAAATGATATAAAAAAAAGTTGATAAAATGATCACATTTGATATCATAAAAATTAATATTATTCTGAAATAATTTATTCACAATATTTAATTCATTATACATTATTTTTTATACATACAAAAGAAATATGTCCTATAGTGATGGATAATTTCGCAATTTCATTACTATCCAAGATTGTTTATACATAAATATTTAGTAGGGTATATTTATCATCCACAACAATGTTTAAAAAAATTATTTTATTGATATTTTTCTAAAAAAAATTAATGTCAATTTTAACCATTGGAGAATTTTTATTAAGTGGTATAAAAGTAATATTTTTTTGTTATTCGATAAATGGTACTTGTTGACTTTTCTGGAAAAATAATGAGGAGACATTTTTTTATCTTGTCCGGAATGGACATATTATTTCTCTTTCATAACACCTTATTTATATAAATTTTCTCTACATGATTTCATTTTTATTTTAATATAAATTATTTTCTTCAAAAACTCTGTGTCATTTAGAGAAAAGAAAACATTTTTTAAGAAGAAATAATATTTTTCTCATGAATTATTTTCATGTGATATATAAAAATTATTTTCCATATAAGATGTAATAATTTAATATTATTATGTTTCTAGTTTAATATTATTGTAATTACTATTAATTTATTTTGTTTATGATCGAATGGTATTTTTGATATCCTTTTTTATATAGATTATGAAATAATGGATTGATTTTTATTGAAAAACATTTTATTCCTTTGGCATTGATTAATGATTTTCGTTATTGTGTTACAAGTAAGAATGACATAACAATGAGATGGTTGGGACCCGTATCTCTTTCCAAAGCATTAGGTAAAGGTTTATATCTCAAGAGATAGATATTGCTGGAATGGAAAATTATCTTTTTTCTATAGTACAACACTGGAATGAGGAATGAACTCTATTTAGTAATGGACTTTGTCAGCTATGATTGTCTCAGAAATAATCCTTAACCAATATGAAAATATGTTACATCCTTATATGTAATCCTCAATTCATCATGTTTTATGTCATGACTTTTTGAATTAATTTCATTTATTCTTATCAACTTTTATGATTAATCTCGTGGAATGATATCATGAAATTTCATATGGAATATATGATAGTAAAATGTTTTGTTAAAATTTCATATTATTATGATATGATTGATTTATCCCTTATTTACCCTTAATTACCATCTTATCTCAACCTTTAATATGTTTCTTTTCCCCTTGTCATGAATACGGTTATTTAGAAAGATTTTCAAAAAAAGATTTAGTAATGAAGAATTAAGTTGGCGAAAATTAAGATGTATTATGAACCATGAAATTTTGTTTCCATGTTTTAAAAAACACTATACCTATACATTCCACTCATGTATTTTTTTATATTTTGGAATGAATACTCTTCAAAATTTATGTAATATATATTTTTGTAGTCTATGGCTTTTTATGTTTGGTATCAGAGATAAATTATAGTTAGCCTTAAGAAACTAGGATGTAAAAACCATACTAAGAAAACAAATGATATGTCCAAGAATATTTTATAGTCCTAGTGTTTTAAAAATGATCATGAATAACCTTTTATAAAACCTAATGATTTATAAATTCATATTTTATTCAGGATAATTTTGTTTTCTCATGATGATTAGTGTTTCTCACAACATTATTCTTCTTTTTAGTCAATGGCTGGAACCCAAAATAATCATTTTAATACTTAATGCTTTGTGAAATGCAATGATTGTCCCCCTGGACAACCAAATGGAATGGTATCTATAATTAAAAATCCTAAAAAAATGCTCAGAAAAATTTATCAAGCTATGAATCACACAATACTTCTAAACGAGAAAATGAGGGAACAACATTATTTGGAGTCCTGCATGTGGTAGTTCATGACTTCTATTACTGGATCTTCTAATACATTTGCGGATGAACAAAATATTAGTAATAATAAAAAGATATTTTTCAGTTCTCTAATTTTTAGTTTAATATAAATAAATCTTAAAATTTTTCATTTGGTTGGTGTTTCTGATCAAAGGTAGACCCTTATCAAAAATATGTTGGAAAATAATTAAATTGAATACATATAATGGGGTTAGTTAAATATGTTATTTTAAAATAATTATTTTTTTATAATCTTTGATAAAATATATTGAAGGTGTTTCTTAAACATAATCAAAAGGAAAATTAATCGGTTGGTACCTATGATGAAAAATTTACAAAACATGCAGGGTATGATTTTGAAATTATTATCCAAAATAAGTGTAAATTTTATTGATTATTTATAGGATTTAAACCAAATATCTAAATTGAATTAGCCATAAGGGGCTTCAATATCTAAGAATAAATCATTTGATATTCCCTCAATGTTGATATATAGAACGGATTGACTCATTAGTTCTATAGGTTTGATATGAAGAGAAAATGGAATTCAAAGGGAAATATAAAGACTAGATAGAAAAGAATATGAGTTTTCCCTTATGTTTATATAGTGGATTGAAACATGGAGAAAACTTTCTTAAAGGTACTGGTAAGTGTTTTAAGGTTGTAAATTAAGGTCATTGGTAAATTTTATATAGAAGTGATGGGAAAATGATGTCTAATGATGTGAATATAGAAAAGGATACACATAATTCTCCTCTTTAACTTCACTATTACAATTTAAAGGAAATGGAGAATCATGCCAATAAATTCCTAAATCCAAGGGTTATTGGTGATGATCGACACTCGCAATCTCTTAAGGCCAAATACAAAGGCAAGTCAAGTGTGATAACTATTAGTGATACAGAGTATGATAATGAAGTGTTGAAAGGTATATTTACCATCCACTATAATGTATACAATGTTTTATTTGATTTTGTTCCCACCCACTCATTTATTTTTTAATAATTTCTTTATGTTGATGCATTATTACCTATATAATTAGATGATGAGTTAGTTATGACAACATCGAATGACACAACAGTCGCTTAAGACATTTATAATTTTTCTCTGGTTGATGATTGTTGGAATGTGATTCTTTTAAAAATTTGTATCTGTCATATAGTTTAATCTTATCTGATTCTTGACATTGGATGAACTTCCTTATATTGATCTCATATCAATTGCCATATAAGGGATGTCACATTTCATATTCCTGATCAATATATGATCTTCTATAATTGGAATGATGAATACAACCCTCAGTAAGAATTTTTTTTTTCTTCTAGGTCTAAAACAATATAAATGATGGTATCTATATGAAATGGTTGGAGAGAAAATCTAAATTAAGAATAAACCAATTTTATAGTATTTTGATGATGTATTTCTTGAAGAATTTCTTGGTGGTCCACTAAATCTGGAAGTTGAGTTTTCAATAGAACTCATAGTGAGTATTATTAATATTTCAATGAAATTTTATAGAGTGGCCTTAATTAAGTAGCAAGAATTGATGAAGAAAATCCATGATAATATTAACAAGGGATTCATACACCCTAGTGTGTCCCCTTGGGGATCACTAATTCTGTTTGTAAAGAACACATATGGATCAATGATACTTGACATTGATTATCATGAACTTATTAAGAACACTATAAAAATAAAATATAATTTTCCCGCATTGATGGATTTCTTGACGATCTATAAGGATATAAATACATCTCCAAGATTGGTCTATATTTATGACATGATCAATTAAGTGTCAAGAAGTAGGATATACCAAAGGTGACATTACATTAAATGTATGGACTCTATGGATTTAGTGTAATGCCTTTTGGTGTTACTAATTCCCCCTAAATAATTATATATCTAATGAATAATGTCTTTTTAGACTATCATGATCTATTTTATCTAGCCTTTATAGCCAATATTCAGGTCTATTTGGAGTCAAAGACAGTGCATGAATATAATGAAATAATTATACCGAAGACCCTAATAAAGGAGAAGCTTTATGTAAATTTTACAAACTGTGAATGGTGGCTTCAAGAAGAGTCATTTTTGGTACAAATAATTTCATGATACAGGATATGTGTGTATCAATAAAATATATAAGTTACTCAATGTTTTCAAAGACCAAAAACAACTTATATCTGATGATTTCTTGCACTGTTAGGATATTATCACTGTTTTGTGAATTATTTTAAATGATTGTCTAATACAATAAACAAGTTTACTTAGATAAAATATAAGTTCGTGTGGATGGGGGAATGCGAATGAAATTTCATAGAGCTAAAGAGAAGGATATCCAGTGAACATGTGATTATAGAACCTTGTATTGGATGAAGGTTTTTTATCTATAGTGATGCATCCAAGAATGGTATGGGTTCTGTTGTAATGGAAAATAATAAAGTGATATCTTATACCTCTCGAAAATTAAAAATCCATTAGAAAATTTTTGAAACTCATGATTTGGATTTATCTACAGTAATTATTGCACTAAAGATATGAAGTTATTATCATTATGGTGAGTGGTTTGATATTTATACTTATCGTAAAAGTTTAAAGTATATTTTCATACAAATAGAGCAGAATATGTGTCAAAAAGGAAGGTCTCAATTGATTAATGATTATGATTTCCTAATACATAATCACTATAGGAAATCAAACCTGATGGAAAATAATTTTATTTTAAAAGACCATGCTACCCATCCATGATGAGGATCACCAAATATAAAATTTTTATGGATTTTCATAGTATGTATCTGGAAATTTTATAATATTGGGAAAATATTTTTTTCCTTAATTAAATTTAATATCATATATATAAGTTAAAATTAAGGAGGTGCAGATGAAATATGTAGGGATATAAAATACGATGATATGTGTTCCTGAATTCATCTTTGATTGTTATGGAGTAATAAGGTTCAAGAACTGGATTTTTATTCCTCCCATAACAGATATAAAGAATGAGGTATTTGATGAGGCTCATTGTTCATCATCCTCAATTCCTCATGGAAGAATAAGGATGTACATGGTAATAAAAAGAAAATTTCTGGTGAGATGAATGAAAATAGATAATGATTAATATGTATATTGGTGAATGGTTTCTCAGAAATCTAAAGCTAATAGATAGATGTCTATGGTGATGTTACAACCAATACTCATACTATAATGGAAATTGGAAAATTCACTATGGACTTTGCCATCAGACATCCAAAAAATATACTATCCATAATAATATATGGGTTATAATTGATCGTGTTATAAATATGGCACACATCAGTAATATTAGTGATGATTTATCTCTTGATCAAAATTCCTTGATATATGTAAAGGAAGTGGTATGATTTCATGGAGTTCCAAATTTTTTATATATGATTAGGTTCAATGGTATAACATGATGTTTTGGAGAATTTATCATATGGATTTGGATATGGAGTTATGCTTCAACACTATTTATCATCCTTGGAAATATAGTTAGTCTGATATGAAAACTCAATCTCTAAACGACATATAGAGAGCTTTCACTATGGATTTAAAAGGTAGTTGGGACCAAAACCTACCTTTTGTGGAATTTTATTACCAAAATTTCTTTCACTATTGTATTTATATGGATCATTATGAATCCCCATATAGATAGAAGTTTATTACTCCACCTTGTTGGGATGAATATGGGTAAATAATTCAATTAGGACCTGATCTTGTTGACAAAATGGTAGAAAATGACAGATCTATTCAACAACACATATGTGTAGCATAGAGTCGAAAAAAATGTTATGCTAAAAAAAAGAAAATACCTAGAGTATAAAGTTGGTGAAAAGGTGCCCCTATGAATATCTAAATAGAACGGAGTAATGAGATATTGAAATAAGTGAATGTTGAGCCCTATGTATATCTGTATTTTTCAAATTTTGTATCCTGTTGGGAAGGTAGCTTAAATATTGGTTCTTCCACTAAATCACTTTCAAGTTCATGATTTTTTCCATCTATATATTCTAATAATGTACATTCCTGATCCATAAAATGTACAAATCTAAGATATTGTGCCACTAGATCAAGATCATTCTTATGAAGAACAACTTATATAACTTCTAGATTATTGCCAAAAAGTTATGTGAAGAAATACCATTCGCTTGGTCAAGGTTTTCTGGTGGAACATCATATTTGAGGAATCTATGTAGTATAATGAAGATATGGTGATAGAGAGATATCAAAATATTTTTGTGACAATGTGATAAATTTTAAGGGTGAAATTTATAATAATTGGTGTAGATTGTAACACCATAATTTTTTATGAAATATTTTCATTAAATAATTTTAATTATTTAATATGTTGAATTTTATGTAATTGTGAGTATATGTAAACTATGAGATAGAATAAATATAAAAATACCATTTTAAACGAGTGATTTGTTTAATAGAAATAAATATAAATAACTTATGAAAATATATGGTGAATTCATTCGCTATCAACTATTTAAGAAAATATAAATCAATAAAATATATTTATTTTTGTAACAATAAATTGAATGAATTTTGATTAGTAAACGAAATTATTAAAAAATATATGTTATAAAATCAATTAATTATATTTTATATTCATCTAATGTATAATTTTTTCATTGGGTATGAATAAACCCAATTCGATTTATAAAAAACCTATATTTTTTGAAAGGGTAATATTCATCCTTTTAATGGAGAATACCTTTTAAATTTTCATTCTGACACATTAATAATTTTTATTTGAGAACATAAAAATGTTCTTTGTAATGTAGATATAAGCATTTATTTTCGATGAGATTTCAATATTTTTTTATAACAATCAATTTTTTATGAAAATTAATAATACAGAAAATTTTAATTACAAACAAATTTTTCATCGAAGTAATTTTTGAAATTATATTACAATATTGAATGGTTTTAAAGTATGAAGTGAATATATTTTTATTATTCAATATAATGTATTTAATTAACATTAAATTAAAATGTAATTTAAATTTGAGAACATTTTAATATTTTGCAAGGTTTTACATATCAGAAATGTTCTCTCATCTGAAAACGATATTAATTATTAATAAATTACATCAAATTCTATGATTTGATTTTGGATAAATGGATTCCGTTTGTTTAATCATAAGGAAAAAATTATTTAAATAAATTTATTTTATTATGAATGGTAACATTGGGAATTTTTTTAATATATTTAAAAGGTAAATCCTGTAATTAAGAGTCAGAATACTATTATAAAATTTCCCTAACATGTATTTTAATATAATTTGATGAGAGTGTGGTGACCTAAATCATACTTGCGACAAAATTAAGTCTATTAAAATCCACATGGATGGATTTAGGGTATTTAATTTACATTTTTTATTGATATGAAAATATGCCTCACATAAATTATAATAACTAAATCAATTTTAATATAAAGTTATATAGAAGATAAATTCTATTATATTTACACATTTGAATTTCAATTTTTTTATTTGTCATGATAATTTAATTTTTTTTTTGAAATAACTAATTACATTAATTATTTGTACTTTGATAACGTACACATGAATTAATTGATGAAAACTAATAAATCAATTTTTATAAAAATGATAATAACAGTCAAAAAAACCATACACTAACCAAATTATATTGATCAAGTGTATCTCAACTATAAGTATAAAATGGTCAAGCATATGTCCACTTGGATCCTTATTGATGATATTGTGGAACATATATTTATTTTATTTAAGGTGGTGTTAATGTTTTCATATTAGTAATTTAATATGTATAAAATTTTAAATGTTGTATATTCTAGAATGTAATTTCAAAAAACATTATTCTCCTAAAATCTAGTGTATATATTTATTCATAACTGTATTATATTTTTAAATTTTTTTCATCAAATAAGTATATTAAATAAGTACACAAAATTTTAGTAGTACATATTTTATTAACAAAGATAAATAATAAATGTTATTTAAAATGTGCAAATTAATATAATTTGAGAAAATTAAAATGTATAATGATGTTTATAGATTACCATGACCTATTAGTAAAATAATAAAATATTATTTTAGAAATTAATTTTTTAATCATATTATTTTTAATAAATAAATGAATTGAATAGTATCAAAATTCAAATTATTTATTATTTAATGAAATAATGTTTATTAAATTATTAAAAAATAATAATTTTTTTAAAAAATATATAATAAATATTCTATGGTATAATTTGTTCCATTATATTTATTAATGTTTTAATTGACATAAAACAAGTGTTTATTACACCCTCTTAATATTGAAATATTTATTTATATAGTTAATAATGAAATTGAATAACTATGTGTTAATTAAAATGATAAGATCTCAATCCATATAAAGCTTGTATAAAATTTATTTGTTGATGAAAATTTAAAGCCTATATAATCTCATTATAGAAATAGGTACATTTGGTTGATTTCGGATGGGGTGTGATTTTATTATAAAATAGTATTTTTGGAGATCCCAAAAGTTCTCCTCACCTAAATTATATAAGGGAACCTCATACCTAATGTCTTAACATATAATTGACCCTTAATGATTAGAAATTACCTACACTTATCCCTTACGAACTTACCTAATTAAATTCTAGAGGTTTTTGTTTTCTTAGAATACCAACTCTAGTGTAGTAAGAGAAGATTTAGAGAAAAACATGTCATATAAGAGGTAATCTTTTCTACTCGTGCATTCAAACATCTTTCTTCTTATAATAACTCTCAATTTTCTATCTAATTGTAATGTAATAACTCATTTATCAATAGTATACTGAAATTTTATTATAGTTATGGAACAAAAATATTCAACATTCTATCAATCATATGTCAAATGATATCACCACACGTGCATATGTATGTCTTATCGTATCCTCATCATGGTGTAATCTTTTTTTACCTCCACCTTGCAAGTAATGGTATAATAATGTAAACAATAAATATATATTATTAATAAAACATTATATTTATTCAAAAATATTATACACCTTTTACTCCAATACCATTAAAAAATGATGTTATTGATATCATTGTGCGTGCATACATACGTCTTACCGTCACCACGATACGATGTAATTCATTCTACATGATCTTCTTTAAATAATGATTATATAATTGTATAAAATTTATAAATGTTATATATTTAATTTTTATATATATATTTAATTATATAACTATGACATATTAATGAAAAGTAGAACATATTTGACAAAACATGCAAATGAAAATGAAGAAGCTCAAAAATGAACAACAAGTAATAATGTATTGTTAATTTCAAATAGTTTACAATATGATAATATATGATAAAATAAAATTTCTTTGATTCTGAAATTAGTAAATTAAATTATTTAAATCATTATATAGGAGGCACTCATACATATAATAGAAATCAGACTTAGGTAAGGGAAAATTTAACAATATCATTATTATCTAATATTGTATATCTGTAAGTATTTACTGTGGTACATTAATCATATATGTACATGTTTCATAAATATGTAATATTATTTCTATTATCCTAAAAATTTTTGAAGACAATTGTACCCAATGGTGAATATTTATTAAACATTGTGAAATAAATATTTTGTGGTTATTAGATACATGGTACTTTTTGACTTTTCTATAAAAGTATGAGGAGAATGTTTTGATTAACCTATATGGAATGAATAAATTTTTATGTTTTCATAAAAAATTATTTCCATGAATATTTCTCTACACTATTATAAAATTCATTACAAATAAGTTCTTGTCTTTTAAAATTATGTGGAATTTTGAAAAAAGAAAATGTTTTTGAAGAATATTGTATATTTTCCTCATGGATTTATATCATGTGTTATATAAAAATTATTTTACCAATAAGATTGGATTATTTAATAGTTCTATGTTTCTGGTATAATATATTTATTTTTCCTATAATTTTATGGTGTTTATGATCGAATTATAATAATGAATTCCATTTTTTATATGGATTATGTTAGGGTGGAATGATGTTTCAAGACACCCTTTATATTCCTTTGGTTATCGTGAATTATTTAAAATATTGTGTCACACATAAAAGTCATTTAATTATGATATTGGTTGGACCTACATATCCGTCTGATGCATTGTGTAAATATTTATATCTCATGGGAATGGAATTGATTGATTCGGAAACGATCTAAGTTCACTTATATAGGGTTGGAGTGAGAAGTGCACTTGGTTTAGTAATGGAAATTGTCCAATATAATGGAATTAAGAATTTGAATTGACTAATATGATATGATATTCTATTCTTGTGTGTTTGACAAAAAATATTATGTCTTATATTTTTAATTTTTGGATTATGTTCATTGATTATTATGAAGATTTATGATTTATCTCATGGCATAATATCTCGATCATTCATATGAAGGATAAAATTTTAAAATGTTATGTTCCTATTTCACATGATTACGATATGGTTGATATCTCCAATTTTTACCCTTAATGTTCATATGAGATCACCCTTTAATATGTTTATTTTACCCATGTCATGAAGAAGGTTATTAATTATGATATATCAAAAAGATGTCGAGTTATGATAAAATTAAGGATATAAAATGAAGATATCTTATAAACCAATTGTTTATGATTCTGGGTTTCTAAAGAAATTATACATATACGGCCCTATCGTGGCATTGTTATATTTTTCAATGATTATTATTTATTATTGATGTAATATCAATTTATGTAAAGTATTGGTCGTTATAGTATATAAGTAAGGTGTTAGTATAAATGGCTAAGAATATTTCATGTAGTAAGAATTACAAATTTATTATAATTAATTGTGAATGAATGTGGTGGGGTGAACTGTAAATAAAAAATCATATAACATAATTAAAAAATTATAAAAATTATGTTGATTAATAGAGCATCTAATAAAGTATTGTTTTTCATAACCTTAACTATAAATCATTTTTAAAAAATAAATTATCAAAATAATCTTTATAATAACATTTCATACATTCCTTTCATCCTCATTGGAATAAAAAAATTAGTATCATATTACTAAAAAACAATCACATGTATAGAAGCATCATGATTTTCAGAATCATTTTTAGGTAGTGCGTTAATGGACATTGTCCTATAATAGATCATATTAGTTAATTTCTTCCCACTCATAGGATGAAATTATAGTAAAATAATAAATAATATCTTATCAACAAAAAATAAAATTAACCTACTCACACATGTAGGCTGATAGGGATTATATTTTTTAAGGATCATGGAAAATATTTTATTTTCAATCCCAATATCTATTTATAGAAAAGGATAGTTAAGGTCTAATAAATCATAGGATACGAGGAATAAATCATTCCATATCGCTTAGAATAAATTTTTATGCCGCAATCATGACATCATAAAATAAATAAAATTTATTGTATCATCTTAAATAATAATAACGAGTTTCAGGATAATGAGATATAATAAAATTAATGTATCTCCCATTAGATAACTTAAAAAATATATATTTAAAATATCATGGTTTAAATTAAATGAATAACATGTATAATAATAATTGATTCAAGAATTTCATAATTTTATTATATTTCTAATTTTACAAAATTTCATTATTCTAATAATACAAATTCACTAGATTGTAAAATGAGATACTATATCAGGAAATGATATATGAAAAATTATTCAATTTTTAGAATACATATATTATTTATAATTATATATATACTCCTAAAATTTTTCACACCCATACGTCCGCATTAGATTAATTTTATAATTATTTTTCTAACCCCATAAAAATTAAAAATAAAATAAAATAATACATATGCCCACACAAGAAGAATAAATTAAATTTTAGATACATTATGTGTAATTTGTAAATGAAATAAAAATGACTCAAAGAAAAATTATCGGTGAATCCCAAAACAATATGTGGACTTTGAAAAAACTAAAAATGATTCACATAATAGGGGTTTAGATGCAACAAAAAATAAAAAATTATTGAAAAAAATGGATATCTAAAAATTTAATTACTACAAGGATTATAATTTCATATATGGGTCATGATGCCATCATATATAAATAACATGGATACAAAGAAACATAAGATGGGATTAATGGACTTTATAGGGGTTATTGGTTTTTTCATTACAACAAAGGAAAAAAATTAATTTTGTTAAATGAAATTTTAGACCAGAAAACACTTAAAGGACATTCTATAATAGGGTCTTGAGGCTTCAAATGGATATTTTTTCACTCACTAGAATTATATTGCACCTGTTAATATATATTGGAATAACTTATGAAGTTTAATAGGTTGTGGTGGATGAATAGTGGCTCTATATATCATAGTATATGAGAAATGCACCCCACTAGATATTATATAATCCTAATACTAAGAGTCATTGGTCTAGACACTTTTAATCTCCAATTAATTGATAAATATGAGTTCTTAAATTCTTCTATTTAAATATTAAAATACATATAATAGAATATATATATAATAAATCTATATTAACCCATGTATAAAACTAGGGTATTCGTATACTCACCGACATTACATTTCTTATAAGAAATGAATTTATTTCATGAATCTCTAATAAATAAATATACCAAATGTTGTCTAATCACAATTTCTCATATTCAAGTATCCTTTTAAACCCCACCACTCTACGACAACCCCTAACATATACGTATATTGGTTTCTGTAGAATACATTTTTTATTAAAAAAAATGTGACATTATGGTATGAAAACCTCATCAATGGAGAACCATAATAGTGGTTTATTATGAATTTTGAAAATAAGTTTACAAGTTCACATGATTATTTTTTCCCAAAATCTACTATAACTAAAAATTTTATTCAACAAACAGGAAATAAAAATCCAGATCTATCACATTAAAATTTCCCTCATGTTAAGGATTTGGCATATACTTTCACAATTATATGATATGAAGTTAATCATTTGTCACACTAAATCAAGAAGTAAGACCCCCTATACATCTTATATACCTAATATGACTAAGAATAAATACATGGATGATGGATTATGGTTCTGTATTATATATTTCTCATATGTAAAGTATCCCAGTAAAGTAGATACACATAAAATTAAATGATCATCCATTCCAAAGTCCAATGGTATGTATTTAATATTTATAACTGTTTATTTCCTACATTGAGATACATTTATCAATTTCATAATCAACTAAAATTGATCAAAAATATTTTACAAAAGCATCACTCTAAAAAGTGATTTTTAAATCACATGAATTTAAGATAAAATTTAATAGTATTAACATTCATAAAAACCCATAAAGGGATACATATGAATAGATTATTAATAATTTAACTAATAAAATACCTCATAGTTTATTGATATGAATCCTAAGGGAGTTCCAATCAACATTATTGGAATACATGATGTCCCAAAATAGGGATTCTAGATGTTGACTACCCATTAATATAATGAAGATAAGAATAACACTATTTACATTCTGTACTAAAATCTTATTGAAATACTTTCGTAATAATATAAGTAAATAAGGTATATAAATTATAATATAATAATATAAATATCTTGTAACATGTTCATATATTATATATAAAAAATCTAGATTACTAACAAACTAAGTTATATCAATCCATAAGAAATATGAATGATTTTTTGTCTATCATTAATATCATGTTTAAAATAATATTCCCTCAATGATCATGGTTATACCATCATATTTTATATGATAATATCATCCCATTTTTTGTTAGTAGTATAAACTTGTTCCTCTAAAACTGTAGGTTTCATAATCTCTCCCCCTAATTGCAAATGATAAAATCATCAAGAGACGAAAAGTTATATATATCCTTATAAGTATTTATTAGTAATCTCATAAAATATCATATAATATCATAGTGTACCATGATAAATTTATCACATATATTTATTATAATAAAATTAAATTTCATATCAAGTGTTTATGAGAGTAACTCCACACGATAAATATTTATATTCCAAATAAATTATCATATTCAATCTAAATGGTCCTCCCCATTATCATTAAAGTCTTGAATCAGGATTTGATCACAATTTATATGATTAATATCCTTTATTAATAATTTTAAAGAATATTTGATCCCAAAATTTTTAAAAAACACATATACTTGTTCATAAAATGTACTAATGTGAATCATTGAGATGATAAACCTCATATGTCACCCATTATTTAATTTTTTACCCCCACTGATTGATATTTCATAATTAAAACATAGAGAACAATATTACATTTCCCGAATGTGTAAACTCTCTAAAAGACTAATGATTACTGATAAAATTTAAATGTTTTCTTCCTAATATTTTGATAATGTAACGAAAATTAATATTTTGAGCCCTTATCCTTAGTATAGTATATAAATTTATCATTGAATAGATAAATTTGGTAAAAATTTAAAACATGCACAATAGATATACTCTAGTTATCTTGTAATTTAATTCTTCATGTGAATCCTAAATACAAAACATGACCCATTATTATGAACAAATATCATAAACAAACACATAATGGGTTATGATACACAATGATCATATCACATGGCTTAAGTAAGACCATGAAAAAATTTAACATAAAAAATCTCATTAACTCATTTTAAATCCTTTAATATTGGCCACATCACATAAATTTCACCTCATTATGTTCATATAAGTCCAAAAAAATTATAAATAAGAATAATTAACTAATTAATTGCCGAAAATAACCTATATGACTAGAGAAACATGTAATATAAGATGCATTTTTTTATTTTCCCTTGAATCTTGTCTTGAAAAAAATTTAAGATTTATTAAAATTATACCCTCTAACAAAACATAATGAATACTACAACATCCCTAATCAAGATCTAAATTTTTATATATTATTATAACTGTAAATATCTTAATACATTCTAAATAAAATCTCAAAATTTAATCCATGTCATTTTCTAAATAGTAATACACTATGATATCATTATGAAATCTTCCTCAAATGAATGATATTATATGTGAAAATCCTATTTATCATATCCACTAAAACTTATCATGAATTCATTTTCTTGAAATTATGCATACTATATCACATCATAGTACTCAACATGGTAAAATATTAATCATCTACTCTATAAATACAATATTAAAATCCTAAATAAATATTAATTTACATATAGACTTCCTAAAAACAAAGAACCATATTTTAAATTCACGGATGTGGATACTTTATTATTATTATAACAAAATTAATATTTTTTTTATTCAACGCATAACCTTAAACATCAATCAATTTTAAAATTAAATAAAAGTGGAGAAAAAACAAGTTTATCTAAGAATCTATGTCTTATTATTCGATAATAGTACCTCATAATAAGACATTAGTTATGAGTGTATGGTAGGGTCAATATTATAATATTTTATTAATATCAATTAAACACCTAATACAAAGTAAATGACAAACTCAATCAATATCTCAAAAAAATAGAAAAAATTAAAATCAAATGTCTTTGAAATTTATTCAATGAATAAAGGATTCATAAATTTATTTCCCCTAAAATGATCCAAAAATAAATCTTTTAATATGAGTAGATATTTATACCAAATGAATAGTTTTAAAAAATCATTTATTATTATCATAATCAAAAAAGTAGTTATTAAAATTATATATTGAAGAATTAAAAAACCTAAAACTTGTAAATAATGATATATTAAAAAAATGTTTTTTAACCATTTCATAACAATGATCACATCAAATTTTTACATGTATAGGTTCATGGGATAGTGATGAAATTAAATAAAAGTAGATTGGTTGAATTAATAGTAAAAAACTATGTCTTTGAAATGATTTTTAATTTACTAAATAACTCTAGGAACCATCAATAAAAATAAGAAATTATTATGAATGACCAAGTGATATATATCATATATAACATATGAGTTTAGAAAGGATAACCCATTCATTTAATTAAGGGTTTAATCTTTGGTTTATGTCTATTGAGTTTCCATTATCCTTGTACTAATATCATTTTCAGAAATAAATAATGTTTATATTTGGGATTATTTTATTATATTCTACTTGAATAAAAATATAGAAATTTTTCAATTGTCAAATAAATTTTCATTTACCTCATCAAGTTCCTCTATATAAATAATAAAGAATACACCATTTTTCATTCCCATTATACAATTCAAATAGCTCTTTTGACACTATTTTAATGTTTATGTTAGGTTTTATCATGTTTTAAAACATCCTATTATTCTCATACATGTTATATATATATATATATTAATTCACTAGGTATCATTGGATATTGGACACAATGTCAATTACAAAGTTAATTACAGGTCTTAGAACTATAAATATATATCTCTTAATATCCCTAGTTTATAGGGCCCATTTCCTTTCATCTATTATTAATTTAAAAAAACTATTTTACAAAAGATTTTACAAAAGCATTATAATTTTCACCTGTAATAAAATATTATGATCCATGGGAATTTTTCCCTTATCTACGTTTTACATGGATTATTTAACATTTAAAAACTTCTTTCAAACAATTTTTCTACTAAACATCTCTTTGTATGAATTACTATTCATCCCTAAATTTTAAAAAACCAATTTTTTTCTCTATTGTAACATATAACATATATTATATCATAAATTATCCTTCTAATGTCCATTTATAGTTTTATCATAGTCAACCCCCATATTATAATTCAACCATGAATAAAAAAATTCCTTCCCAAATTATCCACATTAGGAATTTACTCACACTCACGATGTCATGTTTTGGTTAAAACCACAACATAGTTTTAATCCCCTATAAATAATAATATTCATTAATATTAAAATCTACAAAAAAACCCTCCCACACACCAATAAGATTGTTATTAATGGATATATCTTTAAATTATTATCAAAACATTTGAATTAATCATCTCAAGTTACAATTTAATGAATTTTCAAATTTTTAGAGTCATCTAAGAACTACCAAATTAGAATAAATTCAGTTTTTATATTCCCCCCCCCCCTTTTGTTTAAATATTAATGATATGTTTGATATTTCTAAACTAACATCATCACCTAGAAACACTAGATTCAGTTGACTTTGTGGGGAATCATAAATATTAATGGTCTAAGAAATATTAATATACATAATAAAAAATTAAATCTCCAAATTTCTAATTGTATGAATCATCACTAAAAAATGATATCATCTTAGTTAATCTACTGTCAACACATAATATCTCCCCATTCCTATATTACTCTTCTTCCTTTATCCCACATTCTCATCTTCAATAATAAGATATAGAATCTCTCACAATTTTCATAAATATCTTTCATATTATTATCAAAATTTTCCAATAATTAAATATAATTAATTATGAAAAGTAATTATGTGAACTTGTCTAAATTTTCTAGTAGAATGTATTAAAAAGAATCAAATGTCATTGAATATATATTTTATCATGATATTTCATAAGATACATAAAACATTATCTATCATTAAATCATACTCCAATGATAGATCTCCACACTATATATTCAAATTGATGAATTAGTAGATGAAATAAATATGATTTAACCATGAATGTATTTTCAAATTCATTGAGATATTTTTTATATTTTTATTATCATACAAAATCATCAATGTATTTAAGAAATTTAACATCACTTCATTCAGTTGAAAATTCATCCACATTATTTATGATGTGAAATGTATTTATAAAATATATTTAGTTTCTAAAATGAAAATGTGAATAAATTTAGTGCATTATATCATTAGTTAATTTACCTTTCTGTAATAATCACAGAACCTTTAAGAGTAGACTATCGATCAATAATGTCACCATCCAAAACCATAGTCATATATCCATAAATAAAAAATGGTGAGTATGTATAAAACCTAAATCCATAAAAATTAGTCCCTTTAACATGAAAAATGATATATTCTACTCTAATTAATTATGACTCAATTTAATTTATTTTACGCCCTTAAAAATGAGTAAGATAGATAATTTCATTTATTGTATACATTGTATTATCCTCCAAATCAATTTTTAATCAACACGTATTCATTTGTTATAATATTTAACAATTTTTAGAATTGTAATAAGTATCGATACATCTTCTAATTCCTTTATTTAGTACACACATAGTAACTATTGGGTATATTATTTCCATTGATAGAGAAATACATCCTACTCTATTTGTATTTGAATAATAATAATGAATACCATCAAAAATATCATTTCTATGTAAAATTGTCTTCTTGTTTGGGATATAAGTTCCTTAAATATAATAATATTTTTTTTATGAAAATATAATTTCATCAAGCTACATAATCACAATAAAGAAATTTGTGTCACCGCTGTTAAAAAGGGTATTACTAACCACCATTAAGTTGATTAAAATAACACCATTTTAAATTATTCCCTAATTTTTATAATGTTATTTGGATTCTTTTTTAAGACTATATAAATCAATATTTTTCTTTCACACATGAGAATTATCACTAAAATTTATAAAATGTTTCGGTTCTCCATTATAGACCATTACCTAAAAGATAAAAATTGCAAAAAACCAAATTTTCACTCATTTGAAACACATCATGTATAGATTGAGAAAAATTTTCTAAAAATAATAAATTATTAAAAAAATTCATAGAGAGATTATCTGAACAAATTACTTCCCTCAAATTGTGATTAGCATTTACTAATACGATGATAATTTTTATATTTTTCTTCTCCTTTATTATTTTGATTATTTTTAGTGACACAATATTTCATGATCACATTATTATCCTTAGTAAATGATACCATTTTTAGTTTTTAATTTTCAAATATCAATATGTTTTGTATATCTCATAATCTTAGTTACCACATTATTAGTACCTTTTTCATTAAAATATATTTAATATTATCCATGTCAATATGAAAAAATACAACAACAATCAAATCAATAAAATAATTTATAACCACTTATCCAGGATCTTATTAAATATAATTGTATAAATATGAGATTATATAAAAAAAATTCAAATAAATTTATTATTTTCAATATTTCTTCGTTATAGGAAACACCTAGTGTGTGTAGCATTATACGCAACAGTGATTTTACATGGACTATGACATATAACTAAAATAATATTATTTTAGATAATTCCTAACACCAAGGTTTTTGAATAGAGAATATAAATAAGATTAAATAAATTATGAAAATATATGATCCCCAAAAATATATACAATTAATGCATTCGTGAATAATTTATTATAAATACAAATAAATGTAATTTGAAAATAAAGGAAATATTTTTATAAAATTCTATTTTTATGAAAACAATTGTGTTTTAAAACAATAAATTAATTATTCATTTTTGTTTAATTATACTAAATAAAATTTTATATTATATAATAAATAAAATATTTAACAATCAGCTCATTTTTTTCAAGGAATTATATACGTAAAAATCCAATTATAAACTAAAAAATGTACCTTTCATAAAATATGGTTTCTCAACATTTGGGCTGTAATATTTAAAATAACTATTGTAACTCCTGAAAATGTTATTTGGAATTAAATTTTTTTTTTTTAAAAATCATATAACTATTTTTACAGGGTTATTTTTTTTAAATTCCTAGAAGATATATTGTTAGTGAATTATGAAAAATAATGGTTTTTATTATGAATTTCTATTTCATTTAAATATTTTAATTATTTCAAAAATGTTTTCAATATGTTTCTAAAATTATAACTAATTCACTTATTTATTAATAGTTAACAAAAATTATTATTTTAATTAGTTTTATTATGAATTTTGATATAAAATCTTTTAAAACATTTTTATATTTTCTCTTTGAAAACCTAGTTTCTCATTGAGTCTATAGAATTTTTTTGTATTTAAAATTATCCAGTAATGTGAATTGAAATTAAAAAATGGAATCCCGAATTTAAATAAGAATAATATATTTTATTTGATAATGTAAACAATATTTTTAACATATTAAATACTAAAAATACTAACAATTATTTATCACAGTTATGATATGCATTTGACAAGGGTTAAAATAAATATATAAGGGTTAAACTAACCGAGAACAGGTGAAAACCCATTTTATGGACATAATGAGGTCTTATATCTTCCTTAAATAAATTATCCATTTCAGATCCTTATGTCTTGTGTGAAATTAGTTGATGAACTTTTCTTTCAAAAAGTCACATTTGTGCCAATCTAGTAAAAAATAAAAGGACACCCACTCTACCATCATATTAACACAAACAAAGCCATAATTTGAGGCCAAAAAATTGAAAAATAACTTCACATACTTCATTAATATTAAACTAATTGTTTTTATAAATCATACCTATAAATCTTTTTTTAAAACCAAACAAATTTTTTCGAAGAATATGTAATATCCCAAATCAAGTTTTTTATATTTTTTAATCATTAAACTACATATATAATTATTAAACCATGATGATATAATAACCTCAAAATTGTATATATAGTAATATATTATTATTTAAATGTAATAACATATATCCTTCTCCTCAACCATCAATGGGTTACAAAGTCTTCATTCAAATGTAAGGCGAACTAAGGACAGACGAACCGTGGCTATTCGTTTTCCATTACCACCCACATATATGGACATAATTATTCATTTATTATTTATTTATTGTATTGAAGATATTATTATTCTTTATTAATAATTTTAGGAATTTTTCCTAGTTACATTATATTATGTGGTAATATGATAATTTTGTCCATGTGTATGGCGGTCTACCACCTCACTTGGCAATGTTATTCATTAATATTTTACACTGCTGATAATAAGGTTGTGATTAATAAAAATATTTGATATTAATGATATAAAAATGATTCTATAACATGATTATAATAATTAAATTTATTTTTTTTCTTTTAATCATTAAAATTGAACCAACGTTCATATTTATATATGACCCACCATCTCCAGAAATTGTGTATTTCATTTTTTTCATTAACTATTATGGATCAATCTAAATATATGCATAAAAATATATATGATATGTATATAAAGGTTTTTAAAATAGGTATTATTTAAAAATTATCAGTGAATGAGTTCTAGAAAGGAAAGATCAAAACATACATGAAAAACAAATCAATTATTGCAAGAAACATGACTTTAATAATGAATTGTTAATAAATGGAGCTATAAGTAAACCATATGTCATATTCTATATTTATATATATGAATAATTATATTATATATTTTTAATGAACTTATATTTTTATATCATATGTATGAAATTTTATGACCGATTTATAAATTTATAGTAAGGCATTTCCATCCAAATTTTTTTTTCTAGGAGAAACATGTTATATTACCCATGTGGTTCTTTTATACAGTGTATACAGATACCAATAATGTATATTGTCATGTCTATTAAAAACATGGGGATTTAAATATCCATTTTATGATTTCTCAGTTTTGGATTCTTGGTCAAATAGATACAAAATGGTGAATGTAATTTTTGCCTCAAATTGGTTTTTTGGGGACATAAATTATGTTATCCGAAAATCATATTCATTGAGATGTATATAATAAGACATTGAAAAGTTATATAATTAATTTTAATATTTTAAATATATTATTTATTTCATTTAATTGTATTCTTTATTTAAGATTATGATTCAATTTTACCAATGCAGTATGAGTTATATGTTACAATATCATCATTAAGCTAGATTGTTCATGATTACTCCTCCAATGATTAAATTTTATGATCTATCTATCAATTATGTAATTAGTTTTATTCTCTTATGGTAATTTCATGAGAATACATTGTTTACATAAATTTTAATCTTTTTATGTATTTTTTTTTTCAAAAGATTATTTTGAGAAAAAATCATTTTCATTTCCCTTTTATGATAAAAAAAATTTCCTATAAAAACATGTTTTTTAAAAATGTTTTAAATATTTTAATTGAAATGTATCAAATGACATATTACATATATTTTTAGAAATTGTTTAGTTTTTTAAATATGGTTTTAAATGAATCTATATGTCATTTTCCAAAATATTCATATTTGGATGTTATCAATGATTTGTAAGTAGACTATGATTTCACATATAATACATGAATGATATTTTATACCATCACCAACAAATCATTGATTTAATTATTATATTATAATTTTCTAATTTTAAATTAAATAGAGTGGTATTTCAAAAAAATTATGAATTTTTAAAAAGAAAAATTTATTTTCAAATTATAAATGATATTTATGTAAAGAATTTTTTTAATAATTATAAATGATTCAATTATATGTTTCTAAATTTATTTTTAATGAAATGATTTTCAAAAGAATTTCTATTTAAAAAATGTTTTCTATTTCAAAGTGTAAATGACATGTTCCTCATGAAATGTTCCAGTTTTTATTTCAAATTCACTTTACATCTGATATTTCTCCATTTTATGTAACTTATAATTTAATAAGATTATGATTTAATTGTACCATAATTAACGTTTCACTATACTATTAATATATATGTTTATTAATTTGTTATTAAAACCATTTAATTTTAATGGTTTATTATATTGTGAATTGATGAAATGTAAATTAATTTTGATTTCTACACAAGGGATATGATGTGAGAATGTGAATACTATTTTATGTTATTCTGTTATACAATATAATTGTTTTTATTATTAGATAGGATACACATATATATCCTTATAATGAATTATTTAAATATTTATATCTCCATAGAAAACATTATGAAGCATTTCAATGGTATTGATTAGCTATGTGAAATAGGTGTGTCTTGATCCACTATGGGAAACTGGTGCCTCCTTATCCACAATTGTAAATAAAAGATAAGCCCTGATCCACTATGTAGATGGCCTTTTTCATTAACATATACATATGAATTTATTTTCTATATTTAAAATGGTACCACACTTTTAAAAAATTATACTATAGTTAATGATTTATTTAGGATGATATCACACTTTTTTTGCCATGTTTTTGAAATGATAATGTTTTATTATGTTACTCATGTTTATGATATATTAAATGTTGGGTATGAAATACAAAATTTAGGATCATGGTCACATATCCCTATTCTTGCCTTATAATTTCATATGATTATAGATTTATAACTTCATGTTTTACAGTTACTATGAATCTATGCTCACCCTTCTTATGTTTCCTACCCTATATTATAAAGAAAATTTTTGGTAGGGTATTTTATAACATCATTAAATGACAGGGAAATTGGTTTCTAGGAAATTACATCCCTATATCGATACTACAAGTTGATGTCTCTATAACATTGGTATCTAGTTGTAAATACCAAAAGGGTGAATTAGGATGGACTCAATCATCACATGGTGCATGAAAATAGTTCTTTTTTCTCATCTAGTATGTCCCTCTCCAGTGTTATGTTTTCAAAATACATTAAATATTTATGAATCATCACAGAGGATTTAAATAATTACAATTAATGGCATAGTTTAATCCTATAATGTCATGTATTATATGTTATATTCTCTTATAATGCGGATTCCCACTAGGAATATTTTTAATCAACCTATTTGTTTTTGTTTTAATCAATGGATAGATCCTAAATGTACATTGTCAACATTGAATTTAGTTGATAATGTCTTAATGAGAATCAAAATTGGATAAAATTATTGACTGATTTATATTTTTATTATTCCCAATTAGTTTTGATGTTATATGATTAAAAACATTAACCTTAACAAGATCTCATACTCACAAAATAAAAGAAGGATAGCTTTCATTATGATTTTGGGTGGTAGTGACCCTAGAGAAATGAATATTTTCTTTCCTTTATTTCATGAATGTGGGAAGAAGCCCCAATTTGGATGTCTTAGAAAAACTAGAGGATTTTTGAATGGGGAAAAGAATGAAATAAAGAATGTATTTTTAGTTGAATAATGAAATGTTCAGATAACATAATTGATGAATATAATGTTTTCCATATGATATTATCGATGCATGAATGTTTTATAAAGTGGAAACTGTGGGAATATACTACTCTATGTCTTAATGGGAATGTTCTTGAGGAAAATAATAATGGTCGTATGAGAAATGATTATAATATTGATAAAAAAATGTATATAAATGAAATTTGAAATTCATGGGCAATTCTACTTGTAATTTCTTGGCAAAAAATTATAATCCTCACTAAATTTAGGATGGTAAATGTAAAGACATGATTTATAATTAATATTGAAAAGGGGTTGTAAGGAATATGACAACAAATCATAAATAATGGTTATATAGGAAAGTGGTACTATTGAAGTGCTTATGTAATGGAATTCAAGAATTATATTATATTAATCAGGAAATATATAATAAGTATTTAGTATTTTTCATTAAGGATTGGAATAAATATGAATATTATTTTTGATGTCCAATGAAAGAGATCTAATGAAAAAGTGAAATTTTTATTGAAGGAATGTAACCCTTAATATGACTATGAGGATGATAAAATTGTGTTTATTTTTAATAAGGATGTGATTTATATGAATAATGTTAATTAGTTAGGATTGATGACTTTGGAACAAATTAGTGATTTTTAGACAAAGTATATTTTGATTTAAATAATTGTGTTAAAAACACAATTGGATTTATAGTATTTAAAAAGTAACCAAATATTTTATTCATAGAATATTGAAATATGTATGTTTATATTAAGGATTTATTGTAATCTGAGTTATTTCCATGATTTGTGAAAATATATGTACAATGCATTAAAATATTTGTGATGTGATAATCAAGAGAAACAATTTTATTTTTTTCCAATTTATTTTATAATTTCTTTATAAAAATATCAGTAAAGTCATTATAAATTTTGAATTTTGTATTGGTTGTAAGGTTAACAATGTAATTTTTGGTTTAATTTAAATATTAGATGATTTTTAGAGACTAATTTAATATCTCACCATATGAATATTTATTCATTAATTTTTCTATCCATTATTTTTATAATAACAATAGAGATGGAATTACATGTCATTATTATATAGATCGTATTTAAGGATTTATCCATGAAAAATTTATTACATATAGAAATATATTAATAGAAAATTGATCAAGGTATAACTAAATGATAAGATAATGCTTATGAAATTATAGGAAATATAATTATTATATCTTCAAGTGAAAATTATTTAACATATTGAATAGAATACGTAAATAAAATTATTTTACAATATCATCATTAATAATGATATAAATAACATTTTTGACAAATTGTTGGTATATGGATTTCTATTCAGTAAACTTTATCCTTATGAGTTTATCTGTACAATCTATCATGATTTTGGTGTTATTTTTCTTTTATATGTCTATGTCTTTATGTCACACCTTTTTTATAATATTTTGAAACCCAATATTTGTTATTCTAGATGACCATTACACATCACAATCTCTTTATTAAATAAGATTATTTATTTAACATTTTTACAATGTGTGTTTTTCATAATGGGATTTTCAAAGGTTAAACACTTTCATGGAAGCAGATGTTCAAAATGTGTAGATGTATTTTATTTAATATGGGTTGAATGAAACAACATGAAGTATTGTGAAATATTTCAATACAAATGACCACTATCTTCTCAATTTTTTTAATTACACACAACACTATGTATATATTTTGTTACACACAACAATTAATTTAAATAAAACATTTTATATTGTTAAAATATTATTAATTAATATGATAGTTATCACTCATATATTGGTATAGTTTTTATAGTACCCTGATATTTTTTATGAAATAATTCTCTTTGATATGTTGTCTATCATGAAACATAGAGTTTAAAAAACAATTATTCCCTACTAAATTATTATTATTTTAACATGACCATTACAACATAGGAATTAAATTAGAGGGTATGAATTGGATTGACCATTTTATGAAATATAATAATTTATTAGAAATAATTTTTATAATTTTAATAAAGACTTTTTATTCATCAAAAATATTTTTTCATTAAAAAAATATTAACCTATTTGTTGAATTGATACGTATTAATTTTTATAACAATTTTTTAAAATATATTAATTTTTAATAAATAAAAATTAATGATTTCGTAAAGACATTATTTTTCTTTGAAATTTTGTTTTTTGTAAAAAAAATTCACAAAATCATTATTCTAATTCATATATAAAAATTAAATGGCTATATTATAATGGTTATGTTATAATAATAATATTTAAATATTTAATCATGGTACATTTAAACTCAATGTTTCATGAGAAACAAGGTATAAATGTGAAATATTTTATAAAAAAATTAATACAGTGTTACAAAAGAAATTCATTTAGCAGGGTGACAACTATCATATTAAAGAATAATATTTATATATTATGATAGGTTTAATATAAAATCAGTGTTATGTGAAACAAAATATATACTTAGTGTAGTTTCATGTACTGAATATTTTTAAAATATTAAATCCTTTTGTAAAAAATATTTCACAAAATGTCTTAGTGTTCCAATCCATCAACATTAAATAAATTTCATTGACTCATTTTAAAATAATTCTTGATAAGAATGGGTTTAAAAATTATTTTATAATAATAATTTTTAATAGTGTATCCTGATTTATCTTAACATGATGTTCTGTGAGCATAAGCTGTCAAACAGAAATAATTCCCAAAACAATATTAGGGTCTTACAATAACTTGTCCCATAGCTATTTGATAATTATCATATTAAATAAAATGATTTATAGAGTATATCATGTTTGATTTATGTTTAATGATTTGTGTAATTGAAGAAAAAAATCATGATGCATCTAATTCAAAATATTTAATATATTCTAGTCATTTGTAAAAAATATATTGCAAAAAATTTCTGGGTGTTCCCTTCCACCCCTATTAAATATATTTCTTCCTTTCATTAGTACATTTTCATATTAATTAATGGTTTAGAATTTTAAAATACCATTATGTAAAACCGATATTGTAAAATTGTTTAATAAAACATACCCTCGATAAAAAACCTTATTAAAGGGAACATCTTTTTTTCATACCAATATTCAATTTTAATTTCTAACATATTTTAAGCATCAAAGGTTTTTTTAAAATCACTAATTTATCATGAATTAATTTTGGTTCATTTTTTAGTTTTAGGGAAATAGTTATTATTTCATTCTATATAGGTACTATATATTATTTTCCCTAAAACAAGGTTATGTGGAACATTTCTATAGTTAAGTACACAATATTTTTTTTTCACATTAGTTAAACATAACTATTCATAATCTATTATTATATTTCATTTATGAGTGTCCAATAAGGAGTGATATTCCTTCTTTCTTGGATACCATTATTACACACCCATTGGTTATGCATTATGATATCATTATGATACACATTTATTTCACTAATTAAACCTTCTATTTATTAATTCAGTTTGATTTTTTATGTGGCACATATATGCATGACCATGATATGATGGGTGTGCCTTGATAGTTATGCAATGCATTGGGTAAAGTTTCCCCTCAAAATATGTTCTTTATTGGATTAGGGTGTAAACCTAATACATTATTGGACATTTTCCACCATGAAATAGAGTTTAGAATTTATCCTCGACTCATTTTATAGTCATTATATTTGTTTTTACAACATTATTATATTTCTTTGATTAATTTATTTCATGTTCAATATGATATTCATCCATATTTTTATTCATGGTCCATTATTTAATTTTATCATGACATATTTTCAAACTCTTTTGGGATTCATATTTTCATTTTTTATTCCAATAATTGATATGAAATCAAATCACATTTGTTTATGTATTCCATAGGTTACCAAATTTATTTATAGAAGCTCAAAAGGAGTTAGTATCTCATTATTGTGACTAACAAAAAAAATTTATTATTATTTTATGTATTTTTTATTATGTACCTAATCATTTATATAAAAAACACTTTTCAAACCTTTGATTTTATTTAATGGGAAATTATGCCATCAATTATGTAATGATATCTGTTAAAGGATTGAGTATCTTTCATAGGTTTTATATTTATATGAATTAATCTGATTTTTGTAACTATGGTGTGTGTGTGTGTGTGTGTTGGATGAAGCATGGATCTCTACCCAGGGGCCTCATGAGAAATAATATTCAACTAGGTATGGTGGTTTGTCCCACCAAGGAGTTGTATATTCCTAGCGAGTTTCTTGATTGGTAAAAATTACACTAAAATATAAATAAATTTAGAACTCTATAGTTTTTATCAGAGAATAGTCTGGTGGTTTTAGGGTATTACAACTAGAAATAATTTGTAAGAACTATATGAAAAATTTTATCACCACGGAAAACCTATATTGAATCATAGGTAATAAAAAAATTAGTATATACTCTTCATTAATAATATTATCCATCTGTTTTTATATTTTTCTCTTTATATTCCCATTATCTATTAATTCAATCCGCCTATTTGTTTTTATGTAAATGGTGTGAAATATTAGAACTCGTGATAAAAACCAATTTTATTGGGAATGTGTTGATTTCCCCATGGAGATTAAAAGCCGAATCAGAATGGGATATCAAAATTCCAGAATAGTACTAGAAGAAGTGAAAAAATATATTAATAATAACATAAATCATATGTAACACCCTCCTTCTTGAATGAAATATAAACTTATGGTTGAATAAATTTTGTGAGAACGTCCTCCCATATTTTGATGATCTTCTAATCCTATCATCTTGAAATAATGGTTTAACACTATTTAAAATATATTTTGTATCCTAAAATTCTCAGACGAAGATAAATTCATGAAAAAAATTTATTATTTCATTGGCGAAGTTGATCATAGATGGACACCAATAAATATCACTAAGAATAAATATAAAATTGATTCGAATTATTGGGAAGGATTCCAGAATAAAAAATCAATAAACATTTCCAACAAATCTCTATAATAATATAGTGATGGAGTTCCTTGAAAAAAATAAAAAAGGAAGATGATTCTATCAATATAGATGGATAAAATATCAATTGGAATGCCCGATATGCATCCGAAACATTCATGATCACTAAAAACATAATAAATCACTACTTTATTGTAATAATGTTGAGTCTAAAAAAATCCATGGGGATTTCAGACATTGATAGCTATGAGGGAATTTTTTAATAAGCACTTTTGGTTTTAATGGAAATTATGGAATCTTAGTGTCCACACGAGTTCAAAAATAGAAGAGGGAAGATGGGTTTCAATATGAGAGTATCAATAAAAAAATACCATAGATGAAAAAATCAAACATCCCACATGTGAAAAGTGTGGGAAACATTTTCTTAGTAACTATCTAAAGGTAATCAGGTGAGGCTTTAATTGTTGAATAGATTAGTATCTAGATAATCATTACCGAAGGGATTTGATGAAACCTACTAATGTAAAATAAAAATTGATGGTTCATATCAACACTCTACTTGATTTAAAGTTAATCAGCTACATGGAATATGGTCAATATGCTATCCAATGCCCTATTTTAATGGTTTTTTGGGACACTCAATGCAAAAAAACCCCATAGTAGCAAGGAAGGGAACATCATATCACAATTATTGAGGTGGGACATAAAATTATGTGGTTAAAATTATTCTGGTAATTAATTAGGGAATAAAATGTAGTCTATTTATTTTGATTTCTATGAAATCTTTCATATCATTACATTTTAGTAGAACTAATCAAAAACCCTTTGAAAATATAGAATTATGGTTATATATGAGAAAAATTAATGGGGAAATTATTTCATCTATACTATAAAACTCATTACTAGTCAATTTTTTTCGACTTATACACTTAAAGATAATGCATTACAACCATTGGTGAAGTGCTATTTATTATTTTCCCTTTATTGGATATCTCTATAAAAATACTACATAAATATCCTGGAGAGTGACATCACCCTTTACATCCTGAGGCATCCTCGAATTCTATAAAATTGAAAGGAGGAGGAAGAATCTCATTAGAAAATCATCAACTCACATGAGGATATTATTTCCTTATGAGATCGAATATTTTCCTGATATCATTGTGAGAAAAGAGAGTATTAATATTGAATACATTCATATTGTGAGGTACTACATTGATGTGTTTCCTCAAAAATTACACAATCTTATTTCAGATCAAGAGGTTGAGTTCCCAATTTAACATATTCCTTGATATATAACCATATCAAATACTTTATTAGATATTGTAAACATTCAGTTGGAATAACTGAAGAAGTAGTTACAAGAGAACATAGACAAGGGATTTATGTGCATGAATTCGTCACCAATGGATATTTCAGTTCTCTTAGTTGATAAAAATTATGGATTAAGGAAACTATGAACTGATTTTTTTGAGTTCAAAAAAATTGTGATAAATAATTTATCACCTCGCACTGATAGATAATATCATGACCCACCTTCCCCAAGATAAAGGAAGGGTTAAAAAATAGCCAGACCCTTCCTTCTTCTAGTTGAATAAGAGATAATGACCCACAAGTCCTGCCCTCAATAGGCCCTAGAGTGGTGACTAAAACCAAGGGTATAGAATCTTGTTTGATATGAAATTAATTACCACTATTTTTTAAAATGATCGAAGGATATGATAGAAAATATCAAAACACACCCAAACTAGAAGTAAAAGTAAGGAAAATAACAATCCATTCTCATATGAATGTTCAAATATATGGTGATAAAATTATAAGAAAAACACCAAATGGAAGTACCAAAAGAAGAGAAAATAATAAATTTCAATGGTCTCTACATCCGAGTTAATAGGATTAGGTATTTTCCTCAATTTTCAAGAGACATAATCCCATCACATTCACAACATATATACAATGAAAAAATAATACAATAGTATCATCAAACACACCCCTTCATTATTTAAAACAATATATTATATTTTTTAATGTTTTATATCAATTATATCACATGTGATTCTATACCCATGTTTCTAGTCTCCACTATGGGTTCTGTTGAAGGTGGGAGATGGGTGTCATTATATCTCCTTCAACTAGAAGAAGTAAGGGTCTGAAAGTTTGTTTCCACTTCTCTCATCTTGGTGAAGGTGGGTCGTGACGAAATAGTATCAAAGGTGATGGTTGAGAGATAATATGGAGTCTACGGTTAGTCGTAGTGAGTATTTCATGGGATGGTAAGGAAATAGCGTTAGGAAATCTTGGTGCGTGAAATTCACTAGGGCAGACCGTCAAATATACAGAATTTTAGGTCCCCCCTAGCCAAATGCAAGGACTTTGGACATACCGAACTACCAAGTAATGCTACATTCATTATAGGATAGAGAACCTAGGAAATGTATGTTCATCATAAGTACTTGTGATCTTGTGTGTCTAGGGTATTTTGGAAATTTAAAATAAATAAAATGTTTAATGAAAATTTCAAAAAAATATTTTACATTACTCAGGATTTGGCATTCCTTGTTTACCTCATTGAAATTGCACCCAGATGATGACCCCAAGTAGTTCATGGGAGAGAGGCCCAGGAGTATGATTTGACTAATTAGTAGAGGGATTATTGAGAGTAGGAGTATGACCAGTGGTACAAGATTCTTCATGCCTTTTAGTTGTATACCCTAGGGAAGTACGAGGGAAACATCTCGGATGAGGAGACATAGAGCTATATCAAGGAGATGGTGATAACTTTCATCTTGATCTAGGATCAAACTGAGTATTTGGTTCCACTTTATGTAATCCCAATGAGGGGATGGTGTGTTAGTGGTGAAATCGTTATCTTAGGGAGAAGAGGGGGATGAGGTTTAATGGAATTACATCAAGAGGGAGTTTTGGGAGGAATTCCTCTCTTCCATGATGAAGGCTGAGAAGAGGCAAGAGATAATCACCCTTCAGCATATGATAATGTCAGTAATGGAATTTGGTATTATGGAAAAGGATCTTATCTTCATTTCTCCAGACCCCATTATGGATGTGTATTCTCAGGAAAGATGTTTAGAGGAGGAACTCTAACCTTCTCTTCAGTATGTCATTACTCCCTTCACTTTTACGATGTACATGGAGGTTTTCGAGAAGGCTGAAGTGTTCGAGAGGATGCACAAGGTGGGAGGTGTGCTGCAAGAGGAGAGCTAGTTAGGATAAATGAAGGGGAATGTCTTCCTAATAAGGCCTCCAGAATTATGACCTTCCAGGTTCTGGCGAGTGTAGAGAATGTCCCAACAGTTCCAATTTCGACCTCCTAGTCCCCGCCCTATCATTGAGGGCCCATGGATAAGGGGATTCATTTGTGGAAGTCGTATTCACCTTTGGAATATGTGGCTAGACCAAGTGAAGTACATTAGGGGTGGGAAGGTTTATCTCCCACCTTAGAAGTAGTAGTTTCCATTCACTCCATTCTAGAAATAGTAGTAGGGAAAATGATCTCCCAATCCTTGGGGAGCAGACATTGTAGTAGAAGGTCGGCCTCATGTCACTTCTCAAGGACCATGACCAGTGTGTGTTCGAGGAGGCATCCATCAAACAAGGGTAAGAGGAGCTAGGAATAAACACTTTTAGTCCAAAGAGGATGTAGTTAAAGTAGGTCCAGAGTTAATTCGAGGTTTGATTTGTTTTTTAGTACTCTTGCTTGTTCCTTGTTTGATTTAAGAGTTTTACACTCCTTTGTTTCTCCTAGTTAGACCATGTATGTGGTCTAGATACTAAGAGACATCCCATAACCCTGGTATTAAGTAATATAGTCAGAGGTTAGACTCACTTGTATTATGTTTTCTGGGGATGTAGACTGATTTTGGGGCCACATTAGTCAAGTGGAGACCACCTCTTACAACAGATGCAGCCGTGTGATGTCATTCATGGAATCGAGTGACTATTATTTGTGTGTGCTATTATTAACTTATTATAAATAAGGGTCTTGTTATTATTTATGGGTGGACAACGTTTGACCTTCATATGCGAGCGAGGTTTCCAATAGAGCATCTGGTGAGTGGAGCCACTTATATCATTGTTAGCTGAACTGTTGGTGGATTCTACAGATACAAAGATGGTGGTAGTTTCAAGGATCATGATAGAATTCCTAGATGTCATCCCAAGGTTGGTGGGGACTCTACCCCTTTGATGTGATGTTTAGTTTGGGATACACTTGCAACATGGTGCCCATATGATTTCGATGGCTCACTATCGGATTTCACCTTATGAATTGTGGGAGTTACAGATTTAGATTGAAAATCTGATGAAGAAGGGTTTTGTCCGGCCAAGTGTGTCACCATGGGGTGCTCCAATATTCTTTTCAATGAAGGTAGATAGTGGTCTCGGATTTTTTATAGTCTACCGGAGGCTGAAGTTGGAAACGATCAAGTATTTTTACCCCTCCTAAAGATCAATGGTCATTTTGATCAGTTTAAGGGGGTACTATTGTTCACCTACATCGACATGGGGTGGGGTTATCAAAAGTTGAGGGTGATGTAGGATGACATCTTGAAGACTGTATTTAGATGAAAATATGGGCACTTTGTGTTCATGGTCATGTCATTCAGTGTTACCAATGCACCATCCATGTTCATGGGGTTCATGAACCCCATCTTTTGGGAGTATCTAGACCGGTCCATAGTCGTGTTTATTGACAATATCCAAATACACTAAAGATCACATGAGTATCAAGGAGAGCTTCTCAACCTGGTTTTATAGGTCCTCTGATAGCTCCAGATCTATGGGAAGTTGACCTAGTCCATGTTCTAGATGTTAGAGATGCACTTCCATCAACATGTGGTGTCCAAGCATGGAATTTCAGTGGCCACATCGAAGGTCAAATCAATTGTTTCTTAGGCAGCACCCAAGAATGTGGCATGGGTTTAGAGATTCATGGGTCAAGGCGGTTACTAATGAATATTCATGTACAACTTCCCCTGAGTAGAAACAACCTTGGCAGCATTGACCAAGAAAGGCCAGGCTTTTGAATGGAGTGAGTAGTGCCTGGTAGCCTTCAGTTATCTGAAGGGGATGTTCGTTAGTGCCCCAGTGCAAGGGCTTCCAGATGAAGGGGTGATGTTTGAGGTGTTTTGTAATACATTAAGCAAACGATTTTGGTGTGTACTAATGAAATAGAAAGGATTGTTCTCTTATGTGTCTAGTCTGTTTTGTGCCCATGAACATAAGTATGCCACCCATGACCTGCTGCTTGCTGTAGTTGAGTTTGCACTAATGTTGTGGAGACATTACCTCATCGGGGAATGCTTTGGGGTCTTCACAGATCACTAGATCTTGAGTTATATCTTCTCCAAGTGAGACCTAAACATGCGACAATAGAGGTGAATGGAGTTTACTCGGGACTAAAACATCAATATTGCCTGCACCTTAGAGAAGTGTAACATGGTGGCTGATTCTTTGTGCATGAAGTCACCGAAGGGTGTGGTTTGATAATCGGGGGATCCTTATAATGTAATGGAGGAGTTGGATGCCCTACACTTGGTTGTAGTGATGGAGGATGGTAGAGGCTATCTATTTTAGATGACAATACAATCCTCTCTATTGTAGTAGGTCGAGGAGTCTTAGTGGGGGGACTTAGATGCTGAAGTAATGTATAATCATGTTAGCTTGGGTATTGCTCTAAAAGGATGGTCAGAAGATGGTGAATATCAGATTATTTTCCATGGAAATTTCTTCATTCTGGTGGAAATGCATGAAAGAGTTCATGATGACTTCTACAAGTCACCCCTAACAATACACACAGAAGCATCCAAGATTTATTGGGGCTTGAGGGGTCAATTTTATGGCCCAGATTAAAGTGATTAGTGGTAGAGTTTGTGGGAAAGTTCCTATTGTGTCATCAGGTAAAAGGTTAAATACCGTGTTTCATGAGGTCTATTGCAGCCCTTAGATGTCCCAGACTGTAAGTGTGATGACATCTCGAAGGATTTCATCACATGGCTACCATGAGTTCAAGGGGTTTGCGATGCTATCTGGGTATTGGTGGACCCGCTGGAGATGTCATCTCACTTCTTGGAAATCATGGAGTAGAGTGTGGTAGATTCCATAACACAGAGGTACATGGATGAGGTGGTGAGGATTCATGGAGTTCTGAGGTTCATTGTCTCAAATCGGGATACCTAGTCTACCTCATCAGTCTAGAAGGTAATACATCATTCATTTATCACCTTGATGTGCCTCAGCACTGCTTTCCAAACCCATATAAATTAGTAGATAAAGAGGACCATTCCTTCATTGGAGGATATGCTATAGGAATGTGTTTTGGTCTTTGGGGTATCGTAGGTGAGACACTTTCCTATGGTAAAGTTTTTCTAAAAAAATAAATATCACTCTACCATTGGTGTGTCTCTATTTGATGTCATGTACGAGAGATCGTGTCTATCACCCATGTGTCAAACAGAAGTCGGTAAGTAGGTGTTATTGTCCTAGAGATATGTTAGATCATGGTGGGGATGGTTAAACTCATACAGTAAAAGATAACGACAGATCAGGTCTTATAGAAGTCTTATGCTGATCATAGGAGGAGACCCTTAAATTTTGAAGATGGGGACCACGTGTTCAGGAAGGTATCCCCTCGGCGTGAGAAATGGGGGTTCAATAGGGGAAGGAATCTTTATCTCTAGTTCATCAAGACCTTCGAGGTGTTGTTCCAGGTCAGAGATGTGTCTTATTAGCTGGAGCTACCACCGATGCCACAGAGGGTGCATGACATCTTCCAGGGGTTTCAACTCAATTGGTGTCTACATGATCCACGTCCTCTACTGGGGTGAACTAGATATTGAAGATGATGTGAATTTTTGGAGTAACCATTGAGGATCTAGGATCATTATGAGAAGGTGCTTCATGGAAGAACTAATCCCTTGGTTCGTGTGTTTTGGAGTCATGGTGGCCTCCAGAAGACTACCTGGGAATGAGAGGCACAGATGTGCACCTAGTACCCATAGATTTTTGAGTTTTATTCAATTTTTTTGTATATGACTATGGTGTAATTCATTACCTCGTTAACAATGATACATGATGTTTCCCCTTTTTTCTATGTGTGTGTGAAAATTCTATTATGGGGACGGGAGGACCTGATCCCTAATTGATACGTAATAAGGTGGATTCAATTAAACTTGTGCTATCAAATCAGTGCCTCACAAAGTAGATAGTATCTTGAAATGGAGGAAGTGACTCCCTAATCAATATGACTAGAAGGTATGACCTTTACATGGTTTGGTGTTTGGTTGAGGGAGGGGATAGGTAGTGCCTCTAGAGTTTATCAGCAAGAGGGAGAGGTGTTCCTAGACTTCAAGGAGGCTTACTCCTAAGAGGTATCCTTCGAGGTGGCTATTCGTAAACCTCTATTTTCTTCGGTTTTTAGTTTTGATTCTTAAGGATGATAATAGTTTGAGTGGTATATAATGTAATGGATCAGACCCTCCTTGTCTATTACATTTCCATTTTCTGGTGTTTGGGAGCACCCTATATGCCTTCAATGATCCTCGAGGTTGGTAGTGTTGGTGGAAGGGTATCAAAGTATGGTCACCCATCGGTGACACTGATCGGTCTATCCCTGATCAGTGAGTCACTGATCATTGCCAAACCTCGATCGATGCCACCTAGGTTTTTCAGTGTTTTTGTTCCCAAGTTTTCATCTCATGCCTCCATTATTCTATAATGCCTCTTTTAATTTGGTTTCTCGCCATTTTAAAGAAGATGAATTTTGTTTTATATCTCCAATAGTGGGGATACCCTCGATGGACCCAAACCTTGTGTCTTTGTTTCAATTTTTTCCTTTATTTAATGGAAATACATTCTCTCATAGATGTTATGGACACCTATCTGATGAGAATTATTAAATAAAAATTAATTCCATCATGTGTAACTATCCAACTGCATGGTGAACCCATGATCCACCTTTAATGTCATTCACATTTTCATATCTCGTAACTCCAACATCATTCCTTTTACCTCATGGAGTATCCTTATTATTCTTAGCTAGTATCATTTCCTTTCCTTGGTGTGTTGGAGTTCCTCTTCCATATACTAGTTGTGCGCCCAAACTGGAGCCTTTCTCACTCACTCTTGGAGTTCCTCCCTACAATTTTCTCATCCCCAGTTCTTAGCGCGAGGATAATACTTCAATATTTGATCGTCCAAGTAGGATTTTTCCTTCATCTTTCTTTATCATGAATCATAATGGGTTGGTACAATAATGTTCCTTCAAGGAACATTGAAACCAAAACTTAACGAATATAATACATGGTTTTTAAAAACTAAAGGTTGAGTTTGATGATGATATTGTATGATTTTTACATTTATGATATTTCATGAATTTCATTGCCATATGTCCGCTAAAAATCAAGGATTGTGATGAATCCTATTTTCTCAGATGCTGGGACCATTGTCATTGCTTCATTTCTCTTCTTTTGGAACTTCCCATTGATGTTTTTCATGTACATGTAGAACTTTATATTGCAACCTGCATATGGGAATGGATTGTTTTTTTCCTTACTTTTACTTTTAATTTTGGTTTTTTTTTGGGATTTAATATCTTATATCCCGATCCATTTTGAAGAAATGGGTAATTCCTTCTATTTCACATATTATTGTATACCCTTTGTGAAATTCACGACACTATGGCCAATTGAAGGAGGGAATTAGGGTTCATTATCTCCCCTTCATCTTGAAGAAGTAAGGGTCTGTTAGTTTTGTGTGCCTTTCTTCAGCTTGGTGAAGGTGGGTCATGATAGAATAGTATCATAGGTTAATTAGTGCACAATAAAGGACTGCTAATGAACAAGATTTTTAGTGGACATATTCCAATACAATTCACAACATATAATCAATGAAAAGAGAGTACAACAACTTCATCAAACACACCCCTTAATTCATTAAAACCATTTAATATATTCATTAAGGTTTGGTTTCATACATCCCAAATGAAACATTATTGAAACCACCCTTCATGATACACGGTAAAGGGAGATGAATAGAAACCCTACTTGGATGATCAATGATTAAGGTTTTCACATTTCCCTAAGAACAGGGGATGCATGAAATATAGGGGGGACTCCATGAGTGAGAAGGAAAGCCACCATCATGGGTGCACGACGCTTCCCTGGACGATGGACTCCAATGCCCCATGGAAAGGAAAAGAGACCATCCAAAAATAGAAGGAAACCCCTAGTGATAAAAGGCGAGATCCTGGGTTTATGGGATATGAAATTGTGAACTACATTAAAGGAATATTAGGATTTCACCACATAGTTGGACAGTCAGACACAATGGAATTAATTGTTATATAATAATTTTCATCAGAGAGGTGTCTATAATGTCTATGAGTTAAAGGATTTCCTTTAAATAGCGGAATACACAAAACAATGAGACTTGTTTTAGGTCCGTCATGGGACGCCCTACTCCTAGGGATCAATAACAAAATTTATTTTCATTAAAATGTGTTTAAACCACATTAAAATAGGAATTAAATATTAAATGATTAATTTTGGGGAAACTAGGGAATGAAAACCCCAACAAACCCAGATGGAATGAATCTGGTGTAGCACCGATCGCTGACTCACCGGTCAGTGTCACTAATGGTGACTATATAGTAACACCCTTCAACTGACACTTACACCCTCAGGATCCCCAATGGAGTCTAGGACACCCCCAAACACAAGAAATTGGAAAAGTAATGGACCAAGAGGGTTTGGGACATTATAGATAACTTTTTCAATTAACTGTGTGGGGAAACGTATTTATCAAATGTGGACCTTCTGTTGTGATATCACAAATTCTAGTTAAATAATAAATATATTCCATGACTTCATATCAAATGAGGTATGGAAACTATGAAATCAGAGTGATGAAATTTTAAATAACTAATTCTGTTGAAATCTTCATATATATAATGAATAGTGTTTTTTGATATTACCGTAACTAATATGGGTTAGTCTTTATAGATAATATTCTGATATACTTCGAGATGAATGAAGAGAATTTTTAGTGTTTTAATATTGTGCTAATGTTATTTTGAAAGGTGAATAAAAATAAAACTATAGTATATTCTTGTTCCTGATGGATGAAATTTCATTCTTGTGGAATTTTATCACAATAAAATGGATATTAGTGGACCCTTTTGAGTCAATGGAAATTTTGGAATGACTTAGACTGGTGTCTATAATAAAGATACATAGTTTCCCTATTTTATCTCAGTATTACATGTGACTAGTTTTGAACTTCTTATTATTATCAATCCCACTAACAAAGTTTATTCTAAAGATAGTGAAGCTTTTCTAGACCGATGAATGTGATGAATGATATAAAGATTTCAAAAAAGAGACATATCAATGAAATAGTATAGACACTACCCACAGTTGGAGAATTATTTGTTATATAAATTGGTGTATAAAAAAGGGTATTAAGTTGTGTACTTATGTTAAATGATAAATTACTATCCTACCATTCATGGAATATGAAATTTAATGGTAAAAATTATCCCACACTTTATTTGGAATGGGTGGGATTGATCTTCATGTAGAAAATATGATGATGTTATCTTTGTGGATAGATGTGTGGGATATATAGTAATAATAATAGACTCAAATATACATTCACATATATATAGATTACAATGCTACATATAATATGGTTAGATATCATCATATATTATGATGGATCGATCTATTATCAACCTTATAATGAAAATATATTAGAAGATTCTATACAATGATAGGATACTCTAACATTATCAGTAAATTGAAATTAGAGGGATATAGTCTTCCCAGACATAGACAATATTGAAATAAGGATCATATGTGATGTGACATCATCATTCAATTTTTATTTTATTTCCAAACCATTCTTGATGGAGAGGATATTGGATTCTCATAATAATGAAATGAAAATTTAGAGGATCATTGAATCTATCAGAAATATAAAATACTTATAGTTTAAAATATAATAAAAGTGAGTCAAAATATTTGGTTCAAGGATATTTTTACAATTAAATACTAATATAAAGAGGGATACATCATGTGATGCACACAACATGACATTTTTCCATCCACACATGGAGAACCAAGACGTATCCCGATCATCAAGACCACTATTTTGACATATATATGTATAAGGAGATCACTGAATATACATCAATGTGACTAGAATTTCAACAAGTGAAGGAAGAAAAGAAATATTTTAAGGGGATGAATCAACTACTTCCTATAACTATATGAAAATGGGAATACATCACAATAGAATTTTAATCTACAGATCCAGATGAAATATTTTTTTACGGGCTGTTTTGGATCATTTTACAAATTCATCTCAAATAATTTCAATTCAATATGACTTATCACTAGATCAAATTTCATAGATATGCATCGGATACATGGTTGGGATTCATGTAAACCCATTATCAATTCTATCTGATCGAGATCAAAGAGTAACCTACACGATTTAGAAAATTCTCCAAAATTATATAAACACTAGTCAGATCTTCTGTATGCCTTATCACCCTCAAAATGATGGCTAGTCTATGTGGACCATTAATGGCTGGTAAAAATTGATTAGAGCATGATAAATGGACTTAAAAGGAGGATGGGATCGACATCTTATTTGGATTATGTTCTCCTAAAATAATTATTTCTACTCAAGAATCCAAATGGCCCCATGTGAAGATCGTTATGGGTAGAAATGTAGATCAATTGCGTGCTAGGATGTAGTTTGAGAGCATAAGAATCATGGACATGAATTAGTAGATGAAGAAGTAGAAATGAATAATATCATTCTACATCACAGTAAGGATGAGAAATTTCAGTAGGTGAGCTCTGTAGATAGTCAATGATGGGATATAGATTTTGATCTTAGTGATTAGCTATCCTCCACATATCTAAATACCTAATATTCAAGGTATTGGTGAAGATGGTAACACAATGTCACATGTACATTGACCCTTTTAAAAATCATGACTGCATTATATCTATGGAAAAACAATAAAAACATTGACTAACCATGAATCAAGTACATGATTTATTCCTTGTATCACTAATAATGATTTATGTACCAAATACCTCACATGTAAAAAATTTAGAAGTGGAATAACTAAAAAATGATCTCTTGGATGCGACAATTTGTCCAAGATCTTGAATAGTAGAGATAATATAATACATGTTGGTTCATATTACACCAAATATACACAAGAGGGGGGGGGTGAATTGTGTATTTTCAAAAATATTTACGAGAGTGTGTTCGCCTTTAACATTGACACAATATAATGATGCAGTGTAAATTTAAATAGCAGAAACACAAGAGGTATAGTTGATTGGGAAACAGAAGGCCCCTAGTCCACTCCACCAACTCTCTACTCCACGAGCATTGTAGAGACCCAAACCTTGACGTACATGGACATTACATTACTTTAGCGGAATACTTAATACATAACAAAAACAAACACACAAGGACCGTAATATATTAGTGTCCTTGGAAACATGGAACGTAATCTTCTAATAGTGGTGAAATATCTTCAACATCTCCCATAAAGATCTTCCCAATTTTTCTTACCTAAAACATTTCTTTATATCCTGGGAAAAAGAAAACATAAAAAGGGTGAGCTCAAATGCTCAGTAATGGTATGCATTGATAAAATAAAACATACCATATACATTTGACCTTAAAAACATGAACATAATGTTTAAACATCAAAATCTTGAAAAATTACATAAAACATGGAAGTACGTAAGGCATAGATCATAAAGAAACATTAAGAATGATAAAATAGCATGGGAATAAAACATGTAATTGTGGAAACCATTAATCACATGATATGATTTCCATAGTAACCAAGGCATTGCTGCCAAGACCATCTTAGTGGACAAAGTCCCTTTCTGAATCGAGTTCACTCCTCGTTCCAGTCCTGTATTACTGAACCGGTTTAACTTTCCATTCCATCCATTTATATATCATGCGATATAAATATTTACCCAATGAATTGGAGGGAGATATAGGTCCCACCCATCTCATAATGAAATCATTCTTACTTGTGCCACAAAACATACATCATTCATAATAACCCAACGAATAAAATGGGTTTCATAAACATCATACCATAATCACATAATCCATATAAAAGAAATGGATATCATTTCATAATAAGGAACGTGAAACCATGTAATTCATAGAGACATTACACTTGAAATAGACATATATGAAATAATTTCATCTTATATGGAAAATGGTTTTGATAAAACACTTGAAATTAATTTTGGAGGAAAATATCATTTCTTCTTCAAAATAAATTTCTTTTCAAAAAAATTAATGCAATTTTAAAAGAAAGAGATTTTATTGAAAATATACATGAAATATTTTGGAGGAATCTTTCTGAAAATACGGCTTTTTAAAATCGTAAAAATCCGTTCGTGCCATATAAGTTAAAAAAACATTCTTCTCGTACTTTGGACGGAAAAGTAAATAAGTACCTCGTAAAAGAAATATTTCATACATTACTTGTAGTAAAAGTAAAAAATGGGTAAAAAGGACATTAAAAATACATTAATACACTTTTATAAAACATGGACATGGATGATAGCAATAAACCCAATAAATAATTATGAATAAGCAATCTCGGATAAAAATTAGATTTGCAAAATTATCCCTTACCTTAGGTCTGATATGCTTCGTACGTATCTGAACCTCCTGTATAATGATTTAAAAAATGTTATTGAATTATTACAGAATCAAAATAATTGTTATGATATCATATATGGTTCACTTATGACTTTATATTACCCGTTCTTTTGTAAATTCCATGTTAAAGAGTGTTTTGGGTAAAATCATTTCATTTGTCGTCTCTGTTTTGACTTGTAATTATTCATATGATTACTTAGATCATGATTAATTACATACAGAATGTAAAACATGATTTATAAATAATATATATTCAGAATATTCATATATATAATAGATCGATAAATTGAATGAAATACACCGTTCATGCAGACGGTAGGTCGTACGTACGCATGAACGTTGTTTTCGTTTCCTCATTGAATTGAATTTTATTAATTGGATGAAATACATATATACATAATTAAAATATCATTATTATGTCATATATTTCATTATTACTTATTATATATATTTTATAATCATTCATGAATGGTTAATCATTGAGAATGAGTTTCATCGCGTTGTGGAGACGGTATTCCGTACGTACGCACGAGCGATGATATCGTTCCCATGATCGTGGAATTTTATTGGAGTGTATGTATACTATTAAAGAATCAATATCACTTTAAAATAATCATATATAGTTATTATTTACACCATTATACACATCCATGTACGGTGGTGGAGGAAAATAGATTACACCGCGTCGTGGAGACGGTATTCCGTACGTACGTAGGCACGGTGATTTCATTTTCTGTAGGATGGATAGATGGTGGAATAGGGTTGTTTCATGCTTATAATAACATATCAGTATATGAGTGTTACTGATGTTATTACTTCATAATGAAAAAACCTAATATAAAGAAGTGGAAGAAGAAATAAAGGTGAAAGAACCGGTAACGGAAATTACCTCTTCTTTGAAGCGCCTCTTTTAGACCTCCTCTTAGGGCACTAAAATTGGGCTTTGAAGAATACCAGGTCCTCTAGGATGTATCTAGGTAAGTGGAGAAGAGAATTGGGCAGGGTTTGGCCGATCTTGAAGGCTCAATGTGGTGTGTCGAAGAGAGGAGGAGGTGCCTTTTTATAAGGGAGGATAGGGGCACCTTTGAAATTCTTAAAAATATTAATTTATAATAAATCTAAAACAACTTAAAAACCTCCAAAAATGACACATATTCTAATATTAGATGAGATAGGGTTTTATTCTCATCATCAAATCAAATTTAGACATGTTTGGATCTTATTTCAAACCTTATAATTTTGATTTATCCTTATTTAATCTATTTAAGTTTATTTGTGGTAATAAAATTCTAAATTTTAAATTATAACAAATAATTAACTATTTGTTCTGAATATTCCATAATTGTGTAATTTATAAAATTATAGACCATATAAATATAAATTTATAATTTTAAAATTTTTTTGTGATTTTTAAACAATTTTATAATATGTTATTTTTATAAAATAACAATAGTGTCAATTTTGACACTATTCATATATTTGAATTTAAATAAAATATATACAGATGATATGTTCTAACTAAAATAATTAATAGGTTCATATAAGGTCATATGTATCTATAAAATTAGTGGATCACATTAAATATTTTATATATCATTTATTTTATTATTTTTAAATCCATTTATTTGGTTTATCTCTTAATAAAATAATTACTACAACATTTTTGTATAATATTTAATATACTGATTTGTTGCATAAAAAATAAAAATAAAATCCTAAGATAAAGATAAATATATTAACTTTCACAATAATACTTTTTAATTGAATTTATCATCTTAAAATCACAATATTTAAATTGATATATTTATTAAATTATGAAGGTGACAACTTTGGCATCATTTAAAATAAAATAATATAAGTGTCATAATCACTTTTATAAGGATCCAAACGGTTATATATTAGTTCATTGGATTATTAATGTGTAGATATACACTAAAAATTAGTTTTTTCAGGTTTTTGGGCCTTTAAATGGGTATTATTTTTTCAATAAAAACTATATTACTTATTTCCCACTTAATAAATAATTTTTGTATCATTAATGTATCACCATTAATAACAATTATTTAATCCCTAAAAATTCTAAATAATTTATCATTATGTAGATAATTTTATTATCTTTCTGGAGAATATTCATTTTCGATGTTTTATGATGTTTATCACTAAATTAAAATTATTATACTTATAAGATTTAAGAGAGTGACATGTTGTCACTTTCTTTGGTTTTAATAATAATTAAATTATTTTCATGGTAAAAAGTCCATAAAATGAATCTAATCCGACCATTAGGTTATATGGGTCTACTTTTATCCATCCAACAGAATTTTATCATGTTTTAGGGTAATTTTATAATATTATATTTACCCTTAATTACTCGATTTACCTTTGACTATGGTAAATAAAATTTACCGTAGTTACTATTCATAATTCCAAAAAATCAAAAGTCGATTATTAACATAATTTTGACCCACTGATTCCAAATATGGAATCCATTTTTCCAAATTCAATACAAAAAAGTTGTAAAAATTAAATCAAAATTAATCCCGTTGTTGAAAGAAAACAGGTTTTTCTTCAAAACATTGCAAAAGATTGAATTGATTTAACCTACGAATTTAATGTAAAATCAATGATAATGACAAAAATTATATTCAATGGTAAAAATATAATCTATTTATACTTTAAAACCATTCAATATTATAATTTAACCATATAAATTATTGCGATGAAAAAATTTGTTTTTAATTAAAATATATCATGTTTTCACTATTCATCAAAATATGAAAGTTACTAGAATAATATGAAAAATTTATCCAAAGTAAATTTTTATTTCTTGATTCCAAATAAGATTTTATTTTGTAAATTTGAACTTATAAACATGTCAAAAACTAGATTTAAAGTTGGTGCACCATCAAAAGGTGGCAAAACTGCATTTTTTGAAAAATAATTATTTTACCCGAAAAATTTATTTTGATCTTATACCATTTTCTAGAAAATATGTGAGATAAATAATAATGTTATAAAATTTAAAATTTAGTTACTACTATTCATAAATTCTAGTTCATAATAATATTATAATAATATATCGTTGTTTAGTAAAACCTGGTATTGCCTACAACACACGTTATCGAGGAAGGTCGCGATTGCGTGTAATGCAAGTTAACTCAGGGTTGTGTGTTGTGCAAGAATCCTTCATTGTTTTTTATAACAGAATCCAACCATATTTCATTTATACATTGAATATATATATATATACTCAATGTTGCGTAGAATAACTATTATCAAAATTGTGTGTAACACGATCCAAGAATAGTGTTGCGTATACTGCAAGCTAATACGGTGTTGCGTATAGTGCAAGGTAATATTGGTGTAGCATAAAACACAAAAATTAATTAAATTAAAGGAATATTTTTCATAAAATATCGGGGTGTTACATTCTACCCTCCTTAAAATGAATTTCCGCCTCGAAATTCATCGTGGTTATAAATGGTTTACTACTAGAAAGTTTGTTTAATAGAACCCCACATTGTAAAAAGTAATAACAAAACAGGGATTTAAAAACTAAAGTATGAAATGTAACGGTTACCCAAATTAACTCATCACTGGGTTTGCACGTAGGAGAACATAGGTGAAAATATTGATATAGATGAAAAATATAACCATCAAGTTCTGAGGGAGAGTGGTAGAGAACATGATTATGAAAATGCCAACAATCAAAAAGCTATTGATTTGTGATGATCTAAGGTACCATATGATTCATCAGATATAAGGAAACTAGAACAACATTTTTGGTTTTCAAGATCATTTCCCTAAAGTTAATGAATTAAAAGAAATACTTGCATGATTCTGGTATAATCTCAGTATTGTTCATGAATTGAACAATTTCCACTTCATCCCTTAATGAAATTAAGTAGAATTTGTTATTCGTGATGTGTTAGCAGATCATGTGATAGAATGATGGTTCATTCCATCTCTTTCAAACAAAAGGTTAGGAAAAGTTATAAGTCCATCTTATGGTTAGATTAATCGTATATGGTTGCAAAAATGAATTTATACTTCATATATCATACCTATTAATAAAATAAAACTAGTTTCTACTAACCAGGGACGTCCTGTAGGCTAGTGGTTGGCAATAAAGGCCAGTCAAACTTCGGTTGTGGGTTCGATTCCCACAGCCTTGTCCAACGCGATGGGCTGTCGCCCATCCTACATGTTGTCCTTTTTCTAAAACTATATTACTGTAACATCACATAAATAATATCGAAAAAACATCTATCCTTAAACAATAATAACTTATGTCCATCATAATACATTCCAATCTTTAAGCTTATCCATAATACTGCAGTCCACTCTCATAATATAATGAAAACAATTACCAGAGATTTAATACCATCGTTGATCCCCATATATCATAAGATATGTCTTTTTGGTCACATTCCAAACATTTGAAGGCCTTAATCATGTATTCTCGTGAAAAATGAATACCCATTGAACCTTAGTGAAAACATGAATGTAGTTAAAAGTTAACACTTTCCACATACCAAAATCCTCAAAATTATATATACTCAAACCATGATATCACTTAGTCCTTATATCAATTATGAACTCATGAATACAATCAAAAATCATATTATCTTCTTATTCCTTCATTATACGCATATCATCTACTTTGAAAAAATATCTGAATAACCTTCCATGGTTAGTGGTACCATTCAACATATACAATCAAATAATTTTAGGAAAAACAATAGTGTAACAATCCTTAGATGATTATTTATTCCATAGAACCATTAACTATACAACATAACTATTGATAAACATACAATCATTCCACTACCTTCTAAAACAACCGACTGAGCTTCAACACTTCTTTCAACTCATATATCATTTGTAGTCTCCTCATCATCATCCACATAATTACTACCCATATGACCATGCTGATTCTATTCATGAGATTTTACATTAGTTCATTGGTTTGTATAATTCCCGTACATTCCACATTTAAAAAATCTAATCATTGTTGATGTCATAGAAATACCATTATCCTTGTCCATGGTGTTAACTGAACCTTTTCCTTTGCACTTACCGGATTTGTGTCCTTCTTTTCCACACCCAAATCATCTTCTAGTTCCTTTGAAACAATCTCCCTGATGCCTCTTCCCACATGATTTACATGAGGGAAATTGAACTTTCTTTCCCTTATGATCATCATGAAACTCCATCTTTCTCTTATTATCTAAGTCGGGAAACTTACCAAAGTTGAGTTTATTGATCATATTATGAGATTGCTGATTAGGCATAATAATGATGTTTGGACTTCCAGATCCCATTTCATTTGTTTTTTCATGAATAAAATCATTCCATTGTCTATCATATCCTCCATTTTCGTGAATCTTCCTGTTTCCAGCCATTTTCTGAAACCCAAAAAGAATAGTGTGCGAGGAAAAAATCATGCTAGGGAAAACAACATAGAAAAGGGGGATTATCGTCAATATCTAACATCTTAGGTTAAATTCTATGATTGTTACCATATTTCTAGGACTATATCTTATACGTATACTTATCCTTAGGGACATCCCGAGACATACCTTAGAAATATCTCCAGGAATCTCACTAACGTTTTCGCATCCTAGTTTCCAAAGGTTGACTAAACATTTCCTCTGATACCAACTGTAGAGACCCAAAGCTTGACGTACTTGGACATTACATTACATTAGAGGAATACTTAATATATAACAAAAACAGACACACACGGACCATAATAGTTTATTGCCTTTGGAAACATGGAACGTAATATTCTAATCGTGGTCAAAGATCTTCAACATCTCCCATAAAGATCTTCCCCTTTTTTTTCTTACCTAAAACCTTTCTTTATATCCTGGGGAAAGGAAAACATAAAAAGGGTCAGCTCAAATGTTCAGTAAGGGTAAGCATGGATAAAATAAAACATACCATATACATTGGATCTTAAAAACATGAACATAATGTTTAAACATCAAAAGATTGAGAAATGACATAAATCATGGAAGTACGTAAGGCATAGATCATAATGAAACTTTAATAATGATAAAATATCATGGGAATAAAACATGTAATTGTGGAAACCATTAAGCACATGATATGATTTCCATAGTTGCCAATGCATTGCTGCCAAGACCATCTTAGTGGAAAAATTCCCTTTCTGAATAGAGTTCTCTCCTCGTTCCAGTCATGTATTACTAAACCAGATTAACTTTCCTTTCCAGCCACGTCTATCTCATGAGATTTAAATCTTTACCCAATGCATTGGAAATAGATATAGGTCCCACCCATCTTATAACGAAATCATTCTTACTTGTGCTACAAAACATACATCATTCATAATAACCCAACAAATAAAATGGGTTTCATAACCATCATCCCATCATCACATAATCCATATAAAAGAAATGGATATCATTTCATAATAAGGAAAGTGAAACCATGTAAATCATGGAGACATTACACTTGAAACATACACATATGAAATAATTTCATCTTAGATGGAAAATGGTTTTGATAAAACACTTGGAATGAATTTTTGAGGAAAATATCCCTTCTTCTTCAAAATCAATTTCTTTTCACAAAAATTCATGCAATTTTAAAAGAAAGATATTTTATTGAAAATAGTCATGAAATATTTTGGAGGAATCATCTTGAAAATATGGCTTTTTAAAACCGTAAAAATCTGTTCATGCCGTATAAGTTAAAAAAAATTCTTCTCGTACTTTGGACGGAAAAGTCAAAAAGTACCTCGTAAAAGAAAGATTTCATACATACCATGTAGTAAAAGACAAAAATGGGTAAAAAGGACTTTAAAAATACATTAATACACTTTTATAAAACATGGACATGGATGATAGCAATAACCCTAGTAAATACTTACGAATAAGCAATCTCGGATAAAAATGGGATTTTTAGAATTATCCCTTACCGTAGGTCCAATTTGCTTCGTATGTATCCGAAACACCTGTATAATGATTTAAATAATGTTATTTACTTATTACAGAATCATATTAATTGTTATTATATCATATATGGTTCACATATGGCTTTATATTACCCGTTCTTTTGTAAATTCCATGTTAAAGAGCATTTTGGGTAAAATCGTTTCATTTGTCGTCTATGTTTTGACTTGTAATTTTTCATATGATTACTTAGATCATGATTACTTACATCCAGAATGTAAAACATGATTTATATATAATATATATTCAGAATATACATATATATAATAGATCGATAAATGGAAAGAAATACACCATTCATGGAGACGGTAGGTCGTACGTACACATGAACGTTGTTTTCGTTTCCTCATTGAATTGAATGGAATTAATTGGATGAAATACATATATACATAAATCTAGTAACATTATTATGTCATATATTTCATGATTACTTATTATATATACTTTATAATCATTTATGAATGGTTAATCATTGAAAATTAATCTCATCGCATCGTGAAGACGGTATTCCATACGTATGCACGAGTGATGATATCGTTCCCATGATCATGGAATTTTATTAGAGTGTATGTATACTATTATAGAATAAATATCACTTTACAATAATCATATATAGTTATTATTTACACCATTATACGCATCCAAGTATGGTGGTGGTGGAAAATAGATTACACCACGGCGTGGAGACGGTATTCCGTACGTACGCACGCACGGTGATTTCATTTTCTGTAGGATGAATAGATGGGGAAATAGGGTTGTTTCATACTTATAATAACATATCATTATATGAGTGATACTGATTTTATTACATAATAATGAAAAAATCTAATAAGAAGAATTGGAAGAAGAAATAAAGGTGAAATAATCGGTAACGGAAATTACCTCTTCTTTGAAGCGCCTCTTTGAGACCTCCTCTTTCTGCACTAAAATTGGTCTTTGAAGAAGACCAGGACCTCTATGATTAATCTAGGGAAGGGGATAAGAGAATTGGTCAGGGTTTGGCCGAGCATGAAGGCTCAAAGTGGTGTGTGGAAGAGAGGGAGGAGGTGCCTTTTTATAAGGGAGGAGAGGGGCACCTTTGGAATTCTTAAAAATATTAATTTATAATAAATCTAACCCCAATTAAAAACCTCCAAAAATGACTCATATTGGAATATAAGATGTTTTAGGGTTGTAATATCATCAAAAAATCAAATTTATACATGTTTGGATCTTATTTTAAACCTTATCATTTTGATTTATCCTTATTTAATCTATTTAAGTTTATTTGTTGTAATAGAATTCTAAATTTTGAATTATAACAAATAATTACTTATATGTTGTGAATTTTCCATAATTGTTTACTTTATAACATTATAGACCATATAAATTTAAATTTATAATTTTTAAATATTTTTGTGATTTTTAAACATTTTTAAAATATGTTATTTTTATAAAATAACAATACTGTCAATTTTGACACTATTCATTTATTTGAATTAAAATAAAATATATAAAAAAATAAATTTTCGAAATAAAAGATTTAATAGATTTATAAATGTCATATGTATCTATAAAATTAGTGGATCACATTAAATAGTTCATATAATATTTATTTTATGATTTTTAAAACCATTTATTTGGTTTATCTCTTAATAAAATAATTACTACATCATTTTTGTATAATTATTTAATATGCTGATTTGTTGCATAAAAATTAAAAATAAAATCCTATGATTAAGATAAATCTATCAAATTTCACAATAACACATTTAATCGAATTTATCATATCTAAATCACAATATTTAAATTTATATATTTATTAAATTATGAAGGTGACAACTTTTCCATCACTTAAAATAAAATAATATAAGTGTCATAATCACTTTTTTAAGGCTCCAAACGGTTATATATTTGGTCATTGGATTATTACAGTGTATATATACACAACCAATAAGTTTTGGTCAGGTTTGTGGGCCTTTTAATGGGTATTATTATTTAAATAATAACTATATTACTTATTTCCCACTTAATAAATAATTTTTGTATCATTAATCTATCACCATTAATGACAATAATTTAATCCTTAAAAATTCTAAATAAATTATCATCATGTATATAATTTCATTAGATTTCTGGATACTATTCATGTTCGATGTTTTCTGATGTTTATCACTAAATTAAAATTATTATACTTATAAGATTTAAGAGAGTGACATGTTGTCACTTTCTTTGGTTTTAATAATAATTAAATTATGTTCATGGTCAAAAGTCCATAAAATGAATCTAATCCGACCCTTAGGTTATATGGGTCTACTTTTAGCCATCCAATAGAATTTTGGCATGTGTTAGGATAATTTTATAATATTATATTTACCCTTAATTACCCGATTTACATTTAAATATGTTAAATAAAATTTACCGTAGTTACTATTCATAATTCCCAAAAATAAAAAGTAGCTTATTAACATAATTTGGACCCACTGATTCCAAATATGGAATCCATTTTTCTAAATTCAATACACAAAAGTTGCAGAAATTAAATCAAAATTAATCCCGTTGTCGAAAGAAAACAGGTTTTTTTTAAAACATTGCAAAAATTGAATTGATTTAACCTACAAATTTAATGTAAAATCAATGCTAATGAGATAAATTATATTAAATGGTTAAAATATATTATATTTATACTTTAAAATCATTCAATATTATAATTTAACCATATAAATTATTGTGATGAAAAATTTTGTTTTTAATTAAAATATAGCGTGTTATTACTATTCATCAAAATATGAAATTTACCAGAATAATATGAAAAATTTATCCATAGTAAATTTTTATTTCATGATTCCAAATAAGAATATTATTTTGTCAAATTTAACTTATAAACATATCAAAAACTAGATTTAATGTGGGTGCGCCATCAAAAGGCGGCAAAACTGTATTTTTTGAAAAATACTTATTTTACCAGAAAAATTTATTTTGTTCATATACCATGTTCTAGAAATTGTGTAAGATGAATAATATTGTTATAAATTCAAATTTTAGTTAATACTATTCATAACTGCTAGTTCATAATAATATTATAATAATATATCGTTGTTTAGTAAAACCCGGTATTGCGTACAACACATGCTATCGAGGAAGGTCGTGATTGCGTGTAATGCAAGCCAAGTCAGGGTTGCATGTTGTGCAATAATCCTTCTTTGTTTCATATAACATAATCCAACCATATTTCATTTATACATTGAATATATATATATATATACTCAATGTTGCGTAAAATAACTATTATCAAAATTGTGTGTAACACGATCCAAGAATAGTGTTGCGTATACTGCAAGCTAATACGGTGTTGCTAATAGCGCAAGTTAATCTTGGTGTAGCATACAACACAAGAAATTAATGAAATTAAAATAATATTTTTCATAAAATCTCGGGTTGTTACAAGCTTGGTGATTTTCACTATCTGGTCCTCGTTTCAATAGACCAGTTCACAGCAGAGTACAGGCAGTTGACACCTTTATAATCTTATGAAAAAACAAAGACTTTTGGTTCAAACACTAACCTACTCAACTTAGTACGAAAATATGGTCACTCATGAATAGAAAAGAACGATTTTTGTATTCTGAAAAAACTTTCGATATATTATTCACAATTGCAATGGCATGCAATTGACATTATATGGATCGTCCCCTTCAGAAATAATAATCTTCGCAAAGAGACATTCTGAGACTATGTCGTTGCAGTAGATATGGAAATATAATTCACAACGTCAGCAGTAGCCAATTCACAGCAGTTCTTTGTTATAGAACAAGTGAATCTTTTATCACAATCCTTCCTTCTTAACAAACAGATCGTTGACACTCTTTTTGAACCAGCATATCAGTGTGTTTCAGTAGTCGCTATTTTTCCTTTTTTTATCAGAATAATAAAAAGATCACACACGATCAATAATATATATTTGATGTAGTTTCAAAAATCCCATATAAATAAAATAATGATAAGAACATTTCCTGCAAAATTAGATCCACAAAAGTCACCTTTTTTACTCGTGATATTCAAACATTTGAATTTACAGAATAGTCGTAACTTCCTTGAACACTCAGCATATAAATATCCTTTTTAATTCGATTATCAAATCATTGATGAAACAGTTTTGAATTATTCAAAATATTACTTTAAAATTAGCTTTAAATCTAGCTTGAAATCCTCCTAATAATCCGCATATTGACTGTTGCATAAAAACATCGACTTTCAATTCTCCCATGCCAAATGTAAGGTTAGGTTGAACTGTATGTGCCCTATGAATGTAATGTTGATGATGTTGACTTCAAACGTAAGGTTCAAAACGAAAGGATGATTCCAAATGTAGGGTTGGTCATCCATACTTTTATCTTCAACTTTCAAACAAATGGTAAAAGATCCATTAATTTACATGATCCATACTTTTCCAAGAATGTATGGTTGTTTAAAAAAGTAAGTTTGATAAACCATACTTTTGAGAAACAAACGTAACGTTTAATATTCATGAATGGTTCTCCTACAATATTTTTTTCTTTTCCCCAACGTAGGGGTTCTTCCTAACGTAGGGTTTTCCTTCCATACTTTGTCGATAACAGATTGTTTTTTGACCATAATGTTTCCTTATCTTAAAAATTATACATGGGTTTTATCCTTTCACAATGATTATCCATATAGGGTATGAACAATGTTTCCAGAACTCGCTCAAGAAGCTTCCGAATATGTAGCGCATGAATAGTGTTTCCAAAACATGCTAAATACGAATACTTTTGTAATAAATTTCTGTAATTTCAAGAGTAAAATAAATTCCTTCAAAATGATTAACAAATAAAATCATTAAAAATTAATTAAGGGTATTTGTGATCATCAAAATTATCATAAAGAGGTAGAGTAATAATATAAACTCCCCATTTAAATAACAATATTATGTATTATTGAAAACAACACTTGCTCAACAATCTCCTCCTTTTTTATTATCAGAAAACCCATAAAAAATAATTAATGAAATTTACTTAACTTAAAATTAATTACAAAATGTTTTGAAATGTTGAAAAGATAAATACAATATTAATGTCTCCCATTAATTTATCTTAGTTTTAATTTTTCCAATAAAAATAATTACTCCAACAAACTAAAAGATGTTATATTTATCCAAATTTGTCCCAGTAAAATAAAATGTTGTGTTTATCCAAATTTCTCCGAATTTTGTGATATCAAAAAAATGATAGAATATGGAATAGAAAATAGATTAATGTAGCACTGAACATAAGTAAATACTATTATTAATTGTTTATCAATATTTAAATATGGAGTACTGGACTATCAAAATAAAGAAATTAAAAACAAATAGAAAGAAATAGATTTTCATTTAAAATATGAAATAGATACAATGATGATAAACATAGGAATCAAGATTTGTTGTAGTGAATAGGTAGGGTTTTTCATCTCTATACTGTAGACTTGATTTCTGCTAACTATTCTCTCAACCTTTTCATTAATCCATCACCATGATGAATAATATGATCTCTGTCATCCTGATTCATATGAATATCTTCAATGAGATTGACTCTGAAAAACTCATGAAGCCTCTCTTCATTCTCCATTAACAAAGACAGCTTCTCTGTGATGTTTTCTAAGACATAGCAGTTTCCTAGCTCATTGGATATTAAATGATCAACTATGAATATCTGATTATCTAAGAGAATAGATAATGGAGAACTTTTGAACTGAAGATCTTGCATACTGTCATTCATTTTTCTCATTGCAGTTGTGATAGCTTGAGATCTTTTGATTAAATCAGGTGAAGTACCTGATACACTAGCCGCATTATTTCCAACATATGCAAATTTTGTCTCCAAAAATAACTTCTGTTTTGAGAAATCTGATTTCATAACCATTTTAGATTTCAATTTGGAAATAGAATTTAGCAGACCCTCTTTAAAAACGTCAACTTCTTGTCTTAAAACAATACTCTCCTTAAGCTTTTGAAATTTCAAATTTTTGTATGCTAAGGTTCTTCTCAGAGAATCATTCTTACTTTGCAGTTGAGATAACTTTCTATACAATTCATCAGCTTCCCTATTCCTTGAATCAGAAGCACCTTGTGCTTGATTTGAATTCCCAGGCTCTGTGTGATGTAGTAGTACTAAGGGTAATGATTCAGAATCAAATTTATCTTTCTCCTTGTTCTGAATAGGTTGATCCATAGATTTTTACACTATGTCCTTTCCAGAATCATCTATAGAAAAAATCCTCTTGAATATCATCTATTTGAGATTCAGAAGAATGCTCATCATGAACATCTGCAATATGTTTGTTTAATCGAATATCTAAAATGATATATTTTGGAGTTTCCTAAGGTCTAGCCACTTCCCCACTAGGCTCTTCCTCCTTTTTTTGTTGAAGTACAACAACAACATCAGCTACAGACTGTTGTTATGATCTCTCAACTACAATCCTTTCATGATCAGGATCTGTAACAATGACATTCTTTTCTTGAGGTTGTTCAACAAACATTTCTCTGAAAAAGCTGTAAGGGAGTAAATATTTTGTAGTTAAATAAGGGGAAGTAAGCTCCTAAGTCACAGATATTTTCCTCTAAGTTTGAAGTCCCTCTTGACTTCTTTCTTCCTCGGTTTCTTCCTCTTCAAATCTGATCCTCCTTGCCACAGTGTTGACTCTTGATTCAGCTTTTCCCTTGATAAACTTTACAAATTGATCATGATTACTCACTGATTCATCATCTGCTCCTACATGAATATGTTTTCCTTTGATAGTACTCCAAAATATCCAATCATTATTAATGTTACATCATTAAAGACATTACTGTGATGACAATGTACTCTGGCATCCACCAGTCTCACAATTTAATTATTAAGCAACATCTTGGAAATGAATTGACCAAAAGGATAAAAGTTCATTCAAGAATCACCCTGACAACAATATCTTAGTTATCTAACCATATACTAAGGAAAATTCAGTTTGACATCACAAAGAAAAATATACATTAAATACATATCGGGATATAATATCTTTTCCATCTTAGAAATCCTGGGTGAAATCCATGTTTTTTCACAAATTTGACCAAAATTTTCTGATCACGCTCAAATCCTGGATAAAAATATTCTTTACAGTCTTAATACCAAAGAGAAATGAAATTATTTCCTATGATTAATGAACAGAATCTACAATATTTTTCAAATCGAAATTAAAAACTCCCTCATGAGGACAGTTAAGAATCTGACCAATTTCTACTGACGAGATCGAGAAATCCCTATCCTCTATATTAGCCATCATATTGTCCTCGGTATGTCCCAGACTAAACTGTACAGATTTGAAAAAGTATCTATGTTCTACCTTATACAATAATTCTATATTTTCACTGTTGACCGTCTATTCAAGGTTCTGAAACGACAGTGCTTGTTTCAGTAGTAGACTTGTCTGAAATAACCAGTCGAGATCGATTACCTTTCCCTGTAAGATTTTTCTTCCTTAAGAGCATTTTCTCATGGTATTGCTTGTCTCGTCTTCACTTGATCTTTTAGTCCTTACCATATCTGGGAGAATCTCTGATGATTTGATGGTTAGGGTTTAAGTATAATTAAAATAAAGAATGACTATAGTAGAATAGAATTTTATTTAAGATCAAATAAACCTAACTCCCCCTTAATAAAATCAAACATTACAGTGGGAAGAGGTTTAGTAAAAATATCAGCTAATTGATTTTTAGTACATACAAATTCCAAAGATATATCCTTTTTAAGAACATAATCTCTTAGAATATGATTTCTGATATCAATATTCTTAGTTCTAGAATGATTAATAGGATTTTTTGAAATATTTATAGCCCTAGTATTATCACATAAAAATGTTGTATTATTAAAATTTAGTTGAATGTCCATAAGAGTTTTTTTCATCCACAACACCTGTGCACAACAATTGGAAGTAGAAACATACACTACCTCACCTGTTGATAGGGAAACTGAATGTTGTTTCTTACTTGACCATGACACTAATTATTTTCCAAAAAAGTGACAAGATCCTGAAGTGATTTTTTTATCTAATCTAGTACTCCCAAAGTCTTCATCTGAATATGAAATCAAATTAAAATCATATGTTTTGGGATAAATAAGTTATTGAAAAACATTTCCTTTTAAATATCTAAAAATTATTTTAACAACGGTTAAATGAGATTATTTAGGATTTGATTGAAATCATTCACAAAGACATACCGAATACATTATATGAGGCCTGCTAGAAGTAAGGTATAATAAACTACCAATCATGCCTCTATATAACATGCTGTCAACAAATTTTCTAGTTTCATCCAAATAAAGTTTTATATTAGTACATATAGGAGTTGTATATGTATTGATGTTTTCAAGTCTAAAATTCATCAACAAATCAGTAATGTATTTGCTTTGATTCAAAACATTTCCAAAATCTTTTTGATAAATTTTAAGTCTTAAAAATAAATGTAGTTCTCCCATCATACTACTTTAAATTATTTTTTCATTAACATTGAAAACTCATGAAAAATGTTTTTATTAGTTGATCCAAAAATTACATCATCAACATAAATTTGAACCAATAAAATAATAGATTTCACAATTTTCTTAAACATTTTTGGATCTTCCATTCCAACAGTAAAATGATTTTCTAAAAGAAAAGAGCTTAATATTTCATACCAAGCTCTAGGTTCTTGTTTAAGGCAATAGAGACCTTTAGTAATTTTAAAAACAGAATACGGTTTTTAAGAAATTTCAAAACTAGGAGGTTGCTCAACATAAACTTCCTCCATTAAATAACCATTTAAAAAGGCACAAATAATATCCGTCTGAAATAATTTAAAGTTCATATGAGATGAATAGTCAAAGGGGATTCTAATGGCTTCTAGTCTAGATACAGGTGTAAAGGTCTCATCATAATCTATACCTTCTTCATGATTGTATCCTTTGGCTACAAGTCTATCTTTATTTCTAGTTATTATTCCTTGATCATCTTTCTTATTTATAAAGACTCATTTGGTTCCTATCACTGGATAGTTCTGTGGTCTTTCAACTAATTCATAGACTTCATTTCTTTTGAACTGGTTTAATTCTTCATGCATTGATATCATCCAGCTTTCATCATCTAAAGATTCTTCTATAGTCTTGGGATCTATTTGGGATATAAAGGTAGAGAATTCTTCATGATTTCTTATATTTCTTCTAGTGTTTGTCTTGTATCTAAGTCAACTATTTTAGTTTCTAAATGGTGATTCATTATGGTTTTATTCTGTCTAGGGAACACACTTATAGTTTCTTTTAGTATCATGTTCTTCTGAACTAGACTAAATTTTATTTATATCTTTTTCAAAATCATTTTTCATGTTCACAAGCCACATGTTATCATTAGAGTCAGATTTATCCATTTGATCTGTCCTTTTCTCAAAGGGATCAGATTCATCAAATTTCACCTGAACTGATTATTCAACAATCCTTGACTTCTTGTTATTGATTATATAAGCATTGGAGGTAGCTAAATATATTATGAAAATTCCTTCATCAGATTTTGGATCAAACCTACCAAGATTATCCTTGGTGTTTATGATGTAAAATTTGAATCCAAAAACTTTAATGTAGTTAAATATAGGTTTTTTGTTATTCTAATGTTAATAGGTTGTCTTTTTTAAAAGAGGTCTAATTAAAACTATATTCATTACATATCATGTTGTGCTTACATCTTCTACCAAAAAGTAGGTAGGAAGGATGTATTCATTTAGCATAGTCCTAGCAATTTCTTGAATAGTCATATTTCTTCTTTCAACAATTCTATTCTGTTGAGTTTTTCTAGGTGCAAAGAAGGTGTGTTTAATACCCATATTTGAGCAGAAGGTATTAAATTCCTGATTCTCAAATTCTCCACCATGATCACATTATGATGAAATTATTTTAAAACCTTTTTCATTTTGAACAGATTTATAAAAACATTCAAATAAAGTAAAAGCATCATTTTTAAATTTCAAAAATAAAATCCATCTAAATCTAGAATAGTCATCAACTAAAACATATACATATAATTTACCAGCAATGATTTCTACTCTTGAAGGTACAAAAAAATCCATATGAATAAGTTCTATAGGTTTAGACGTAGCAATTTTCTTAACAGATTTTAAGGAAGATTTGTGTTTCTTGCCAAGTTGGCATGCATCACAGAATCTGTCACTTTCAAATTTGAGAATAGGAAAATGAGAAACTAAAGGTTTCTTAGATAACATATTTAAAATATATACCTTAAAATTTCCTTGTCTCTTATGCCAAATCCAGGATTAATTTATTTTAGCAGTTAAGAAACATTCTTGTTGTTTACACAAGGAATTTAAATCCAGGGTATACAAATTATCAGTTCTTGGTGCTCTAAATTTAAGCAATTTATTTTTAAAAACAGAACAAAATTTTTTAGAAAAATCCACAGCATAACCATCATCACATAGTTGAGAGATACATATCAGATTGTCTTTCAATTCTTGTACATAAAGTAGTTTCTTAATTGAGACATCTTATGGATCTCCAACTGTTCCAATACCAATAATTTTTTCTTTGTCATTGTCACCAAAAGTGACTAATCCTCCATCTTTTTGGATGAGTGTAGAGAAATTCAATGGGTTTACACTCATGTGTCTTGAGCAGCAACTGTCCATATACCATATGTCCTTTTTGTTCATGTGACCTGCTACCTATAAAGACATTTACACAGACTGCTTTGGTACCCATATTTTGTTGGGTCCAATAGTGTTAGCAAGCAAGGATCTGGGAATCCAGACTTTCATTGTTTTTATAATTTCACATGAGTCAAATAGATCATTTGATAAAAAATGTTTCTTAATGCCACTTATATGGGGTTGTCTTAAGAAACAGTTTTTAGAAATATGTCCCCATATTCCACAGTAATTACAATTTAGTCTTTTTGATAATGAAATAAAATAGTTTTGGTACAGCTTGAGTTTTTCACCTTTACTGCCATTTCAAAATCTCTCCTATTTAATGAAATTTTTCCCAAGGATTTTATTTAAAGTATTTTCTCCGTTATTAAAATCAAAGGGCTGTAGTTTTATAAGTTTCTAATTTAGTTTTCAGTGATTTTATCTTTGATTCATAATTTGTATTGTTATAATTAATTGAATCAAAATTTTCAGTTAACTCCTTATATTGTGTCAGCATTGTATCTCTTTCATCAGAAACAGATTTATGAATATTAATTAAAGACATATGCTTCTGAAATAGAGATTCATATCTTTATTCAATCATATTTGCATAAGGATGCATGATTTTCATTAGAGTAATTAGATTCAGAACTAGAGTTAGAAGAGTAGTAAGATTGTACCTCTTATATTTCTGCCATAAAAGACATGGTGGATTTCAGATTTGCTTCCTCTTATAAGTCTGATTGACATGTACTACTGGAGTCTTCAGATACACTCCATTTAGAATTTTTGGGCTTCTTGTCCTTATTGTCATAGTCATTTCTTTAGAAAAATTTATTTCATTTTTCTTATTTTAGCTGAGGACAATCAGGTCTAATCTGCCCCATTTTCTTGCATTCATAACTTCTGATTTCTTTGTTAGCTTTTTTAAAGGATTTTCTGAAGCCCTTATTCTTTCTATAAAATTTTATGAATTTTCATGATTGCTGAACAAATTACATATCAGAATTAGATAAATCAGAACTCTCTAACTTATCTTTTACATTTTTCTTCATCTTTATATTTTTGCTCTATGATGATGCTTTCAAGGAAGTATCATCTCTTTTGACAAGCACTATATGTTCATTAGCTTCATCTTCCATCTCAGCTTCATACATCATTAATGTTCCAATCATTTCTCTCATGGTTAAATCATTGACAGGTGTCGACTGTTTGATTATTGCAGAGATTCCATTATATTTTGTAGGTAGTACTCTTAATACTTTTAAGGCATGATCAGCTTGCTTAATTTGATCTCCCAAGGAAGTTATGTGATTGAAAATCTCTATCAATATTCCATTCATTTGAGTAATACTCTCACCTTCAACCATTCTGAATGTATCAAATTTAAGATTAGAAGTTTTGTATCTCATTTCCCTGATATTGTTAGTTCATTCGTAAGTAATAGAAATAGTTTGTAACATTTCATATGCTGTTGGGCATTGAGATACTCTGTTAAACACATCAGGTCCAAGACCACATATAATTTCTTTCATTTCCTTCAAGTTCATTTCATAATCTGCTTCAGTAGAAGCACTCCATGTTTCAGGTTTTTCTGGTATTTTATATGGAGTCAGAATCTTAGAATAGACTCTGTATCCAAGATTTTTCATATAGATAATCATTCGCAACATCCAACATCCATAGTTTTCTTCATTGAAGTATGGTGATCTGACCATAGACATTCCCTCTCTTTTATCAGTCATATTGCTCTATGTATAATCACATTCAACTCGTTAAAGCTTTATCAGAAATCACAACCTTTGATACCAATTGTTAGATCGGATTACACCAAATATACACAAGAGGGGGGGGGGAGAATTGTGTCTTTTCAAAAATATTTATGAGAGTGTGTTCTACCATTAACATTAATAAAATAAATTGATGCAGCGGAAATTTAAATAGTAGAAACACATGATTTATAGTTGTTCAGGGAACAGGAGAACCTTTTTCCACTCCACCAATGATCTATTCCACGAGCTTGGTGATTTTCACTATTTGGTCCTTGTTTCAACAGACCGGTTCATAACTCGGTACTGGCAGTTAACACCTTTACAATCCAAGGAAAAAACCAAATCCTTCTGGTTCAAACATGAACCTACTCAGCATAGTACAAGAAGCTGGTCACTCAATAATAGAAAAGAGAGATTTTTGTATTATGAAAAAACTTTCAAGATGTTCTTCAAAATTGCAACAGAATGCAATTGACAGTAGAAGGATCTTCGGCTTCAGAAAAAATAATCTTCGCAAAAGAGATGTTCTGAGTCGATCCCATTGTAGTAGATATATAGATATAATTCATATCTTCAGAAGTAGCAAATTCACAGTATATCTTTGTTGTAGAACAAATGAATCTTCTATCATGATCCTTACTTCTTAACAAACAGAGCTTTGATGCTCTTTTTGAACCAGCATATCAGTGTGGTTCAGTAGTCTCTATTTTTCATTTTTTTATCTTCAGAATAATAAAATGATCACACATGATCAATAATATATTTTTGATGCAGTTTCAAAATTCCCATATAAATAAAATAACGATTAGAACTTTTCCTGCAAAATTAGATCCACAAAAGTCATCTTTTAACTCACGATATTCAAACATTTGAATTTACAGAGTAGTCGTAACTTCCTTGAAGACTCAGCATTAAAATTTCCTTTTAATTAGATTATCATATCATTGATGAAACAGTATTGAATCAGTCAAAATCGTACATTAAAATCATCATTAAATCTAGCTTGAAATCCTCCTAATAATCAACATATTGACCATTGCATTAAAATATCGACCTTAAATTCTGTGATGCCAAATGTAAGGTTAGGTTGAAATGTATGCATCCCTTGAATGTAAGGTTGATGAAATTGCTTTCAAACATAATGTTCACAACGTAAGGTTGATTCCAAACATAGGTTTGGTCATCAATACTTTTCTCTTCATCTTTCAAAAATACGGTAAAAGATCCATACTTTTACTTGATCCATACTTTCCCAAGAATGTATGGTTGTTAACAAAGGTATGGTTGATGAACTATACTTCTGATAAACAAACGTAACATTTAATACTCACATGCGGTTCTCCTTCCATACTTTTCTAACATCCCAAACGTTGGGTTCCTTCCTAACATAGGGTTATTCTTCTATACATTTCCAATAATGTATGGTTGTTTAACCATACTTCTTCCTTATCACACAAATTATACATGGTTTTTATCTTTACTCTATGTTTATCCATGTAATGTATGAACAGTTTTTCTAGAACACGCTCAAACAGATTCCGAATAAGTAGCGCATGAATAGTGTTTCTAGAACACGCAAAATACGAATACTTTTGAAATAAATTTCTGTAATTTCAAGAGTAAAATTAATTCTTGAAAAATGATAAACAAATAAAAAAATTAAAAAATAATTACGGGTATTTGTGAGCATCAAAATTATCATAAAGAGATAGTGTAACAATATAAACCCCCCCTATAAATAACAATATTATGTATTGTTGAAAACAACACTTTTTCAACACTATAGAACAAGACAACTCACCTGGTTAAAGTACTACGAAGGAACCAAAAATATAAATCAGAAACATGGGATCTAGTGTTTGAAAAGAAGGAGAGGTACCATCACCTATTTTCTTTTTATTATATAAAATTAAAATTTCATGGATAAATTTCAAATGGAATAAAAAATGTAACATCCTAGTAATATTTTTTAAATGAAATATTTTTCTTTGATATATTATATTTCACTTAGTATTGAGTTTAAAAGAAATAAAGTATTCTATTAAAATGATAAAAACATTATATTATAGCAATTTAGTTGCATACTATGAATAGATTTTACCATGTAATGAAATATAATAATTTTTATTAAATAAACACAGACTTTTTATTAATGTAATATAATTATTCAAAAATATGTTTAGTTCAAAATAATAAATTTATTTATTTCAATGATAAAATAAATATAATTGAAATTGAAAACAATATAAATTTTATTATAAAAAATATTTTTCATTTTTTGAATCATAAAATAAAAATTATCTTTTGGGATTTTTTCGGAATTATTTAAAAAAGTAGATTTTTTTGTGAAAAATTGAATATACTATTTTTTTGAAATACCATCACACTTTTGAAATAATTATTATATGATCATGATTTAGAATTTATTATTCCTTAATATTGATCAAAATTTCTTTATTTATTGATATAAAACATATTTTTTTTCTTTTATAAACACATTATTAGAATTTTTTAAAACAACAATTTGGTCCTTAGATAACAGTTTTTATGATTTATTATTGTATCAAATTTAGATTTAATTTTTAAAAATTTTATAAAATAATTTTGTTGTACTAGATTGAAAATTTAGAATTATATGGTATAAAGAAGAAAATAAGGTTAATTTAATTTTTTGGATATAAAAAACATATCTTGGTAAGAAAAAGAGTTACTAGAGTATAGGTAAAATAACATGATCTATTAATGATAAATTTTAAAACCCTAAAATATCTAAAAACATCAAGATTAAATAGTTTTTTCAATATATAAGGACTATAAACACTATTCACAACATTATTTATCAACATAATTCATTTAAATTATTTCCAAATAAGTTTGGTTACCATAAAATACAAAATAATCATTATTTTATTACTTAAAACCACCCCTCCTCAAGTAAAAATACCACCAATAACCACCCCAACATATCAAAACATCTAGTAATGGAATATTTACAAATATATTTGTAACAATGTCATCCTCTCCCAATATACATGTTCTTTTTGTATCAAAAAATTTCAAATTCCATGTTTCCCAAGTGGTCTTTCAAGGAGGTGATATTCAAAATGCAACATTCTCAAATGACATCTTTCATTTTCATGCATTTTTCATCCTTATCCTGAACGATTTAATCCTCCAAAGGATAATAAAAATAGTGTAATAATTTTATTTAATTTTATATTTATAAATATATATATATATTCTATATATCCATTTTCTTATATTCTTTTTTCAATGAAATAAAACCATTGTACAAATTATGGTTGTAAACAGTCTCTTGGGATAATGAGTTTCTATTATCCATTACAACCATCAACTGATTTCATGTTATAGCTATTATATTAAAACAACATTGTAAAATGTATATATACCATAATTCATATTCTATTACTAATATACATGCATAATATTACACAAAATAAATCTAGTTGCAGATAGTGGGAAAAGATACCAAAATAATCTAATCATTTATGATTAAAGAGTTATCAATTGAATAATCCCCATGTTGCAAAAGTGTTATATAGGGATATTTTATCATAAATACTTTTATTAATACCATTTATTTTCACTTTTACTATAGTATTACCCTTCAAAAAGAATATCATTAATTATACACACACGTATTGACCATGAAAACATGAAATGGACAGTCCTCGAAATATGAAATGAACATTATCACTCATTAAAAATTCCATTAATGACCTTGATAAACGTATAATAAATAAAATAAATTTTGAAGAAGTTTTGAATTCATAAATTAATTAATCAAATTATATTATCTATAAAATTATTTTCATTTGAAGAACTCGTTCATAAATAAGACAAGGGATCTCTATAAACCTCCATAGTTCCATTGGATGACTCATTACCTCTTTTTGCATCAAATGAATGTGGGATTCATATTAAATAATTCTACCAAATTCTGTATACATTTCACTCACCAATATATGTTGGTGAATTAATAAATCATTAATGGGAAATAAATTTATGAAAAAGGATCATTTCTCATTTACATTGGATTCGAAAACACGACTAAATGGAACTTCTCTATTTCTTACACATTTTGAACTATAGATCATAAACTATTTAAAGAGTCATATATTTTCCAAAAATCAATAAATTTATCATTAAAAAAATTCTAGTTCTTTTGTTGTTTTATTAAAATACTGATTCATTTATCACCATCAATTTATAATTATTTTTTCCCTAAATTATATTTAATTAGAACATTTGAAAGATACATAAACACTATTTTTAATATTTTCACATTAGTTGGAATGAATTATTCATGATATATTCTTATATACCTATGATGAATGACTTGAAATAAATAAAATTCATTATTTCATAGATACCATTGTTATATTCTCTTGGGTTATGCCTTATGGAATGATTACATTGTTCATTTCATTCCATGAGTAACCGTACGATTTATTCATTATGTTTGGTTATTTTTGGGGAACTTATATAAATGATAATTTTATGATAGTTGTGATGGGATATCATCCCAATTAATAGGGTAATGTGCTTGTATCATGATCTGTATTGTATGGAATTGGGGAATAATCCAATTCCATTATAGAACTCTCTCTACCATGAGATATAGTCTTGTAAATTTCCCTTGAGTCATGATATATATTTCTTAATTATTTATATCATTTCATGAGAATATAATCCTATGTTATACATAATATTATTTTATAATATTATAAATGATCCATGATTATATTTTATCATGTTATGTTTTCATACTAATATGTTAGGCATCATTAACAGGTTTATCCCCCATACTAAGATTTTTAGATCATCCCTATTGTCAAATTATTATCATAGTTATCCTATAAAGATATAGGATGTCAAAGGAATTTATGATTAAATTATAGAGATTAATAAAATAATTATTTTTACTTTGATATTTTCTAATTATGTAATTAGTCATGAAAAGGCACTATAATTTTCAATCCTTAGATTGTATTTAATGTATAATTATGTGTAAAATCATGTAATATTATGTTTCAAATGATTTGGTCTATAGAGAATGTATGAATTGGATTTAAAAAATTATTAAATTAAAAGTTGTAAAAATTTATAAAAAAATAATTTATTGTTAACCATTTAATTAATTGTCAAAATAAAATCAATTTAAATTAAAAAAACCTTCAAAAAACTAGTTTAATGAATAAAAATATATTTTACATAAATATATTAAAAAACCACGACATTTAATGTAATATAATAAAATATAGATATTTTAGATTAAATTGTTTTTTATATTCTTCTTTTGTGAGTTCTTGATGACGGAAAATTATAAAAACAATTTTACACATAAAATTTGTAATTTCTGAAAAGTATTTTTTAAACATTATGTGAAATTATTTTAAATACATATATTGAATATTTTAGAGAATTTATCATTACTAATAAACATAAATTTTCAGTTAACATTGTAAGAATTATCTTTTGGGGATATATTGAGAATTTCCTCAGATAATATATTATAGATGAATAATGAAAAATAGTGGTTTTTATTACGAATTTTCATTTGTTTTAAATCATTCAAGAAAATAAAAAAATTTAGGTTGTTTTAGAAGAAAAAATAGTTAAATTATATAAATATATATATATTATTCCAATTTGGTTTATTTTTATCATATTAATTTACTATTTCTATATACAAACATTTAAATCTGTTGAACATTTTATATTTAAAAACCAGAGTTCTCTTTGTATCATTGGGGATAATATTATTATAAAATTCCCCAATTCTATGAGTGGTATATGAAAAAAGTAGATGAAATATTTAAAATCATCGAAATGTATACTATCAAATAAGTTAAAGATAATTTTTAACTGTAATGAATTTTAAAATCAATAAAATGTATTTATCTTGGTTAAGGTACAAATTGGTTTCACATAGAGTTAATCTAAAAACATAGGGGTTTAAAAATTAAAAAATCTTATCCAAGATAAATATTATATATATATATATATTTTTCTTTTTATCATAACATATTGATAATATACTTTTTTGGCCGTTTTTCAAGCATATATTAATGGTACATTATTTTATTTTCAAAAATTACAAGTGTACCACTCACCGCACTTATAAAAGGCCTCCCCAACTGTTATCTTATTCACATATAAAAATAAATATTTTTTTACCAATATCAAAAAAATAACCTCCTTAATTAACTCATCGCACACTATAATCCTTATTTTTTTAATCAATGCATCATAATAAGCTTTTTGGAATAAACCAAAAAACATGTCGGAATAAGAGGTAACATCCATAATCAAGCATTTTATTTTATTTCTTCCTCCACCTCCTTAAATTTTTATTAATCCATTATGATATAATATCATAATTATATTCTATATATTTTTATTTTGTTATGATCATTTAAATACCTATGTTCTTATCCTCTTCTATAAATTGGATTACAATATCTTTATTCAAGTGTACGGTGGACTACATCCTCATAAACTATTATTATTCATTTTCAATCACCACTTATCATTACTGGAAATAATGATAGATTAATTATTTATATTTTATATTAATTATATTATTATTCTTATTTAATCATTGTTTCACATGTTTCTTCTTACATTTTATTCCATGGGAATATAATAACATCGTTCGTGTGTGTAGAGAACTACCACATCATCATGTGATGTGATTTATACTATCTTTACATGGAAGGTATGAAATATTTTTCTAACGAAAATATGTAATACATATGACGTAAAAAATATTATTAAATTTAAATATATCATATACCATTTTTTATTCATTTTCATCTAGATAATGGAGACAATGTTCATGCGTATATACAGCCTACCATCCCTCGGAATGGTATATTTTAATTCATATTTATAACTTTTAAATATCACTATAAATACATGTGTAATGAATATATATGGAATTCATATCATTTAACAAGTTATAGATATGGTGTTTCCCTGAAAAATCTGAGAGACGAAAAATTAAAATTCAAATCACATTCGAAAAACAATGTAGTTATTGCATGAAAAGTGACTTTACCAGGGAGTTCTTACTAGAAGGTTTATAAAAAGGTCAAAAGTAAATAGTATATGGTATGAAATATATATTTAATTCTATAATATCTGTATAATAATATTTCATTTATTATACATGAGTTTCAAATGTGTATCATGGATGTCCTGAGTTGTAGTGTGTGATTTCCTTCTCACATTTATTTTTCGGTGACACAATAAATATTTACTATGTGCTTCATTATTCTAGTTTATATGCTTTACATGAATTTATATTATGGTTATTTTCCCTAATTTTTTGGGGATATAAATTTCTATTTGATTATTTCAACTTCATTTGTTTACTGGACAAAAGATATAAAATGTTACAACCGATTTTTTGTCACAAATTAGCTTCTTTGAGACATAAGTTATGTTCTTCACCTATCTTCTCCTATGAGTTGTTGAAACTACTCATTTTAAATATTTTATAATGTATATAATTATTTTAATTTTATTTTATTCTTATTTTTTGTTTTTTATTCATTTTTATTATGACTTAACGCTACCAATATTGATTTTCAAAGAAAATAACTTCCATAATGTTCTAGGAATATTCTGTTATAAAAAGAGTATTTTAAAATGGGAAGAATATATCACTCAGAAAATAATTGAAATTATTTTAAAAAAATACTTCATAATTTAATAGTATATAATTATAAATGTTTGCTTTTTCTATTTAAATAAGAATTTTTTTATTGTTTAAATGTTTCTCATCTAAAGAAATGATCCAAGTGATCTTTAAAAATAAATTTCCTTTAATGATATAATCCTATAATGTGAAATATTCTCTACTATGGATTATATTAGATGATACCATCCTTATTCCTTCACTGGATAGTTAATGTATATTTTTATTAAATTTTTATGAAACCCAAATAATTTTCTTGGGTTCTTCTATTGTGAATTGATGAAATTATTATGAAACCCATTTCCATTACATAGGTGTGTTGTGTTCCTGATTTTAAAGATATTTTGACAAACATTATATAGAATTAATTATATTAGCGGTGGGACCTATATATCTTTAAATGTTTTGGAAAAATTCTATATCTCATGAGATGATAATGGGAAACCAATTACTGGGCTTGATATGCTATGTAAAATAGGTATATCCTAACTGACTACTAGAAATATGTGCATCTAGATCCATAATGGGAAATATGCACTATTTACAATTCCACTATGTGGATTGTCATGGTAGTTTAACATGAAAAAACAAATGGTTTTCTATATTTACTATAGTTCCACAAATTAAATGAATGATATTAGGTATATTGTGTGATTTTTAATGATTTCTCAGTCTCATGGCCTATATATTCGGAAATTATAAATAATTTTTATTTGACACATATTTATGATATATGAAAAGTTGGGTATGAATATCCTATTTTTTCTTGATCACATACTATTATTAATATATTATTAATTCATATGATCATATATTGATATATCATATGTTTACCCTTGATGAGAATATTGAATCATCATTTCTTATGTTTCCTTCCTCAGGTAATAAATAATATTAATGTAGGGTATGAATAAGAGGTGTAATTTGTGAGAAGATCATAGTGGGATATATTTATTATCATTCATGAAATATCAATATTGTTCCTATAGTATCTAGATAAAACAAAATATTTTTATCATTGGGAATTCCTTAATGAAACGTATTAAATTTTTATTGAAACATAAGAAATATATATGTATAAAAGCCTCGTTCGTTGTAGTTGGTATCCAATGGAAGGTTATATTAACCATGGGAAACTACTATGAGAGATAATTATTGAAAATACAAGGGATATTTATAAATATATGTATATGTATTTCACTAATTATATATATGTGGATGAGTAAATGTATCGAAAAATCCTATTGAATTTTATTAAAGGATAGGGTTAGTTGTTTATAAGAAATGAAATTCATCTATACATAGTAAAAGTGGATTTATCTCTAGAATAGAGTTAGGTATGTGTAATTAAATATTAAAATGATTCATTGAGTAGGGGCCGGTCTTCACCTTGTTAACAATAATGGGCCTTACTACATAGTAAGATTGAAACTCTCAAGGGTAATATTTTGGAAAGTGAAAAACTATTTGTGGACCGTCACGATGGATTTAAATCATTAACAAGAATGAAATTGGATAAGAATATGGTTTCATACATTAAAAATAATCCTACATTATGAAGACAACATATAATGTATTTAAAGATAATGTGGTTTCCCACTATGAATATTGTTACTAACACTATTTTCATTCGTTTTAGTCTATGATGTAAACATCAACAAATTTGATCATTATTTAATGTAACACACAATGTGTTGATAAAAACCAAATTGGAGGAAAACTATAGTGATTGATATGGTCATTATTCCTAATAAACTATTATTATATATGTTTACCAATGTGAACATTATGTAAATCATAGACTCAAAATATTTTAAATGAATAATGATCATTGAGTGTTCAGGTGACGGAGATCAGAAAGGAGAGATGAATAATTTTTCTATATGATGAGAATGTGGGAAGAAGAACCAAAGTGTATGTCTCCATGGAATGGGAAGATGTTTATAGTGTGTATAATAGGAAACAAATAAATTAATTACAAAGAAAAAATGGCATGTATGGTTAATGCAGTAGATGGAAAAAATATTTTACAAATGATATCCTCGATAGATGTTTTTTTCAAATTTGGAATGTTTTTGAATTATGAATATTTATTTCCTAATGGGAATGATTGTAAAGAGAATCCATAAGGTGGTATGAGAAATGGTTATTCTAATGTAAATGTGGACAACAAATATTAGTTATTAAAGGTATGGATGTTCTATCAATAATTTTTAAGTTAAACTGAATAAAAATGATTAAATTAAGTTTGATGAATGTAAATACATTATTAATATTTCATACTGTAATAAAGAATAATTAAGTAAACAAGTTATAAATCCTAGTTAAGGGTTTCCAAATGAAGTGGGATGATTGATGTAATTATGTATTGGAAATAAATAATTATTTAATATTAATAATGAAATATATTTGTATTGTATTGTATATATTTTTATTCAAGTATTTTAAAAAATCTGATGAATGGTTCTGGTGAATAATACAATTGATCTAATCTAAAGATGATATTCTCATTAAGTTAACATCAGATTTAATATTATCCAGATGTAGAGAAAATGGTGATTAGTTACTATAATGAGATGATTGATATGAATATATTAAATTTTCTAGTATTGATGAAATTGGAACAAATTAATGATTTATGGAAATGGTGTGATTCATTATAACTGATCATTTTTGGATAATTATTTGATTTATGTAATATATTAAATAATTTTTCATTTTATTCAATGAATGGGGAAGTATGTTTAATTTTATTTTTTTAATTTTAATTGCTGCTATTACCCTTATTAAATAATATATATTACCAAGGTATCCACATGGTTTGTATGTGAATACACAGAGATACCAACTGATATTTCTAGGGCTAATTTTAAGTTTATTTGGGGATATTTACAGACCTTGTCAATAAATATTTAATTTTTGATGGTTTATAAGGTTACCATTTTTCGATTGGTGTTATTTGATCTTTGGATGATGTTTTAGTTATTAATATATTATTTCACTATAACAATATTTATGCATAACATGTGAAAAACAATTTTTTTTATAATAACTATTGATGAATTATAGAATTATTCTTCTTTTATGGATATTAATTATGGATTTATACATGATAAGTAAACTCTTAGAGTAATAGATAATGTGGAAATTGATCAAGGAACAAACAAAGTATTACATTATGACTATGAAATAGAATATAATCTTGTAAGTATATCTTCTTGTGAATATTATTGAACATTATAAAAATAATTGTGAAAGAAAATGTTATATTATTACCTCATTTATAATGATATTAATGAACATTTTACACCCCTTTATTTTTTGGTTTTTTGGTCTTGAACATTTTTCTGACCATGATCTATATCACTCTCAATAATCATTGTAATATTTTTTATGCATAGTATTTGATAATTTATAAAATTCTATGGACTAAACTTGTATATAAAATTAATTATTTGTTAACTAATTAATTATAAATGAAAATATATACTAGTTGATAATAATGGAAATCGTTTTCTAAAAAACTAATTCCATGAAAACAAACAAATTTTTCCTAAATAAATTAAATAAGACACTATTTGAATTATTGTATTGAATTTTATATAATTTATATTCAAAAAAATGTCTAACATTCTTCTTATGTGTTTTGTATCTAATAGAAAAAAATCATTTAATTTTAATCTTAAAAACATAATATTTCAATAAAAAAGTTTTTTTTAGTTTTGAAAAATTATTTTAAATTAAATATTTGAAACTTTTCTAAGATAAAAAAAGTTATAAATTTTTTCAATTCATATTATAGAAATTATATTAGGGTTCATTTTTTAGAATTTTTTATGTGGATACTTTTTTTCATGAATAACAAAAAATACTGGTTTTTATAAAGAACTATTATTCCATTTAACGATTTTCGAAACATCTAGATTTATTTAAGACTGTTTTAAAAGAAAATATTTTCCATTATTTATATTTTAGTATAATTTGTGTCAATTATATAAATTTAATTTTTAATTGCTTACAAATCATTTTTAACTTTTCAACATTTATTCATTGAAAACTTGTTTCTTAATACATTTGAGGAATTCATTTTAAATTAAATTTTATCAATTATTATAATGGAATTTAAAGAAAATGATCTCCATATTTTAAATCATAATAATTAATTTTATAAAATTAGTTAATATTATTTTTAACCATAATTAGTATTAATAATAATATTTATTTACCATTTTTATGGTTAAAATGGGCTTATTAAGGGTTAACATGAAAAAGATAATTGTTAAAAATGGCCCAAAAAATAAAAAAACCATTGTATTTCCCAAAATTAAAATTATGATATATAGTTTAGATAATGGAAACAAATTAGGATTTTCCATGTGGAAAACTAGGGTACAACATTTTTCCCCAAAATTAGAAGAATGCCACTCACATCACATATAAAAAATCCGCATTATCTCCTCTCATATTCACATATCCAATAACAATTTTCATCCAATTCCTATAAAAATAACATATATACATAAATTATATCATCCATGGATCCTTATTTTTGTCATAATTTCATAATATTAACTTATTTGGGGCATCTAAATGATTATTTCTCAAGATGAGATAATGACATTAAAAGAGAATTTTATTTTTTTGCTTCCTCCTCCTTATGATATTATTATTGAACCTTGATAAAATAATAACATGAATATATTAAATATTTTTAGATTTTTTTAGGGTACATTAAATACATAAATCCTTATCCAATACAATCAAATGTGTTAGAAAATCATTATTCATGTTTACATTTTACTACTGCATAGTGAATCGATGTTTTTAATTATATGTCAAAATATCTAATAGTAGAATATAATGATTTATGTATTTTTCATATATTATATTTATTATTTTATTAGTCTTATGTAATTATTATTTTAAATACTTTATATTAACATTCATTCCATGTGAAGATGATTACATGGCTTTTTTGTAGGGTACACTACCACCTTGTGGAGTGATATGATTCATTCAACAATTACATGGAAGGTAATGATTAAGGATTTCATGAATATATGTGATATTTTTGACATAAAAATTATCTTTGAATGTTAATATATTATTTATATTTTTTCTTTCATTTATAAAAATTTAATCACTTTTCAGGTTTACTTGTGGTATACCGTCTCCATGAATGATTTATTTCATTTTCTATATCATACTTTTATTAATATATTGAAATAAATTTATACTAAGTATATATTATTTTTATGTTATTTATAACATTCTATATAAGATATATCCAGGAACAATGTTAGAGAAAAAAAAACAAAAAATCAAATTATAAAAGAAAAATCATTTATTTGTATTCCAAAACATGACTTTAACATGGAATTGTAAAAAAACAATGGTTTTGTGTTAGGCTCCTTTTATGGTAAGGGATTTACTTCTCACATTTAAACTTATCTAAGATACATTCCAAATTACACCCATATTTATCTTATCTTGTTTATACATTGGGCATGAATGTTTTCAGGAATATTATCCATATATTTATAGTTATTTATTTATAAATACGAGGATATAACATTAATTTTGAAATTGATGAAAATGTCACAAAAGAGATTATATATTTTTTCTAAAAAATTAAATTCTTTGGGATATTAGATAAGTTATCTACATGTATTATTTATAAGGTGCATATATATCACCTCTGACTTGTTTTATCATAACTATATTTATTTTATGTATATTATAGGTTTGACGTAATGTTATTCTTTCATGGTGCTTAGGATACAATGTTATGAAATTGTTAAAAGATATATGTTACAATATCATGTTTTTTTATATCTGTTTTTAATTATGCATAAATTGAAGAAATATTATGATATATCTCAATTAAAAATCATGAAGTTTATTATTCACTAGTTTTTTCAATGTAATACATGATTCTTGTCATTTTGTTCTCATTATGTACTCAAAAAATGTTTTCAATAGAGTCTTTCTGTCTTTTTATAAACAATTCCAGTTTGGTTTTTAAGAAAAATATTAATGGAATCCTTGTTTTATTGTGTATATATAGAATGATATTTTCATTAATTATTAAAAGATCTTTATTTTAAAGATAAAATTATATGCATCCAATATTATTTTAAAATAAAAAAAATATATAATTTTTTTTAAATTTTATTTTTAAAATCTGATTTTAAAATTAAAAAGGTTATTTTCCTCAAGAAATGATATCAAATTGTTTTAATGATTAATTTAAAAGGTACCAATTTTATTTTTAAAGAAATTTATTTTGAAAAGTTGTTGTATATTAATTTTATTATTAAAAGTGGGATGTTTATATTCCAAAAAAATGTTCCATTTGATCTTTCTAAAAAAATTGAATCTAATATGACAATCCTTGATGTCACTTAAGCATTACTGGGGATAATATTCGATGATATAAACCTTATTATTTATCTATATGGTTAATTATTATATTGATTTTATGTTTATGAAACCCATTTAATTCTCATTTTTATATTATGGTGAATTAATGATATTTTTATAAAACATGTTTTCATTATAGGTGTTATGATTTTATGATATGGTTAGTTTTTTATGATATTATTTCACAACTAATTATGGTTATAATTTTTAGAAGGGTGGGACCTATATCTACCTCTAATTCATTTGGTAAATATTTATATATCCTGTGATAACAATGGAAAACAAATTGAAATGCATGATCCACTGTGGAAAAACATGTTTGATAATCATTTAATGGGAAAAAAGGGAATCTCTATTCAAAATGGGAAATAAGATATAATAAATTCTCTACATTGTTGAATTCCTTGGTAAATAACTGCGACTAATTAATTTGTTTTTTATATTTATTATAGTTCCATACATTTATGAAATTATTTTATGGTAATTTATTAATAAATGATTATTTCTCACTCTTATTGTACATGTTCTCTGAAACGATAATGCATTATTTCATGAATCATGGTTATGAACTGTAGAAGGTTGTGTATTAACATCCTATGTTATTTAAATGGACGAACTCCCTTATCACTATATTACTTATTTATATGATCATAAATTTATATCTTTTTTGTTTACCCTTATAGTGTTTCTAATATCAACCATTCTTATGTTTCCAACCTTATGTTATGAAGAATGATTTAGGTAGGGTATTTCTAATATGAGTACACTCTGAGATGACTTTTGTTGGAGGTGCGAAATATCTTCCATGAATTAATTATAATGTGTTTCTAGTCTCTAATGACACAAAACTATTATAGTCCTCGAGTGTGTGTTTATGATATGTACTGAATATAAATCTAAAGAGTTGTAATATTTATGCAAAAAATCCTGTATTTATATAGTTTGAATCATAGAAAATGTTTAGTGTACCATTGGAAAAATATGATTATAAAACATTTATGAAATCCCTTGTGATATTTCAATTGATATAACTATCAATGTCTCCAAGGTTAATTTTAAAGATGAGTAAATGTAAAATAAAATATAATAAAGTGTAGGTAATTGATAGATAAAGAGGTTTCCATGACATTACATCCCTATATAGATAATACATGAATATGTGGATCTAAAACAACGGTACAAAGGGGTAATAACATAAAAATGATTTCATTGATCTATACTCTATTGTCATATCATACATGAAAATAGTCATTTCAACAAACCAATGTTAACATACTTGGGGGATATGTTTTTTAGTTTCATAAACTTGTTACGAACAATCATATGGGAATTAAATAATTCCCATGAATGACATATGTTAAGACTCTCGTGTAACAAATTAAAAAAAATCAATGATTATGAAAACAAATAAATATAATTATTCATGACTATTTGGTTTACCTCTATTAATATTTTTAGTCACACTATTCTTTATAGTTTTTGTAAATGAAAGGAACTAGATATAAATGGACAACATTAAATGTGATAAACAACGTGTTCATGAGAAATGAAATGATATGATAATTGGAGTGTGATATAATGTGATTAATTCTAATAATTTATTTTGAAATATGATTACTATCATTCCCTTAACCAAATCATAGACTCTGCAAATAAAAGAAAGATATATTTCCTTGAGAGTTCAGGTGGTTTAGATGACATAAAAATGAATATTTAGCTTCTTATATGTTAATAATGTAGAAAGAATAAGCAAAGTGCATATCTTAGAGGAATGGAAATTTGTGTTTATTTTTGAAAAGAAGGACACAAATAATGTATTTATAGAGGAAAATGGAAATTTTTATTAATGAATTGTTTGAAAATAATGGTCTCTTTATTATATCATTTCTGATTGAATTTTTCAAAAATAAGATGTATGGGAATTATTTAAACTGATGTCCTAATGGTATATTATGATGAAGAACAGTTAATGGGTTGGGAAAATTTTTCGGTGATTGAAGAGTTTATGAATTATAATTCAGTATTTATTATATGGGAATCATGAAATTTAATTGGATTGTTTAGAATAATAGTTTCATCCACTATTTGATAAAATATGTGGAATTGTGTTGATCAACAAGAAAAGATACCTAATTGAAATGTATTATTTAATTATGAGAATAAAAAACTAAATAAGATCATGATCTTTTGAAAATGGTTTTTAGATTGAATAATGAGACTATTGAAATCAATAAAATTAATTTGATAGTATTGTTGACTATGTAATAGATAATTTTTTTTGGACAAAGTGGATTATGTTATTAATGATGGAGTTTAAAATTTTACTAGATTTTTTGAATATATTATATAATATATGTCTTTTTCAATGAATAAAGAAGTATGTATTGTTTCATTAAGGATGAATGATAATTTCGGTCATTTCCATTATTAAATAAAATATATTACTATGGTATAGAAATATTTGGAATGTGACAATAAAGATCTACATTTTGATATTTGGGGGAATAATGTTATGTTGATTTTTATAAATTTAGTTACCTTAATTATAAATATGGAAATCATGAAGGGTAATAAGTTACACCATTTATGTAATGTATTTTGTTTAATTTTTGATTGGGTTTTAATAATTATTTTATACATCATGAAATGAATATTAATGCATAACATGTGATAATAAATTTTTTAATAAAAACCATAGATATAATTATTAAATAATCTTTAATTTATGTATCTTATTGAGTTGTTTTGTGATGAAAAAATAAGCCCTTACAATACCATATAATTTTGATATTGATCAATGAACTACAAAAGGATGATATTTTACATATTAAATGGAATGAAATTATGACTGTATAACTTATAGAAAATATTATTGTACTGAATGAAAGGAGTCATGAAATAATATTTTTCACAATTACCATATTTTTTAATTATATCAATGACCTCTTTCACGTGACTTTTATATGTCTTTGATGTCATTAAAATTCTACTCACCATTTTCTTTATCGCACTCTATCAGTATTTGGGTCTTATTTTTATATTATATGTCCACGTTTTCACATTAAAACTATATTATCCTATGTTAGAAACATATTTTGTGTAAATCAAAATAAACTTATTTCATACCTTTTTATCTATTAAAGAGGAATTTTGCTTAACTGGTATTACAATTTTTATTTACCAAAATGGGATTTTGAAATGGTAAACCCTTGTTTAGTGTAATTTTCTCGACATGAGAGACATTAAAATGAAGCCCTAGGCCGAGTATTCACATGACCTCATGCGTGTCTCCCCATATGACATCAATTTTTGACTAGCAGCGAGGTTCTAATGAGTCACATTGGGAGACTATACCATATTAACCATAGTAAGACTCATCAAAACAAAATATAAATAGTGGAATTATATAATCAACTCATAAAAAAACTAGTCAAACATCTCCCAAACTTGGTTCAAACAATAATTCAACATTAACAATGTCATAGCATACTCGTTGTCCAATCTGAGAAAAACTAAATGTAAGGAAAACGCCCAAACCCCAAATGTGTCATGAATCTAAGTATTGAACCTTCTTTATGTCCATCCTGAGCCCAAGTCAATATCCTATGGCGGGGCCTTTTCACTTATCATGACCTACAACCATGTAGACTGCTTAGGTAACCAACAGCGGCCCGAGCATGCTATGGGTACAAAACATAGAAGACCATCACCCATAATGTCTAAAAATTATCCGGTATAATAGATTGTGAATGAATGTACAAATAAATGGTATGTAAACAAGGGAACTTTTTGGTACCATTCATTAACACGGTTCATTTAAATCATTCCAAGATGTTATCCTAATTTTATTTATTATCCCATATTTATTACATAATCCATTTTTAATACATTGAACGTTGGTTATGCATATATATTATCTATACAAGGGTCTAAGGAAATAAATAAAAATGCATAGGGAAAATAATTCCAGTCCCTCTCTCGATAGGGAGACACATTTTACATTAACACATTATCCTCACCTCAAAGCCTTAGTCTAGGTGTAATGAAATTATTAGTAGAATAGATCCCCCATCTACTTCCTTAACCCATGAATTTTTTGTGGAGTTTATAGAATCATTCTATCTAGACCCGTGGGTGTAGATACATAGGTCAATACCGCACTCTAACAATCCATGTTCACAATATTATTTATCTAATCACCCGAAACATAATATAACACAAACAAGGGTAAACAATGATATTGTACATCAAAATACATAACAAACAACATTGGAATTTATAATAATCCATAACCCATTAATAAATTTATCATTTACAATTCATATCTATTTATCAAAATTCCCATTCTCATGCGTTAACACTTTATGTTTTTTCAACAACCCCTATGTCTCATTCAAATTCAAAATTGGCCACACATTTACCCATTGATCCCATTTATCAATTCACAATCATTTACTCACTTAAGAATTTAATGTACATTTATCATATCTCATAACACAACCACTTATTACAGTCAACCATTAGTTTTACCAAAATTTCCTACATATTAACACATTCAACATACTCACATATTCCCTTATTACATAAAAATAACATACTTCTCATTTCAAATTCCACCATCCAATTATAAGTTCAAATTTTAATATAAAATAACCCACTTTTGAATTTCTAAAAAAATTCTATTAAACAATTGACATAATCCCTTGCAACCCATTTTTCAATATTCAAGACATGAAAAACTACCCCTTATTCATTATCACCCTTTAGATCACTGTTATAATTACATTTACATCTTAATCAAGAATTAAAACATGTTCTGCATGGGCTTTACACTTTATATGGAAATCATTCACTTAACCCTACCACTCCCTAGGTCGTAGATTTATAGTTTCACCAAATGGGAGGCCCTAAAATGGTAAAGTCCTCCCCTACACATCCCACGGGAATCCGAAGGGTTTTAATTAGTGACTTAGACACCCCTTTTGTCAAATACACCAATATAACCAAGAAAAAAAATAGGGAAAAAAATAACATAAGGTTCCACAAACAAATTTAAAATATAAAATTGGGATAATAATTGTAGGCCACCCTACCTATAATCCAGTGGTGAGATAATTCTTAGTCATGGCCTAGGATCTGGATTCAATCACCCTATGATTCCCCAAAAAAGGTTCCACTGGAATATCAGGGTTATATGTATTTAGATGAAGATAGAAGAAAATACACACCCTACTCCACAATAGATAAGTATGAGGAGTATTAGACATATAATGGGATTAAATATCCAACCAATGGCACCCAAAACTACCAAAAATTGAATGAGAACCACCCTTATGAAGAATTATTTGTCCATGATCGTCACTAGGGTTGCATGGGTGGAATGGAAGAGATTCCCAAGTTGGTGTTTAAAATCCCAGGATGGCATTTCTGTAATTTCCTCAAAAATACTGGTCCACAGGGTTTACCCACATAGTTTCATAGGGATTATTCATGGTCTTCTAAAACCTTGAGAAAAATGTTAAACATTCCCAGGAACTCCTTTTAATTCCTCATCATTATCCTATACCCCTGGAACACCGTCAATCCTTCACATAATCATAGGAAAACACTAATCGATCCAAAAAGAAGAGGTAAAACCAACCCTTAAAAACAAACCATATGAAATCCGGGATCTTACAACATTACCACCTTATAATGGCTCATCCTCCAGCAGCTCTTTTATGCATCACCAATATTCCAAAACTAGATGAAATTCCACCAGGACTTCCTATCCATTCTTATATTCCATGTTTCTGGTTTCACTTCCCAAAGCCCACTAAACATGGATCAATGGAACATTCTTGTCCCACAAGGCTTCCTCACTATAACAACAACATGAACCAAAAAATATTCAAGGATGAATCAACATCAACTATACCACACCACTAGAACATCACAATGAAACATAGCCAATAGTTCCTGAATCACTACACATGGAAACTTAAAACACCACATAACATAATCATGGAGGAACCAATCAACACCACATTGGTATAATCATATACACAACTCAAGACCCCAATCATTTGGCGTCCCTTTCATGCATTTTTTTCTCAACTCTAATGGTGACCAAACACAATATCTCCCAAAAGATATTGCATGGTCCTTTATTTCACACATCCCACCATTCATTGATTGACCACTATCAAGGAAAGGTCACCTAAATCTCAACTCAACATTCACATCAACTGACATCTTCCAACTCACCATGACCAAACATCAATAGGTGCTTTACACTTCATTGCCTTCCATTCGCACCATTGAAACCATTCAAGTAGACATTCTTACACAATAAATTCAAGGACTATGATCATATTGACCTAACTCAGGCACAAATTTATTTCTAAAAAGGAACCTTCCACTGCAACATAATCTCGATGGTGGGTCACTCTCACTACAATCATTCATATTTACCATATTATGTAAAACCACTACTGAATAGATTTTCCCAGAACACATGCCTTCCCCTGATGGTACGATACCCCTTTCTCACCTTACCAAGGTGCTTGTTGTATTAAATCCAATAATTTTAATCCCATGCACCCACTAAAGATCTTCGATGAATTTCATTCGAATTACGTCATCATGACATTCCATCCCTCCAGACCATCATCAGACTCCACCCACACAATAAAACAGTATCACATGGCCATGGTTCCCCCAAATTTATGATTTTCTAAAACAAACAAAAGAATAATTACCAGAGTCTAACCTCAATCATCATTGGTGTTATATAACCCAACCTATCTTTCCATAAAATGTTTTCATATCCAACCACACCCTTCAACATCTTTAGAAAAAATATCACAAGCTTTACATGGAACCATCATAGGCTTGAATCCAATACATGGATCATCATTCCCCAACAATGAGGCCCACATCACCTCTTTGAGGAACCTAAAATGTAGCTCACAAGTTCTTCATTGGCATCTTGGTGCCACTACATCATCTCGATGTTCTCCTCTCCATATCCAGGATTGAATTATCACTCCCCACATTAAGAGTGTAGTTACCATTCTTCTCTACAACATATTCCTACCACTCCATCATACATTCGATCACCAAGAAACCCAAAAAACAAGGACATGGCCATCTAGGTTTTTCAAAAAACAATAAAATAAAAATCGCCTAGTACTTGTTCATGGCTTCTGTAAACGGAACCCATGATGGTTTTCAAAATTCGGTCCATCCTGAGTACCTCACCAAAATCCGTCATGGGTGTACATCCGATCATCAATCCCCATGCATACCATTAACATGCACATAATCTCCCTGATGTCCATCATCTACCCAAAAAATTTCAAGTCTCTTGGTTTCAATCTAAATATTTTCAATGTAGCTGGAATGATATCAAGATATTGGTAAGCATCATCACTATTTGATGTATGCAATGAAGTTTTTAGAAAATCCACTTCATTAAATAAATTTCCAATGTCAATCGATGGGACACAATGAACTTATAAGGATCTCAAGCTCCCCTACCAAACTGATCTCATCAACACGTAACCACCAAAGCTCAGGTGTGATTTCCTACAAAGCCTATGCTAGCTACATGAACTTATCACCAAGTAGTTTGGAACCATCAAATCTTGTTGCACTTATCACTCACACATTTAAAGCTCTCCAGATGTGTCTCTGATAGCTAAAAATATATACACAATGGTCTAACACACTAATAAAACCCATGGTCTCTCACAAATCAGCCTTTATCTATGTGAATCCCATCTCCCACTTACAAACATAACCATGTGTCATTGTTATCCTTCCCCACAACCATGAGGAGGCCAATACAACTCACACAAAAACTAAAAAAATCATACAAACAAGTTCATCCATGTGATCACCCTCTCTTTTAGTGTATCCATCATGATTAATAATATAACCACACTTCATTCACCATTTTCTCTTATGCTGAAAAATGTCTTTAAGGCCTCCATTAACTAGCATCCAAACGGGTGAGTGAGGAATCCATTTGATAGAACCCTCCAAAACTAACCTTACCTATTATCACAAACACTAGGTTTACTTACGAATGATCTAGGTTTAACTACACCATCTACTAAAACATGGTGGTACATAGTATGCTTTGAAACCACCTCCAAAGAATCTCCCATGATTCACATTCCATGGTAACTACACCACTGGGATAACCACCCATGAGGTCACCCTTATAATTCTAGAAATATCATTGTGTAACCACAGTTGAGTGGTACCACCAGCCATCAACCTTCCAACTTATCCTAATAGGCCAAACCTGGACCATTAAACACTTTGAGATCCATTATCAATGTCCAAATCATCTACATGGGTGACGCACACCCAAAATCACTATGAACCATGTCTGGATTCTCCAATAGGTCACCTTGAATTTTTAATGATATCAACTCCCTAGTCTAGAGTCACTACCAGGGAAATCAATATTCCCTCTCTCAAAACAATTCATACCATGACATGAACAAATCATTGCTCATGCATGGAATTCTCACACTAGTTCCGATGCATTTTGTGCCTAGCACACAAAACAACCATTTACTCTAGGTTTCATACCAAAGATGAACACATTAATCATCAGTATTAGAAAAACACACATCCCGGTATTCAGAATGAAAATCATAAGGTCTCTACTTACAAGGTCACTAAGTCCTAGGAACCATTCTTAGGGTTTATAATGCACACTATATGGTCATGAATTATGAGGGTTTCCACAATCACATTACCATACAACACCTTGCAACCCAACAACCACGACCATGCCATGTATTTTTTTTAAACACACCAACTAGGCCATATCCTAACTAGAAAGGTCTCACAATTCAAATCCAATGTCCAAAACAAGGGCACTCTCACTACCTCAACCCACACATGTAAGGGTAAAAACGATGATATATAAGATACCCTCTTTTGGACTCAATCATTGTCATATTAAACTAATCATTCACTTGACGCTTTTAATAATAACCAACTTGTATTAACCATAGATGTAAAATAAATTATGTTAACAACCTTAAACAAACCATTCCTCATACTCTATAAAAATGGTCATCGTAATACTTGGAACACTTCCCTCTACAATTCCTACTACGGGTCATAGTCATAAAGGGGTAACCAATTTACTTAATCACAGTTCATTCATCAACACCTCTTCAAAAAAACTCCTCATTACAACATAGTACATTCCACATAGGCACATTTCTCATTTCACAACTTGTTACAATCATCATTTTAACTCATTTACAAATTTCAATAGGAAAAACTCATTAACATTTTTACTAACATTATCCAATATTTATCGTGGAGACATGGAATGAACCATTACAATTTATCACAACCAAAAATGTTAACCCAGTCATAAAATTTCAATATACGTGACATTATTAAAATATTCAATTGAATTGTTTTCATTGACCCACATACATTTCAGTTATTAGACACTATTTTATTAAAATTTATTATAGAAGTAAAATTAATTTTAGTCTATATTCCCCACAAACCCATCTTGTGGCAATGCCTATAATGGTGCATACCACCTATATCGCTAGGTGTCCAAAATGATGCAAGAATACACAACCTCATGCCATTCCAAAAATGAGAAAAATATCATTAATCTATAAAATCGAACAACATGTGAATCACCCCATGGTGAAATATCATTGAATTGTAACAACACACATTAAGAATAACAATTCCCTCCTAGTGTGAGTAGGGTTTTCCATCATACATGGTCAGTTAATCCCTTGAATGATCTCATTACCAAGTACTCACATATCCTAATATATGTACACCATCCTCAAATAGTATGATAATGAAATGAACTCTTCTCATAAAACTATGTAACCTACCTAACCCGAGATCCACTAAATCGGTGCCCTGAGCCAAGTAGTCACATGACCTCAAGCACAACTCCTATTATGGAAGAGGATGTCGACTAGTGTAAAGGGGTTAATGAGTCATGTGAGGATACTATACTCTCTATACCGGGGTTATCCATAGAATAAAACAGTATTAAAAGTAGAATAATATGAAAAACTGGTAAACATACATGTCAACCGTCTCCCACACTATGTACACATAATAATTCAACAGTAACATTGGCATGACAAACTAATAGCATAATGGGAGAAAAAAACCAAGAAAATCATCAAAACCCCTAGCAGGCCCTGAATGTATTTATGAAACCTTCTCCATGTACATCCTGACCTCAAAATAACATCCTAGGGTAGTGCCTTTTCCCTTGACCTGACCTCAAACACTAAAATCTACTTTGGTACACAATGACTGCCCGACCAGGGTGTGAGTACATAACTCAATAGGGAACCACCAAAAGTGTCTAAAAATTAATCAGTCTAATAGATAGTGCATGAAAGTAGAAATAAATGTTATTTAAATCCGAGAAAGTTCACATACCATTCATTAACCAAGTTCATTTAATTCATTCCTAGAATTTATCATAATTTCATTTCTTATAAAATCATTTTTACATAATCCATTTTTAACAAATTATCTTTGGGAAATGCATATATATCATCTGCACAAGGGTCTAAGGAAATCAATAACAATTCTTATGTAAAATAAGTCATGTCTTTATCTCAATAGGGATACTCATTTCACATCATTACATTATCCTCACCTTGGAGCCTTAGTCCAGTGAAATAATCTATTTATGGAATATAGCATTTGTCCCCTTCTATACACCATGCCATTTTTTATATTATAGAGCCTTAGTCTAACTCAACCAATGGGCATAGACCCCATGCCAATATACCACTCTACTAATCCATTTCCACAATCTTATTTATCAAATCACCTCTACCATTCCATAAGACAACCATGTATAAACAATTACTTGGTGAACACAATTCATAACAAATAACATGGGAATTAATAATATGTTATAACCCATTAATTAATTAACTATTTAAAATTCATATCGATTTAGCCAAATTTCCATTCTCATTTCATAACACATAAAGTGTATACAACAACTCGTATGCCTTATACATAAAGATCACTGACCATACGTGTTCCCATTTAGCTAATTTATCATTTCATAAGCATTTACCTAGTTATAAAATTTAGGTACATTTCTCATATCTCATAACATAACCACTAAATACATTCGACCATTAGGTTTAGAAAAATTTCCCATGTATTAAGCCATATAACATATTCATACTTTCCCTTGTTATATCCTATTTACATATTGCACATTTCTGATTACATTATCTTATTATAAGTTCACCATTTATATGAACTAACCCTATTATCATTTCTAACCTAATTTTGTTAAACAATTGGAATAATCACATTTGACCCAATTTCCCCATTATCATGTCATACCAAACAACCTCTAATGGCTTATCACCCTAGGAATATCGATTATCATTCAAATTAAAATTTAATAAACAAATATAACATGTTCTAAATGGGATTTAGAATCTAGTTATATATCCTTAAATTAACCCTACCACTCTATAGGTTTAGTATTTACAACTCACACCATGGGTGGCCCTAAAATGGTCAAGTCCTTATCTACGCATTCATAGGGGATTGTGAGGGTTTCAATTTGTCATATAAACATCCCCTTTTTTCATACAACCATATAGAACCAAGAACATAAATATGGAAGAAGAATAAAACAAGATTCTATACACAAATATAAATTAAAACAATGGGATAATACTTATAGACCAACTTCCTTGAATCTGATGATGAGATCACTCTAAATTGTGGCCTTTGATCCAGATTAAAACACCCATTAAATCCACAATCTATGTTCTATGAGAAAAAGTGGGTTTTAGGACTTCCAAAGAAGATGGATGAAACTACAAATTATTATCCCCAAAAGAGAATCAAGAGGAGCATCAAATATACTAGGGGAATTGATATACAACCTAAGAAAATACAAATGGTCAATAATTAAAGGAAAAACTACCCTTGGAAATCATGGTTCACCCAATCTCTTCACAAGGTTTGTAGGGAGAATAGAGTAGAATCCCAATATGGGGTTAAAAATATAGGGGTGGAATATTTCTAATTTCTTCCAAAATACTAGGCCACACAAATAATCTATAAGGTTTTCCAAACTGTTAGGAAACCATGCATGAGACCCTATCTGAATACACCCATTGGCACATTTTCCAGGGGATTCAACATAGATTTCTCTAACCATGCGCAAACCATGAAACATTCCCAAGAACTCCCTTTTCTTCCTCTTTCATGACCCAAACCCTTGGAACAGTACTAAGACATTACATAATCATGGGGATGCAATTATCTTGCCAAAAAAAGAGCTCAGACTATAACTTAAACAAAAACAAACCATAAGAAAATCAGATAAAAAATATTTACTGAGAAAATGATCAAATTATAATGATAGAATTTATTTTAGGGGATAAAATGTGTCACCCTACAATTGTGTGAAATATTTTATTTCAAACATGTGGCTTTTTTATGAAAAAAACTATGTTTAAACAAAAAATGACATAATTTGAAAATAATATTATTTCATATTTATTTTTCCAAAATAATTTTTAATAGTGGGTATAAAAATGTTTAACTATATTAAAAAAAATTGGGCATATCATGTATATAAATTTAATTCATTATTGAAAAATAAATTAGAAATTAAAATAAAAAATATTTTAATCAAAGTGATATTTTTTTTGTAAAAGTATTTTTAGGGATAAAAGATATTTTATATCAAAAAATTATAAATTTTTTTTACTAAATGATTTTAATAAAATAAATTAATTTTATATTCAATAGAATATAATAAATTCATCTTATATGTTTTCTATAGTAAAGATATGAATAAATAAAATTTGATGTATGAAAATATATTTTTATAAAAAGTAATTTTTCACCACTTGTGAAATTATTTGAAAACAATATTTTAACACATTTATAAAATTTATTTGATATATTAAATATCACTTTTTTAATTTTTTTTTCAAAATAATATTAGGGTGAATATTGTTATCATTTTAATAGAAGATAATTTTTTAGTTGAATAGTGAAAAATAAATTTTTTATTGTGAATTTTATTTTCTTTTAACTCATTATAAAAAAGTCCAATTTTTTAAATGATGTTAAAAAAACATTTATATTATATATATATATATATATATATATATTGGTTAAATTTATCATATGATGATATTTTTTATATTCAATTTTGATATAAAAACATTATAAACATCTGAGTATTTTTTGTTTGAAATCATATTTTATCATCATTTCATCTGGATAAATTTTAAATTATATTTTTCTATATGTGTGAATGAAAATATAAAAAATGGATTTCTTGTTTTTTATAAAAATAATTTATAATATTTAATAATATAATCATAATTTTTATAACAATGAATTCTAACAACAATAAATTTTATATATAATCGTTATGTTAAAAATGGGATTAATGAGGGTGAAACTAATAAGATAATATTTTAAAATGACCCAAAACATGTACGAAAACCAATTTATTGAAATATGATTACATTGTAATTATTAGAGTGGATAATGATCCTTTTTATTATTTTTTCATGTGTAAATGTATGCACAACATTTTCATTTCAAAAATTACAAGATCGACACTTACATCACTTATAATACATCTCTCCCTCTCATATCATCGTCAAACATCCAAAACCATTATTTTAGAAAATTTGTACCCAAATAAATTCCTTAATTAAATCCTCTCATCATTGAATCAATATTTTTTTCAGATATAAAACATGGAATCTGTTTGGTGTAAACCAAATGATGTTTTCTAATGTAGAGGTAATGTCTAAAATCAATGGTGTTATTTAACATTTTTCCACTACCTATATAAATTATTATTAAACACTGATGAAATAATAAAACTAGTATATTATGTATATTTATAAGTAATTATGATAAATTAATAACATAAATATTTATCCTCTTCCATAAATCGGGTGACAAAACTATCATTCATGTGTTTGGCAATCAATCACCTCGTGAAACGATGTTATTTTTTCTAAATCACCATATATAATGGATAGATATAATGATTTATTAATTTATTAAATATTATATCAATTATAATATTATTCCTATAGAATCATTACAACACATGTAATTCTTACTTTACTTTATATGGGAATACAAAAATGTTGTTCGTTTGTACAACTGACTTTCACCTTAGGGTGTGATGTGATTTGTTATCTAGTTAGATGGAATGTAATAATGATGGATTTAGTAAAAATATTTGATATATATGATGAAAAAGGTATTATCAAATTTTAATCAATTATTTACTTTTCCTTCCATCGGTAAAATGAAAACAATGGTCATGCGTATGAATGTTCTTTCGTCTCCATGAATGGGGTATTTCATTTTCTATCTCAATACATTATAGATGAATCCAAATAAATTTATAAAGAACATATAATATATTTATATATTCGTTTACATTTTTAAGATTATGGAACCATGACAAATATAAGAGGACCAATAATTACAAATTAAAACATAAATAAAAACAAAGTATTTACTTCCTAAAAAGTGACAATAACATGGAATTGGTAATAAATGGGTAATAATATGTCATAATTAATTCATATATAGTATTATATATATATATATATATATGAATGGTTCTTTAATAGATATATAATATATATTTTGGACTACATGTGTATTAATCATGTTTTAATCATCACAACATCATATATATTATATAAAGCCAATTAATCATGTGTAGTCTATCTCAAATCATATTCATAGATGATTAGTATCGTTATACATTATGTAAATATATCCAATATCTTAATTCATATACTCTCATTCTGATTACTATACACTATATTTGATTTAATTTATAATGATTTTTTTAATGAATTATAATGTCTAGTCTGATCTATGAATATCACTGCTTAAGTAAGAATATAGATATTTAGATAAGTCGAAGACTCCGTGAGTCTATCACGAGTTAGGTTTTTTTGGCAAAGGACCCAGACACTATGACTAGACTCCATTACTATCTTGACACCATGACTATCCAGACACTGTTACTATCCTGACACCATGAATTTCCAGACACCATGAATTTCCAGACACTTTGACTATCCAGACACCATCACGATACAGACAATGTAATTTTCCAGACACCGTGACTATCCACACACAGTGACCATCCAAACAGAGTGACGATCCAGACATTGTGACCATCTCGACAAAGTGACTATCCAGACATTGTGACCATCGAGACTCCATGACCATCCAGACACCGTGGCCATCCAGACACCATGGACATCTAGATACCATGACCATCCAAACACCATTTTCATGAAGACACCATTTTATGGAGGTATAGTTTATAGAAAAACTGTGCGAAATTTTATTAATGGTTGTGTTTTTTCCCAATTTTTTTTCTAATGGTCATATTTGAATATTATAAATGAACTGACATAATTAAGGTTTCATTATAGACATGTCATCAGATAATTCAAGGTACGAGGTGAACAATCATTTCTACCTTTCAGCTCTAACACACCTACTCATATAATAAAAGAGAAGTTTGTCCCAGAAAAAAAAGATACACATAGAGAGTGTAACAGAAACAACACACAATCTTTTCTAAGAAAAGAACTGACACATGGAACTAAAAATTCATGAAGAACACATGTTTCATTATTGAATCAACAAGATAGACACCATATATCAGAATATTTGATCACATATTCTCATTATCAATACCATGATGGATTCATGCCAGATATAGTTGTCTTATGATACTCTGTCTTCTATAAGAGAAATCGATTGCTGTATTTGATTCATCTAAGATGTCTAGATCTACATAGATTAACACTCATGGCACATCTATGTTTATCTATATACATCTGCTCTGTTGTTTACTATTTTCAACATTCAAGCAGTGTGTGTGTGTGTGTGCGCGCGTATAAAAACACTCATTGTCTCCTGCATTAAACTAAAGGATACAAGATAACCTTTATAAAACATCTTTTTAAACTTTTGTATACCCATAGATATGTGTGAAAGAGATTGTGTAACATATTTTTCATACCCATGAAGGACTGTAGAAGAGGTCATTTGACCTGAACTGTCTTGTGTACTATTTTAAATCCCGGTATAGGCTGTGTATCTAGTTTATTTATATAATATTCTTGGTGGAAGGTGATCACCAAGTGTAGTGGATTAGGTCTCGGCTTGAGACTGAAGAACTTATCTTATATTTGTTGTGATATCTATTTTAGTTGTCTCTAGTTTACTATTTAATTCAGAATTCACTAAATTTAAATTGATAGTCAATCTTGGAAAGATTTTATAATTGTATTTCCTTATTAGAATAGATTCAAATGTAATGTTAAGAACTAATATTAAGAATTCTGGGAATTAATCAATCTTCTAAGATGTTATTCAAACAGTCAAACATTCATAATAGTATAACCTTTACTAATTGGGATATATTTAACATTATTGGGGAACCCTATTATGAATACTTTTTAAACATAAATTTTGAATAGATAATCAATTCACCCCCCCCCCCTCTTGAGTACTCTACACCAACCAATATTTGGTATCAATTTATTGTTTCTAAAGGCTCTGTTTTTAATCCTATAAAATTGTGATTTTAAATGTAATATAATGATCTGTAAATTTTTCTGAATTCTAAATTTCTATCCCTTTTAATGTGTTTTTATATTATGGACAATAAATTGGAAGGTGTTGAAATAAACAAACCACATTTTTTTAATAGAACCAATTATGCTTAATGGAAAATCAAAATTGAAATGCATTTAAAAAGTATGAGCTTTCAAATATTTTCTTCAATTATAAATGAATATAATATTCCCTCTACTAATAGAATACCTTGGGTTGAACCTACCAAAAATTCCTACAATAACAATTGAAAAGTTATGAAAAGCCTTATACAGCTCCTTAGGAGATGAGGAATTTAATAGAATTTCTTCTTGTAAAACTGCCCATGATATTTGGGATACCTTATCTATTTCACGTGATGGAACATAAATTGTGAAAGAAATGAGAGTTAATACCTATACTATTAAATATGATTACATTAAAATGAATCCTAATGAGCCTATTTCTAACATGTATCTCTATTTCAACGAAATTTTCTACACAATGATATCTCTTAGAAGATAATTCACTACTAAATAATAGATCAGGAGAATTATCAGATGCCTACCTAAAAGATGGAGGGGATTCTCTGTCTCTATTAGAAAATCATGTGATATCAGAATGATACCTATAAAAGAACTCATTGGGAAATTGATGATGTATTAAGATGAGTTGAAATACAACAAGGAAGATGAGGATGAACCCAATAGAAAATCTGTTTCGTTCAAGACAACCAAATATAAAAAAAAGACAAATTAAAAGTTGATGTTCCTGTAGAATGTTCTATTAGTGAAAAATCATTAGCTAATAGTGATGAGGAGATGGATCAATTAGCCAGAAGGTTCAAGAGATTTTACGAGATGAAGAACTTTTTTGGAAATCCTATCTTGAAGGGAAAATATGATCACAATGGAAGTTGGAACAAATATTAGAAAAGAAGTGACACGTCTGATGAGATTTTCTACTATGAACGTACACGAGAAGGATATATCAAGGCTGAAAGTCTTAAAATCATGAAAAAAAGGACTACGAAGGGAATGATAGAAACTTTAAAAATGGCAATGAAAGCAACATGGAGTGCTTCTAAGGATAGTTCAAGTGACTCATAATCATCACATGATGGACATGTTAACAAATCTAGTATGTATTATATGAAAATAACATCCAATGTGACACTAAAATATCATGTAGACAATTTATACTATTCTGGATATGTGAGGGACTCTGAAAATATGTCTAATAAAGAAATGTTTGAATACTTTAATATTCTTGAAGATACATGTAGTGACCTAAAATATAAATACAAGTCATTGAAGAAAAAAATTCTCTTACCTAAATTATATAAAACTGAACTCACTGTAGAAAGGGAGAAAAATGATCAATTACACAAAGAGTACAATGAACAAAAAACATTATAATGAGCTATTGAAAAAGGATCTTAAAACATTTACAAATAGTAAAAAAACTCTTACTCAAAATCTAGGTAAACATATTACTCGTAAATATACTACATGAAATGGCTATCATCCTAGAAAAAGAAATTTTGGAAGAACTAATTTTCATTCAAAATATAGGACATACATCTTTACTCCTAGTTCTAGAAAATGTTCATCTAGTTCATGTTATGAAACACTTTCTACTATTTCATTCTTCTTTGGACCCATGCAAGTTTTTGTGAAAAAATATATTTTTATTTGACTATTTTGTATGAATGTTTATTAAAGGGTTCTTGTAAGATTATGTGGTACATGGATTGTGGGTGTTCAAGACACATGATAAGATAATACTCATGCTTCAATAATTTAATAAAAATTGATGGAGGACATGTCAATTTTGGTGACAATTCCAAAGGAAAGATTATTACCCATGTCCAAATCGGTAACTCTAATTGATTTTTTGGTTTTTAAAGTACTATTTCTTGATGGATTAAAATATTATCTTCATAGTATCTCAAATTTCTGTGATGATGGATTTCATGTTAAATTTTAGATTTATGCTTGCAATTTTTATAATTCTAAAGATGAATTAGTGTTTTCTGCATTAATAAATGAAAATTTTTACTCTGTTAACATGGATTATATAGATTCTAAAAATGATTTATGTTTATATGTGTTCCAGAAAGAGTTGTGGCTTTGTAATAGAAGACTAGGACACTATAATAGTCACTCTATTAAAAAGGAGACTAGAAAAGGCTTTGTCAACGACCTATCCAAGCATGATGTTCCAAATAGTAAAGTGTGTAATCCATGTAAAAACGGAATGCAACACAAAATTTAAATCAAACCAAAAAAAGATGTGTTAACATCTAAAACTCTTTAATTGGATCACATGGATTTCTTTGGGCCATATAGAGTTTCTAGAATAAATGGGAATCACTTTTTTTGTTCTTATAGATGAATTTTCAAGATATACTTGGAAATGCTTCCTGGATCACAAATGTGAAGTCTGCTCTAATTTTATTAAATAAACCAAACCTAGAGAATTGTAGTAGAAATAAAATTAAATCCCTAAGAAGTGATCATGTCCATGAGTTTGAAAATCCAGAATTCGAATTGTTTTTCTCACAAAATGACTATAGTAATAATTTATTTTACCCTAGAACACCTCAACTGAATGGAGTTGTAGAAAGAAGTAATAGAACCCTGAAAAATATTTCTAAAACCATGCTTAGTGAATATGACTTACATATTTACTTTTGGGTTGAATCTATTAATACAGCATGCTACATAATCAATAGAGTGTGGATTAGACCTATTCTTAAAAGTACTATTTATGATTTATGGAACAATAGAAAACACAAAGTTATCTACTTCAATGTTTTTGGTTTAATATTCTATATCATTTACAATAAGAACAACATTGAGAAAATTTCAACCAAGATTGATGATGGAATATTATTAGGATATTCAATTTCCAGTAAATCTTATAGAGTGTTCAAAAAAATATCTAAATGTGTAGATGAATTTGTGGATGTAAAATTTGATGAAACAGATCCACATGATCTTAAGACCACTCTAGATAACCTGGAGGATGATGTATCATATCTGGAAATTAATTCAAAATCCAAAAACCATCCTATTAAAGAGTCCATGAAAACTTCTAGTTCTACAAATTTCTTGGACACAAGTAACAATGATCCAGATCTAGTTGAAGAACCTGAAATCACTATTCCTTCTTTTTCTAGAGCTGTTAGAACTCTTAGGAACAATCCTTTAGATATTCTTATAAGATACATAGAAAAAGAAACGAAACTATAGATTCTCTTAGAAATTAGTCTGAACATCAAATCTTATTATCACAACATGAACCTAAATACATTAATGATGTTTTCAATGATGAATTTTGGGTGATGGATAAGTAAGATGAACTTAATCATTTTGAAAGGAACAATGTTGGGAAACTTGTTAAAAGATAGAAAGAAAAATTCACCATAGGAACTAAATGGGTGTTTAAAAATAATCGATGAATTTGGTAACATAGTTAGAAACAAGGAAAGATTGGTTTCCCATGGCTATTTTAAAGTAGAAGGAATTGACTATAAAGAGACATTTTCACCAATATCTAGGCATGAAGCCATTATAATAATGATTACTTATGTTGCACATTTGAATTTAAAACTATATCAAATGATTGTAAAAAGTGAATTTCTAACTGGTTATATAGCCGAGGTTGTATTTTTTGAGCAACCTCAGGATTTACAAACCCTAATTTTCCGAATCATATTATTATGTTATCAAAATAGTAATATGGTTAAAAAAATATCCCAGAGCTTGGAATGATAGATTACGTACCATTCTTATTTCCAAAGGTTTTATGAAAGGAATAGTCAATCCTCTCCTTTTCTAAAATGAATTTCCAATGATGTTTTCAAATATATGTTGATGACCATATCTTTCAATCATTGAAAAATCATTATGTGTTGATTTTTCAAAAAAAATGCAAAATGAATTTAAAATGAGTTTAATGTGTGAACTAAATTTCTTTCTTTGATTTAAAATCTTTCAAAATAATGATGGTATTATTTTCAATCAATGTAAATATACTAGTGACCTTCTAAAACATTTTTGATTGGATAGCAATAAAATTAGTGACACTTTAATGAGTACCACTTGTAAGATGGATCTAAATGAAGTTAAAAAATCTCTTGATCCCACCACTTACAGTGGAATGATTGGATGTTTACTCTACATAACAGCTATCCAACATAACATTATGTATATTGTGTGTATGTGTTCTCATTTTCTAGAAAATCCTAAGGAATCTCATTTAAATTTTGTTAAAAGAATGTATAAATACCTAAGGCATACATCTAATCTAGGATTTTTTTTCCTAGAGTAAAATCATAAAATTAGTTAGTTATTCTGATGATGACTTCAGTGGTTGTATGTTATATGGAAAATCACATCTCGAACATTTCACTTTTTTAGAAAGTCACTAGTATCATGTTGTAGTAAGAAATTGAATTATGATGCATTATCTATTGCAGAAGCTAAATACATAACTGTTGGTAGTATTTGGGCATAAATTTTGTGGATTAACCACACACAACTAGATTATGGATATCAATTCTATCATGTAACCAAAAATTGTGACAATAAAATTGATTTTAACATCTTGAAAATCATGTTTCACACTCTAGGACAAAACATATTGATGTAAGACATAAATTTTTGAGATATTATTATCAAAAAGGTTATATCACTTTGTAATTCATTACTACTAAATATCATCTTGCTTATAAATTCACCAAACCACTAAATTCTGAAAGAATATATTACATCAAACATGAATTATGTGTGATAAATCTTAAGTAGTTATCTTACTAATTCATATATTACTGTTTCATATCTTAATGTTTCACACTTTATCGTTTCACAAATCACTATCTTGAGATTATTGTTTAACTCTAACAGTTCAACAATTTTACTATCTCAAGACATAATATTTATTAGCAATGGTCTCACCATAAAAACCTTTTTACTATCTCAACATGGACACTTGTTAATATCTCACCATGAACACCTATTACTATCTTACCACGAGAGTCTGTTAATATCTCACTGTAAAGAAGCCTTATTGTTTTATTTGTACATTATATCACGTGTCGCTGAAATTATTTATTTTACCATTGTACTTTCTTGTGCTTTTTTTGTGACAATTGGTATACCTAAATGATAAAATAAAAGTAGTTTTAATATTTCTTCACTTGAGCTCTCTTTTCATCTCACAAACTGAAACCCTTCTTTAAACCTTCAACCCTTCTCTCACTCGAACCATTAGTGAATTCCCAAGATGAAACACCCTTTGTGGTCATCTCCTGAGAAATACAGTTCAAAAAAGGAGAGGAAAATCGCCCTGAAGGTAGCACCCGAGGGCCCTCTGAATTCAAACCTGGGGAACATAGTAGTGGTACCTAAAAAAGAGATTCTCTCAAAGAGGCCTTAGTCGAGTATGTCACTGGTTTTGAAAGTATTAACAGAGCAAGGATGGTTAGATTGGTTTACAAAAGGAGGATCGACCTATCTACACAAATTTAATTGCACAATTTTACTATTATGTAGAATTTTCTATTTATTCTAAATATGGCTATGATGTAAAAAGCTGAAAAAATGGCTATATATTCACATTGTCCATGAATTTATGGGCTGGATTCTATAGGATACCTAATGAAGGTATTTGTGAGGACTATCAATGAGGTCCTCCACCCCCATATGAGATTTTTGTTTTTAGATGCTTTGGGTAGCTTGACTAAAAATAATGCTAAGAGGAGAACCATAGATACTAAACTGGATGGAAAAACCATACATCCGTTTAAATTTATTCAGAATTTTATTAGCCCTAGAAAAAGTGATTTAACTATAGTTAGGTATCAGGATATATTCTTAAGGCATCTTATTAAAAACTGAAATACGATCAACCTTTTCAAATATGTTATTCACCATATGTGTGAATTGATCAAAACAACCTCCAAGTCAACCACCCTGTTTTATTCTAGGCATATTTCATCCATGCATCATGCCAAAGGTTTGGTTGGACCAAATGAATACGTTATCAAGGATTTTGAGTTTTTTCTCTCAAAATAAACAATAAATTGGATGCAATTTAGTTGGAATCCTTAGAGAAAAGCATGGGTGGAATAAAATGATAGAATTTATGAAAATTTCCATCAGATGGAACACCCTTCAAGACATAAATATTTTTTTGATTTAGGTTTAGAACTGGATGAATTTGTTGAATATCTTGATGGATAAGAAGAAGAAGAAGAGGATTGTGAACCTACAATACAAATTGTTCTGAATTAGATGGATAGTGAAACTATTCGTCATGACTTTACTGAAAAAGAAGTGACTATTCCTAAAAAATGTTTATTTGAAAGAACATAATTCATCAAAAGAATATTATGTTTCTATTGAAAGAGAAACAGAAATTGTAGGAGAATATATAGAAGGAGACCTATCTCTTGTATGAGAATATGTTAGTGAGAAACATGTAGAGGGACAAAATACTCTTAATGTTTTTATTTATGCTAAAGAGAGAAAAGACATAGCCCTTTCAGTTTGCTAGATAGGAAATGAATGGTGAAATCAGGGATGAAATAGTAGAAATATATCAAGGATCATAATCTCTCAGTCCTGAGAAGGATGCTCCTATTGAAGGGGAATAACCCCCCAGTCGAGAATCTATTGAAGTACCTAATCTACTAGATCCTAGGTCAGTGGATCCATGGTATAAATTTCCTAGTTAATTCAATGTGAATGAATCATTGGAAGTCATAGTCAATGGTCTTGTTCTATCTAATGTGTTTCAGTTGAAAATGACATCTACTCTTGAAGCTATCTCTATCAAAGTTCATGAGTCAGTCTTAGCTTCTATATTTGAGCCTTCACAAGAAACTTCACACATTGTGAATAAGGATGATCTGAAAGAATTTAGAGCTAGACTATTTTATGGGGTTGGAAAGCTCATGAATAAGTTACCCGCTATTGTAACCAATCTGAGTGAGGTAGATGCTACACTATTTTTGGAAAACGTTTTTTTTATAGATTCCACCCGAAATGGTTTTTGAGATTCAAGAAGTCAGAATTGAGAATAAACATCTTTGTGATGATGTAAAGACTCTAAGTGTTATGGTTGAAGATTTGCAGATAGTGTTAAACTCGAGACCAGAACCTGGTTCTCATCATGTTGATAATATTGTTACTCCGACCACATAGGAATTCGCCTTGCTGATTCAACCTCATCTAACCATTTTATCTGATAAACTAGCTGAAAGAAACAAGAAGATTGTTCACGAGATGCGTGAACATGTTATTGGATATAACAAGTTCACTGATGAGTATATAGGTTGCCTTTAGAAAGGTCTAAATCAACTGAAATCCTTTACCTCAGCTTTCATTGCTTCTCATACTACTGGGAAATTTTTTCATCCTTTTTTAGATAGTGATCTACTCAGAATAGTTATCAAAGAGAAACATCAATATATGATTATTGGATTTGATAAATAATCTCATTTTGAAGATATCAAGAATAGTGACAGTGTTCTTGATTTGTTGAGAATCCTTTCAAAGAATTCTAATGATGCATAATAACAAATTTCCCATAAAGTGGACTTCTACTTAAATTAGATATTATCTAAAAATGACATGAAAATTCATTTCAAGTACCATGTGGAAAATCTGAGGATTCCTCATTTTACTCGAGCTTTCAAAACTCATGTCAAAAAGATAACAAATTTCACTCATTTGTTGGAAAATTTTATTGATAACAATGATTATCTTGAAAAACCCATGCATTATGGCGGAGAGATCATTAATGATTTTATCATGCTCTTAAGGCCTTATCTTCATGTTCAGAGTAATTCCATTATTGCTCTTGTGGTTTCACCTCTGAGATCTGGTTTTCCTACTTTAACCATATTCATATCCTCTTCGTTTAATTTTGTAAGTCAGACCCTATGTCAGATAAGTCATGTAATCCTTGATAAATAGTTTTCTCGGTCTTCTACTTCCCCTACCTTGGCTCCTTATGTTTTTTAAGGAATCCCTTTCACTTTTCTATCACCTTGTTCACTCCCTTCCTCTACTTCAGTCTTTTTTCTATCGATTCTTCTTCTAGTGAAACTACTAAGGGCAAGGAAAAGACCAGCTAGTGATGAAGAATAGTGACTACTAACTCTTGATATGGATGTTGTTAAGATTATTTTTCTATTTACTATTTTTAATGAGTCATTTTTTATATTATTTCTTTGTGATCTTTTATTGACTATTTAATATTCAATTTTTTTATAATACCAAAAAGGGAGATATATGCCAATTAAAGAACGAATATAGAAATAAGTATTTTTTTGTACACTAGAGACATATGTATTGTCTCACTCTCATGATTTGTGATCATCAGGGGGATATTGTTTGATTCCTCATGTTTTAATCATGTTTTAATGATAACAGATAATATATATTCGTTAAAGCCTGTTAATCCTGTGTAATATATCTGAAATCATATGCACAGATGACTAGTATAGTTATACTTTATGTAAAGAAACCCAATATCTTAATTTCTATACATTTAGTATGGTTAAAATACACTATATTTTTTTTAAATTATAATAATTTATTTGATGAAAGGTTAAGTATAATCCATTCTATGAATATCACTACTTAAGTCTGAATACAGATATTTGGATAAGTCTGAGAGACCGTGATTCTTACAAAGGTTATTTTTTTCTAGAAAAGAACCCAAACAACATGACCATACATTGTGACCAGATGCCATGACCATACACCATGATCAGACATTGTGGCTGGACACCATGACCATCAAGACACCATAACAATCCAGACACCATGACTATCCAGACACCGTGAGAGTCAAGATATTGTGTTAATCCAGACACATTGATAATCCAGATACCGTGACCATCCAGATACCACGACTATCAAGACATTGTGACCATCAAGACACTGTGACCATCTAGACATTATAACCATCCAAAAACTATGACCATATAGACACCGTTTACAGAAAAACTGTGACACCATTTCTTAATATTTTTTTTCATTTCTCAATTTAATTTCTAACCATCATATTTGAAGCTTTTAAACACACTTACATAATTAATGTTTATATTTAGACTTGTCACCTAACAAAATGAGTTATGTGGTGCAGAATACAAGAAAAATGTAGGCTCTGACACTTTCACTCGAAGAATAAAAGAGAAGTGCGGCCCAAAAAAAAATTCACACTGAGGGAGTAACAAAAAGACACCATGAGATTTTCTAAGAAAACAATTGACACATGAAACTCAACATTATTGGAGAACACAAATAAGCATTGAAGAATCAACAAGCAGGACACCATAGATCAGAATTGTTGAGCACATCCTTGCATTTGCAATACCACGAAAACAAGATCCAAATCTAGCAGACTTATAATACTCTATTTTTCGAGAGAGGAATCGATTTATGCATATGTTTCATCTCAGAAGTCCAGAGCTGCATAAACTAACACTTAGAGCACTTTCAATCTTATCTCTATACTTCTTCTCTATTGTGTACTTTCTTTAGCATTCGAACAGTGTGTGTGTGTGTGTTTGTATAATAACACACACTGTATTTTTCATTAAACTGATGGATTGAAGATATCTTTTCTCAAACATCTTTTAACACTTTTGTATATCCAAGGATAAGTTTGGAATAGGATGTGAAACTTTTTGTTCATACCCACCAAAAACTGTGGATGAGGTTCTTAGACATAGATAGTCTTGTGTGCTGGTGTCAAGCCCGATACATGATGAGTATCTAGTTTATTTATATAGAAATTATGGTTGTAGTTGATCACTATGTGGAGTGGATTTGGACTCGTCTTAAGACATAAAAAATTGTTTTATATCTGTTGTGTTGTCTATTTTAGTTGTCTCTAGTTTAATGTTTAATTCATAATTCACTGAATTTACTTTCATAGTTAATCATAGAAAAAGTTATAATTGGATTTCCTTATTATAATATCTTCAAAAGTAATGTTAATAACCAATATTAATATTACTGAGAATTAATCAACCTTCTAAGATGTTATTTAAACAGTAAAACTTTCATAACTACATAGACTTGATTAACTTTGTTGTATTTAACATTATTGGAGAACTCGTTTAAGAATACATTTAAAATATAAATTTTCAACAGATACTCAATTCACCACCGTATGGATTATTCTAATCTGACCAACAATATTTAATTTTATTATATAGTATTTTCCAACATGTATGATAGATGTTCAGACTTATTGTAAGGCATTTCTTTCTTACATTTAATTTTTGTGATACAGGTCTCATGTTCAATAAATTTTTATTTTATGTGATTAATATTGTACAAATTAATCTATATTAATATTATTATTCATAAATATATTTTCATTTACATATCGATATTATGATACCACTTTTGTTTTGTTTCTAGTTCATATGTTACCAATACGGTAAAGGAGTTTTTATCTCAAATTACATTCATTGGGACATAAGTTATATTATGAACCTATATTATTATATGAGGTATATATACTTCCCTTTAACTTTTTATATCATAAATTATCAATTTTAATGTTAGTATATGTTTCATTTAATTGTATTATTTCATTGGGATTATTATTCACAGTTACATTGTTCAAAGAGTTACATGTGACAATCTCATCATCTATCGGTTTGGTTTTTATTATTCCCCAAATGATGAAATTTTGTGATATATATCTTTTGTATTTGATGTTTTTTATATTTTTGTTATATCAGAATAATATATTTATCCTCATTTTTTCTGTCTTTATGTACTTAAACTTTGAAAAGAATAATTTCTAGATAATGAGTCATTATTTCTCTCTGTGTTCAAAACACCTTTTCTCCAAAAAATATTTTCAAAAAATATTTTTCAAATGATTTAAAATTATTAAAATGATTATCTAAAGACAACTTTACCCATTATTTAGTTTTAATAATATAAATTTAATATAATCATCAAGATGTTTCCCTAACTACGGTCATTTTTCTTTTACAAAAAATGTAAAATAATATTTAATTTTACCTGTATGGAAAGAATATTATTTTTTCCATCCTAGAACAATTATTGCTTTAATGGTTAAATTATAATTTTTAATGTTCATTTTAAATGAAAATATTTTCCAATTGTTTTATAAATATTTTGTCAAAAAATTTAAAAAAATTAATGGATATTTTCCTTCAATTTTTTTAATGATTTTTAGTTCTTCAATTATTTGTTTTCATTGTTATTTTAAATGATAAAGATTTTGGAATGGTTTTGTATTTAAAAATTGTTTTTCAATGTGGAAGTAAGATATTGTTCGAGAAATATTCCATGCAATATTTCAAAGTTAATTTCCTTATAATATGACATATTTTTATGTTACATATGTATTATTGGTGATAATATTGATGGAAACCATATTCATTGTTTCTATACTTGGTTAATATTTATGTAGCTAAAATATTAATCAATACCATTTATTTATAATGGGATATGTTATGGTCAATTGGTACAATGATTATAAACCCCATTTTATTTATATTTTCTAAAATGGGACGATATGATGAATGTTTTATGAAATAATGGAACACATAATTATGGTTTTCTTTATAAGATGTATGGGAAAAATAATACCATCCAATGCATTTGTTAAAGAATTTTCACTCAGGAAATAAAAATAGAAATCTAATTGAAATTCATGATTCGATCTGGAAAATATGTGTGTCTTGATATATATTTAGAAATAGCAGTGTCCTAATCCAAAATGGGAAAAATGTGATAATTTACAATCCACTGTATTTATGTTTTTAGTAGATAACATTGTCATGTGAAATGGATTTCAATATTTATGATGGTTCGACAGTTTTATATGAATATTTTATCATTATTGACGGATTAATGATGATTTTCCACTCTAATAGAGAATATTATCTTAGATGGTAATGTTTTATACCAACAATCATGTATTTGATATATAGGGATTTGCGTATTAAGTTTTTATGTCATATCTATGTTAACATAACCTAATTATTATCCTATGATTTTATAAGATTATATATTATCATCTCTAATGTTTACACATACTTTTATTCAAATCTATCCCTTTCTTATTTTCCTTCCTAGGGATAGAATGAAATTTTAGGTAGTTTATTACAAAAGGAGTAATGTGTGAGAATATATTTTTGGGAGATAATGAAGATCTTTCTTGAAATATGAAGATTGTATTTCTAGTCTCCAAAAACAATAAAATATTATGTTCTTTTTGTGTGTATTTATGAACTTTAATAAATATTCAAATAAAGAGTTATGATATTTAATTATAAAATCCTATTATACTATATTCATAATAAGTGAGAACTAATGTTTCTAATTTATTTTAATTTTATAAGAGAATAACATCAATGTTGTTAATGATCATCCTCGTATTATTTTTTTAGCATGGGTTACTCCTTCCCCTACGTTATTATCTTAGAAATATTCTCATATCACATGTTTCAAAAAACATTAGCAAATTACTTCAATTAAATTTGATAATATACGTGCAACTGATTGCATTTATGTTCTTCAACCTGGTCTTTTTTCCAAACCATATCTCATTGGATGAAATTAGTAAATGTGTTCTAATTAAAAAATCGTTGAGTATCTATAAAATAACTGTAAATAATTCTCTCCAAAAATAATTTTTATGTTCCTTGATTTACTAAAGAGGTCATACACATGCTTATCAATATCATTTTTTTATTTAGTTATTTAATTGATTATTAATGTATATATATCACTATATTTATTGATATTAATATTTTTTTTAATATATTTATCTATATCTATATTTTAATATCCAGATATATGATTAGAATAAAATCATTTGAGGGTCAATAAAATTAGGTTATCAACACCATTATGGATGTTATTAATTATCTTTAATGGATATTATTTGCCATAAATAATATAAATACATGTTAAAAGTGTCAATGCTTTGAAAAAATAAATGAAGTATTTAAAACCATTAGTGTTTTTAAGGATCATCAAAAAATATATATTCAAATCTAGGCTTATTAGTGTTTATTACCACCATATTATGACACTTAATCACCACATTTATTTTTTATTGACATAAATTTTTTTGGTTATTTCAAATTTAAATTTTGGAAAATTTCTCAAATTATTATATTTAAAAATCATTTCAATATTCTATTTTCAAAAATAATAAATTATAATAAATTATTGATCATTCTCCAAATTATATTCCATAGAATAACTATTCAATTCATTAGAAGTTTAAAATATGTTAACATTTTTTTATCAATCCAATTTGATAAAGTTAAAAATAGTCCTCTTTGTTAAAAAATAATTCTTAGAGAGGATTACATAATACTTATTTTCCTAAAAATGATATCCACTCATGAGATTATTTCTTTAACCATCAATACAAATTACATCTCTATATTTAAACATCATTCAAAAACATTTTTTAATCCTAAATCATTTTATATTGAGTGTTATATTATTTATTGAATAAGAAAGACCATTGATTATACTTACAGATTCCTTTCATTATAGTTTTCATCATGTATTATACAAAACAATTGAATCATGTCCATTATATAATCCATTAACAACATGTTATACCACCTAAATAAAAAAATGTATACTATTTTATCCTCCTTTAGATAGATAAAGTGTTTACATTCCCCTTAAAATACATAAGTAGTTTAATGAGATAATGGTTGGAGGTGTTTCTAGATTGATCACACTACACATAATATTTTAGAAGAGTGTAAAAATGTTTGAAATTTGAAAATATTAATTAAACGATATATTCATTATTCTCATTAAAGGTATTCATTAATCTCACATTATTTGATTCCATATATTTATTGATGTAGTGACATATTGTTCAAACGTAGATATTCATAGATTCTATACACTCCAAAAAATAATATCATCTTTCAGTATATAATATACTAAGTTAGAAATGTGTTTCCTTAATATATCTACAATGGTTTTCCCTTTATTTTCAAGATCAATAAAAAAATTTAACTACCTCATCTATTGGAGAATCATGTTTTATCTATTAATTAATATAAGGATTCTAGTTGAAATCCTTATTCCTTTACACCTAATTGTTTTTATTATTTGAAGAACCATTACATGATGTTCCATTGGTATTTTCTCTATAAATTATTTATGTAATAACCTTAATACCATTAATATTGACACCTTAAATAATTTGAATTAAATATGAGTGTCTAAGTCAAAAAATCAAGGAATACTAGGAAAATGTCTTCAGAGTCTGACATAACTGTGTAGTTACCCTTATGTAGGTTGAGTCATTGCTTACTAACATTTATAGATTTTTTAACGTATATTTTCCATTTATTTAAGATAATCATGTGTCTATAATTAGGTAGGATGTATGGATATTTATTATATTACCACACCAATTTTCCATTATTTAATGTGGATAATTTAATGTAAGTTTCACATATACCTTTTTACAATATTCATATTCAATAAAAGATCCCAAATCCCTATTATTTGCACCCCCATACAGTCATGGATTTTACACTAACGATGACATTTTAAATTACAGGTGGTGTAAGGACATATTATTTGTAACCCATATTTTAATCTTCAGAAAAATACTCTTAGAATTAGATTATATTTAATCCTCCTAGAATTCAATTTTCTCTGAAAACATGAATGGTTCTTCTATTTTACTTTCTTTATAAGAAATATTATATACACTGTTTCCTTATTAAGTTACTATTATTATAAAATTTATATGTTATCACAATGGATCAAACATCATAATTTTAAAATTCCCCTTGTTTTACAGAATTTTGTTTCAGCTAAATTTTTTTTTCAAAATTTGGTAACCTTTGTTCATAATCTTCAAAGAATCATGTTTTGATATTATAAAGGCATCGACCTAACTAAATCATTAGTAAATGTATTATTTGGAATTTTCTATCAATATTTCCTCATCTATGGTTTCCTCTAAATGATTAGAAATATATATACTCCCAGATAATTTTTCATCAAATGATCTCATCCCTATTTATTGTTTCCACATCCGCCAATAATTTCATTGATCATAAAATCTCCAAACTAAAGGATTTATTTTTAACACAATTAGAAATGTATTCTAAATTCGTGATTTAAACTAAAATATCTAAAAACATACAGAATCCTCATAATTTTAAAAAAATTGGGTAGAATCACAAACATCACTTTTTTAATGATATACTCTAATAAAACGTTGCAACATCTTCATAATTTTTCAGACTTACTATAATTGTGAGGTTCCTCAACATCATTTAGTGTATCTCATTTTATTGAAGTTAACTCTTATTCTAAGCACACATCATTTTCTAGTACTAATAATCAATTTTTAAAAAAAAAATAATATATATTATTCTCTTAAAGAACCATTTATGGTATATGAATAAATATTCAGATCCACAAAACATTTATTCATACATTGGCTCTTTCTAGTCTTCCATTATTATTATATCCCACTATATACAAATAAGTCATAATATGCATTATTACTTATTGTGGACCCAACATCATATTTTATAATAATCATAGATTTTATATATTTTAGAATGAAGATTATTCATTAGTGACTTCAGGATTGTAATTCTTAGAAACTTCATGGAAACCCCTCATCTAGTTTCTTTATAAATAACCTCATTTCATGGTAATTTCATGTTAATCATCATATAATAAGGCTTTTCGGATCTCAATTTTTATATTTCTGAAATAATTATATATAAAAACATTAATGATAATGACTATATCCACATATTTTCTAGGATATAATATCTATAAACTCAATTGAAGTTCATCAAGTTCTCTTTTGTGTATCCATTACAGAGTTGTTGATCCTATCATAAAATTATTGTGATAATCACATTATCATCATACTATATGAAATTATTATATACATAAGGAAAAAATTACCTTTCACATTTCTTTTATAATATCATAGACAAAACATATATATATTTTCCTTCCATGGTCAATGAATATATCTTCCACTTAAGTCTTAAATAAGCATTCAAATCTCATATACAACATCTAGTCTTCCTTACCAGTTTTATCGGAGAAATTAAATTTTTATCTTTTTATGAAATATTTTATCCCCATCATCATTATAAGTAATTAAAAATATCTCAACACATATTTAATGATCATAATATCTTGGACATGAACTACTCATCTAACGTGGAATTATGATAATATATTTTCATATTGAAATATCATATGAACACTCTTTATATTTGTCAACCAATTTAATAATAGTGTTTCACCAACCTATGATAATCAAGATCATTCCAAAATGATTATATACTTATAGTATTAGGTTTTCAAATTTCATATTAACTCAATCTCAGGTTCATCATAACAAAAAAAATATTATAGTGGTTTGTATTCATTTATTAGTCGTCATGCAATTAATCATAATGAGAATTTTCATATTTTCCTATCATAACTCATCCCCATTCTCATTATACCTACATATACTCTTTCATTAAGTTTCAAAAAAAATTCCAATGACCATATAATTCTCTATTTTTTCATGTATATTTATACAATGACATGTTTTTAAGGATATACTATTCAGAAAACTCAACATCAAATGAACATTATACAACCATCATATTTTATAATTATATATATCACTAGCTTCGCATTATTTTGAAAATAATATATATCCACTTCATTCACATAAATATCTAATAATATAATTTTTTATCAGGATTCCTCCACATATTTATTGTCTAAAATTTACAATATATTGAACTAATTCTCATTATTTTACATGCACTTCCCTTCAAGATATTTTTTTCATATTATGAAGCCATTATTAAAAATATTTGTATTATTTCATGTACCTAACTATTTTCCTCAGTTAAATAACAGTCACATCCCTTATATATGTTTTGAGTTACTTCTCCATTTAATGGTTATCATTAATTTCACATCTTACTATATATTACATAACAACCTCTATTATATCATGAAATCATTACATGGAATCTCATAAAGATTCCTATAAATTAATGAATGAATGCATGCATTTACATTAAAATATTTTCATTTGATGTAAAATAGTAATTTAATATGATTCAATTTTTCTGGGAAGTGAATTCAAATTATATTAGATGTATACATTCATCTAATAATGTTCATTTAAATCAATCACTTGATTCCTTATTTTATGTATCTCTACATCCAAGAAGCTTCTTTAACATGAAAATAATTTGACAGTGATACAATATGATTTGAAACTTTTCATGAATAACAATATGTCGTGTGTAATCATTCATCCGGTTTATGGATGCTTATAAATATAAATAATTTGATATATTTCACAATCATCTTTCAAAAAAATTTACTCCGTTTCCTTCCTAACTACCACTGACAAGATACTTCCAAAATTAAATGAATTTATTTATTCTTCCTTAAGTGTCAGATTTTATATGTATAATATGTATTTATGGTCCTCCTCCATCTAATCGTTTAACAAATCAATGAGTTTGAAATTAAAATAGATTTATTTTGAACATGTGGTAAACTATCTTTCAAATCAACAATATGTAACTATACAAACAACATACACATTGACTTTACAAAAAAAATATAAATATTTATTTAAATATATCATCGACATCCAAGTATGGTTACTCATATATCAACTTTATAATTTTTGTAAATAATAAAATTCCTCTTAAATTCAATGAGTTTCATATCCCACTTATTGTGAAAATAATTAAACATATACTCTATGTGGGATCAATTTTATCTCATCCATAATGACCATATTTTGAAAACAATTTTTGAAATATTTAGGTGAGGGAGGAACATTCTTCACAATTTTACATTTGCTTCTCTTTTATTCTATTTAACGGAATGGAAAATATAAATTCATTTTGTGATGGAGAACAAAACATTTCTAAAAAAATAGGTCACCAGTTAACCAGATAAATGCTTGTGTGAGCAATTTTTAGTGTAGAAAAAAAATGTTTCTTTATAAATGATATTAGTTTTGCACTCAAAATTTACCAACAAATTCCAATTATTGAAAAAATAATTTTTTAGGTTTATGTTCATAGGTTTTTTATTCAAATTCCTTTCATATATCAATCTCAACATAAAAATCAAAGAAAGTCATGAATAACATTTAATGGTTTCCCATATTAATGATATTTCCCTTAACCATGAAAAAATTAATTAATATTAAATTTTAAACATTATTTTATTTATTTGATAATGGAATAGTATAGATAACATACCCTATACATGAATGAACATTCATTTTTAATGTTTTTTTTATTTTCATATCATCTTTATAATTATCTTGAGAATTATAATCCATGTAATTCAAATTTTTAAATTAATATATTTTCATCATCTTGTTCCTCAGTAATTTTATTTTCTCATTTTTTTTTCCTTGTTTAAAATAAGTTTGTTCTTTGGAAGCAATAGATTTCTCTTAGGGGGAAATTATCCACAGATTTCATCACCTTCAATTCCAATTTTCCATAAGAATGATCAAAACATATTGGGGGTATATATTGGTGCTTAATTTTTAAATGTATTTATATGAATAATACTAAGATAGAGTTTTCAAACTTAACACTTTCATAACTTCATATCCCTTTATCATTAGAATTTAACCTAAGGGTTTCCAATAATTAATCGTCATTGGTAGTAAGAATTTTGCCCCATTATTTTATTATTTACATTGGGTAATGATTTATTTTTAGCATCCTATATGATGAAATAAAAAAAATTATATACTTTTACATCTGATATCGTTTATTCCGCAATCTATTCTTTCATAATGATAATAAAACCCATTATATTTTTCTAAATTTTAATTCATGTATCATTTCATCCGATAAAAAAAACATTTTAATTTCCATGTCATAGATGTATATGTTTTAATACATTTCCTATATGACTAATTATGACACAAATTATTCATGAGTGTGGATGTAATACATACACCTTCAAAAAAACATATTATCTTTTTTTTATGTTAACCATAAAATGTTTCTAATTGATAACATTATCTTCTCTACCATAGATGTCTTTAAAAACTATTTTAACCATATGTCTTTCTATTATTGAATAAATATAATTTTGGTTCTTTCATTAATTAAGATGAGAATTCATGTGATTTTTATTAAATTCCATGATGTTTTCTTAACATTTATATTAGATAAAAAATTACTTTTGAATGGAATATCTCATTAATTTTATCTTGGGAGATTTTTTTGTAACTTCCTTTTCATTAATACTTAAGGTAGATTTCAATGTTATCTTCCATTCCAATCCATTTATAGTCACTTCCCTCCATTAATTATCTTATAATGAGATTTTCTTAGTATTGGTATACCATAAGCCCCTAACAAAATAATGACAAATTCAATATACTGAAATTTATTTTCATGATATTAAAATTTATTATATAAAAAAATATTTTCTCTTCGTTCAAGAACTCTGATTTTAAATAGATGGGTTTCTAAAAAAATTGATTGACTAGCCATAAATTTTAGACATCTCTTTTTTCTATCTACTATGATATTATTCCAAAATATAAATATATTAATATCAAAAAATTCCACAAAACAATTAATTGAAAAAAAGCTAATCTTCATTCCTTTAGATTAAATTTTGTTGGTAGATGGAGTTCCAGGATCTTCTTCTTTAGGAACAAAAAAAGTAAAGTTTAACTATTTATTACTTATTCCTCCATTTTCAAAAACGTATTAGAAAATTAAACAATTAATATTTTCAAATTTTTTGTTAAACTATATTAATTTATATAAATAGTAATATACTACTTTAAAATTTAAATTGTATCCCTATATAGACAGTATGTGAAGATTCATCATTAGTAGCCTGAATTTTTCTCATATTTATGTCGGTATTTGTAAATTTTAAATTTAATGAGATTTACTATTATTTAAGATAGTTTTCACTATGTAAATTTCCATCCAACAATGTCCAAATATTTTATTCATGAAACATCTTGTCACTCTATAATGATTATCCATGCTCTTTTATTCTTCGACATTGAATATGAAATTTATATTTATTATCATCAATAGAATATTTTAATCCTTGGAAAAGTTTATCGAAAGCTCTATTAAATATTTTATTCTCACACAAAAACATAAAAAATTATTTTTCATTAACATTAAAATTTTCCAGTGAATATAATAAAATTTCATCCTTTCCATCGGTGAGTCTAGTTATATTTTTATGTTCTATTATTTTATTAACCAATTCTTCATCAATTACATTTATTTCCTTTTTGACTATTGATTTCTCATAATATTTTTTTCTAATTAATAAAAATATATAAGCGATATCATCACATGGGATATTATTTATCATCTCATTAACATCAGTCAAAAGTTCATCAAATGATAAAATATATTGAAACTCATCATAGTTATAATAAGTTTATTCATAAAGTGTATTTATGATTTATTTTTTAGTGAAAATAACTCTCAATTTACATTATTTTTATAATGAATCCACCTTATATATAAATTTAGAGATTATCATTAACGAAATCTAAATTTTAATTTTATTTTGTTTTATTAGTTTTTCACCCAAAACACTAGTTTTTTCACTAACATTAGTATGTTATATTTTCTTTAACTCATAAATAATATCACTAACCTCAAAAAAATTATTTCAATAACTTCTTGAAATTTTTTGTTCATATAAATTAGATAAAAAGATAGGAATAATAACCTATAGATCTAATTAGTGGGATCCCAAAAAATGATACCAATTTCAAGGGATAAAAGAAAAATGTAGTAACACTGATATGGGGAGTGCATCAAGGGTAACAAATTTTTGTTGATTTAGTTTAACATATATGTTTTCTTTTCTATTATGAATGAACCTTTGCTATCGTTAATGATGTAGTAATAATAATTATTTTACATCACCAATTTTACTTAATTGAATTACATAAAGAGATTTAAACATCACACAATGAGTTTTTAGGATTAGTCCACAACGTGAGATCCTACTCTCTAGATAATAATCACCTTAAATTATTTGAACATTAGATCCTTTTATAATTCATTAATTTTAATAATTTGGTATTCTCACTTGAGTTTTATTATCTGGTACACATTTAGGTGGACTCAGTATTAGACAGTAATTATACACTTCTGTTATTGGTAAGAAAAATCACCTCATTCTCTTATAAGTTCAAGATTAATCTTCCAACCATGTATAATTTCATGAAAATGATTTTTCTTCTGTAAATCAATCCATATTGTCATCAGTTGATAAAGAATGTAATCACATCTTCAATGATACTTAGTAATGTTAATCATGATATTTGTTGTATAAGTATACTTGGATGTAACTAATCAAGAGATGTCCAACATATACTTCAAATATTGTTAAATTTATTCAATCTATTCAATATGTCATATTCCAGAAAACTAAAGCACAAAATTTCCTTAAATGGTGACATTTTAATAGAATTCTCAGCAAATAAATGGCATATTATTCATTTTTCCATCAATATTTCTTCCACTCTAGTCTTCCTCAGGCATGAATGCCTGATCAACATAGGCTAGTCATCCTTACTAAAATTATCATTAAAGAATAGTTTTAATATAACCATATACTACTCTAATTGAATCATAAAATGGGATATTTCAAAAAACCTCAATTTTTTTGTTTAATTTGAAATTTTATAATATCAATACATATTGAAGTATTATTGAAACACACTTTGTAATTAAGAACCAATTTCATTGGGATATTTTAATTGTTTTTTATTCACATAAAAATAGAATGTTCCCCTATTATTTATTTTAGAAGATTTTCAAATTTTAAGTTCTATTAATATCATGATTATTGTTAACTATTATTTGGATTATTTGTCGTCAGTATATAGTGATCATTTAACATACATGAGTATTATTTCTTCTTGGAATCATGCCTATCTCTTTATGATGATCTTTTTCTTAGCATCAACATGTCTGATCAGTTTAATAAAATATCAATGTATACACGACTTCTCTATTTATAGTTTCACAACACCATTATAAAGATAGATATTTTAGTGAAATTTCAATTTGAAACCAAATATTTAGTTTAATATTTTACAACTCTGACCTCTTATATTTCTATATATCATTAACATCAAATTTTGACAAATCTCATTTAATGTGCACACAATAACATAAATACATGATATGTAGATTCATGTCATCAAATATGATCAACTAATATAATTTCATAAGCATACTAGCTATCGAAAAACTTCTAATAATATAATATGTGCTACACTTTTTTAAATCAAATTTTTTCTGTATTCAAAAATATTTTTAAAGAAGATATGTATTATTACATATGCATTGATATATTAATATATTATGGATTTATTTCTTAAATAGTTTATGAAACATATTATATATATATTGTTGAGTAATTATAATATAAAATTCATTCATTCTCTTAAAAAAAATTCTCCATAAGAAAAAATTATGTTCATTCACAAGATGAGTCTACTCAAGGAAATAAAGAATCCCCCAAAATCCTTAGAAATATATCATAATAAACTCAATGTTCCAATGACATGATTACAAGATTATTTCCATTAATAAACTAAAACTCCATTTTCAGAAGATATTTTTCTACTGAAGATCATTTTAATCAGTATCATAATTTTTTATCTTTAACATATCAATATGTAGGAATCATTATCAATTTAAATTATAGTTTTCAGTATTTCTATATCATTTGAATATTTTCCTGGATAAAATGATTTTTTTTCAATCAATTATCATATCAATGATTTTTTTTTCATATAAATAATTCCACGTATTTCTAAATATTCAATCGACTTCATTTTCTCAACATTAAATCATTATCACTAATGAAAATAGCCTTCAAACATCTAATGAATTTAGTCCATCATTCACCGAGTCCATAATATGGAAGTATAATATGAAAATATGGTCCTATTACAACAAATGGCCTCACCATCAAAGTGTAAAATCATCCCATGTATTTATTTTTAATATTTTCTGAAATTAAATCATCTACACAAAAAGGGAACCATACCTTTTTCATTGTCAATGAATTTTACCCAAAGTAAAATAAAAAATACAATATATAATCATAATAATTTTATTGAAACTTCATATCTTTTCTCCCTGGATGCATAAAATACATTTTTAACTAACTAAATTGTATTATCAACTTTATTTAAAAAATTGTGCTCTTTTTGATCATATTTCTCAAAGAAATTTTATCTTCAATTAACATTAAATAAATATAATTTACCTCATCCTTTTAGAAAATTAATGTTTTTTACAAATATTAATTATCATTAAGTTAATAAAAAAATTGAAAAGGTCACTCATATTTCACATGAATATTTTTAGAAATAAATAATATCCATTGTGCTTGATTCATTATGATCATTCACAAACGCATCAATATCACAATTCAATTTCATTCTTTTCATTTTCTCGATTCATGTTATTCTAAAAAATATATGATTCCTTATCAATTGAATCCATTTATGTGTCTCCATATCACTCTAGTCATATAAACTGTTAATTTCATCTACATCAAAATAATGATGAATGGATTTATTTGATTCTCATAAAAAATAATAATGTCCTTTTTTCTTATTTTTCATCTTCCCATCTCTCTTTCCCCATAAAAATATATGAAAAATTGTTTGTAGATAATAATATTTTTATTAATGTGTTAATGCTTCATTTTTACTTTGTGATCATTCTTCTATTGTTAACACCTTTTAACTTGTCTCACTACATTATTATTTTTAGTAATGATATTATCTATAATTAAATTCCATTATTGTGAAATTAGTTAAAAATTATCAAATTTTTCAATAAATAAAATAGTTAAATGTATGTTTTCCCTTGTACATACCTTTTACTAATTTCATTCTTCATAAAGTAAATGTTTTAAATTTAATATTATTTTTCATTTTTTCATCGCCATTAAATTTCAAACTATGGAAAATATCTAATTTACAAATCACATATATTAGAGAATAATTTAAATATGTAACCTTTTCAAATTTTCATTTCATTCGGATAAATAGACCCATTCACATATCATATTCTATCCAGACATTATTAACCATATTGATGGACCATTTTAAAAATCATTTATCTTCTACTTCATATATATTTTCATTTAAGATATTTATAAAAATTATCCTCAATTTATTCACCACAATAGATTTAAATCCTTGGTGGAGAATAATATTCCCATGATTATTGTGGTACATTATGATTTTATCAATTAGATATTCCCCACATGATGTAAATTCTGAAAGGGATTGTTGGGAGTTACTCTCAAAGAAGAAATAATAAATATTAAATTCATCATAAATTTTCCATTGGTGTACTCTTTAAAACACCATTTTATGATATTATGAGGTGTTTAGATAAACATCAAAATGGAGATGTTATATGAATTACTTCATGAGTTAGTTCATTTATTGGTTATGATGGTTATTTCATGTTTTATTTTTTGAAAATCATCCCATTCATGATTAAGTGTTCATTTAAAGATCATTATAATGAAAAGTTAATGAATAAAGTTTAAATAATAACTTTATTTGCCATCTTACCCTCTGAAACAAATATTTTTAGAAGTAATATTGGTTTTAGAAAACTCCATGAGTAATGATAAATTAACTGAATATTTCAATTAAATGGTTTTTATACCAAAAAATAGAAAAATATTAAAATTAATAAAAGATAAGGCCCCATATCATGTGTTTTTAGATTAGTCGAGAGTGGGATGAAAATAGGGACTTCGAGTGATGTGTCTGACTTTTTAAATTACCCTACAATGATTTGATGTTTTACAGGGATTACCAATGTGACGAATAAAAGATGGTGTTTTGTTCTTCCCATGGGATAATGCATCAAAATTTACATTATATACAACCATTGTATGTTATTAATGTTATTAAATAAAATATATAAGGGGAAAATAGTTGAAATACCAAGTTGATTTTTTTGAATGCTATGTTAATCATAAAAAAGAGTACGGTTGAAAACAATATAGTAAAAATTTGATTCAATAAATGGGTTTTGTAACAAATTATAATATATTAAATAGGCATGATGGTTTGGGTTTTTATTTGAATTTATATATAAAATGTATTTAGACTATGGGTAGATAGAGAGAGATGATGAGAGATGATTTCAGATGAAGTTAATATCAGAAAAAATAGGTATAATAGAGACATTTATGAAATTATTATTCCCTATATATTAATAAATAATGTTTTTAACCATACATGTTGTGTATTATGGAAAAATTGGAATTTATATTATATCTGTTCACCACTTCTATGCTTATTTTAGCTTGGATTAAGGAGAAGAACATGTGTCCACACAAAATCCATATTCATAAGGGGCATGAGGTGACAAGAAGGAATGATCGATCTATTTATTCAAAATCATAACTGTTTAGTATAATTTATTTAATAATTTTTATATCTACATCATTCCATATTGATTTTAATAATTAAATAAGAATGATCATAATGGTAATAAAACCCTTGTTTCTTAGAAATTATCCAATTGATAACATGATTTAGTAAACCATGTGTATACCCTTCTCCCCTTTGTGACATTTCTCATTAAATCTATCATAATCACATTGTCTCCATCAAGATCTAATCAAACTCACCTATGATTATAATAATATTTATTTATAGAAAATTGTTTCTGTAACCATTGATTCTCCCACACCACTTAGTGGTGAAATAATATCTTCTGGACTAATTAGTAGGTATCCTAGTCATCCTTAATTCCATCCAATTAGGAAAACTTTTATCTATTCCTTTCTATTTTATTATTTTTTTTTAAATTTAATTCTTATTGATTTCAGTTTTCTCAAAAAATTTATATCATATGGCTGATTAGATTAATAAAGGTTATAAAAAATCAATAAAACTATATTTCTGGGTTTTTATGCCAAGGTAATCAACCTATTTAATGATAATAAAATTCCCTACCTTATATTTCATGGATTATACATTCTAAAATATTATATGGATAGTTCACATCTTCTTGATGTTATGATTTCATATAACCTACTTAATAAGAGAAATGATAAATTTGTGGCAAAGCAAACAATTAATAAAATTAATTCCCCTGTGAAATAGAATTTCAAAAATTCATTGGATTTAAAATATTCAATATAATTTAGGGAAGAGAACATGATATCGATTTTGGATACATAAATGTGAATGTGTCTTAGATAAAAAAATTATTAGTTCTATATAAAGATATAAATATATGAGAATATAAAATGGTGGATGAATTATTACATCTGGGGAATAAAATTTGGATATCTATTTGAAACTATGGAGAAATTAATAATTATTTTACTATAGTGAAAAAATTAATTAGAATCCTCCTAAATAAATGTGATATGAGTATTAATTACATTAATAATGAATTCATGCATGACTAGACCATTGATAATATAATTTTTTATTACATTGATATTATTATTGGGTATAATTTATCTGGAATAATAAAAATCTCATATAGATATATTTTTTTGGATAAAAAAGAATCAAACAATTTTGAGTATAGGGAATCCAATAATTGTAAAATTGAATATTGATATATTTCTATAGATTTTAATAAACATATATGATTTTAATTTTTGGAAAAAATAAACAATTAAGTGTAATATACCATTCAAGTGTTTCAATTGTGGATATATTTGATACATTTCATCATATTTCCATGAAAAATAAAACGATTATGATATGAATATATAAGAAAAAAGATTAGAAAGATTTAAAAACAAGGTAGTGAGTATTCCCTTTGAAGGAAAGTCTTGTTATGGGATAAAATATAAACCAACACATTTAAGTAAGACTAATATTCTCTCAAAACATGTTGCAACATATTTTGATCCTATTAATGAAAGGGAGAAATAAAGATATATCTGTAATTAAAAAATAGATTTCATTGTTATATTAAATTATCCCTTTATTTCTTCGAGTCATCAATAAGAAGGCGTAATGACATGGGAGAATGAGGTAAGAGGGAAAACACAAAGGACTTCTAATTAAGGATAGAGATTTTATTCATACAAATAACACGAAACATACTAGTGAATTACATTCATCGATATTTGACAATTATTTATTGAGGAAATATCATAAAAAATAAATATAGAAGGAAATGTGTGATTATAAATATAGATTTTACGAGAAATAGAATATATCTCAAATAAATCCATGAATATATGGATTAGATGATTTTGATTACCATATAAAATGATTTTACAATGAATTTAAAAGTCAGGGATATTGAGGAAAATTTGGATTATTAAAAAACTTCAATGAGGGGCACTAACCATGTGTTTCCAAATTCTATCACTGAAGTCGAGGGAAGATTAAAATGAGAATAGTAATATTCTTAATTCATATAAAAACATTTTGGATTGTACTATTATTTTTTAAAATGAAACTTTTATACTCAAGATAATGAATTTGGAGTTGTTGAAGAAATAAAAAAAATGAAAGAATGTGTTTACATAACATGAGATATTTAAAAACCCAATTTATAAATTCATTTATACATGAAAAGATCTTTAGAATGATGATGTTTTGGTATTAAATATGGATACCAATACTATACCCAAAGGATATCTTATGGTATAAAACAAATATTATAACAATTAATCATTAGAAAATAAAAAAAAAGAATAAAAAAAGAATGTACAATAATGATAATATTATTACAAAAATCCATAAATTATGTTTTAGTATTTTATGGGTTTTTTGATTTTATGTAATGTTTAAATATTTATTTTTGTGTCAATCATGATTAACCCTATAATAGAGGTTTTCTAGAAGATATTGGAGTTGTATTTTTATATTATAAAAACCTATATAAAAAGAAGTATTTTCATGAAATAATTATCCAGAACCATTATAGAATTAAATGGAGTAATATCTAGGGTAACAGATATAATCAAATAAAATAAATTCATATATACATTATTGATTTATGTGGTGAAATATATAGATTGAATTAAGTAATTACATGAAATAATTATGATGATTCGTGAAATAATTTCATGGTGTAGAATCAATTGATAGGGAATATAATATGAAAATGAATTACATAGAGGAAAGATACCATGAATGTATTATCTAGAGTTATCCTAAATTTGAATTGGTGGAATACTCTATCTTGTACTTGAAGGATGAATATTATGTGACCTGTATAATGGATTAAAGTGACATAGAATTTTTATCATAAGAAGTTTCATAAAAATGTAGAAAAGTTAATAATATTTGGAATGTTTTTTCCCTAGTAATTTATTTATAAATAGTCCCTTATTAACATTATTTGAAAGAATGGATGACATTAGAGAAAAATTATAATGAGAAAACCAGTTTTATTTCCAATAGAGGGATTATACATAGAATATACTCCTAATGTATGATATCATGATAAAATATCATAGTAATATGACTACCATTATCAATATACATGGTATGTAGAGAACCCTCAGAACCTGTATGAAATTAAAAAATAATAAATAAAATTAGTAGAAGTAGATAAACCATTAATAACATACATGTTGAATTTCTATATACATGATTTTACAGTGAATTGAATAATCACATGGAAATAATTAGATACTAATGTAGAATTATTTTCATAGATGAAAGAATATTTATGGAACACTATCATTAGAGTGAGATGCTAAAATTATGATTTATATTTTAGAAGAATTTATATTTTGGAATTTTTGGATATCTTCAATTGATTGAGTTGTGCACTATTAATTATAGTCATATGTAAAATATGGTATATTGTTATTCAACTATGAATTTGAAAAGAATAGTGTTCTTTAGTGATTTTTTACACAAACACATCATCTTTTGTATACATCATTATTCTTCTAAGGGTATTTAAACCAAGAAAATGTTTATCCTTTTTTAATTATTTTAACTTCATCATACAATATTTTTGAGATAACGATAGAAGGGTGTTTTATGTCAGAACATAACAGGATCAAAATGTACTTTTAAAATAATAAAACCCATCATCACCACCATAATTGATATTAAATAAACTAATTTAGGACTACCATGTGGTATTATTTATAGATGTTCAAATCAATGGATTTATTCTATTTTAGAAATCTAGGAACAAGTGGTTCATAAAAGATAATTGTTCATTGGTGGGTGCAATGTTTTGTTATAAATGAAAATAATGCAGTGCTACTTCCATCATTTATCATATGGATGTTTATATATCTTGGATTCATGCTATTTCTCACAATATGGAATGTTGATATTTATCTAATGGATACATTAATTAGTAGGATATTTACACAAATGAGATCATCATATTAATAAGAGTTGAATCTAATACAATCTAAAAGTTACTGATGTTAGTTAAATCCTTATACTATATTTTATATATGTTTCTCAATATCGATGAAATGGATTCAATGGTAATTGAATCTACACTATGTGATCATTAGAAAACGTATGTGGACCGGAGGATGCAGTAAATAAATATATTAATGGATTCCTTAATTGAGTGAATGTGATTATAGATAAAATGTATAGAAATAGAGAAAACATCAATTATGTTATGATATTTATGTTTATTTTAAGAATATTCCGATATATTTTTAATATGAAAGCATCTATTCTCCAAGATAATGATCTGAAGGATTTGGAGTAAGATTATCTTTACATCAATCTTGTTGTATAAGAAATAAGTAACAAAAATAATAATGATTTCATAAAAATAAAATATCATGTTTTGTCATTATAGAAAATAATTAATCATTATATAGAGAATGATCCAATAAAATGGGAATTTCCTGATGTTATGTCATTTTTACACAAAAATCTGTTTCGGTAAAAGGAATTCTTGAAGGAAAAAATCTAGTCACATGATTTTTATATAGTGAGGTTGTTCACATCACATCATTGTTTCAAAATATGTTTATAATGATGATGATGATGAAATTATAATTTAATATCAGAATAGTGAAAATTAACTTAAAAATTTATTCAATAAAAAGAGTCTCCTTTCTCAAAAGGATGATATCATATAAAAAAGAAGAAACATAAATTTAAGACTACAAATGCCTCATGGAAGAATTTATTTTGGATATTTATAGATAAAAAATATATAGATAATTAAAAATGTATGATTTTGATGTTAATGATAAGGTAATAGTACACATCAAATTGTTATTAGATAATCTAGTTGATGAAATAGACATTTGGAATAACAAAATGATGAAATATAATAGAGTTATAAGTTAATCCAAAATAAATAAGAAATAGAATTAAGAGGTAAAAATTAGTTACTGGATGAAATTTAGAAAAAAAATTGTGAGTTATGTTGAATAAAACCTACTTACTTAAAAGTAATATTGAATTTTTTATTAGTTTTCATATTCCATGAATGAATAATATTAAAATTTCTATAGTGACTATGGCCATGAAAATAATTTTCAAACACAATTATTTTTTTATATATTGAGAAATAAAATAATAATAACTGGATAATATATAATATGGATATTGTTCTGGTGATTCTTTTACATTCCATTTAATAATCATGTTAAATCTCTTGTTTTACATAGAGGTTTTGTTGAGGGTAACCTTATTTTAAGTATTTGGAAGGATTTAATGAAAAAATAAGGAGTTTGATGTTTTTTTTTGAGATTGATGAAGTATTTCTCCTAAGAATATAAGAGTAGTTGGTTATTGAATAATTTTTAAAAGGAATCATTATATATGCGAAATTTTAAATCTCACTAAAATACAAAAGGGTACCTATGAAATTAATCTGAATACATATGGTCACATTTGAACTTTTTGTTTTAAAATTTATTAATTTCCTTATATATGGGTAAATTTGAGATCTAGTATGATATATAATTGAAGATGTTCTTCTTGTAATTAGAGATAATTTTGGATTAGTATGGTATATAAGGGTCAATCCTAGCTAAATGTAATATGAAAGTGTTATCATATGTTTTGATATGATATATAATGGTTACAACAAGATCACCTATGATTTTTATGGATCAATATATATCATATATGTGACATATAATGGTTTTTTATATTGTAAAAATTAAATACAAAAATTTTTATGTTATAAATTTATGGATTATATAATATGATACTATATCATGATAAATTAATTTAGAGTGTATGAATTTTGTAAGGAAGGTGATAATAAAAATGAGTTGCATTCTATTGACAAATATTGTCATAAAACAAGCTCTATGAATCTTGAAATAATAATGCCACATTTTGGTGGCCACTACATTCTATAAGATTCTATGTAACGTATATGGTTGATTTTTTCCATAATGAGGTGTTTTGAGGGTAGAAAATAACACTATATTAAGGTGGAAATAGTAATTACTTTCTGAAGAAGTTTTTCATATCATAAATGATGAAATAGATTTAGAATGAGATTTATGAACTATTTTATCGTATTAAATAGTAGTAAGTCATTTTATAAAAAATTTGATAGATCGAGAAGATAAAATTTGAAGTGGTAGATATTAAAGAAAGTTGAATAGATATTATAGGAAGTTATGAGTTTAAATTTTAATTTGAATTTGAATTTCAGATTTAATCGTAAATATTTGGATAGTAATGTTTCATAAATAATGAAATCGGGTTTTTTTTTAAAATTATTTTTAATTTATATGATGAATAATTAGCTTCTGACCAGGAAAGGATGTGATGAAGATAAGTAATAAAAGTATACACTCGATTTTTTTTATCATCACAACTCTATTTCATGTTGAATAAGAAGATGTTTAACACATATTATACAACCTAATGAATTTCGGGAGAACTAGATAATATTATGATACAATAATTTAGTGGAAAATGATATTGTCTACATATTAAATGTTTAAGATAACATTGAAGAATTTCAAGAGATAGAATTGTTGTATTTAGATAAAAAGAGTTCAATGATATTCATTGCTCATTATATCTGTGATGGCGATTCTAATGGAATTTAGGTCTATTGTGATGTCAGATATTTCAAATGATTAGAAACATGTTTTATGTGTTTATTCAAGAATATAGTCTATTATTATTTTTTACATTAGTGTATGTATAAGGCCCCGGCCATAAACATCTCTTAATATTGAATTAAATGAATAATTAACATTGAGGATCTTTTCAGGTTTAGAGTTTTAGAGAATTAGGACATAACTGTTACATCTCTAAAGGTTACAAAGTAGACACTTCTACTATGTTTCCATAGAATAAAAAAAACTCTTAAAAAAACATGTCTACTTCCATGTTTTATATAGCATGACTTTCCCTTGATCCCATCCTTGAAACTATTCCACATTATGTCCTATGAAAAACATTTAAAAAAAACTTGGGGTGAGCATAAAAAGCTCAGTAAGGGATACACAAAGAATGAAAACTATTAGTTTTTCAAACATCATGTAATCCATGTATACTTTATCAAAGTAATACCTTCACCTTCATGAAGTAGTAAAAACTCTTCACTGAATAAAATATCATTACCTACCCTTTTGTAACCAAATTATTTCCATAAAACCCATATAAAGAACACATAACATATAATGGTAACATGGGACATAAACATACTTAAGTGGAATAACCATACGATCGACTTTCACACATATCACTTAATGGAATAGCCATACGGCCAACTTTCATACATACGTAATGGAATAGCCATACGGCCGACTTCCATACCCAATGCATTGGAGGTTATAACGTAACCACCCATCCTGGTATTCATGGCACCACCCATCATATGGTTTATCACATAACCACCCGTCAAATGTCCATGTACCATTATAAAAATAATAAGACATAAAACAAATATAATGGAAAGAAAACATTTCCACACTTTGATCATAATATATCACTTAAATATATTGACTTAATAAATACATTATAAAAAACCATTTCAATACCAAAATACACAAAACAGTATATGGTATTTATTTCATTTTAAAAAAAAACATTACAGCTTGTTCCGGAAGCCAAAGACCAAATAATACTCGCGGCGGCGGAAAAGGTCGTTGTCACCGCGTACGTTAAAAAAACATTCCTTTTTGTCATTTTGTAAAATTATTCATAGAAAAAGTTTCATTTTGTATAAAAGTTAAATTCAAAGGGGTTTATACACCGTATAAAAGACAGTTGTGTATAAAACGAAATATGCCACAATGAAAGGAGATTGAGACGAAGTCCCTTACCTTGGGTCCGACTTGACTCGATCATTCTTTAACATCCTGAATAATAAAATTGAGTTAATTACTATTTTCTTAAGAACCTTTTTCAAGTTCATTATTCCTTTTATATACCTTATTGACATTTTATAAACATTATGTAATCATTTAAGTTAATAATGTTTGTTTTGTCGATATTTGGTTCTTAAGTCGAAAGTAGACTTCTTATAATTACATGTTGTTCGTGTGGTCAAAGGTTCTTTATATGCAGAATGACATTCCTGATTTGGATATCATATATATCTTATATATCCAGAATATACAAGTATTTATAATATTACATAATCATTTAGAGGTAAGAAATTAAATGCACCATTCATGGAGACGGTAAGTCGTACGTATGCATGAACGCTACTTTCATTTCGTTGTCATATTAATGGAATTAAAATTAAATGAGAGTTATGTATATTTTAATTACAGAATTATATTCATCATTTAGATGTATAATTCATCATATATATCCATTATATACATGTACTTATAATAGTACATTACATTTGGGGATAAGAAATGAAATGCACCAATCATTAAGACGGTAAGCCGTACGTACACATGAACGCTACATTCATTTCTATATCATACTTTAATGGAAATAAATAATAATTATATAGAGGTATATTATAATTCCAGTATAGCATCATATATAATAACTTTAAATCCATCTTTTATATGTCCCACTTATGGAATTAACGAATCACATCACTTTGAGGGGGCGGTAGTCTGCACTTTCTAAAATGAAATTATCGTGTTTACCCACAATGGAAACCATAAACGTACACCACAAATGAAAAATAAAGAAGAATAAGGAAAACATAAACATAATATATATCATATATAAATATAGTGAAATCTTAATGGCCACCATTAAAAGTGTTTAAAAGAATATTGAACAATCATCATTTCGTGAGATAGAAATTTTCCAACCACAGAAACAGTATGTTATTTAACCATTAGATGTAGATGTGTGTAAGTGTAGATAGAAAGTTCTTATAAAAACATCATAGTATATTGAATATACTGGAGTTGTTATAGAAGAAATAAATAAAAAGAGTTTTGGGGGTTGGGGAAGCAAAATAAAACAAAAGAACACAAGTGAATACATCACCTTAAAATCGGGTAACTCTCTTAGATTTGAGCTCAAAGGCTTCCATGGGAAGACCTCTGCCCAAAGTGAGGCTTCAAAGAGTAAGAGTGTAACATCCCAAGTAATTAATGAATAATAGATATTTTTATCTATGTCTATTAATGATTAAGATAGTGTTATAGAGGCGTAATATGAAAATAAATACAATCTTATGCATGGAATACACTAATATTATTAAAAGATTATTTTACTGCCTTTTGATGGCAAACCATTTTTGAATCTATATTTTGACAATTTTATAAACTATGTTTGTCAAAATAAACTTATTCTTTATGATTGGGACATCAAAATTTACCTTGTGTGAATTTTTGGTATTTTTCTGACAATGTTCATTTTTTAATGAATAGTGAAAAATACTGCATTTTACATCAAAACTGCTTTTTAATCTAATTTATTTATATGATTAGATTATGTTTTGAATTGGTTTTGAAGTGAAATTAGAATATATTTTTACCATTTTATCCAATGGTGGTCATTGGAATCAATTTCACTTTGAAATTAGACTTAAACTGGTGTCAATCTTTTGATACTTATTGTTTTGTAAAAACACGCTATTTGCTCTGGCAGCGGTAATTAATTATTAAATTAATTAATGTGACCTATATGTTTTGAATTTTGTAAAATAGACTTCATTTTTGAATTCGGAATATCAAATATAGCTTAGGGTGAATTTTTGGTAATTTTCTGAAAAACTTCAATTTTTGATGAATAGTGAAACCACTAAGTGGTAATCAAGCAAACTGATTTTTCAGTTAAATGAAAGTTTACCACTAATGTGTATTGAATTTTGAAAATCCGACATACATGGTTGTCATTAAGAAGTAAAATGTGGTTCAATGAGATTAAAATAATTTTTTGGTGAATAGTAACTTATTAAGTTCTTAATCACGATTAGTGGTAATTAGGGTAGTTTAAGGTATAAATAATACTTTAATAAAATGAAATGACATTTACACATGTCACAACCTCATTGGTTGTGTCATGGCCGACCATGAAATGCCATGGGTCAACTTGGGGACCCCATGGATCCACTTTTGTTGGGAAATGACATAAATTACTTTTTATTTAATGTTAAAGTAAAAATGACACAAACATAATATGTTTTACGAAAACAATTTTTAAGTGGGGTTATACAAGTCCAAATTTGTATTATAAATAGTCATTGGAAAGATAAAAAGATTTCCTGCATCATAGTATTTTGTTTATGATTTTTAGACATTAAATAAATTAAATTATTTATGACATAATAATGATGCAGCGATGACATCATTATTTGACGATTTAAATAAAATGGAAAGATAATATAAAATCTATGAACTACACATGTCCAAAACCAATTGGATGAGTGGATTTCGAACCCTTATCACCTTATCCACGAATTATATCAATGTGGGGCCTTTTAAAACCGAAACACATTTTCAAATAATGTAATATTTCTTTACATTCCAAAAGTGCCCCTCCTCTCCTCTTATAAAAGGCCCCCACCTCTACCTCATTTCACACACTCTACAAGCCTTTGGCTCGGCCAACCCCTGCCCATTTTCTCTCTCCACATCCCTCTCCTCATCCTAGAGGATTCCCTTTGGGTAGAATCCTTTCAAAGGAAGCCTTTAGGCTCAACTCAAAAGGAGTTACACTTTTAAAGGTAATTGATTCTCTCATGTTCATTTGTTTTATTTTGCTTCTCCAACCCCCTAAACTCTTTTTATATACTTCCTTTGTAACAACACCAGTATCTTCAATATACTAGGATGTTGTTATAAGATTTATTTGAGCTACACTATCACACAACTACATCAAATGTTTAAAGAACATACGGTTTCTGTGGATGGCGAAATTCTGCCTCCCGAAACGATGATTGTTCAATACTCATTTAACACCTTCAAAGGTGGACATTATGATGTCACTATTTTTATATATGATATATAATATGTTTATGTTTTCCTTAAGCTTCTGTTTTTTTTCATTTTGGGCATACCTTTATGGTTTCCATTATGGGTAAAACACGATATCTTCATTTTAGGAAGTGGGGACTACCGCCCCCTAAAAGTGATTTGATTCGTTAATACCATATGTGGGATGTGTAAAGGATATAGTTAATGATATTATATATGTTATTATACTGGAATTATAATATACTCTTATATCATTATTATTCCATTCCAGAAAATATGAAATAGAAATAGAAGTAGCGTTCATGCGTACGTACGGCTTACCGTCTCCATGAACGGTGCATTTCATTTCTTACCTCTAAATGTGATGTAATATTATAAATGCATGTATTTACTGGATATATATGACATATATGATATCTACATCATGAATAAAATTCTGGATATAATGAACCTTTGACCAAATTAACAACATGTAAGTGTAAGAAGTCTATTTTTGACTTAAGAACCAAATACCGACAAAATGAACATTATTAACTTAACCGATTACATGATGTTCATAACATGGTATAAAAGGAATAATGAACTTGAAAAAGATTCATAAGAAAGTAGAGATTAACTCAAGTTTATTATTCAGGAGAATAAAGAACGGTCTGGTCAAGTCGGATACGAGGTATGGGACTTCGTCTCAATCTCCTTTCGTTGAGGCATATTTTATTTTATACACAACTTTCTTTTATACGGTGTATAAAACCCTTTGACTTTTACGTTTATTCAAAAGGAATCTTTTTTATACGAATCGTTTACTAAACGACAAAAGAAAATGTATTTGTCATATGTATGCGGCGACAACGACTTCTCCACCGTCGTGACCGTTATTTGAGTTTCGGCTTCCTCTACAAGCCATACCTTCTTTTTAAAAGAAAAATAAATACCATGTTTTACTTTTCTTTTATTTTATTATTGAAAATGGTTTTCATAATGTTTTTATATCAATGTGTTTTATTGATATCTCGTGATTGAAATGTGGAAATTTTATGTTTCCTTTATGCATGTTTTATGTGATATGATTATGTTATGGTTCTTGGGCATTATTATGAAGACGGGTGGTTCCGTGATAAACTAAGGGCGAGTGAGCCCGTTATAGCTCTCCAATGCATTGGGTAACACGAAGGAGTGAAACGTTAAGGTTTCTCCGAAGAGATTTTAGGGAATATACTGTGATGGGTATTCCAAACGTAACCAAGAGGGTTACTCCCTACGTAAGAATGTTATGAATGCCTCAAGTTACCTTCATGTCTTATGATTTCTATGATTTATTCATGTTTTTATGAGGTATGTTAAAGTGCCTATGTTTTATGGGTAAAGTATGATTTCATTCTTATGTATATATGAACTCATGTTTCCTTTCCATGTTTTTATAACCCATACTGAGCTTTTTATGCTCATCCCAAGTTTTTTTGAAATGTTTTTCACAGGTCAAGGGAAAGGTACATGATATGATGATAGTGTCAAGGAAGTGTCAAGAAATAATCCATGTTTTATTTTAAATGTGTTTCCATTGATGGGAATGAAGAATACTATCTTTATGTAACCACTTTGTTTATATGTGGAATGTAATGCAAGTTTTATGATCTAATTCTCTAAAACTCTAAACCCGAAAAGATCCTCAATGTGTAATCTTGTAATAACTCAAGATTAAGTAAGGTTTAAGGCTGGGGCCTTATAGTTGGTATCAAAGGTCGGTTTAGACAACTTTAGGAGTTAGAATTATATTAAATGATTATCCAAAAATATTTTTTCGAAATTATATAGCATTTAAAGATTACCATGTTGCTTCATCTAAGACATGTTTGTTCAGAATGGTTTTCCGCAGAGGAAACAGGGAAGCAGTGCTAGGAAGGCATACAAAAGGAAATAACCTTCTGAATCAGCATCCAGAAATGGTCGGAATTGGAACTGAACAGTTTGTTGCAGTAATGGTGCAGTTGACTCAAGCGATAAATGGCGGTGGTATCCATGCACGAGATCAGCCAGATCAACCGCAGAGGAACATGTCAGTGGTGGAACATTTCATGAGGCAACATCCACCATCATTCAGAGGATCATCTGACCCTGTGCTAGCTGAAGGGTGGATTAAAGCACTGGAGAAGATTTTTGATGTCATGGGGTGTTCAGACAATCAAAAGGTTAGTCTTGCTATTTACCGTTTGGAGGGTGAAGCAGATCAGTGGTGGTCTATGGTTAAAAATATCAGGGATGCCGATGAGATTGATTCTCTTGACTGGGATGAATTCAAAGGTATGTTTCTTGAGAAGTATTTTCCTAAGGCTGTTCGACTTAGGATGGAAAAGCAATTCTTGGAATTGAGGCAAGAGGAAGACTTAGTGGCTGCCTATGAAGAAACGTTCACTCGATTGGCAAGGTATGCTCCAAATTTTATCCGGGACCTTGATAGTAAAATCAATCGTTTTTACTCAGGATTCAAGCCAAAATATCGAAGGGCATTAGCTTCTCGTGAGTTTAAAAGTTATGAAAAGCTTGTTCGATGTGCTGAGAAGGTGGAAATGGAGTTTTCCGATGACCAAGTTTTCTATAACAACCAGCAGAAGAAGAGACCGAGGTGGCAGGAGAAAGGTAAGAATTCTTCAAAAAAGTCTGATGGTAAGAGAACTAAGTTTCTAGTTTGTGATAAATGTAGAAAAAGGCATGCTGGGGAATGTCTTCTGAATTTTGGAAAGTGCTACCGATGTGGTAAGATGGGACATAAGGCTCGTGATTGCACTGAAAAGGATCAAGGTGAAGGTAAGAACAAATTTGATTTACAGTTAGTGAAATGTTATAAGTGCAATGAGATGGGTCACTATGCAAACGAGTGTCCGACAAGGAGCTTGAGTGATGGGAAGCAGCTAGACTACAAGCAGAAAGGGGTGGTGAAATCCTTTGCAACTACTTCAGCAGATGTCGGGCCATCAAATGAAGTTGTATCAGGTACTTTGTTTGTTTTTTCAGATTATGCCAGTGTGTTGTTTGATTCGGGGTCTACACATTCTTTCATCTCTGAAAACTTTTCTAGTAAAATGGGAATACCATCTCAAGAAATGACTCCTGAACTTTTGGTAAAAACACCTGGGGGAAGTGTCGAGGCAAAAAGAATTTATAAGAATCTTCCTATCCTTATCTGTGGAAAGAACCTACTTGCAAACCTTATTGTTCTACCTCTAGTAGAGTTTGATGTTATCTTGGGTATGGATTGGCTCTCTATTTACCATGCTAAGATTGACTGTAGAGCTAAATAAGTTTCTTTTCAGAAAGACTTTCAGTTTGTTTACAAGAATGAACCCTTACTTTTGATAACATATCAAGAGGCCGAGAAACTTGTAAAAGATGGAAATGAATGTTACCTTGCTCACGTCGTTGAAAATAAAGGAACTATTCAGATTAATGACGTGCCAGTGGTAAATGAGTATCCTGATGTTTTTCCTGATGAGTTGCCTGGAATAATACCAGATCGGGAAGTTGAGTTTACTGTTGACTTAGTTCCTGATGCAAAGCCAATTTCAAAACCCCCTTATCGAATGGCACAAATTGAACTTTTAGAGTTGAAGGAGCAATTGCAAGATTTATTAGAGAAAGGTTTCATTAGACCTAGCACGTCACCATGGGGTGCTCCTGTTTTATTTGTTAAAAAGAAAGATGGTTCTATGTGACTTTGCATTGATTATAGAGCCTTGAATAATATCACTGTTAAGAACAAATATCCTTTGCCTCATATCGATGATTTGTTTGATCAGCTCTAGGGGGCTCAGTTTTTTTCAAAGATTGACTTGATATCGGGGTACCATTAGCTGAAGGTAAAGGAAGAAGATATTCCGAAGACCGCGTTCCGTACAAGATATGGCCATTATGAATTTGTAGTAATGCCTTTTGGGCTAACCAATGCACCTGCTGTATTCATGGACTTAATGAATAGAATTTTCCATGAGTTCTTGGATAAGTTTGTGGTGGTTTTCATTGATGATATTTTGGTGTTTTCTAAAAGTAAAGAGGAGCACGAAAAACATTTAAGGGTAATCTTGAAAACCTTAAAAGAAAATAAACTGTATGGGAAATTCAGCAAGTGTGATTTTTGGTTGCAACAAATTTCTTTCCTTGGTAACATTGTTTCTAAAGATGGAATAACCGTTGATCCTGCAAAAACAAAAGTTGTGGAAGAATGGCCAAGACCCGCAAATGTAACCGAGATTCGTAGCTTCCTTGGTTTGGTGGGCTATTACCGAAGGTTTGTTAGAAATTTTTCACGGTTATCTAGTCCAATGACTAAGCTAACTCGGAAGGGTGTTAAGTTTATCTGGACAAAAGAATGTGATGACTGTTTTCAGGAATTGAAAAGAAGATTGGTGAATGCTCCAGTTTTGGCACTACCTTCCAGGAATGGTGAGTTTGTCATATACAGTGATGCTTCATTGAAAGGACTTGGTTGCGTCCTAATGCAGAATGATCAGTTAATTGCTTATGCTTCACGACAGTTGAAAACTCATGAGGTAAATTACCCTACACATGATTTGGAATTAGCTGCTGTTGTTTTTGCTTTAAAAATTTGGAGGCATCATTTGTATGGAGTAAAGTGTGAAATATATACTGATCACAAAAGTTTAAAGTATATATTCACTCAGAAAGAATTGAACATGAGACAGAGGAGATGGCTGGAATTAATCAAAGATTATGATTGTACAATTCATTACCATCAGTGAAAAGAAAATAAAGTGGATGATGCTTTGAGTCGAAAAAGTAATGCTTCATTAACAATGTTGCTTTTGGAACGTGATCCTTTGGTTAAAGATTTGATGAACTTTGGCATAGAAGTTGTTGGTGCAGGAAGTCCTTATGTTTTGTTTCAGGTATCAGTGAGATCTTCTCTATCAGATAGAATCAAGCAAGCACAGAAGCAAGAAAGTGAGTTGCAGAAAAAGGTAGAGCTGGTTCAGAAAGGTAAGTTTCCTGAATTCAACATTGATAGTGATTGTGTTTTGAGATTTGGGAAGAGATTGTGTGTGCCTTTTGATTCACAGTTGAAGAGAGAGTTGTTATGTGAAGCTCATAGTTCTCTGTTTTCAGTTCATCCGGGCAGTACTAAGATGTATAGAGATCTGCGGGAGTATTACTGGTGGGATGGAATGAAAAGAGATATTGCTGATTTTACTGTGAAGTGTTTGACTTGTCAACAGGTTAAAGCAGAGCGGCAGTTACCGAAAGGGATGCTTCAGCCTTTACCAGTGCCAGAGTGGAAATGGGAGAATATATCAATGGACTTTGTTGTTGGATTACCGAAGACATCTCGAGGTAATAATGCAATCTGGGTTATTGTTGATCGCTTGACCAAATCTGCTCATTTCCTTGCTATACGAGATACTTTCTCTCTTGATCAACTTTCCCGTTTGTATCTTAAAGAGATAGTCAGGTTACATGGAGTTCCTCTCTCCATTGTATCAGATCGTGATCCCAGGTTTACTTCTAACTTTTGGAAAGGCCTTCAGAAGTCGTTGGGTATTGAATTAAATTTTAGTACAGCTTTTCATCCTCAATCAGATGGGCAGTCAGAACGAACAATTCAGACATTGGAGGATATGCTACGAGCTTGTTCTATGGATTATCAGGGAAGTTGGGACCAACATCTTTCTTTGGTTGAGTTTCCATATAATAACAGTTTTCATTCCAGTATACAGATGGCACCATTTCAGGCATTATATTGGAAGCGGTGTCGAACTCCAGCTTTCTGGGATGAAGTGGATGAAAGGAAGTTGATGGGACCATAATTGGTAGAAGAGATGACAGGAAAAGTTCAGCTGATTTAGAAACACATGAGAACAGCTCAGAGCAGGTAGAAGAGTTATGCAGATAACCGGAGGAAGGATCTATCTTTCGAGGTAGGTGATCATGTTTTTCTCAAGGTTTCTCCTTGGAAAAGTGTGATGAGATTTGGTAAGAAAGGAAAGTTGAGTCCAAGGTTCATTGGACCATACGAAATTCTGGAAAGAGTTGGATCAGTTGCATACTGAGTGGATTTACCTCCGATTTTATCTCAGGTACACAATGTTTTTCACGTTTCGATGTTGAGAAAGTATATGCCAGATCCATCTCATGTTTTGAGTCCAGAGGTAGTTCAGCTGGAAGAGAACCTATCTTATGAGGAACAACCGGTCCAGATTCTTGACCACAGGGAGCAAGTGTTACGGAATAAGGTGATTAAGAAGGTAAAGGTTTTGTGGAAAACCCACATGATTGAAGAGGCAACATGGGAATCTGAAAATGCAATGAGGGATAAGTACCCCCATTTATTCGATAAGTAAATAAATTGCGGGGACGCAATTTTCTAAAGGGGGGAAGGATGTAACATCCCAAGTAAGTAATGAATAATAGATATTTTTATCTATGTCTATTAATGATTAAGATAGTGTTATAGAGGTTTAATATGAAAATAAATACAATCTTATGCATGGAATACACTAATATTCTTAAAAGATTATTTTACTGCCTTTTGATGGCAAACCATTTTTGAATCAATATTTTGACAATTTTATAAACTATGTTTGTCAAAATAAACTTATTCTTTATGATTGGGACATCAAAATTTACCTTGTGTGAATTTTTGGTATTTTTCTGACAATGTTCATTTTTTAATGAATAGTGAAAAATACTGCATTTTACATCAAAACTGCTTTTTAATCTAATTTATTTATATGATTAGATTATGTTTTGAATTGGTTTTGAAGTTAAATTAGAATATATGTTTACCATTTTATCCAATGGTGGTCATTGGAATCAATTTCACTTTGAAATTAGACTTAAACTGGTGTCAATCTTTTGATACTTATTGTTTTGTAAAAACACGCTATTTGCTCTGGCAGCGGGAATTAATTATTAAATTAATTAATGTGACCTATATGTTTTGAATTTTGTAAAATAGACTTCATTTTTGAATTCGGAATATCAAATATAGCTTACGGTGAATTTTTGATAATTTTCTGAAAAACTTCAATTTTTGATGAATAGTGAAACCACTAAGTGGTAATCAAGCAAACTGATTTTTCAGTTAAATGAAAGTTTACCACTAATGTGTATTGAATTTTGAAAATCCGACATACATGGTTGTCATTAAGAAGTAAAATGTGGTTCAATGAGATTAAAATAATTTTTTGGTGAATAGTAACTTATTAAGTTCTTAATCACGATTAGTGGTAATTAGGGTAGTTTAAGGTATAAATAATACTTTAATAAAATGAAATGACCTAGACACATGTCCCAACCTCATTGGTTGTGTCATGGCCGACCATTACATTCCATGGGTCAACTTGGGGACCCCATGGATCCACTTTTGTTGGGAAATTACATAAATTACTTTTTATTTAATGTTAAAGTAAAAATGAAACAAACATAATATGTTTTACGAAAACAATTTTTAAGTGGGGTTATACAAGTCCAAATTTTGATTATAAATAGTCATTGGAAAGATAAAAATATTTCCTACATCATAGTTTTTTTTTATGATTTTTAGACATTAAATAAATTAAATTATATATGACATAATAATGATGCAGCGATGACATCATTATTTGAAGATTTAAATAAAATGGAAAGATAATATAAGATCTATGAACTACACATGTCCAAAACCAATTGGATGAGTGGATTTCGAACCCTTATCACCTTATCCACGAATTATATCAATGTGGGACCTTTTAAAACCGAAACACATTTTCAAATAATGTAATATTTCTTTACTTTCCAAAAGTGCCCCTCCTCTCCTCTTATAAAAGGCCCCCACCTCTACCTCATTTCACACACTCTTCAAGCCTTTGGCTCGGCCAACCCCTGCCCATTTTCTCTCTCCACATCCCTCTCCTCATCCTAGAGGATTCCCTTTGGGAAGAATCCTTTCAAAGGAAGCCTTTAGGCTCAACTCAAAAGGAGTTACACTTTTAAAGGTAATTGATTCTCTCATGTTCATTTGTTTTATTTTGCTTCTCCAACCCCCAAAACTCTTTTTATTTACTTCCTTTGTAACAACACCAGTATATTCAATATACTAGGATGTTGTTATAAGATTTATTTGAGCTACACTCTCACACAACTACATCAAATGGTTAAAGAACATACGGTTTCTGTGGATGGCGAAATTCTGCCTCCCGAAACGATGATTGTTCAATACTCATTTAACACCTTCAAAGGTGGCCATTATGATGTCACTATTTTTATATATGATATATAATATGTTTATGTTTTCCTTAAGCTTCTGATTTTTTCATTTTGGGCATACCTTTATGGTTTCCATTATGGGTAAAACACGATATCTTCATTTTAGAAAGTGCGGACTACCGCCCCCAAAAAGTGATTTGATTCGTTAATACCATATGTGGGATGTGTAAAGGATAAAGTTAATGATATTATATATGTTATTATACTGGAATTATAATATACTCTTATATCATTATGATTCCATTCCAGAAAATATGAAATAGAAATGGAAGTAGCGTTCATGCGTACGTACGGCTTACCGTCTCCATGAACGGTGCATTTCATTTCTTACCTCTAAATGTGATGTAATATTATAAATGCATGTATGTACTGGATATATATGACATATATGATATCTACATCATGAATAACATTCTGGATATAATGAACCTTTGACCAAATTAACAACATGTAAGTGTAAGAAGTCTATTTTTGACTTAAGAACCAAATACCGACAAAATGAACATTATTAACTTAACTGATTACATGATGTTCATAACATGGTATAAAAGGAATAATGAACTTGAAAAAGATTCATAAGAAAGTAGAGATTAACTCAAGTTTATTATTCAGGATATTAAAGAACGGTCTGGTCAAGTCGGATACAAGGTATGGGACTTCGTCTCAATCTCCTTTCGTTGAGGCATATTTTATTTTATACACAACTTTCTTTTATACGGTGTATAAAACCCTTTGAATTTTACGTTTATTCAAAAGGAATCTTTTTTATACGAAGATTTTACTAAACGAAAAAAGGGAATGTTTTTGTCGTACGTATGCGGTGACAACGACTTCTCCGCCGCCGTGACCGTTATTTGAGTTTCGGCTTCCTCTACAAGCCATACCTTCTTTTTAAAAGAAAAATAAATACCATGTTTTACTTTTCATTTTTTTTAGTATTGAAAATGGTTTTCATAATGTTTTTATATCAATGTGTTGTATTGATATCTCGTGATTGAAATGTGGAAATTTTATGTTTCCTTTATGCATGTTTTATGTGATATGATTATGTTATGGTTCTTGGGCATTATTATGAAGATGGGTGGTTCCGTGATAAACTAAGGGCGGGTGAGCCCGTTATATCTCTCCAATGCATTGGGTATTGCGAAGGAGTGAAAAGTTAAGGTTTCTCCGAAGAGATTTTAGGGAATATACTGTGATGGGTATTCCAAACGTAACCAAGAGGGTTACTCCCTACGTAAGAATGTTATGAATGCCTCAAGTTACCTTTATGTCTTATGATTTCTATGATTTATTCATGTTTTTATGAGGTATGTTAAAGTGCCTATGTTTTATGGGTAAAGTATGATTTCATTCTTATGTATATATGAACTCATGTTTCCTTTCCATGTTTTTATAACCCATACTGAGCTTTTTATGCTCATCCCATGTTTTTTTTGAAATGTTTTTCACAGGTCAAGGGAAAGGTACATGATATGATGATAGTGTCAAGGAAGTGTCAAGAAATAATCCATGTTTTATTTTAAATGTGTTACCATTGATGGGAATGAAGAATACTATCTTTATGTAACCACTTTTTTTATATGTGGAATGTAATGCAAGTTTTATGATTTAATTCTCTAAAACTCTAAACCCGAAAAGATCCTCAATGTGTAATCTTGTAATAACTCAAGATTAAGTAAGTTTTAAGGCTGGGGCCTTATAAAGAGAGGGATTTGGAGAGACAACATTGGAAGGGTTTGGCCGAGACAAATGCGTTGGAAGTGTGGGTAAGGTGGTAGAGGTGGGGTCTTTTATAAGAGGAGAGGAGGGGCACTCTTGGAAAGTAAGGAAATGTTACTTTATTTTAGAATGAGTTTCAGATTTTAATGGTCCCACATTGATTTTTTTCGAGGATAAGGTGATAAGGGTTCAAAATCCACCCATAAAATAGGTTTTTGACATGTTTAGGTCGTAGAGTTTACATTATCTTTCCATTTTATTTAAATCGTTAAATAATGAGGTAATCGCTACATCATCATGGTGTCATAAATAATTTAATTTATTTAATGTATAAAAATTATAAAAAAATACTATGATGTAGAAAATCTCTGTACCTTTCCAATTAATATTTATAGTCAAAAATATGATATGTATAACCCCATGTAAAATTTTTTTAGTAAAACAACTCATGTTTGTGACATTTTTATTTTATCTTTAAATAAAATGTTATTAATGTCATTTTCCAACCAAAGTGGGTTAATGGGGTCCCCAAGTTGACCCATGGATTCTCTTGGTCGTCCATGACACATTCAATGAGGTTAGGACATGTGTCAAGATCATTTCATATTATTACAACATTATTTTTACATTAAATTACACTAATTACCTCTAATCGCGATTAAAAAATTAATAAGTTACTATTCACCAAAAAAATTATTTTAATCCCATTGAACCACATTTTACATCTTAATGACAAAAAATTATGTTGAATTTATGAAATTTATAACACAGAGGTGTTAAAATTTCATTTAAATGAAAAATCGATTTTTTAGGTACCACTTAGTGGTTTCACTATTCATAAACAATTGAAGTTTTTCAGAAAAATACCAAAAATTCACTCTAAGCTATATTTGATATTCCGAATTCAAATAATGAAGTACATTTTTCAAATTTCAAAACATATAAGTTTCATTACATAATTTAATAATTAATTCCTGATGTCAGAGTAAATAGCGTGTTTTTATGAAACAATAAGTATCAAAAGATTGACACTAGTTTAAGTCTGATTTCAAAGTGAAATTAATTCCAACGACCACTATTGGATTTAATGCTAAAAATATATTCAAATTTTACTATAAAACCAATTAAAAAGATAACATAATCAAATAAATAAATTAGATTAAAATTAGGTTTTTAATTAAAATACAACATTTTACACTATTAATTAAAAAAATGAACTTTATCGGAAAAATACCAAAAATTTACACAAAGTAAATGTTAATGTCCTGATTCTAAATAAGAGTTTTATTTGGTCTAATAGAATGTATCAGAGTGAACAAAACTATATTTAATGACGGTTCTCTATCAAAAGGCGATAAGTGAACCTTTAGTGAACACTAGGGCATATACGCCTAAAATTGAATTATTTCCGTATTTTAAGCTTTTATCTTTTATTAGATAAAAGTAAAAACATTTAAAAAACATATATAACCATATTTTAGTTATTTCTATCCATTCCCGCCAATACAATGACTATGTGTTAACTACCATTTAAAATAATATTATTTTATTACTAGTGTGCAACGAAAGATTTCAATGAAACTCTTTGTTGTGTATTGGGTACACTATCGAACATAGCAACCCTTTTAAAGTAAAAATAATATTTAATTCGTAAATATTAATAAATATGAAAATGTTTTATTTATTATTTACCTAGGATGTTACATCCTTCCCCCTTTTTGGGAATTCTGTCCTCGCAATTTTATTCACTTATCAAAATAAGTGGGGGTATTTATCCCTCATAGCATTTTCAGATTCCCACGTTGCCTCTTCAACAATATGGTTTTTCTGCAAAACCTTTACATGGTGAATTACCTTATTTTTCAACACTTTCTCTCTTTGGTCAAGAATCTGGACTGGTTGTTCTTCATAAGATAGATCTCCTCGAGCTGAACTACCTCTGGACTCAAAACATGAGATTGATCTGGTATATACTTCCTCAACATCGAAACATGAAAAACATTGTGTACCTGAGATAAACTCGGAGGTAAAGCCACTCGGTAAGCAACTGATCCAACTTTCTCCAGAATTTTATATGGTCCAATGAACCTTGGACTCAGCTTTCCTTTCTTACCAAATCTCATCACACTTTTCCATGGAGAAACCATGAGAAAAACATGATCACCTACCTCGAAAGATAGATCCTTCCTCCAGTTATCCGCATAACTATTCTGCCTGCTATGAGCTGTTCTCATGTGTTTCTGAATCAACTGAACTTTTTCTGCCATCTCTTCTACCATTTCTGGTCCCATCAGCTTCCTTTCACCAACTTTATCCAAAAATTTTAGAGTTCGACACCGCTTACCATATAATGCCTTAAATGGTCCCATCTGTATACTGGAATGAAAACTGTTATTATAAGAAAACTCAACCAAAGAAAGATGTAGGTCCCAACTTCCCTGATAATCCATCGAACAAACTCGTAGCATATCCTCCAAGGTCTGAATTGTTCGTTCTAACTGCCCATCTGATTGCGGATGAAAAGCTGTACTAAAATTTAATTCAGTACCCAACAACTTCTGACGGCCTTTCCAAAAGTTAGAAGTAATCATGGGAACACGGTTAGATACAATGGAGAGAGGAAATCCCTGTAACCTGACTATCTCTTTAAGATACAAACAATAAAGTTGATCTAGGGAAAACTTATCTCGTATGGCAAGGAAATTAGCAGATTTAGTCAAGTGATCAACAATAACCCAGATTGCATTATTACCTCGAGGTGTCTTTGTCAATCCCACAATGAAGTCTATGGATATATTTTCCCATTTACACTCTAGCACTAGTAAAGGCTGAAGCATCCCTTTCGGAAACTGCCGCTCTACTTTAACCTGCTGACAAGTCAAACATTTCACAGTAAAATCAGCAATATCTCTTTTCATTCCATCCCACCAGTAATACTCCCGCAGATCCCTGTACATCTTAGTACTGCCAGGATGAACTGAAAATGGGGAACTATGAGCCTCACATAACAAATCATTATTCAACTGTGAATCACCCAGGACACATAATCTCTTCCCAAACCTCAGAACACAATCATTATCAATGTTGAATTCAGGAAACTTACCATTCTGAACCAGCTCTACCTTTTTCTACAACTCACTGTCTTCCCTCTGTGCTTGCTTAATTCTGTCTGATAGGGATGATCTCACTTATACCTGAAACAAAATAGAAGAACTTCCTGCACCAACAACTTCCATGCTAAAGTTCCTCAAATCAAAAACCAAAGGATCTCGTTCCAAACGTAGCATGGTTAATGAAGCATTACTTTTTCGACCTAAAGAATCAAACACTTTATTTTCTTTTCCTGAATGGTAATGAATTATACAATCATAATCCTTGATTAATTCTAGCCATCTCCTATGTCTCATGTTCAATTCTTTCTGAGTGAATATATTTTTTAAAATTTTCTGATCAGTATATATTTCACACTTTACTCCATACAAATGATGCCTCCAAATTTTTAAATCAAAAACAACAGCAGCTAATTCCAAATCATGTGTACGGTAATTTACCTCATCATTTTTCAACTGACGTGAAGCATAAGCAATTACCTGATCATTCTATATAAGGACACAACCAAGTCCCTATAATGAATCATCACTGTATATAACAAACTCACCATTCCAAGAAGGAAGTTCCAAAACTAGAGCATTCACCAATCTTCTTTTCAACTCCTGAAAAATATCATCACATTCTTTTTTCCAGATGAACATAACACCCTTATGAGTTAGCATAGTCATTGGACTGGATAACCGTGAAAACTTTTCAGCAAACCTTCCGTAGTAACATGCCAAACCAAGAAAACTACGGATCTCGGTTACATTTGTGGGTCTTGGCCATTCTTCAACAACTTTGGTTTTCACAGGATCAACAGTTATGCCATCTTTTGAAACAATGTGACCCATGAAAGAAATTTGTTGTAACAAAAACTCACACTTGCTGAATTTTCCATATAGTTTCTTTTCTTTTAAGGTTTGCATGATAAACCTTAAATGACTTTCATGCTCCTCTTTACTTTTAGAAAACACCAAAATATCATCGATGAAAACAATCACAAACTTATCCAAGAACTCATGGAAAATTCTATTCATAAGGTCCATGAATACAGCAGGGGCATTGGTTAACCCAAAAGGCATAACTAAAAATTCATAATGGCCTTATCTAGTACGGAACGTAGACTTCGGAATGCCTTCTTCTTTTACTTTCAACTAATGGTACGCCAACCTCAAGTCAATTTTTGAAAAATACTGAGCTCCCTGGAGCTGATCAAACAAATCATTGATATGAGGAAAATGATACTTGTTCATAATAGTAATATTATTCAAGGCTCTATAATCAATGCAAAGTCTCATTGAGACATCTTTATTTTTAACAAACAAGACAAGAGCACCCCATGGTGATGTGCTAGGTCGAATGAAACATTTATATAATAACTTCTGCAATTGTTTCTTTAACTCTAAAAGATCAACTTGAGCCCTTCGATAAGGGGGTTTTGAAATTGGCTTAGAATCAGGAACTACGTCAATAGTAAATTCAACTTCCCGATCATGAATAATACCAGGCAACTCATCAGGAAAAACATCAAGATACTCATTTACCACTGGCACATCATTAATCTGAACAGTTCCTCTATTTTCAACAATATGTGCAAGGTAACATTCATTTCCATCTTTTACTAGTTTCTCAACTTCATGATATGTTATCAAAATCAAGGGTTCATTCTTGTACACAAACTGAAAATCTTTCTGAAAAGAAACCATTTTAGCTCTGCAGTCAATCTTATCATGATAAACAGAAGGCCAATCCATGCTCGAAATAACATCAAACTCTACTAGAGGCATAACAATAAGGTTTGCTGGTAGATTCTTTCCACATAGAAGGATAGGAAGGTTCTTATAATTCCTTTTTTTCTCAATGTTCCCTCCCGGTGTTTTTACCATCAGTTTAGGGTTCATATCTTGAGATGGAATTTCCAATTTACTAGAAAACATCTCAGAAATGAAAGAATGTGTAGATCCTGAATCAAACTACACATTGGCATAATATGAACATAAAAACAGTGTACCTGATACTACTTCATTCGATGGCCCAACATTTGCTGAAGTTGTTGCAAAGGATTTCACCACCCCTTTCTGCTTGTAGTCTGGCTGCTTTCCCCCAGTAGAGTTCTTCGTTAGACACTCATTTTCATAATGAACGATTTAATTACACTTAAAACATCTTACAGCTGGCTTTTCATTGCCTGCTTGATCATCTTCCTTACAGTTATGAGCGATATGACCAGACTTACCACACTGAAATTACTTACCAGACTTGGATAAACATTCTCTAGGATGCATTTTACCACACTTCTCACAGGATGGATATTTGGTTTTCTTACCTCCTTGCTTCTTTGATGAATTCTTCCCCTTTTTCTGCCAACTAGACCTCTTATTCTATTGTTTTTCATAGAACACCTAATCATCGGCAAACTCAATTTCCACCTTCTCCGCACATCGAACAAGTTTTTCATAACTTTTGAACTCATGAGAAGCTAAATCCCTTCGATACTTTGGCTTTAACCCAAAGTAAAAAATGGTTTATTTTTCTTTCAAGATCTCAAATGATGTTTGGAGCATACCTTGCCAATCGAGTGAACTTTGCTTCATAAGAAGGCACTGAATCATCCTCCTACCTAAATTCTAGGAACTGGTTTTCCATCCTAAGACGAACCACCTTAGGAAAATATTTCTCAAGAAACATACCTTTGAATTCATCCCAGTGAAGATCCTCAATCTCATCACTATCCATGATATTTTTCACCATCGACCACCACTAACCAGCATCACCTTCAAAACGGTAAACAGCAAGACTAACCTTTTGATGTTCTGAACACCCCATGACATCAAAAATCTTCTCTATTTCTTTAATCCACCCTTCATCTTGCACGAGTTCAGATGATCCTCTGAATGATGGGGGATGTTGCCTCATGAAATGTTCCACCACTGACATGTTCCTCTGCAGTTGATCTGGCTGATCTCGTGCATGGATAGCACCACCATTTATGGCCTGAGTCAACTGTGCCATCACTGCAACAAACTATTCAGTTCCGATTCTGACCATCTCAGGTTGCTGATTTGGAAGGTTGTCTTCCTCCTGATGTCGTCCCAACATAGATTCTTTGTTTCCTCTATGGAAAACAATTCTGAACACAAAAATATCTTAGGCGAAGCAACATGGTAATCTTTAAATGCTATATCATTTCATTCATACCATAAATGAACTTATAATTTATCAATTTTCTAACTCCTAATGTTGTATAAACCGACCTTTGAAACCAACTATAAGGCCCCGGCCTTAAACATCTCTTAATATTTAATTAAATAAATAATTTACATTGAGGATCTTTTCAGGTTTAGAGTTTTAGAGAATTAGGAAATAACTGTTACATCTCAAAAGGTTACAAAGTAGAAACTTCTACTAAGTTTCAATAGAATAAAAATAACTCTTAAAAAGAAACATGTCTAGTTCCATGTTTTATATAGCATGAATTTCCCTTGATCCCATCCTTCACCCTATTACACATTATTTCCTTTGAAAAACATTTCAATAAAAACTTGGGGTGAGCATAAAAAGCTCAGTAAGGGATACACAAAGAATGAAAACTTTTAGTTTTTCAATCATCAAGTAAACCATGTATACTTTATCAAAGTAATACCTTCACCTTCATGAAGATGTAAAAACTCTTAACTGCATAAAATATCATTACTTACCCTTTTGTAACCAAAGGATTACCATAAAACCCATATAAAGAACACATAACATATAAAGGTAACATGGGACAAAACCATACTTAAGTGGAATAATCATATGGTCGACTTCCACACATATCACTTAATGGAATAGCCATACGGCCAACTTCCATTAATTCTTAATTTAATAGCCATACGACTGAATTCCATACCCAATGTATTGGAGGTTATAACGTAACCACCTATCCTAGTATTCACGGCACCACCCGTCATATGGTTTATCACGTAACCACCTGTCAAATTTCCATGTACCATTATAAAAATCATAATACATAAAACAAATATATTGGAAGGAAAACAATTCCACAATTTGATCACAATATATCACTAAAATATATTGACATAACAAATCCATTATAAAAAACCATTTTCAATACCAAAATAAATAAAAGAGTATATGGTATTTATTTCATTTTAAAAAAAACATTACGTCTTGTTCAGGAAGCCAAAGACCAAATAATACTCATGGCGGCGGAAAAGGTCGTTGTCACCGCGTATGTTAAAAGGAACATTCCTTTTTGTCATTTTGTACAATGCTTCGTAGAAAAAGATTCCTTTTGTATAAAAGTAAAATTTAAAGGAGTTTATACACCGTATAAAAGAAAGTGGTGTATAAAACGAAATATGCCTCAGTGAAAGGAGATTGAGACGAAGTCCCTTACCTCGAGTCCGACATGACTCAATCGTCCTTTAACGTCCTGAATAATAAATCTGAGTTAATTTCTATTTTCTTAAGAACCATTTTCAAGTTCAGTATTCCTTTTATATCACTTATTTCTATGTTATAAACATTATGTAATCATTTATGTTAATAATGTTTGTTTTGTCGATATTTGGTTCTTAAGTCGAAAGTGGACTTCTTACAATTACATGTTGTTCGTGTGGTCAAATTTTCTTTATATCCATAATGAAATTCTTGATTTGGATATCATATATATCATATATATCCAGCATATACATGTATTTATAATATTACATAATCATTTAGGGGTAAGAAATTAAATGCGCCTTTCATGGAGACGGTAAGCCGTACGTACGCATGAATGATACGTTCATTTCTTTTTCATATTAATGGAATTAAAACTAAATGAGAGGTATGTATATTTTAATTCTAGAATTATATTCCTCATTTAGATGTATCATTAATTATATATATCCATTATATACATGTACTTAAAATAGTACATTACATTTGGGGATAAGAAATGAAATGCACCGTTCATGAAGACGGTAAGCCGTACGTACGCATGAACCCTACATTCATTTCAATATCATAATTTAATGGAAATAAATAATAATTATATAGAGGTATATTATACATCCATTATAAAATCATATATAATAACTTTAAATCCATCCTTTATACATCCCACATATGGCATTAACGAATCACATCACTTTGAGGGGGCGGTTGTCCGCACTTCCTAAAATGAAATTATCGTGTTTACCCACAATGGAAACCATGAAGGTATACCACAAATGAAACATAAAGAAGAATAAGGAAAAAATAAACATAATATATATCATATATAAATATAGTGACATCTTAATGGCCACCATTAAAGGTGTTTAAAAGAAGATTGAACAATCGTCGTTTCGTGAGGCATAAATTCGCCAACCACAAAAACAGTATGTTCTTTAACCATTAGATATAGATGTGTGTAAGTGTAGCTCGAAATATTCTTATAACAACATCCTAGTATTTTTAAGATACTGGAGTTGTTACAAAAGAAATGAATAAAAAGAGTTTAGGGGGTTGGAGAAGAAAAATAAATCAAAAGAACACAAGTGAATACATCACCTTAAAATCAGGTAACTCTCTTAGATTTGAGCTCAAAGGCTTCCTTGGGAAGACTTCTGCCCAAAGTGAGGCTTCAAGGAGTAATAGAGGGATGTGGAGACACAAAATGGGTAGGGTTTGGCCAAGCCAATGGCTTTGGAAGTGTGGGTAAGGTGGTAGAGGTGGGGGCCTTTTATAATAAGATAGGAGGGGCACTCTTGGAATGTAAGGAAATGTTAATTTATTTTAGAATGCGTTTCGGATTTCAATGGTTCCACATTGATGTGTTTCGAGGATAAGGTGATAAGGGTTCGAAATCCACCCATTAAATAGGTTTTTGACATTTGTAGTTCTTAGAATTTACATTATCTTTCCATTTTATTTAAATCATTAAATAATGAGGTAATCGCTGCATCATCATGGTGTCATAAATAATTTAATTTATTTAATGTCCAAAAATTATGAAAAAATACTATGATGTAGGAACTCTTTTTAAATTTCAAATTTATATTTATAGTCAAAAATATGATTTGTATAACCCCATGTAAATTTTTTTTAGTAAAACAACTCATGTTTGTGACATTTTTATTTTAACTTTAAATAAAAAGTTATTAATGTCATTTTCCATCCAAAGTGGCTTCATGGGGTCCCCAAGTTGACCCATGGATTGTATTGGTCATCCATGACACATCCAAGGAGGTTAGGATATGTGTCAAGATCATTTCATATTATTACAACATTATTTTTTACCTTAAATTACACTAATTACCTCTAATCGCGATTAAAAACTTAATAAGTTACTATTCACCAAAAAATTATTTTAATCCCATTGAACAACATTTTACTTCTTAATTACAACCATGTATGTCAGATTTTTTAAATTCAAAACACAGAGCTAGAAAATTTTAATTTAAATGAAAAATCAGTTTTTTAAGTACGACTTAGTGGTTTTACTATTCATCAAAAATTGAAGTTTTTCAGAAAAATACCAAAAATTAACCCTAAGCTATATTTGATATACCGAATTCAAAAATAAAGTCCATTTTAAAAAATTAAAAACATATAAGTTGCATTAATTAATTTAATAATTAATTCCCACTGTCAGATAAAATAGCGTGTTTTTATGAAATAATAAGTATCAAAAGATTAACACTAGTTTAAGTCCGATTTCAAAGTGAAATTAATTACAATGACCACTATTGTATTTAATGGTAAAAATATATTATAATTTCACTATAAAAACAATTCAAAAGATAATCTAATCAAATAAATAAATTAGATTAAAAAGAGGTTTTGAATTAAAATACAACATTTTACACTATCCATTAAAAATTGAACTTTATCGGAAAAATACCAAAAATTTACACAAAGTAAATTTTGATGTAACAATTATGAAGAAGAGTTTTATTTGGTCCAATAGAATGTATAATAGTGAACAAAACTATATTTAATGACAGTTCGCCATCAAAAGGTGATAAGTGAACCTTTAGTGAAAACTAGGTCATATACGCCTAAAATTTAATTCTTTCCGTATTTTAAGACTTTATCTTTTTTTATATAAAAGTAAAAACATTTAAAAAAAATATAATCATATTTTAGTTATTTCTATCCATTCCCACCAATACAACGGCTATGTGTTAACTACCATTTAAAATAATATTACTTTATTACTAGTGTGCAACGAATGATTTTAAATTAAACTCTTTGTTGCGTATCAGGTACGCTATCGAACATAGAAACCCTTTTAAAGTAAAATTAATATTTTATTCATAAATATTAGTAAATATGGAAATGTTTTATTCATTATTTACCTGGGATGTTACAGTATGAGTGGTGAGAAATTAGATTGTTCAATAAAAATATGATATTAGATTACTTTTAAAGATATCATAATTATATTTATGATGTATTTTTGTTAGATTCAAGTGAAACCAACCCCTGGTAAAATAATACTATGTTTATTACCATCACATTTTGTTTCAAAGAAGTCCGTGTTTCCTTTTTGAAGATAATTGTTTTAGATTTTTAGGATAAATGTTAATCAATGATTATAGTTTTAAATTTTAAATTTCTATTGGGATATAAAAAACATTAATTTAGGGAATTGTTAAGGTATTTTCACCTTAATGGGGGTTTATTAATATATTTTGAAATATTAAATTATTTTATATCTTCTATTAATTAGTGTTGGTGTATTTTATTCTACACCCATTGGGTTTATTCCTTATAAAGAAGGTAATAAGATAACTAAAGAAAATTACATAATTATCATAAATAATCATCATGTCTGAAATTTAATTTCATCCTATCGTTTTAAAAAGTTGTTTTAAAAATATTAATGGGATTAAAATAGATAATATCATTTGTTATAACATTGAAAAAAATATTCAATAGTAATTTATAATTTTATTATATGTAAACAATAATTTTTGATATATAAATATGATGATCTCAATATATGTAATGATGAAATAATAAATTGATATATTTATATATTTACCATTTTAATGAGTACCATTAGTGTTTTTGGTCAAACTAATTGTGAATTGTTTTGTTTTCCACGATATGAAATAAATAGTAACATGTAGGTTTGATGCATTCATCTCGACACTTGAATACCATGATTTGGGTAATCTTCTATCGCATTATCTATTCCAAATTATAATTTCTTATGAAATTTGGAGTGGATATTCCTTTAACATTATTATTATTGATGATTGAAAATTTCCATTAAATATTTGATATAGGATATGTTTATAAATAAAATTTATTTGTCTGAGGAATAACTTGATGATGAATAAAATTTAAAAATGAAATTTAAAAAACATGTGTCATTCATTTCTTGATATATGAGAAGATAAAAGGTAATGTTCAGTGGGAATATTATACTAAAATTAATGATTGGTGGATCCACTATAAATTTCATCTAATGTTATTCTAAATTAGAAAATTTTAATTACGTGATGATGATAATACTTGAATATCGTCAAATAATAAGTCACCAAAAATATGAATCAATATATAATGGTAATAATTTTTCAAAATTTATTAAGTGAAATATGTATCTAAAATGAAAAAGTTGGTAGTGTAGATGATACAAATGAATAAAATAGTTCTAGTGATTTTATTAATAAATAATGATTTTTATCATTACTGTTTATGAATTCACAAGATATTAATATATAAATAATGGTTTTTATGAATAAATATAAGTATATTTCATAAAAAAATAGAATCATAATGAGTTTCAAATCATTATCTTTCAATATAAAAATGTGAACAAATATTTCAATTTGGATTATTGATTAGATATCAATAATCATAGATTCTAGGTCGATATAAGTTAATGTTGACTCACGGGACTGAAAAATTGAATATTTCTAATATTTATTTGGATTTAATTTTCATATAAAATGAGAAGAATACTTATCATGTTCAACCAAATTTTTTTATTTAGATAGAGATCTAAGTAATATAAAATTCATTTTTATAAATTCTCTTAAATATGTTTAAGAAATGTAAATAAAACAAAATTATTTTTGTAATGATACTTTTGATAATTTAAACTTTAACATGAAGGAAAAAAATTCAAGAAATAATAAAAATATTATGGAATACATCTTTGAATGTGATGTCTACTAAAAATGGTTACTTTGTATTTTTAAAGGGTTTTATAGATATAGTACTTTTTTCGGAGTTTACACTATAACATTAAGAAAAATAAGACAATATTATTGGTTAATGAGTAAAATAATACCATGAATATATATCTACAAATAAGTAATTATACAGTGGGAGGCATATTTTGTATTTTTATTGGTAGAATTTTAGAGAATGAAGAAAATTTTAAGAACATATTCATTTAATTACAAATATATCTATGAGTCCATAGGTTATTGAAGAAATTATTGAGGGGGAGTCAACACACACAAATAATAAAATTATAGAAATAATAAAAAACATTCAGATTGAATTATGAAAACAATATATGACAATTGGATGGGGTGTAAAAATTATATTTCTCATCATGTCACTTTATTAATGATTGTCTCACCAATATACCTACTAATATGAGTATGACTAATAATACTCAAGAGTCACATGATAAGAAAGATGATGTAAATGAAAAAATTCATTCATTATTAAACTGAAACTAGTTTAATACCAAAAGGAAAAACCATATACATTGGATAGTTTATTATCCCCTCATATAAAATGAAATTTGATTATAATTAAGTATTTATGTTTTTGAAATAATGGTTTTATAATAGTTGGAAATGATTGGTGACTATAAATTACCGGAGTTGTTTTAGTAGTTATTAAATAAAAAAAATTGGTATAAATGAACCCATTGTTTGTTCATGGTTTAAAACATAAATTACATAGTGATTTTCATCTACCTAGTAAATGAAATTAAGCGGTGTTTTTTAATGAATTAATGTTTTCTTAAATACAAGGAGGTATGGATGTTTTCGATTTTAGGAGATAGATCATTGGGAAACTTACTCCATGTTAGTGATACTGAAATTTCAAGTTGTTTTAGATAGATGAATGGAAAAAAATGTGGAATAGAATACTTTTCCACCATGTTGAAAAAAATATAGACAGAATTATCCACATAAATAATTTTGGTTATATTATAATATTAGAGATAGATTGATATTGGATGAGGATAATATTCCAAAATGGAAACATATTTAATTTTTCACAAAAGATATATAATATTCAGATTTGTCATTAGTTAGAGATAATGTATTTAGATATTTTTAGGAACAACGAGTAAATTATAATATAAAAAAATATAGGTACATTATATTCCAAGAGACCGAGGTTCAAAACTGGGGGGAGGTGAATTTCTGGTACTGTAGCAGTACTATAGTAGTTACTGTTTAGTACTGTATTAGCCAGAACAATTCACCCAATTTAGGCCTTCGAGCCACTGGTTTGGCCCGATTGGCCTCAAGGGCCTTTGGGAAATCAAAGGCCTTCGGGCCACAAGACCAACATGACACAAAGTCCATTGAGTAGCCCAGTTCACATAGAACATGCCTTAGAAGAGGATTTGAGTAACCTTAGTATCATCCACCTGAAGTAGAGCTAACCAGATTAAAAGAATGAAACGGTATGGTAGCGACCATTTAGACCAGGCATCGTGCAACTTTGTAAGGGAAAATGCCATTCGGTCACCAATGAAAGGTGGGGATCTAGGTGTTCAATGATGTAGAAGTTGAGGAGGTTTCATTCTAGTGGGTTGGGGCTACAGGTCATGTAATGGGCATGGTATGCCTCTGGCCCTTTGGGTCATGTATTGTGGGTCGGTTGGCCCTTGTGCCTTGGTCCTATTGGTCATGTATTTTCATTAATGGTTGGGTTCAATGCCTAATTTATTATTAATTAAATGAAAAATACTTTTTAACTGTGTATAGGAAGACCCATAACTTATCTCGAAGGCCCAGTGGGCATTTATCCCATTACACGGCCTGTATGAATAATTTTTTGGCTCAAGGACCATTCTGTGAATAATACTATAGAGGACTGTAGCAGTGGTGACATTGTAGCAACGGCAGGTACTGGGTCATTTATAGGTTCCCCTTTAGCCCTTAAAATAGGGATTATACATAATAAAATAAAAATAAGGCCTTCTAGGCATTCAGGACACTGTTTTTACTTCAATTCTCTTTTAAAACCCATGCATGGGCCTTGAATATTTTCAAATATTTCTAGATAATTATAGTAAAGGCATGTTACTTAATCCATAATATGTTGTGGATGGTTAATGGGGATGAATACACTAGTAAAAACTTCGATGAAGAAATTAAAATTTGTCATATTATCCATAAATTTTGTACACCATATATCTCACAACAATCTCATTCAAGATAATGGAAGTACACATCTTTGGTAAAAATTTGTCAAACCATATATTTAAAACATGATATGAACGAATTTTTCCATGTTCAAAATTTTATTAAATTGATTAATATAAAAATATTAATTTTTATTAAATAATTTCATTATGACAAGATTTGAGATGTATTAAAAGATCATTCCAATCTTCAAATTCTATATATTTCTCACCAATTGAATTTTTGTAGGTGAAAAACGAAACTTGTGGAAGTTCAAAACGTAGGAGTATATCATGTCTTCCTTAGATGTCACATTAATTTATTAGGATCTAATTTATGTAATAATAACATAGAAGATATTTTGGATGATTCTAATAAAAAGAGATATTACTCATAATGATTAATGTTTCAAATCTGAAATCCTTTTCCACATGTGAAAATGATTATATAAAATAGGTTTGTATGCAAGACACAATTTCTTAAAATTATTTAAATTAATGATAACTGCATGTTTAAGATGGATATTCGACCATTCAAAGAGATAGGAAGCTTCATTTCACTACTCATCAAGGTATGAGAAATAATATTGAGGACTATATTTTTTAATCATTTACAATGAACTCGGGCTATGAAAAATTTTAGGAAAATAAAACAGCATTATTATTATCTATGGTTAAAAAATTATAATGTGAAAGAATATTTATATAACTACAATTAACTATTTTTTATGTAGAAGTTGTTAGGTTATATTGAAAATAATTGAGCATCCTACTTTGTACTAAAGATACAAATAAACAATTTCATAATAATAATATGGTAGATTTATAAAATGCTAAATGAAAATCGATAGGTGACAGGAAGAAATTAAAGCCTTATATGAGAAGGATATTCAATGGTGATAGTAATTTATTTTGATGAGTAATAAACAATATTATCTAGGTTATAGTAAATTATATTTTATCTAGATATTTTATCACAATGGATATAAATGATCATTCTACTATATTTCTTGTCTGTATTATTTAATAGAAACTGAATGAAGAAGTGTACATTGAAAATTAATTTGGATTCTTTCTATGATAATATATGTAATGTGTTTTAATGTTAATGAAGGAATTTTTTTCCATATAGAGAACCCCTGTATATTTTATTAGATAGATTCATTCTAAATGGAATATAAATTCATGAAAGAAATAAAATACTAAATTAGCTAAATCAAATAAGATAATGGGTATCTTTTAATATTTTTGTCTTTTTTATTACATCATTTTAGATGATAATAAATGAAATTATTGTCATAAATATACATTATAAATGAAAAAAATATCAGTTTTTAAGTATATTCTTAGAAAGAAAATTTATTTAATGGGTTTTAAATTTCAATATGAAACGAATCATATATTTTTATATAATGATAAATAATATTGATGAGTTTTTATCAATTTCATTATATATCATTTGAATATGGTTTCAATGGACAATTAAAAAATAAACAAGCTTTTACATTGTAAATAATAATAAAAATTTCACTAAAGGGGGTTCAGAAAACTAATTAAGAGTTTTTAATACTTCACTTTCACCAATAATGGATATTGTGTATATTGACAAAATTTGGTCAATGTTTTTGATTCATTAAAGATGTATTATTTTATAACAACAATTATTATAACTAGATATATCAATTTTATAGTTATTTGTGGGTGTAAATATGACATCAATGTAAAAATTGATCAATTTTGATATAAATTTGTGGATTTTTCTTGAAATTTCAAAAATATGAGGTCTAAATCTTGTGTTGTATTCATTCTATTATAATTGTGTATAGAATAGAATTCATAAAAAGAAAAGTTAATGTTCTTATTTCTTTAATTTAGGACTTGGAAGGGTATATTTCTAGTACTCAACCAATTAACCAATATGTGTTAATAAAAACACCATTTAGTGATGTTATGGTGAATTTTATGTTTCCACTAGTTTTGGGATATAACAATCCAAATGATATCGATCTATCAATAAATTCATTTTACAAATGAAGAAAAAATAATTTTGATTTTAAATTCTATATTATCAATGTGCTTTTTGAGTAAAATTTATTGAAGTAATATTTTTTCTATAAAAGTAGTAGATAATAGATGTGAACACTAAAAAACATTCAAACCAAATATTTCATAAATTGAGGTTAATAAATGAAGTTCAACCACAATTCAAAAATGGATAAGTTAGGGTGACACCACCCTCTATTTACTTAATTATTTTTCTATTTTTTGAATAAATGTGATGAAGACAACATAAATCCTGTTACGAATATCCCATATTGTATTCTCCAAGTAATATGAAAAATAATATAAGGGGATAATAAAAATATATTTGTTTAAACTAATTTGGGAGAGATGCCATTTTTTGGGTGGAATTATTTTAAATTGTTCTCTAAGAATGAACATAGGAATATATTTTAAACAAGTTTAAATATTTATTTTGTGATTTAAATGTTAATTAGTTTCAGTAATATAATCTTATTTGTTTTGAGGTTCTATGAATAAGTTGATTTTGTTAAATTAAATGTAATTGGAGAAATTATTAATCAATTTTATTGTATCTTTAAAAATTATATCTCACAAATAGGGTTATAAATTCTGTTTGGTTACTCATCATTTAATATATATATATTTTAAATTTATTTATTTAAAATGATTGTCAAAAACTTATAAGGGATTGATTATTGATCCCCTGAATTAAAGATAATTTTATATATTGAGAGAAATTAACTTTATAGGGGTTTTTAGAGAGAGGGGTATTTTTCTATCTTGTAAAGGCGATGTAGAGGGACTATATAATAGATTATGTGGATATAGTTCATTTATTACTATTTTTCCAACACATTTATCAGGTTTAATACCAATTTTTCATTGGTGTTTCATTCATGTTTTGGTTTATCCCATGGTTTTGGACTGATTAAAAAAACATATTAAATGAATAATTTTGGATTGATATGGATGGAGAAGTTTTCTATAGTAAATTGGTATTGTATTATACTTCATAATTTGAGAAAGGTCATTATATGTAATTTTAAATTTAAATCACTCTTGAATATATAAATGCAACATTAAAATTTATCTTAATACCTAAAAAATTTCTTTAAATTAATGTATTGAAAATTGTTAATATCATTAGATTAGTGAATATGAGTGATTCATCATGATATATAATGGTAGATCGGGTTCTCTAAAGGGTATGTAATAGTTGGTCTTTATTTTATAGAAGGGTTTATCAAAGGGAATTATAATTCTTAACGGTTACCTAATGATTCTCAATTTCATATAATTTTTACCTAATATTTCCTAATAATAAATTGAGGTCAATCTACAAAAAATTATTATTAAGGGTTTTATAAATTACTAAATATGTAATTTGTTGATTCCCATGCATTTTTATTTATGATTAAACTTCCCTATGAGATATCATGACCAATGTATATGGAGAAAAATTAATTCTATAAAAATATGATAATCCTACCAAAATAGTCGATATGGATTAATAAAGGATCTCTATTTTAATTGGTAATTGAAAGATAGTCATGAGAAATTTAGAACGTGAAAACATTGAAGAGGATGTATTATGACCTCCAAGATAGTGTTTCTCTATTATGATACTTTATGAGATTAGAACATCACACTATGTTATAGGGGAAGTAATAATTTCTCTATAAATATATTTTCCATGCTTTAATTGGATTAACAGATTTATAAGTAGTTGTAGAAACAAATTTATTATTCTAAAATGTATGAATTCATGTTGGGATGCCTTATATAATTTATGTGACTAAAGAAGAGGATGGAGATGTTAAAAAAAATTGGAGAGTAGACAAACAAATATAAGAGATGGAAATTAAATTTTAATTTAAAATTTATTAATATAGAATATTCCCTTCTTTTGTAAGTAAAAAATAGAATATGGTTCTTAAAAATCTTGATATATTAAAGGAATATTAAAAAAATTGTGAATAAAAAAGGGAAAAGGTAAAATTAGGAATAATAGTTCCCCCTTTATTTGGGTTTATCATCAATGTTATGTTATTTTTTGAGGAAGGGTAATTTTTAATCCGAGTCACTGATGTGAAAATGTGTTAGAGAATATTGCTTTTTTGATAGAAAATGATTTAGAGGAAAAGGATAATATAACCCTTATCAAAGTATAATACAATTAAGAAATGTTTTGTGAAAATTTTGATAGGTAATAGTTATTATTCATGTAACATGAGTTTTAGGATAAACCTTTATTCTAGTATCTAAAATGGTAATTCTAATGATATGTGTGGTCTATAGTGATTCATGTTCATTTCTGGGATTTTATTTTAATTTTTTTATTGTAAACCTTATACATCTATTCAAAATTATAATTACGATTTCATCTCTGTGTATGATATTTTATCCATGAGATCATTCAATTTAACATGTAACTTAGGTAGATAATGTAAAAAATAAAAAAATGTAAAAATTGATTATTTTCCCACTTTTACATCCATGAACTAAAATTAAACCAATACCATAGTAGGGGATGAAACAAAATTAAATATAATATTGAATTAATTTTTAAATATGATGATCATATTGGAGGATAAATCATTTTCCAATATTATAAAATTCATTATCCTATGAGTCATTTTTCTCTTATTATTACTTATATAAATTATATCATGTGGGATACGGAGAAGGAAAAATGAATTATAAATATCTAAATATTCAATAATAAAATTTTATTAAATAAAAAATCCAAAATATTATCTATATAACTTTTTGTGGATATAATTTAATCAAAAAGTCGTCCTTTTAATGTTAAATCTTAAATACCAACAAATTGGAGGTGGATCTAAATTGGTGGGATTAAAAATAAAAACACCTAATATATATACTGAACCCCTGGTGACATAATAATGGTAATTAAAAATTTACATTATATATCTTTTCTGTTTTAGAAATATCAAATATAATATAAATGTGTGTTTCATAACCAAAACATATTTTAAGAAAAAAATGAAATGAATGTAATTGAACATTATTAAATATTCAATCTATGATTTTTAAGGATTTGGTATCATCTATAGTTGATATGTGAATGATTATAAAAATTTATCATTTATTATTTTAATTAATGTTGATATGTATATTTGAATAGGATATGTATAAAAATTTAAGGAAGCATCATACAGGTAAAAAAATGAAAAATCAATTTAGAAAATTGGAATAAAAAGTCAACCCATGATATTTGATGGTGATATATTGAATATGTAACCACTAGTGTTAAATTCAAATACAACAATAATAATAACAAAATTATGGAGATTGTATTTGTGATGATTTAATATAAATAAATATATCTATATAGAGTGTGGATTCATGGAAGTGTATGTACATTAATTAGATGAGAAATAGGGATCCAAGCATAGGTATAAAATATGATAAGAAAGGTGTTATTTGATTTGAAAATTATAATTTTTTAAATATAAATGGATATAGAAGTTCAATAATTTGAGGAAATTACATGAGTTGATCATAAATCATGATTATTGATGTCTAAGGTGAAAATATGCTACGTTTGAGTCAAATAATTGACACTGGGAATGAAATAAATTCCATGTAGAAAAAATTAATCAAAAAAAGGAAAGGATTATGATGTCATGAAGAAAAGGGATGTGATGAATATTTAATATATATATATATATATCATTAGTTTAAATAAAAATATATTTTTCATATCCATGGAATAATAAAAAGGTATAAATATAAAATGATTGTCCACTTGAGTCAATAATAATGGGAATATATGGAAAATAATGATGGAGATCATGTTATGCATATATTATAACATGAGCATATTCACACATGTGACCTTTTTTATAATGGTATGAACATTTATAAGGGTTAAAAGATAATTTATAAGAATTAAACAACATTGGTTAAAATGGTGCATAGTTATATATGTTGTCCAAGATCACTAAGATCCACTAATGAAAAAAGATCACATGGGTTATTAATTAAGGATTTCAGAAATACTTCATTATAGATGGTGATAAGCCAAAATTGTTAGTTATTGAATTTCATTACACATTTTTACATTATGATTATAATATATATATTGGGAAAATATTCTAAAATTATAAATCCACAGTTGTATGGAATTTAATAATAAAATAGTGGAGGACTATTTTGAGAAGAATTTGATAAGGTGTCAAGTGTTAGTAGTAATGACACCAAAGAAAAATTAGGAAATTGAAAAGAGAAACCAAATTATAAAGAATATAAAATGAGATATTTTCAATGATATTGACATACAAAAGTGGTATTAAAATTATTTCTTTTTGATATCATTTTATGTTACCAAATTGAATTTTATAAGGTATGAATGAAATTATAACAATATAAACATAAAATATATAAATAAGGGATTAAATAAATGACAAAAAATCATTAGTGGTCAGATAGATATAGTACATTCATTGAGAATAAATTATCTACAAAAAGATCACTCTTATCTGTAGTAGATCATATGAATTTTGAACGATTTTAGAGATAATAATTTCATTAATATCATACAAAATCAGATTGAAAATTTTATGAAGGAATAAAAATAGTAGATTTATATAATGCTAGGAAATATGAATGTAATTTGGGTCATATAGTTTTTCTATTGTACTCTATGATGTTTTCAAAAAAATTAATCAAAAAAATTAATCATTTTCTTTATTTTTTGTAACATGAAACACTGCATTTAGCTATCGTTATAAGAAACGCTGTGTCTAAATAAATCATGACATACTATTAAAATATTATTATTTAATATAAAAATTATCACATAACTATTGGAACGTTGGGTAATTATACTAATAACTAAATAATGAAATATATGTTTTAAAAAAGTATATATGATTAATTATTTTGTGATAATTGTATGTAAATGAAAAAAAATGTTCGAATATAATGAAAATCATTTTTTTTATTTTTTTATTACAACTTGTTTATGAATAATGTTTTAATTTAAATAATATGTTTTAGAAAATGGAATTTTTTGAATGATATTAAGTAAATTTATATATTATTTATTTAATAAAATTTTTAAACATCATCATATGTTTTCTATAGATAATTGATAAGCATAAATCCATATTTATGCTTAAAATATTATTTTCAAAAAAAGGTTGTGTCACATTAGAACAAATTTTTTGAAATTATTTTTTACCACAACATGGAAATTTATTTTTTAAATTTTTAATAAATTTATAATTTTTAATATCAAAATTATAATAGGGTGTTCTATTAGGATTTTTCATAAATGTTTTATTTTTTGATGAATATTGAAAAAATTTAAATTCTAATTGATAATATATATTTCATTTAATTTATTTATATAGATAAATTATATTTTAAAATTTTATTACATGTGAAAATAGTTCAAATAATTCATCTATTAAAATAATTTAAATCATTTCAAACATTTTCATATTTTATTTAGATTTTAAAAAAATTATAATATTTTCAACATTTTCTCTGTAATGTCATGCACTATCATCACATATTTGGGATTATTTCTATATTATATTTTCCCAGTTATATGAATTGACATAGATAAAATGTATTTTATATTTTTTACAGTTATTATTTATTATTTCAAATAAGTTGAACAAAACATTTCACCAAAAAGAATAATGAAAATAATAAATATTAATTACCATGCTTCGGGTAAAAACTAAGTTACATAGGGGTTATCCTAAGAGAATATGGGTTAAAAATGAATGACCAAATTTTCCATAACCCATTATATGGACATAATTAAACATTAAATATTATATAATTTAAGATGACCAATTTTTTGATGATTTTTCATGAAGTAAATTTTAGAATGATTAAATCTTTTATAAAAAATTACAACGGTGCTACTCAGCTCACTTATAAAATGTCACCCCATATACTTTCTTATTCACTAACCCCCACCTTTTTTTTCAACAAAGAACTTCCCAAATGACATTATAAAATCTATCACCTCATCTTTTTATCCTTATTTTGGTCATACATCTATCTTATGATGCATTTTCATGCAAACCTAAAGAGCCTACCCAAAGAAGAGGGAACCGACTTCAACGACCATTTTTATTTTATTTATTACTCCACCTATTTAAGATATTATTATACCATGATGTTACAATAAATCTACTATCTTACATATACTGATATATATTTTTTATTTTAATTACATAAAACCTCATATACTTCCATTAAAATTGTTATGAAATCCCTATTCAGGTGTATATACGACTCCCACCTCATGAAATGATGTCCTTAATCATTCCATTACCACCTATCATGGTTGGATATGATGATTTACGTAATGTATTTATATAATATTTATAAATTATTTTTACATATTTATCGATTTTTTCAATATTTTTACTTTCTATTATATAGAAGATATGATAATGTCATTCATGGGTACTCTAGACAACTGCCCCCACAAATAAATGTTTTTTGTTTTCACTAACACATTACATGAAAATAATAAAGATAATATTAATGATATTATGAGATGTAAATTTAATTATTTTGATATTAATGAAATATTTATCATTCTTGAATGATAAAATATATATTTTTCCTTATCCATTTCACTCACTGAATGTTAATAACATCATTTGTGTACGTGTGGAACACCACCATCTTGCAGCGATGTAACTCTTTATATTAATTACCACACCACATAAATAATATTTATAAATTCATTTAGTGTAATAATATGTTATTTATCATATTATTATCAGTCTATACTATTAATATATAAAATAAATCATTTTTATAATGAAAGCTAAAAATCAAAACATTACTCATTCATATGTACATCCTACCATCTCCATGATCGTAACATAATTAATTTCTCAAAACCATATTTCATGTATATTAATAAAAGTATTATTATATTATATTTATGATTATTATTTAATTTTTATTATTCTAGATAATATGGTACCTTTAAAATAAGTAAGAGGATAAATAAGAACACATCAAACAATACAGAAAAAGAAAAGCAGTTATTTCCAAAAACATGACCTTAACATGTAATTATATATAAATGTGTAATAAATTGTCACAAAAAATACATATATCGTATGATAGAAATTAATAATCTTCTTTAATAAATTTTAAAAAAACATATATGTATAATAAATGAGTTCATAATGTGTATGATGGAAGTCAAGACTTCAGATAAGGGTATTTCTTGTCTCACTTTTATTTCTGGGAGATATATTCTATATTCACAACTAGTTTATTTTGATTTGTTTATTTACATCCTTATAAAATGTTAAATTGTGAATATATCTCCTATAATGATAAATAATTTCTCTATTTATTTTATTACTTAACAATGATAATTTTTCACAATTTACTCAAGAAGTATGAGATTTTGGTATCAATTTTCCTTCTTTGAGAATAAATTATGTTATAGACCTATATTATTTTATGAAATGTATATATATCCTTGTTAAAAGTAGATGTTATTAATTTTTTTCTAATATAATTTTAATTTTAAATTAAATTTACATCTTTATGGTACTTACGCTTCAACATTACTATGTGCTCAGAGTTTTATATCATAATCCCATAATTTATCTTGATTGTTAATGAAGATGTTTCCAATTATAAAATAATATGATATACCTCCTAAGAAACACATGTTATTTTTTTATAATATGGTAATGTCATGTAATACTATTTTTTACATCATTTCCTCTCTATATGTACTGAAGACATCAGAAAATATGTTTTTATAAAATAAATTGTTTTCGGTTGATAACCCTTTTCCATCCAAAAATAATTTATTATAAAAGGAATTTAATCATTATATAAAATTATTTATTAAAGACATTTTTATCCATGTTTTGATATTCAAATAATAATTTATAATTAATCTTGATGTCATTTTCAAAAATAATGCATGTTCGTATTTTACAAAAAATGTGAAATGAATCATTGAATTAATGTATAATGATGAATGGAATTTCCCAAATTCATTCAAATTTTTATCATTTTATATTATGTTATAATTTCCATTATTATTTAAATTGAATATGACTTTCAAAATGTTTTGTGTTTTAAAAATTGTTTTTCAATGTGGAAAATATATTTTCCTCAAGAAATGATTTAAATGATTTTCAAGTTTTCTATTATAAGTTCCCAATAATATTTACAATGATAAGTATTTGGGAAAAAAATTGATCATTTAATCATTAAATTTTAATGGTTGTATATATTCCTTTTTTTAGTTAACAAGTGATCACTCAAGATGATTCTCTATATTAATATATATCCATGGATGTAAATTTTGAATATATATGAATATGAATAATGGATAACATTATTATTCTTTATCTAAATGGATTATCATGAATATATAGTTAGTAAACCTATTTCTCTTCAATGTGTTATTCCATTGTAAATATATGATGAAACATTCTACTTTTTACATGGGTAATGCCTTGATGAAAGGATGAAATGAATATGTGAACATTTTCATTTCCAATTTTCTTTTTGTGATGAATTTTTTATGAATAAAATTTTATTTCGTTAGTAAGGATATGATGAATGTTTTATGATCATGTGGCACACATATATATGATATTAATTATTTGATGTTCTTTATGTTACAAAAAAATTACAGTGGTAACATTTTAACTAAGGATGATGGTTATGTTTAACCAAATAATTGAAGGTCCTATATCACACACAAAATTGTTTGTATAAATAATTATATATGATGATATAAACATAACTGGATTTTGTGGTGAACTCATTTATGTAAGAGAATTTTTCACCTATGATAGTCTGGGGAGTCTACATTGACTAATATGATGACATAGAAAGTATAACCATTCATTATTAGTAAAAGGTTTTCGTTATTGATGGTATTGTGTCCTTCCCAGGAGGTTTAGATATATTGTGAGTGCACTTATATGTTTGGGATAATATCATTGAATACTAAGGAAATGATTTTACATTTTTTATATTAAAAAATTCAATGACTTATAAAATTGTTAAACTCTAATTAAATTTGTTCAATAATTTCAATATCATTATTTTCTTATGAACTATCGATCATTATTTCATGGGTAAGGAAAATATTATTTGATTTGTAGGGTATGGTTTTCAGCTATTAAACTTGTGTTATCATACCCTAATACAAATGTTATGATTATATATACCACTTATTTATCCTTACTAATAATATGATCCACCCAATCTTATGTTTACATTCCCTGGGTTACAATGAATGTTTTATGATGTACTACTAAAGCATAAGATATTTATATGAGACATTGAAGATAATTCATGGACTATGAAGATTGTGATCCAAGTTTTCAACAGCTCTAAAACATTATTGTCCTCAAGAGTGTGATTGTGTAATGTATTGAATATTCATATAAAAATATGTAATATCCATGAATGAGATCTTACATATCTATTAATCCATTTTATTCTAAATGATAAAATCATGGTGATTCAATACAAGGAATTACATATATATAAGGGATACAACCATATTCATGGAATAGGTATTAGTGAATCATTTTCAACCATAACTTAATTAGAAATAATTCTATTATTATTATCCATTTCATAAATAAAGGGGATAACTATTTTATAGATAGATTTAAAATTGGACTTCCATAATGGATTATATGAATAAGAGTTTTACTTGATATTGATGGATGGTTTTCTTAAGCATGAATAAGTGGAAAATATTTATTAGTATATGATGTTTATTATTGTACGGATGAATGTACCAGTAGAATATATTAAAAAATGGATTATAACGTGATGAGTCCCATCATTCATCTCTGTCGAATTTTTCATAATGGGGCTTTTAGAAAAGAATAGTGATCAACAGTTAGTGGTTCTAATATATGTTAATGACATAATCATTGTTTTATTTACTAATGTTCAATTAAATTAGTTTGGTGATTTCATGTAATTTGATTTAGAAATATTGGTTATCAAGGATTTAGCATTTTCCCTTGGATTACAGGGGATATATGGAAGTAAATGGACAGGAATTTCCTAATTCAATAATTCTATGGTAATTATTAAAATATTTGGAATATGGTATTCTAAGGAAATGAAAACACTAATTTTCACATAGTATTAGTTCTCATGTAATCAAAATGGAAATGTTTTAAACATTATAGAGTATAGCGAGTTCATTGAAATCTAATTTTATATAATGTTGCGAATACTCAATATTATTATTCCCAATTTTCATGTTATACCATAGAAGAGTAGTCTCATGAAAATTCACTAGTATGTGGTAAACATAATACTAAAGTATATCCCATGTAATTTCGTGAACCAGGATGGTCTACCATCCATTCTGACACATGACTCGGTATATGATAATATCCAAAGAGTATTCTCAATCCACATGGGATGGAAACTAGTGCCAAGATTCAAAATAATCCAATGGTAATGATTTAGACCAATAAAAAACCAGGATCAAATTAATAGAAAACTTAATCATGCCACAAAATCAAAACATTAAATAATAATAAATATAAAATCAATCCAAATAAAATATTATTTGAACAAAATAGCTGATAAATACAATAACAAAATGAAACCATGTGACACAAAATCCTTGTGACATATTGGTCAAGATCAACCCAATGACCAACATGCTCCAGTGGAAAATTGAACTAGTAATATGATATTTTAAACTATATCATGTCATCTAATATCATGTATCATAATTATGGTTTGAGATTAAACTTCTTTGTATGTAATCACCATAGAGTCCTTGAATTTCCATTCACAAAATTGCCCAAAAATACCATTTAGAAATACATTAAAAAATATGACATTAATTATTTTTAACCAAATAACACATCTTTCCAAACTTTTAATTTTTTAAACAACACACATAGCTTATGCTTATTTAAAATGATTACACATAAAAAAACCATGTTACCAAACCATATCCCTTTTACAAATCCATACTAGGTTATCAAATTAAAGTTATGCTGAAGGTAATGAAACCAATAAAAGAAATCATAGAATATCATGGAAAATTTCAAATATGTAGAATAAATAAACAAACATTAATATAGTAAATCATGGGAAAATCATAAACACCTATTTAGTTAATACCTATATGTAATCGTTTTGGACTTACATGCCATCATATGGGGAAACTCAATATTAAATAACAAATAATACACACCAAACTATCTAATATTGTGGCATGTCTTCTATATCTTCTCAGCTAATCCAGATGCTACCAAAATGTCTAAATATGGATAAAAATTGAACTAAAACTCAACCATCTAGATGAAACCTAGAAATCTGATGATAATATTACTTAGTGAATGGGAATGAAATCACATAAATAGTTTAACTAAAACCATCTACCACTGTGCTTTCTTAGCCCAAGTACAGACCCCACACTTGCATTTCCCATCTCTTTAGTTTAATCCTCAATAAAGGTTCCTATCTCACATCATTCCATTAGATAGTGTATATATGGACTTCACATCAAATAATTTTAAAATCATTTATCCTAAACATACAATGATTCCAACCAGGATTTTAAATCACATCACATCAAAACTAATTTTCTCAGTTGAACACAAAGTACCAACTATGCCTTTAGCATTTTCGATCCAAATACATTTACAAATACATTTCAAAACTTTTAATAAAATCATTATTAAACTCTAACTTCATTTGTAATATTTTAAATAGTATTTTTCATTTCAAAACAAACAATACATAAAAAACCATTAAAAATGTCAAGAGTATATCTTGGGAACCACACATGTAAAAACAATCCTAAAACAATTCATAACTCAATGTGGCCTATTTTGAGAATAAAAATATTAATTTAACATTGAATTTTCACTAAAACCCTTGAAAAATTCTAGACATACCGTTACAAGAAATTTCCTCCCATAAAAATCAAATTAAACCAATTTTCAATTTAGTCATCTTGCACAAATATTTTAGGGAAACACAATATCACTAGATATACTTTTATGACAACCAAAACCAATTTGGAAATCAATTTTATTAATTAAAATGTTGATAATTTTAAAATGTTCTTGGAATAATCATATAAAAAACATTACATGTTTTAAAACTCGAAACACCAAATGCAAGATTACTAAATAAAGTAACTATTTTAATAAAAATAAAGGGGGTGGAGGAGGATCCTTCAAAAAATAATGGCTAAAGTAAACATCATTCCCCTGGGCCCTTATCATTGGTTTTCCAATAAAAATTTTAACACCATGTTCGTAAGGATGTGCCAACATCAAATGAAACTATTCTTTTATCAAATAAATTACCGAAAAAACTTTTTAATGAAACTTTTATTACCTGTAAACCAACACAACATTCCACACATATTTCTCACACATTAAATGTTACCAATTTCCACAAAAAACAGCCATATCTCACCCCAACCACAATTCAAAAACATAACTAATAGAGAACAGAACCAAAATAAAACAATATCACAATAGATGATCAATATACATTTCATTAATAATTGTTCATGAATTTAGAAATAGTCATTATTAAGGTAACCCTTTGGAAATATTTCTCACTTATTTTTCATCAAGATAATAGAAAAACATCTTAAAATAAAACTTCATAAGAATTATTGAAACATTTTTTAAGAATAAATGAAAAGATAAAAAGTCAATAGAATGTTCTAGATTGGAAATGGAGAAAACAACTACCTCAAAAACATTAAAATGAAATCATTCTTTTAATTAAGGAATAATACACCCAAATAGACAATATACACACCCTAAAATAAATGAAAAAAAACCACACTTCAACCCTAAACCTTTGGTTTTAGACAATAGAGAAACTACCAATAAAATAATAAGAAGAAAAAAAGGATTTTGATAAAATTGATGAAAACCCAACTAGAAAGAAAGAAGATCCCTAACCATTAAATTTGGTAGAGTAATTTCAAAGTAAACACATTTAAATAAACATATATGGTCTTGTATGAGACAAAAATTCTCTATGAGAGGATTCCAGGTTAGCGGATTCAAAGGGGGATTTCAATGAGAAGAAAATCCACTTAAAAGCAATCAAGAAAGAAATAAATAACTTCTTCAATTGGGAAGGATCATTAACTCACACTATTTAACAAACTATTAGAAGCCCATAAAATTACCCACTATTAATTTATGCACAGGTTATACACTATGGGTGAATAGTTAGTTTTACAATTTTATATAACCATATAAAATTTTGACACCAAGAAAGCATGCATAAACTAATTTTTCACCTTAACTATTTGACTTTGAATAAGTCCCCCAAATATATACTTTTTTATCAAAAAAATCTTCTAAAATAATGAGATAAACCATCAAAAAATGAAACCACATGTATAAGTGACACTATGGTAGTCACAAACTTCCCAGTGTTCCATTTTCTCCCCACACCATTAACAAAAAAATGAATAATTCAAAAACCACATAAAGACTCCAAAAATTAAAAAAATAAATCCACAAACTCAACCTGATCTACATAAAAAATAACTAACATCTAGTAAAGGATAAAACGAATGAAATTAAAAGAATGGGGATTGACATAAAAGATTTATTTTTGTTATTATTTACAATATTATATCATGGTTAAATATAATTTTATATATAGATGTAGATTATACTGGTTTATTATATAATAAAATGTATACATCAAGGGAATCATTAAATCGTAAAATTTTTTTAATTTCATAGCATACAATGAAAAATAATTGAAATTATTTTTGTAATATAGATATTGAACACAACGTGTCTAATCAATATTGTATGAAATTATTATGTATTGTGAAACAAATTGAGGATGTGGTGGTGTGTGAGATTTACCCAATAAGAACCAAACTGAAATAATAAATACCTTTATTATGAAGATTTTTGAACAAGATTATGTGATGTTCGAATTTGTGAATCCCCAATTTAATTTATTCATTTTAATTTATTATTTATCTAAACAGGTGGGGAACCGCACACTCACCAGGTCCAAACGCACGTTCGTTGCTAGCGGTGCGGTGACTGCGCACCCACCCAAATTGAATGTGTGGTGACCGCTACCAGTGCGATGACTGTGCACTAGCCTGAAAGCCACCAAAAACATCAAAGCTTCAATGAAAATTCAAACCTGTACCCAACGTAACTCTGACCAAAATCATGAGACCGAGAAAAGAATAAAGACATGGATATCTGTGGTCGGGGTGTGAAAATTATCCCCACCACAGACACTTTCTGCCCCCAAAACGTCACAAATCCAATAGTTGACACAACTTTAGTTCATTCCCAGACAAAATCATAGAGAACCGAGAGCTTCAGTGTAACCATTAACAACAAACATCACACCCAACCTATTCAAGAAAAACCACTACCCGAAATTGAGTGTAGAACATGAGAAGGTTCTCCCCACCACAAGAATTCACAAATACAAAAACCATTGAAACCCGAACAAAACACCCCCCTGGGGGGGCCAATGTGGGAACTCCTAAACCAAAATCATTCATTTTCCCCACATGTACCGAACAACACACCCAAGACTTGATGAAAATCTAGTTACAGAACAATCCAACAACTTGTGGATGATAAATAAACTCAAAACCTCCCATAAACTTCACAAAACAAACATTACCCTATTGAACATATCTAAGAGCAACTCAAAAAATAGAAAAGGTCCATCTATTCAAGGGCCCACACCATTCATATAGACCAAATAACTTAAGAACCACACTAAGAGAAAATAATACCTCTTGAATTATGGGGGAACAAGTATATCACGCCACCAAAACAAGGATGATCTTACGAAAATGATGAGAATATAACAAGGGAAATTATGGATATTTCATTCCAAAGCTAAAGAAATTATGTAGACCGAGGTTCCACACACCCTCGGCAACACCTGACTATGCGCGACCATCACCCCAAGACTTTTGGCTGGGGCCCTAATAGCTGAAGTATCTTCTGCCTCACAGTCAGTAATTTCCATCATCTGGTCTCTAAATCCTTCCATTTGATGATTCAAACAACCATGTTGATCTTACATTTTTAAAGGGATGCAACATGATGACATAGAATTTCTAGACAGGCCATACTGGTGGTGCACAAGAGAGCAGTCCGATGATCTAGGAGCCAGTACCGACGAGGATGGTTTCATGGAGACAGGTTCCACCGGCCCGCACTCCTTTCTAGGTGGGGAACCTTCGCAAATGTCGAACACTGTTAATAACACCCAAAACTCTAACGACGATGAGACATTTCATCTTTACTAACCCAGAACTGAACCCTCAAATAAATCTACGGTGGTACGATCCGTAACTACCCTAGGAGTTCCCAAAAACCTGAAGAAACACTATCTTTCAGGACAATACAACTACCTCTAATAGAATTCGACTACCTCAATAAGCAAGAAACACACAAAAGGAACTGATAACAGAGCAGAACTCATTGACAATTTTGGTAGGATTTTTGGGCGGCATACTCATGACAACATGAAAAACACCATCAAAACTAGCATCAAGACAAAACTCAATAAAAGCAACAACACAAGCCAAGGACAATAGTCCCATAAGCCAAACATATACAACACAAGAAGAAATAATTTTTCCAAAACCATTATTTCTTCACCATTTTTAAAACTCACCTATGGCACCTTATGAACTGTCACATGTGAGTTTATTCAATCTATCTCACAAAATTTGTGAACAAGTTCCCCCATGAACTTCAATACATACCAACACACATGTGACCCTCCATAACGAGTGTCAAGGTTCAAACACTTCTTTTTCTTACTAAATTCAAACCCATACCAGGTTTTTCCAAACCGATACACCTTCTCTTTAAAAACTCACTTTAGTAATTTCAAAAACAATTTGTAAGAAACACTTTTCCATTAAAAAAACAATTTCACTTTTAACGTACACTCAAATCAACCGAGACTAAAACAAAACAAAAATAGTAATAACCCACTTGAATGAGGAATTAGTGCATATGTATGACTGAACAACATGGTGGTGAGTCGTGCCCCAAGTAAAGCATAACACTAAGAGGACCTTAAACCGGACACTCAAACTCCACATGAGTCACCACCTCATGTGAGTCTGCAAAGTGAACTAATTTTCCTCCATTGTCCTCCCTCAATCCAAAACAACCAAAGACAAAATATTCAAATCCCAGACTAACCCTGGTAACTCAGGTCTCATTACAAGCGGTAGTGATCAGGCACCGAACATTATCTACCTCTTGAGCCCCGACAGTCCTAATCTCTATCTACTAGACATCCCAAATAACAAAGGGCACTCTTAAAATCGAGGTTCTCTAGGGGCCAACTATCCTCGATAGCATTTTTTCATGAACCAATCCTGGTCGACCCTGAAACGGTCACCCGAGCTGGTCCGTGACATGGCCCAAGAGGTGTTCCAGATCCTCCCAGGATGGCGACAAGTTCCAGGGCATCAACAGAGGCTATGGGAACGATTTCACCCAGTATAAATAAATAAATAAAGTATAAGAAATGAAATAGAGCAGTGAAAAATAAATAACAAGTGTAATGTAACTAAACAATAACAAAAGAAAACAAAACTAACTGAAATAGACAACCATTATCTCTGTGTCACCTCGTGGGTCACTCTCTAACTCATGAACAAACGTCACCCAAGGAGAACACACCCAAGCAGCAGCCTGCATAGACACTAAAAACAGAAAAGAATTATACGCATGAGTATTAAAACTCGCTAGGCTAGCACGATATCTATTCATAACAGACTACCTTTAAATAGAGAAATGTACTAATTCCAGGTTTGAACTAAATTATATAAAATACGGGTTTCCACACACACTTTCATATCTAAAGTAAATAACAGTCCATTGCCCTTTTTAATTTAAATACAAGTTTAATGATTGAAGGGAATAAGTGAATTTTATTTTCATACATTGTTGCGAACAATTTAGAAATTCAATTTCTAGTTGTTAGTAAAAAGTGATAACCACACAACATACAACACAAACTAAGGGCAATGGAAAAAGTGGCACACCATGGCCTGCTACCAAACTAGACCTCTCAATCATCTACCAAATTCAAATAAACACTAAAGGAAACTTGGGTCGAACCTAGGAGATCTTGAACAATCCAGAACGTATTGTACATCTGACTCCTCCTGAAGGCATGCCCTAACTCGATGACGTCCTAACCCCCTAACGCCCGATATAGCCATTCATGGCCTAACCGAGATGCCCAATCCCCATAGCAGAAATTACTCATTATTCCCCTGCTATAGGGCCACTAGACATTGCATAATCTAAGCTAGTGCATCAATTATTCTCAGAAGATTCACTCATTATGCCAGTTTCCCATGTTAACACGCACAATAAAAAGGGGTGTGTCCACAATGAAAGTCAATCAGTCACAATGCACAAATATCAATACAGCTCACACAATCAATGCACACCAAAGATCACCCCTGAGTGGGTTTTCCAAAATAATTTATTCTATTAATGTGTCAGATGGGCCTTCACCAACTTTTAAGAAAAACCTCATATTCAAGAAAACCAAAAACACTTTTTTAGAATAAATAATTTATCTTTAAAACCATAACTACATTTTAAATTCCGTGAATTATGTTTAAAGGCCAAAATTCCATTCTTTCACTACTGGGTTTCCATTCATCAAGAATATATTCCAAGTGTCATGTATAAAATAAATGGCTCTTTTCACACCAAATAATCATTTAAAAATTAATTACCTTATATTATTTTCTATTTATTAAAATTAATTAAACATCAATCAATTAATAAATTCTAAATGTAAAGGTGAGTGTAGTGGGGAACCTACCTCGAGGCCAAGATGAAATGGGAGATGCACTTCTGACACCACACAGTAATTTCCAACATATTGTAAACAAAACGAAAAGAACTCAAAACACAAAAAAACCCCCCAATTAATGTATATGAAACAAAGCGGCAGGAAGAAACCCTCACCTTGAAACTGAAGTGTGATAACGAAGCAAACTCAGAAACAAAGAACGACGATGACACTCACTCGGAAACGCCCCGAGTGGGTCCTAAAAAGTTAAACTGGCCCAAATAACATTTAATTAATAAAATCTATAATCATCCCAAGGAACATATATATATATATATATATATATCAAATATAAATATCAAATTGTCATAAAATAAAAGGGGTATACCAACGGGGGGTTGTGACTAGAAAAAGACCACAGGAGGGCATCGCGCTGGAACAGAGGAAGGCATTCGAGTGGATGGAAACAGTCTGACCAGGGGTGTGGCGAGGGCCACCAGACAGCGAAGATGCGAGGTAACTGATGGGTAGGGTGTGAGTGAACAGGGCAGCGACGAGCAGCGGCAGCTGCCGGGGCCGAGGAGGGATCATGCAGCAAGGAGAACAGGAGTTCTGGGTGGCCGCTACTGTGTATGAGAGAAGGGAAGGGTGCATGGGGGTTTCTCGGATAGGGGAGGCAATTCCAGAGATAACCGAAGAGTATGGGGAAGGTTCTGTTTTTGCTGTCCTGACGAAGCAAGTCTGTATACGGAGTTGCACTGATGTGAGAGGACGAAGGAGCTGCAGCGGTGTGTGACGGCGGGGTGAGGCCAGTGAGGGGAATGCGGTGTGGTGTAGGGTGGGAGGGAACTGGGGCATCAGGTAGCGGCTACATAGAGTTGGGGGTTGGGTTACATGCAAGCCTCAAGGGTTGGATATTGTGCGCTAAATGGGAGCTGGCCCGTTGGGTGGTGCGGCACTGTGTGAGGTAAGAGACAGAGGGCTGGGCTCGGAAAGGGAAGGTGGTAGATGCAAGATACAGGATTCTGGGGTTGGATGGTAGGATGAGTCATGCTGATGGGGGGTGCGCAATAAGGGGCGACAGACAGGGTGTATGAAGTCCGATGTTTGCAGAGAATGCGGGAAGCCTGGACAGTAGGAGGGCGCCGAACCAGGAGGTAGAAGCCGGGGGTGCTGTAGAGGGGTGCGGGAGACCATCGGTTGAGCAGGAGGGAATCCACTGGAAGTTCGAACCACACCAGGAGGAGGCAGTGTTGTAGGGTGCGTCTTGCAGGAGTGGAGAGCCACATCCATGGGAGCGTTGCTGCGGCTATGCGGGGTAGCATGATGTTTGGGAGGAGAGACCGGGATGGCTTCATGTGGGGATGATAAACAGGGGGATGTGGGCTACTTTGATTGGCATGCTCCAAGGGATAAAGAGAGAGCAGGGGATTAGGTCGCGTGCATGACGGGGTGGGGGATAACACCGCGTGGAATAACAGAAAAGAATAAAAAAGAATGAAAGAGAAGAATATAGAAGATGAAAGAGAAAAAAATAACAAAATAAATAAAATAATATAAAATAAAATAAAAGTAAAAGAAGATAATAATAATAATAATAACAGTAATAATAATAATAATAATAATAATAATAACAATATTAACAATTATTATAGTTATTATTATTAAAAAATTTATAAAATTCTTTTAAATTTATTTTATTCATTTAAAATTATTATTTATCTAAACAGGTGGGCAATCACGCACCCACCAGGTCTGAATGCACGTTCGTCGCTAGCAGTGCGGTGACCGCGCACTCACCCAGACCGAATGGACGGTGACCACTGGAAGTGTGGTGACTGCGCACTAGCCCAAAACCCACCAAAAACTTCAATGTTTCATAGAAAATTAAATCCTAGACCCAACGAAACTTTTCCCAAAGTCGTGAGACTGAGAAAATAATTAATACATGGGAGTTTGTGGTTGGGGTGTGACAATTCTCCCCACCACAGACACTTTCTTCCCAAAGAAAGTCTCCAAGACAATAGTTGACACAACATGATTTCATTCCCAGAAAAAACATAGAGAACCGAGATTTTCGGGGTAACCATTCCCAACAAACATCACACCTATCCAATTCAAGAAAAACCACTGCCTGAAATTGAAGGCAGAACATGAAAAGCTTCTCCCCACCATAAGAATTCACTAATACAAAAACCCTTGAAACTCGAACAAACCACCCCCTAGGGGTGGCCAATGTGGGAACTCCCAAACCAAACTCATTCATTTTCCCCACATGTACCAAACAACACACTCGAGACTTGACGAAAAGTTTGTTACGGAACAATCCAACAACTTTTGGATGAGAAATTCACTCAACACCTCCCATCAACCTCACGGAACGAACATTACCCAATCTAACACAACTAGGACCAACTCAAAAACATAACAGGTCTATCTATTCATGGGCCCACACCATTCAGAGTGACCAACCAACTTCTGAACCACACTGAGAGTAGATAAGACCGCCTGTATTGTGGGAGAATGAGCTTATCACGCCACAACAACAAGAATGAGATTACAACAATAATGAGAATAGAACAAGGGAAATTTTCGATATTTCCATTCCAAATCCAAATACATTATCTAGACTGAGGTTACACACACCCTCGGAAACTCCTGACTATGTGTGAGCTTCACCCCGAGACCTGTGGCTGGGGCCTTGATAGCTGACACATCTTTTTCCTCACAGTCAAGAATATCCATATTCTGGTCTCTAACTCCTTCCATTCGATGATTCAAACAACCATGATGATCGTAAATTTTCAAAGGGATGCAACATGATGACATAGAATGTCTGAAAAGTTCATACTGGTGGTGCACAAGAGAGCATTCTGATGATCTAGGAGCCGGTACCGATGAGGATGGTTTCTTGGAGACAGGATCCACCGGCCCTCACTCCTTTCCAGGTGGGGAACCTTCACAGAAGTCGACCATAGTTAATCACACCCAAAACTCTAACGATGATGATACATTTCATCTTTACTAACCCAGAACTAAACACTCAATAAAAATCTTGAGCGGTACGAACCTTAACTCTCCCGATCATTCCCAACAACCCTAAGACACATTATCTTTAAAAACAATACAAATACCACTAACAGACTTCGACTACCTCGATAAGCAAGAAACACACAAAAGGAACTGAGAACTGAGCATAAATCATCGGCAAATTTGGGAGGATTTCTGGGCGGCATACTCATGACAACACGAAAAACACCATCAAAGCCGGCATCAAGCCAAAACTCAATAAAAGAAACAATAAAAGCCAAGGACAATAGTCCCATAAGCCAAAGATATACAACACAAGAAGAAATCACTTTCCCAAAACCATTATTTCTTTTCAATTTTTCAAAACTCACCTATGGAACCTTATGAACTTTCACATGTGCATTTTTTCAATCTCATTCACATCATCTGCAAACAAGTACCCCAAAGCACTTCCATACATACCCACACATGTGTGACCCTCCCTAAGGAGTGTCAAGGTTCAAACACTTCGTTTTATAACCAAATCCAAACCCATACCATGTTTTTCCAAACCAATACACCTTCTCATTAAAAACTCACTTTAGTAATTTCAAAAAAAATTTGGCAGAAACACTTTTCCATTAAAGAACCAATTTCACATTTAACGCACACTCAAATCAACTGAGACTAAAACAAAACACAAGAAGTAATAACAAACTATAAGGAGGAATTAGTGCATATGTCTAACCCAACGACATGGTGGTAAGCCATGCCCCAAATAAAGCATTACACTAAGAGGACCTTAAACCATACACTTGGGCTCCACATGGGTCACCACCCCATGTGAGGCCGCAATTGTGACCTGATTCACCTCCATTGTCATCTATCAATCCAAAACAACCAAAGACAAAAGAATAAAATATTGGACTAACCCTGGTAACTCAGGTCTCATCACGAGCGGTGGTGATCAGTCACCGAACCGTAACATACCTCATAAGCCCCGACAGTCTTAATCTCCATCTACTGGACATCTGAAATAACAAAAGGCACTCTGAAAAGCGAGGTCTGCTAAGGGCCAACCATCTATGATACCATTTTGTCACGAACCAATTCGGGTCGACCCTGAACTGGTCACCCAAGCCGGTCTTCAACATGGCCTGAGAGGCGTTCCCGATCCTCCTGGGCTGGTGACAAGCTCCAGGACATCAACAGAGGCTGTAGGAACAATTTCTTCCAGTATAAAAAAATAAATAAATCAGTGTAAATAAAATAGAGTAGAAAAAAATAAATAAAAAGAGTAATGTTACTAAACAAGAACAAAAGAAAATAAAACTAACCGAAAGAGACAACCACTATCTCCGTGTGACCTCACAGGTCACTACCCCACTCACGACCAAACGTCGCCCAAAGAGAACGCACCCAAGCTGCATCCTACACAAAAACTAAAAACAGAAAACAACTATAGGTGTGAGTATTAAAACTTAGTAGGCTAGCCCGATATCTACTCCCAATGAACTACCTTTAAATAGAGAAATGCACTAATTCCATATTTGAACTAAATTTTATAAAATATGTGTTTCCACACACACTTTCATTACTAAAGTATATAACAGTCCATTTCCATTTTTAATTTAAAAACATGTTTAATGATTGATGGGAATAAGTTCATTACATTTTAAAACATTGTTGCGAACAATTTAGAAATTAAATTTTCAGTTGTCAGTAAAAAGGGAAAATCACACAACATGAAACACACATAAGGGAAATGGAAAGAGTGGCACACAAGGGCCAACTACCAAACTAGACCTCTCAATCATCTACCACATTCAAATAATCACTAAAGGAAACATGGGTCGAACCTAGGAGATCGTGAACAATCCAGAACATACTGTACATCTCAGTCATCCTGAAGGCATGCCCTAACATGATGATGTCATAATTCCCTAACAAACGTTATAGCTCTTCATGGCCTAACCGAGGGGCCCAATCCCCATAGCAGCAATAACTCAGTATTCCACTGCTATGGGGCCACTAGCCAGTGTGTAATCAAAACTAGTGCCGCAATCGTTCTCAGAAGATGCACTCACTGTTCCAGGTTCTCATGTAAATACGTACAATAAAAAAGGGTGCGTCGAAACTGAAATTCAATCAATCATGATTCACAAATATCAATATATCTCATGCAATCAATGCACACCAATGATCACCCCTGAGTGGGTTTTCAAAAATAATTTATTTTACTAAGGTTCCAGACGAGCCTTCACAATCATTAAAGAAAAACCTCATTTTCATGAAAACAAAAAACACTCGTTCTGAAGAAATAATTTATCCTTAAAACCAAAACTACATTTTAAATTCCGTTAATTATGATTAAAGGCCAAACTGGCATTCTTTCACTATTGGGTGTCCGTTCGTCAAGAAAATATTTCAGGTGTCATGTATAAAATAAATGGCTCTTTTTACACAAAATAATCATTTAAAAATTAATTATCTTATATTATTTTCTATTTATTAAAAGTAAAAAAAAATAATGAAATTAATAAATTCTAATTTTAATGGTGAGTGCAGTGGGGAACCTACCTTGAGGCTGAGATGAAATGGGAGATGCGCGTCCGACTCCACACAGTACGGTCCAACGTACTATAAACAATCGACTAAGAACTCAAAACAAAAACAAAAACCCCAATTAATGTATGTGAAACCAAGAGGAGGGAAGAAACGCTTACCTCTAAACTGAAGTGTGATGATGATGCAAACTCAGAAACAAAGCACGGTGATGGCAGTCACTCGGAAACGCCCCGCGTGGGTCCTAAAAAGTTAAACTAACCCAAATAACATTTAATTAATAAAAACTACAATCAACCCAAGGCACACACACACACACACACATATATATATCAAATATAAATATCAAACAGGGATAAAATAAAATGGTTAGATTAACGAGGGGTCGCGAATAGAAAAATACCACCAGAGGGCATCACACCGGAACAAAGCAAGGCATCTGCGCAGCTGGACACAGTCTGACCATGGGTAAGGTGAGGGCCACCGGACAATGGCGATGTGAGACAACTGATGGGAAGGGTTCGAGTGAGCCGGGCATCGACGAGAGCCGGGGCCGATCAGGGGTCCTGCGACAAGGATAACATGAGTTCGTGGTGGTTTCTGTTGTGTACGAGAGTAGGAAAGGGTGCAGGGGGTTGCTCGGTTGGGGGAGGCAGTGTCGGAGATAGCCAGAGAGTAGGGGGAAGGGTCTGCTACCACTGTCCGAATGAAGCAGGGACGAGGTTTAGGGAGTTGCACGGTAGTGAGCGGTCAAAGGTGCTATAGGGGTGTGCAATGGAGGGATGAGGCTGGTGAGGGGCATGCAGCGCGGTGTAGGGAAGGAGGGAACTGGGGAGTTGGGTATTGGCTGTGTAGCGTTGGAGGGTTGGGTTACTCACATTCCGCAAGAGTTGGATGTTGTTCGCTAAAAGGGAGCATGCCCAGAGGGTGGTGCAACACTGTGTGCGGTAGGAGGTAGATTTCTGGGCTCAGCCAAGGGAAGGTGCCAGATACAGGATCCCAGAGCTGGCCGGTTGGAGGTGGCACGCTGATGGGGGTGCGCAACAAGGGGTGATAGGCAGGGTGTAGGAAGGCCGAAGGGTGTTGGGTGCGTGGGAGTCCTGGATAGCAGGAGGGTGCCGAACCTTGAGGCAGAAGTCGGGGGCGCTGCAGAGGGGTCCAAGAGACCAGTGGATGAGCAAAAGGGTAGCCGCTGGGGGTTTGAACTACAACAGGAGGAGGCGGCGATGTTGGGTGTGTCGGGCATGAGGGGAGAGCCGCATCCAAGGGAGCGCTGCTGCGGGTATGCAGGGTAGCAGTAGGTTTGGGATGAGAGGTCGGGACGGCTTCATGTGAGGAGGAGAAGCAGGGGGATGGAAGCTACTACGATCGGCGCACTACAAGAAAGAACGAGGGAGCAGGGGATCAAGTCACATACAGGATGCGGTGGGGGGGAAACACCGCGTTGAAGAATAACAAAGAAGAAAAAAAGAAAGAGAAGAAGAAAGAGGGAGAAAGAGAAAGAAAGAATAATATAAATAAATAAAATAATATAAAGTTAAAAGTAAAAGATAATAATAATAATAATAATAATAACATTAATAATAATAATTATAACAACAATATTATAAAATATTTTTATTATTGTTATTAAACATTTTATAAAATTATTTTCAATTTAATTTATTCATTTAATTTTATTATTTAACTAAATAGGTGGGAAACCGAGCACTCACCAGGTCTGAATGCACGTTCGCTGCTAGCAGTGCGGTGACCGCGCACCCACCCGGACCGAATGCGCGGAGACCGCTAGCAGTGCGGTGACTGGGGACTGGCCCAAAACCAACCAAAAAACATCAATGCTTCAATGAAAATTCAAACCTAGACCCAACACAACTCTGCCCAAAGTCACGGGACCGAGAATAATATAGACATGGGCGTCCGTGGTCATGGTGTGACAATTCTCCCCACTACAGACACTTTCTGCCCCCAGAAAGTCACCAAGCCTACAGTTGACACAACTTGAGTTCAATCCCAGAAAAAATCATAGAGAACCGAGAGCTTCGGGATAACCATTCCCAAAAACATCCCACCCCGCCAATTCAAGAAAAACCACTACCAGAGATTAAGGGGAGAACATGAGAAGGTTCTTCCCACCACAAGAATTCACTAATACAAAAACCCTTGAAACCCGTACAAACTCATTCATTTTCCCCACAGGTACAGAACAACACACCTGAGACTTAACAAAAATATTGTTATGGAACAATCCAATAACTTGTGGTTGAGAAATTAGCTCAATGCCTCCCATCAACTTCACGAAACAAACATTCCCCTATCGAACACAGCTAGAACCAACTCAAAAATAAAACAGGTCCATCTATTCATGGGCCCACACCATTCAGAGGGAACAATAAACTTAAGAAACACACTAAGAGCAAGTAAGACCGCCTGAATTGTGGGGGAATGAGCTTATCATGCCACCACAACAAGGAAGATATTATGAAAATAATGAGAATAGAAGAAGGGAAATTTTGGATATTTCAATTCCAAATCCAATGACATTATCCAGACCGTGGTTCCACACACCCTTGGAAACTTCTGACTATGCGTGAGCTTCACCCCGAGACCTGTGGCTGAGGCCCTGATAGCTGAAGCATCTTCTACCTCACAGTCAGACATTTCCATCTTCTGGTCTCTAACTCCTTCCTTATGATGATTCAAAAAACCATGATGATCATAAATCTTCAAAGGGATTCAACATAACGACTTAGAATGTCTAGACAGGCCATACTGGTGGAGCACAAAATAGTGGTCCAATGATCTAGGAGCTGGTACCGACGAGGATGGTTTCGTGGAGACAGGTTCCACCATTCCGCACTCCTTATCAGTTGGGGAACCTTCAAGGAAGTCTACCATAGTTAATCACACCCAAAACTCTAATGACGATGATAAATTTCATCTTTAATAACCCAGAACTGACCCCTCAAATAAATCTATGGTGGTACGAACCTTAACTACCTTGGGAGTTCCCAAAAACCTAATGACACACTATCGTTCAGAACAATACAACTACCTCTAACAGACTTCGACTACCTCGATAAGCAAGCAACACACAAAAGGAACTGAGAACTGAGCATAACTCAATGACAACTTTTGGAGGCTTTCAGGGCGGCATACTCATGACAACACAAAAAACACCATCAAAACCTGCATCAAGCCAAATCTCAATCAAATCAACAACACAAGCCAAGGTCAATAGGCCCACAAGCCAAATATATACAACACAAGAAGAAATCACATTTCCAAAACCATTATTTATTTACAATTTTTAAAAACTCACCTATGGAACCTTATGAACCGTCAAATGTGTGTTTATTCAATCTTGCTCACATCATCTCTGAACAAGTACCCCCACACACTTCCATACATACCCACGCACGTGTGACCATCCATAAAGAGTGTCAAGGTTCAAACACTTATTTTTATTACCAAATACAAACCCATACCATGTTTTTACAAACCGATACACCTTATCTTTAAAACACACTTTAGTAATTTCAAAAACAATTTGGAAGAAACACTTTTCCATTTAAAACCCAATTTCACTTTTAACGCACACTCAAATCAACTGAGACTAAAACAAAACAAAAGTAGTAATAACCCCATGGAATGAGGAAGTAGTTCATATGTCTGACCCAGTGACATCATGGTGAGCCATTCCCCAAGTAAATAATTACACTAAGAGGACCTTAAACTGGACACTTGGACTCCACATGGGTCACCACACCATCTAAGGCTGCAAAGTGAACCGATTCACCTAAATTTTCATCCCTTAATCCAAAACAACCAAATACAAAAGATTCAAATCCCGGACTAACCCTAGTAACTCAGGTCTCATCACGAGTGGTGGTGATCAGGCACCGACCCGTAAACTACCTCCTGAGCCCTAACAGTCCTAATCTCCATCTACTAGACATCCCAAATAAAAAAGTGAGCTTTGAAAAGTGAGGTCTTCTAAGGGCCATCCGGCTCTGACACCATTTTGTCACGAACCATCTCGGGTCAACCCAGAACCAGTCACTTGAGACGGTCCGCGACATGGCCCAACAGGTGTTCCCAATCCTCCCAGGCTGGCGACAAGCGCTAGGGAATCAACAGTGGATGTGGGAACTATTTCGACCAGTATAGATAAATAAATAAAGAATTTGAAATAAAACAGAGCGGTGCACAATAAATAAAAAGAGTAACGTAACTAAACAAGAACAAAAGAAAGTAAAACTAACAGAAATAGACAACCATTATCTCTATGTGACCTCACAGTTCAGTCTCAGACTCACGACCAAACATCACCCAAGGCAAACGAACCCATGTTGTAGCTTGCACAAACACTAAAAACAGAAATGAACTATAGGAGTGGGTATTAAAACACATTAGGCTAGCCCGATATCTATTCCCAATTCACTACTTTTAAATAGAAAAATTTACTAATTCTATGTTTGAACTAAATTATATGAAATATGGGTTTCCACACAAACTTTCATTTCTAAAGTAATAATATTCCATTTCCCTTTTTAATTTAAAAAATGTTTAATGATTGAAGGGAATTAGTGCATTACATTTTAAAACATTGTTGTGAACAATTTAGAAATTAAATTTTTAGTTGTTAGTAAAAAGGGAAAACCACACAACACGCAAAACCCACTAAGGGAGATGGAAAAAGTGGCACACAAGGGCTAGATACCATACTAGACCTCTCAACCATCTACCACATTCAAATAAAAACTAAAGGACGCATGGCTTAAACCTAGGATATCATGAAGAATCCATAACGTACTATACATCTGACTCATCCTGAAGGAATGCCCTAACTCGATGATGTCATATTTCCCAAATGCCCAGTATATCCCTTCATCGCGTAACCGAGGGGCCAATCCCCTTAGCATCAAATAACTCAGTATTCCCCTGCTATAGGGACACTAGCCATTGTGTAATCTAAACTATTGCAGCAACAGTTCTCAAAAGATTCGCTCACTATGCAAGGTTCACATGTCAACACGTACAATAAAAAGGGGTTCATACAGATGAAAGTCAATCAGTCACGTTGCACAAATATCAATACAACTCACACAATCAACGAACACTAATGATCACCCCTGAGTGGGTTTTCCAGAATAATTTATTTTATTAAAGTGTCAGACGGGCCATCACCAACTTTAACGAAAAATCTCATTTTCAAGAAAACCAAAAACATTTGTTCAGAAAAAATAATTTATCTCTAAAAAACTACATTTTAAATTCCGTGAATTATGTTTAAAGTTCAAACTGGAATTCTTTCACGACTGGGTGTCCGTTCATCATGAAAATATTCCTGGTGTCATTTATAAAATAAACATCTCTTTTTACACAAAATAATCATTTAAACATTAATTATCTTATATGATTTTCTATTTATTAAAATAAATTAAACATCAAGAAATTAATAAATTCTAAATTTAAAGGTGAGTGTAGTGGAAAACCTACCTCGAGGCTGAGATGGAATGGGAGACGCATGTCTGACACCACATAGTAAGGTCCAATATACTGCAAACAAAACACTAAGAACTAAAAACACAAATAAAACCCAATTTATGTATTTGAAACAAAGTGGCAAGAAAAAGAACCTCACCTCAAAATTGAAGTATGATGTAGATGAAAACTCATAAACAAATCCTGGAGATGGCGCTCACTCGGAAACGCCTCGCGCGGGTCCTCAAAAGTTAAACTGACCCAAATAACTTTTAATTAATAAAAACTCTAATAATCCCAAAGAACATATATATATATATATAATATAAATATAAAACTTGCATAAATTAAAAGGGGTATACCAACAGGGGGTCATGACTAGAAATAGACCACCGGAGGGTGTTGCTCTGGAACAACGTAAGGCATCCCCGCGGCTGCACACAGTCCAACCAATGGTGCGGAGAGGGCTGTCATACAATGGCGATGTGAGACAGCCGATGGGCAGGGTGCGAGTGAGTCATGTAGTGGTGGGCATCAGCGGGAGCTGAGGCTGAGCAGTGGTCTTGCGACAAAGAGAACAATTGTTCGAGGATGGCCGCTGCTGTGTATGATAGCAGGAAAGGGTACATTGGGTTGCTCGGATGGGGGAGGAAGTGCCGGAGATAGTCGGAGAGTATGGGTGGAAGGGTCCGCTACTGCTGGCTAGACGAAGCATGGACGGGGTATAGGGATTTGTGCTATTGTGATCAGTAGAAGGCACTACAGGGGTGTGTCGCGGTTGGACGAGGCCAGCAAGCGGAATGCGGCGTGGTGCAGGGCAGGAGGGAACTGGGGTGTCTGGCAGCGGCTGCGTGGCCTTGTGGTGTTGGGTTAATCGCATGCCTTAAGGGATGGATACTGTGTGCTAAATGGGAGCGGGCCCGGAGGGTGGTGCGACACTGTGCGAGGTAGGAGGCAGAGGGCTGGGCTCGGCCAAGGGAATGTGAAAGATGCAGGATGTCGGAGCTGGCTGGTAGGAGGCGGCGTGCTGATGGGGGGTGCACAACAAGGTGCAACATGCAGGGAATAGGAAGTCGAAGTGTGTAGGGTGCATGAGAGTCATGTCCAGTAGGAGGACGACGAACCTATAGGTAGAATCCGGGGGCGCTGTAGAGGGGTGCAGGAGACCAGTGGTTGACAGGAGGGAAGCCACTGGAGGTTCTCACCACACCAGGAGGAGGCAGTGATGTTGGGTGCGTCAGGCAGGAGGGGAGAGCTGCATCCGAGGGAGCACGGTTGCGAATATGAGGGGTAGCAGGATGTTCGAGAGGAGAGACTAGGATGGCTTCATGCGGGGCGAAGAAGCCGGGGGATGTGGGCTGCTGCGATCGGCGCACTGAACGAGAGAAAGAGAGAGTAGGGAAGCGGGTCGCGTACAAGACGGGGTGGGGGAAACACCGCGTGGAAGAACGACAAAGAAGAAAAAAAAGTAAGAGAAGAAGAAATAGGATTAAAGAGAATGAAAGAATAAAAATATAAAATAAAAGTAAAAGATAATAATAATAATATTAATAGTAATAATAATATTATTATTATTATTATTATAATTATAAATTATTATTATTATTATTATTATTACAGATTTTAAAAAATTATTTTCAATTTTATTTTTTCATTTAATTTTATTATTTATCTAAATAGGAGGGTAACCAGGCACTCACTAGGTCTGAACGCACGTTCGCCGCTAGTAGTGTGGTGACCGCGCACCCACCCGGACCAAATGTGTGGTGACCTCTAGCAGTGCGGTGACTGCGCACTGCCCCAAAAGCCACCAAAAACATCAACGCTTTAAAGAAAATTCAATCTTGGACCCAATGATACTCTTCCCAATGTCACGGGACCAAGAAAAGAATAAAGTCATGGGAATCCATGGTTGGGCTGTGACAGGCCCAACAATCTGGGGAGAAATCTTACTTCACGACCAAACCTTTACTTCCCATGACGGGGAGTCACCTTCAGAAACACATGATCCCCAACATTAAACTCCAAGGTTCTCCTCCTATGATCATCATATTATTTATGATGATCTTGTACTATCTTCATCCTCACACGAATCACCTGGACCATCTATGTTGTATTCTGCAGTAGTTCCGGTCCGAGAATTGCTAACTCTCTGACCCCAGTCCAGCACAATGGAGAATGGTAAGGCCAACATTACAAGGCTTCAAATTTCGCCAAACAGATTGTGGAGTGAAAACTATTATTGTAAGAGAACTCCACCAAGGGTAAGTGCCTCATCCATGAACCTCCCAAATCAAGAACACAAGATCCTGACATGTCTTCAAGAGTCTAGATGGTTCTCTCTATCTAACCATCCATTTGTGGATGAAAAGAAGTGCTAAGGCATAGTTGAGATCCAAAAGCATGTTGGAGACATCTCCACACCATGGAGGTAATATGAGAATCTCAATCAGAAATGATCATACTAGGGACTCCATGAATTCTCACCAACTCCTCTAGATACTGCCTCAAAAAAACATCCACTAAGCTCGACTCCATGATCACTATGAAGTGGGCTGATTTTTTTAAACGATCCACTACCACCCGAATAGCATCATTTCCTCTCGGAGCTCCAGGTAAATTAGTAAAAAATTCCATTTATATGTCCTTCCACTTCCACTAAGGAATCTATAATGGCAGGAGAAGACCACTAGGAACATGGTGTTCAGCCTTCACCTTCTGGTAGACTAAACATCGAGACACAAAATCTGCAACAGCACGCTTCATCCCAGGCCACCAAAACTGACTCATCAAGGATCGGTACATCTTTGTCAAGCAAAGATCTACTGCTAAAGGAGAATTAGGGAACTCTCTGAGAACCGCCTCATGCATAGTAAAGGGAACAAAAATACTTCCATGAAACAACACTCAGTGTTGTTCATACTCCGACCAAACATGAGGGGCCTCGCCACAAACAACGCGGTCTCTCTAGACCGTCACCTCCATATCTCCCAACTGGGACTATTCCACCATCTACATCAGGGATGATTGTACCTTCATCTAAAATGACAACCACTACCCCCAACATCTCTCATATTAAGATGTAATGCTGACAGTTCTTCCATTACTCTCCTAGAATCCCTGAATTCACGCACTACATCGCTACCTAAATTTCACCTCAATGCATCAGCTACAACATTCCCTTTTCCCAGTGTATATGATATTTCAAAGATGTAGTTTTTTACAAACTCTATCCACTGACGTTGTTGTATGTTCAGGTCATGCTGGGAGAAAACATAACTCAAACTCTTATGATCGTTGAAAACCAAAAAGCACTCACCAATGAGGCAATGTCTCATCAACTTCAATAAAACACCACGACTACCAACTCAAGATCATGGGAGGCATAATTGCATTCATGGGGACATAACTGCTGAGACCCATATGAAACAACTAACCTCTCCTACATGAGAACACAACCTAACCCCAGATGTGAAGCATCACAGAAAACATCAATGTAAACTCCCTCAGCTAGAAGACAATGGACTGGAGTACTTACAAACATCGTATTTAGATACTTGAAAGTTTTCTGAAACTGATCAGTCCATATAAATGCCAGATCCTTTCTGTTCAAAGATGTTCGAGGAGTCCCAACTCATGAAAAATTGGCTATGAACCTCCTATAGTAGCCTACGAGACCAAGGAAATTTGCACCTCTGAAACTGTATTTGGGGCTACCCAAGACACAACTGCTTATATCTTCAATGGATCCATAGCTACACCCTGTTGGGACACAATATTCCCCATGAAAACGGACTTCTCAAGCCCAAAAACATAAATTTATACAACATCCCAAATAGCTACTGTCGACAAAGAACTCCCATAACATCTTGTATATACTCTGGATGATCCTCATCATAGTTGGAGTACACAAGGATTTCGTCGTTGAAAACTACCACGAACATGTCCAGGAACTCACTGAAAACAGAATTCATCAATCCCATGAATACAGTTAGAGCATTCATCATGTGAAACGACATTATAATAAACTCATAATGCCCAGGACGACAATGGAAAGTAGTCTATGGGATATCCCCATCCTTCACATGCATCTAATGATATCCTGACCATAATTCGATCTCTGAGAACTAACATCCACCCTTCATTTGATCGAATAATCATCAATCTATGTAAGAGGATTGAAATTCTTTATTTTCACTCTGTTCAAGTGATGATAATCGACCCACAACCACAAACTACAATCATCCTTCTTCATGAACAAAATGGGTGCACCCCATGGTGACACACATGGCCAAACAAAACTGCACTATAACATACCATCAAGATGAATACATAGATCTCGTAACTCATAAGGGGTCATCCTATATAGTGGCATAGAGATAAGAGAGGCTCCTAACTCTAGCTCGATCCCAAACTCGATCTCTCATCGAGGGGGTAGTGCTACAACCTCTTCTGGAAAGACATCAGGGTACTCCTCTACGACCAATAGAAATTCCAACTGCTAAACCTCAGAATAACTCATAATCATGTTAGCCCTCATGGATGATAAGGATGGAATGCGCCTATGACCCTTCTGAGGGTCTCTCTCACCAAAAAACACCACTTTCTCTCCATCCGCACCAATGGAAATGACCATCTTCCTGAAGCAATCCAGGTTAGCCTGCACCGAAAACAACTAATCCATGTCAAGGATGACATCATATGGTTGTTTTCGTAAACATTGGAAATCTCTCTAAGATTGGTGTTTCCCCAACTCTCTCTCACAGTATCTATATACATCAAACAAGTCAGCTTGACCTCAAACTGGCGTAGTCAATGTCAAAGGAACTAGAAGACTCTCTACCTCATGTCCCAAAGCATGGACAAGGGTAGGTGATATAACAGAGTGTGTCTCTCCAGAATCAATCATGGCATACACCAAGGTAGAAAACAAGAAAAGGGTACCTCGAACGACATCTGGCTCTCTTGGAGCTAGCAATGCTAGAGCAAAAAGCTGACCACGCCCTCCTCCACGGCCTCTCTTACCCTGATGACGACCACCACCTTGGTCGCGAACTGCTCTTTGAGGATGGGGAGAATCATGGGGTTTTCCTATTCCTTCCCCGTCTACTCTCTGGTGATATAAGGTTGGTGCAACTGGAAGGTGCTTCCTCAGCTAGAACTGCCTCAACAGAGGAACCTGGAGCATAGCCCGTAGTGCACAATGACCTATCTGAATGTTCGGCCACTCTCGCTGCTGATGGACATGACAACCACAAGAAAAACAATCGCCACATCCCTTGATATAGGCCTAAGAGTTTCTACCTCTAGAGAAATGAGATGTGAAGGGCTGGGACCTACCCCCGGTTGGACATAAACTCTTCTTCCCTGGAAACCACAAACCCTAGACCACAACTCTTCTTCATGAGGTATCATTCCTATTACCCTCTCATGATGATCTGGTCCGGTCCAAATTCCTCTCGACAACCTCATACCTTTCCAGTACCTCACGATATATTTTCATCATAAATGGGGTGACCTGGCACTGGATCTCTAGACACAAAGCCTCCTTGAAATGACTTCCCTAGCCTCCTCATCAAGAAAAAGGTCTGAAGCATATCATAAGAGGTTCCTGAAAGGGATTCCAAACATGCGAACTCTGAATATCCACTATCGAAGGGTAAGAAGCTCCTGGCGATTGGATGCCTTCGCAATCAAATAGTTAAACTCCACTCTAAACTTGTCTCGGAAATCCTCCCATGAGACCATTGACTCCTCACAATCCTCGAGGAACAAGAACCACCACTACCTCGCTGCTCCACATATCATCATCACAACCAAGGAAACTTAGTGCTCTTTCTGATCACAGATCAAACTAAAGTTGATCTCAACCTCCTCTAACCAGTCTTTCGTAACTGCATCTGAAACAAAGCCCTCGTACTTCTGCAGACTCTGGTGCTGAAACTCTCGATGTGTCTTCCTCCAAGTGTCATCATCGTCAACCACTAACCTACAATGATCTGATGGAACAACCTGTTGGAAATTTTCTATGCAAACCTGACAAGGACATCGACCTGAAGCCATACCTATAAAATAAAAAACCATTAGAGCTTCAAAACCTAGAATATGGAAGACTCAACATTAATTAATTAATTATTCTCTTTTATTCTTTTTAGGTTAACCTATCCCAAGGACTAACCTTTCAAACACAGGCACAAAAAAATTATGAATGATCCTTTCCTAGGTCTCTACCTTTCAATAAGTATCACCATATTTAGTATCCATTGTAAAAATAAAGGTCCGTACATCTGATTATAGGGGTCCCTAAACACCTATGTCTCAGCCGGTCTCCAGTGTTTACCAAACATTCTAAACATGAATTACACTATTTCCCTACCAAACCATGCAACCTCACCTGTCCCTAACTCCAAACTCCAACCTATCCCTCAACCAAAACTCTGATACCACTCTTTCACGACCCCCTCCCCAAAAAATGTCCCCCTCCTAAGACTGCAATGTGAGAGGGGAGATAATGACCCCTGAGTCCTGCCTCCAGTAGGCCCTGGGTTGGCGACTAGCACTGAGGGTATAGTAAACACAAAAATGTGAGGCATTACCCTCTAAGAAAACACATGCGGAAAATATAGATGTGATAGACACCGATTAACTCCATCTCAGAACTGTAATATAAAAGAAACCCAAGTGCATATATGAAATCTCATGAAAAATTACTACAAATAGAAGGGAAAAATAGCAAATACCCAAAAGAAAGTAAAAACATCAGCCACCACAAGCACGAATAGCTCCTGCAACCCCAAGCTATTAGAAACAAGCTTGATCTCCAAACTTCTCCAAGTGACCAGAAAAAACAGTTTATATACACATAGGTTGAGTATAACAGTTTACTCAGTAGGATCCTCCTTGAAACCTCTCGTGAAAAAGTAATGAAAGTATGTTAAAGCACAGTGAACAACAAGTGAAACTAACTTGTCAACTAAATAGGTATACTATGTTCCCAACCTCACCATGGAAACTCTCACCAAGTAACGCATATAAGAATATAGCACATAATAAAGAATATCAAGGGACCCCACTACTACATCCCCACTAGTTTTATACTTTTCCCTAACGTCGCACGTCCTGAGAATCTCTCACCAAAAAGTCTTTCCCAGAAACACCTATCAAAGAACCACAATGTGCACCTCATGAAACAAAACCACCAAGTCCACGTAAGAAAAATAACTAGGTAGTTACTGGGAGCCACCACAAGCCGCATAATGTGTATCATACATCAGGTATTATACCTCAAGACATTACATCCCATTCACCATGAAAGAATTCTCAAGACATCACAGCCCATACAAATTACACCTATAGTAGTCCATAGGATACTATATACAGAATATATGTGTGTGAATTACCACAAGCCATTAAAACGCTCTACAAAGTTATATGGGGAAAACTAACCGTTGTGCCTACCGACACAAGTAACTACCAAGAGAAGAAAGTGGGACTAAAGGGGGTAGTCATCCATCCATACTCCCACCAGAATGTTGGGGAAAACACCCCCCATGGATCAGAATCCCCAGGGTTTCAGTTTTCCTTAATGACTGGGTGGAGTAGTATATAGAAACACAAAACGTACAGGATATATTATATCTCACAACCACACTATGGGCATAACATAGTCTTAGACACAACTGTAGCTAACGTCTCTCAGACTATTGGATGATACTTCTAAGAATAGGTATCCTATAAGCATAAAACCTTTTAAAGAGCATTGTTAGATTACTTCATTCCATTTTTCTTAGTTTCACTTTACATTAATTAATTCCTTAAACATTAATTAACCCTGAAGAATTCCACATTAAATTTCATTAGCATTACACACAAGTCAATTGTTAATTAAAAATTACAACCTCATCATTATGTTCCAGCAACTCCATTCCCATCATTTAACACCATTTATTCAATTATTCATTATAGAATTGATTTCTCACATTCCCAAGAATTCTAGAAAAACATTCTATGCTACTATACACAAGGGGGATCAACACGGTGAGTAGATATACTACACGTCGAGTCTTTTCTGCTTATAGTAAGAGCATAGACACATCCTTCCTTGAGAAGATAGACACGAAAATCATGTGGCATACCCCACGTGTCTTTTCCTCTTTCGGAAGGAGGATAAGTAAGACCTACTACATTGAGTAGTGGGGAAATGTAAAGTAGATAACCAACCAAAAGAAACTATAAGCATCTAACAATCACATATGTCCCATTCCATTATCCCAAGTGTCCTCCCGAACACCCACATGTATAAACCGATGCACCTTGCCACTCTAGGCATCATCTGCTGCCACAACCAATGGCCTCTACGCCCCCCAATATCACAACGGCCATCTCGGATCACATCACAACACAAACAGCCAGAAAAAAGCATCACATAAATAGGGCTCTTGTCCCTTTAACAATCAAGAGGGTAACTCAAAACCCTTTAAGGAACTATCAAACAATCAGTTCTTTAATCCATCTTGAATTAATAGATTTATTATTCGTAGGTTCCAAATTCATGAAATCTAATCAGTAAGCTATCACAAATAGTTAAACATTCTTACTGTACCAATTTGATTAATATCAAACTACAACAAAAACCATATTTGTTTACATGCCTCTTTATATTTGACCAAAAAATTATCAATTAATCCCAATTTACGTTCTTTACCAATATCCATAAAGAACGAACAGCCAAGAAAAGCAAGCATAGATATCACACTATCTAGAAAAACAACAGGCAATAACATATGATAAATATTAATTTATTTATAGAGTTAAAATATTTATTATGTAAATTCAATTTTCATCTAGTGGGATTAAACATGAAATCAATAAAGTTTCACATAAAAGAAAAGAGATGCAATGAATCCCTTACCTTAGACAGTTCCTCTCGTTCTTTATCCACACAACGGGTCACGATCCTCCTCTCGTGACAACTACATCCACCCGAGGATGCCACGGTACGACTGCACCCAACAAACCCCAAGAAAAACCCCATTAAAAGCATAGAGATTACGTACTATAACATGGGAAAGAGAAACATGAGAAGATTATGCCCAAAGTAATGATGATAAAACAAACCTTATATCGACGATTTATCGATACATCTTGGTTGAGTCAAAACAGAGCAGAACCAATCCGAGGAGTAAATTTTGATTGTGAAACTCCTACAGTAAGTATTGAATGATTCTAGAATCTAATAGCCAAGAACAAAGAGGAAGAAAAAGGGAGGAAGATATCTCGTCCCTTTTAATGATTTAATGGGGCGATGGTTTATCATACGCTTAATTCTCCATTAATAGTGGATCGCATTAACACATGGATTTTGATCAAGTAAAAACATCCTAAGCCATAGGAATATTTAATATAGGATTTTTGGCCTTTGAATCAGCCTTAATAATCCTTAAAATAAGGCTATAAATTTATTTTATGTCAAAGGAAACATCAAAGGGGAGAAACTATTGGAAGCTGGAAACATTGTAGACCTAGAGTTATTGTACACATACCGTTACTATACACCTACTTATACTATACACTTAATGATAGAGAAATCGATAGAACTCACCATTCTGGAAACATTGTACACCTACCGTTACTGTACACCTACCGTTACTGTACACCTTCCGATAGAGCTACTGATAGACCTCTCTGTTCTGGAAACAATGTACACCTACCGTTACTGTACACCTACTAATAAAGATACCGATAGACCTCACCATTCTGGAAACACTGTACACCTACCGTTACTGTACACCTACCCATATTGTACACCTAGTGATAGAGATATAGATAGACCTCACTGATATAACTGTTCACTGTATTGGAAATTCGGCAAAGTGTTGGGGATAAGTCACCTTGACCTCCCGAAACACCTCAACACCACATTATCACAAAGTAATGAACCAGAGAGGCCCGGGCCATTACATTTTTTAACCTATATTCTCTCATTGGATGATGGGGACCCCATGATTCATGAAACATATTATAAATCAACGATTTTACGAATCATGGATAATCATGTAATAAATTAGTTAACTTTTACCAAATATGTCAATATGGAAGGAATGTGTTGTGGCTCTTATCTGAACACATATTTGTTTACATATTAATATTATTAAAAATAGAAAATAAATTAAATTTTCTATATCATACAAAATCATTATGAGGAGTACCATTATATTTAAATATAAAAAAATCCTTTATAAGTAGTCTAACCCATAAATTATCCCTTTAAAATATCAATTCATATAATATTTTTTACTAATGAATTAGTATATTCACCACTACCAAACTATATTTTTGACCATACTAGAAATGGAATTTATCATTGTTATAAATTTGTGGACTTCATGATCATGGTTAAAAGCACATGTGTATTATCAATGGTGAAAAATAACTAATTAATGGGTCTATTATTTGTGCATACAAAAGAGCTATTAAAGTAGACCTTTATCATCACTTTTAACAACGCCGATAATTGTGGCGTTTTTCATTGATTTTTAAAAGCACAGATAAAGGGTCGTACTACTTTGTTCTATAACATCACCTTGCAGCACCACTACAATGTTATATAATAGAACACCAGAGCACCAGAAACAGGTCAGATATCAACAAAAAATATTCCCAATACAAGATTTAAATGAAGTGAATTTTTCAACACAAACAAAATAAAAAGTATATATTTTAGAAATTTCAAACATTTGTTAATACAATTACATAATAAAAAATTATGATAAAATTCAATAACAAAAAAAGTAATTTTTGATCCTAAAACGACTCATGTTATTTCCGAACAAACAGCCCCTACAAGAACAGAAGAAAAAGACTATATAAGAAAACACTTCTTATGTTAGTAACAATATAAAGATATATATTAATACAAAGAGTTAATATTATTAATATTTGTGCAATGCTTAAATAAAAAGATGCACATGGATTCATATCTATCACACCATGCATCAGATATAGGTTCAATTGATTCCTTAAAATCACAATTAACTTATAGATTATTTTCCTAATGTATTTACACAATATGAATGTGTTCTCTTAGTTTTGAGTAGGTCAGTTCACCATTTTACAAAAATTGATTTCATTTTTAAATAAAAACATGAACTTGGTGTCATATCAATCACATTGTGCATCACAATGTAGTGTGTCTATTTCAGGCATGTCTCAAATCACTTCTTGATCATTTGGAAAAAGTTTCTAAACAATATTAATATGATTGTTTAGTTTTGAGTAGGTTGGTTTGTTTTGAAAAAATGATATCAATTTTAAATAAGTATGCAAGTTGAGCCATACTGGACACTCCATGCATCATATTGGGGTCTGGAAGATTCCTACAAGTTCTTAATCACATAACTATTATTTTCCTAAATTATCAAAACATTCTGAATGTTTGTTGTCTATTTTGAGTACATCACTTATTATTTTAACTGAAAATTCAATTTACACTTGAAACAAAGTCATTGACTCATACTGATCACAACATGATTCAGTTTGACAAGATACTAATTCCTATATGACTCAAATGATATATCAATCGATTCCCAAAATTATCAAAAAAATTACAACATCATATTATTGGTTTTCATTGCATGATAATTTTTAAATTCAAATGTCTATATTTAGCACACATCTGATACATTAAGTGAGTTTTCTTTTTTTCTAAGAATAATTATAATTTAAACTATAATGAAGTAAAGTAATTCACACCGGTCACATAGTGTGTCATATTGAGGTATAGTTAATTCATACACATCCCATTGTCTCAAAAAAATCATAACTGTCTATTTTTCCATGATGTCTATTGATATTCATTGTCTAACTTCAAAAATTGCAGGAGCATCTTCAAAAAAACTGCATCAACTCAAAAAAACATTATATATATATAAGAAAACAATTATTCTATGATGAACAATAAAACAAAATATATTAAACATAGATATGAAATAATACATTAATTATTTGGACAATGACTTTGCATGGAAAACTCCATGATTACCTCTATAATTTAGCAGAGTATGTTTCATTTCACTTCTCGAAAAGGTAGAAGATTTACCTTAAAAGAATGTGATAAATGCACCAATGTAGGGGTAAAATGTATTTACTGGAGAAAAGGTATAAAATTGGGATAGAGAACCCCAAATCAAAAAAAATATTCCAACATTATAAGACGAAAATTATTATGAGAGTGATACTAAAAAGTTATAAATTAATCAAAAATATCAAAAAATACATTAATTCTTCAGAATATGATTTTGTTTGAAAACATCTATATTATCATTGCAATTGACTAGAGGAATCACCGTTTGACATCCTATAATTTAAGTAGAGGTATCTTAAAAGAAATAGTTAAATGCAACACTTTAGTGGTGAAAAGATTTTATGGGAGAATAATTATGAAAGTTGGACATAACACCCCAACTCGAACAAAATAATACACCTTTATAATATATTATTTATTATTTGAGTAATAATAAATAGAAATAAATTAAACATAAATAGGTAATAATAAATTAATTTCATGGAAAATGAATTTACTGTTAAATCATCAATATTACCTATGTAATTGAGAAGAGGCAGTGTTGTTGCTCTTTCTACAAAGAGAGTAGAGTTAAATTAAAATAATGTTGTAAATACACCACTACAAGGGTGGAGAGGTTTTTAGGGAGATGAATCCTAAATATAGGAAAGACCACTGCAACTCAAAAAAAATATAGATATATAAAAAAATTTTATTATGTGAGTAGTACAATATAGAAATAAATTAAACATAATTATGAAACAATAAATTAATTAAATGGACAATTATTTTTCTATGAAATCAATAATATTAACTCTATAATTTAGTAGATTCAGCATCATTTCTCTTCATACAAAAAAAGTAGACGTAAATTAAAAAAAGGGTTAAATGCACCATTATGGGGGTGAAAAAGTTTTTATGGGAGAAGAAGCATTTATGTTGTATAGAGCACCCCAATTTATATAAAAGAATCCACCTATATATTAAAACATTTATTATGTGAGTAATAATAAACATAAATAAAGTAGTCATAAATATGAATCAATACATTAATTATATTGACCATGATTTTTCTATCTAGAAATCAAGATTATCTCTATGATTGAGAAGAGATAATGTCGTTTCTATTTCTGTAATGTCATGAAAGATGGTTAGAAATCATCTAGAATAAAAATAATCTACAAGGAATAATGAAAATTAAATTAATGTTTTCTTGTATAATTATTTGATAAAATAGAGAAATTATATCATAACATTACATTTCTATCATTCCAAAGGGTTTCCTTTATTATAGTTTGTTCTTCCATCATGTGCGGAATATTTTTTTTTCATAAGTAATCAAACATTTATTTTAATATTTTTTAATGTAGTAGAAAACTATTATTATTATGAGAAAAAACTTAATATATTTAAAAAACGTTTTACCTTCTAGTTGGACCCTTTTTCTATTTTTAATTGTTACAAGGATTTATTTCCTCTATCTAGAACCCAAATCCACTATTTGTGGTCCCCCATAACGTATAATAATTTTCTAACATTGAGACCAATATGAACTGATTGTGATGGCATGAAAAAAGGGTCAAACTTGATTGAATTTTCAGGATACTCTATGTATGTGTTTTTCACCGGCAGAAAAATCAACCAATTCTTGTTTATTGGATCATAGACATAAAACACAGGCACTACTTTTGATACAATTCAAAATTGTTTGCCTTTTTCCCTTCCACGATCAAAATTTACCTTCCCAAAAAAATCTAATCAACATTCACTCCATTGATATTTGAAACCTATTTTTAATGGAAAATATGAACATGAAATGTTCTATAATCTAACTCGTATATCTATTTGTTAAAAATATAATGTGATATATATTAATAAATTAAACTTCTATCCTTAGAACCATATATGTTAATCACGTCACCACAAGCGTAAAAACATCATTTTTTTCGTACTAAAGTCATCATAGAATCTTCTATAGAATATATAACCATTGACTAAAAAACATGTGTATGATATAGCATATTCATTCGGTCCCCTAGCTATCCATTTATGTCATTCAACAATTGAATTCATATTTTTTTGTAACTCCTTATAAACTTAATCTCTGAACAGTCATATGAACTGTTGATTGTGTGTATTCAATATCCATCCTTCATCCCTTAATGGATTCAAATAAATTAGAATTTCATTATGGTATTCAATTTAAGGATCAATATATTCATTGTTATGTAATATGTAAATACATTCTTGCTCAGACTCTGTCTTGTTAATTATATCAAAATCTCTACCAAAAATCCCTTCGCCCATTAGGCTTTCTCTACAACGAGTGTTTGGGAGAGAAATTCTATCAAAATATAATATATAATCAGTATCAAATTCAATAGCTTCTTCAACTATTTATAGATCTAAAATACAATATTTTGGTTAACATTTATTTTTGATATACCCTTTAAAAATATTCATATACCATTCAATGGGGTACATCCATCTATAATTGACATGACCATAGAGTTTATCCACTCTGACCAAGTGAACCATCAGGTGGACAATTATATCAAATAATGATATTTGGAATAACATATCATATTCACATAATATGACTGCAATATTCATATTCATGATGGGAAACTTATCCAGTTTTAAAACATTGCTCAATATGGATTTGAAAAAGAAGAAGAGTCTGGTAAATGTAAGACATACATTGTTTGAAAGAATGAAATGTAAAGAAAAATGAATTAAATGTTTCATTAAAAAATTTTATTCATGTGATATTAGTTTTTGTAACTTCAAATTAATGATGGACACATAATTCGTGTTATTTGATGAATACCCCTATGTGTCTTTTATTGTATTAAGGAAAAGGAAAAAATTGAAATTATTTCAATCTGGATAGAGTGTAAGATGCTGGAAAAAGAAAAGGAAACATTTTTACCCTTAACTAGGGTCAACTATCCCCTTATACCAATTTCTTCTTCCAACGTTATTTTGTAAGGTTTTTTCAAATGGATTACTAAAAACAGGGTCAATGTTTTATTACTTTTTTGTACAGCTGATTTCCCATTTGTGGATATGATGTGGTACCTTTTTTGATATTATCATTTTGTGTTATCATCTTGTAATAGTAATTATATAATTGATTTAAAAATTTCTATAGACCTAAAAACATACTCTTTGAGGAATTTTTCACTGAACTGATTATTTTCATTTTTCACAAATAGGGTACCCCCACATTCCTTTAATGTTATAGATTGATAAATTTCCATATGCGGGGATATCGTATACCATTCCATATAAGAAGGCCCTCAATATTATTTCTTCACTTCTATGAGAATCATTCATTGCAATACATATATCCCACATCAATTTCATATCTTTAATTAATGTTTCCAAATAGACATAAATATAATTACTGGGATAATGTTTTCAATATATTAGCAAAGACAACAAAATTTATTTTCACTTCCTACATAACCATGGAGGGAATTTATAAATATCCAACATGATGGGACATATACAGTGAGTAATAATCTGTACAGAATAATTATTTATTCCATCTATAGATAACATGGGGTAATTGTTTCCCAACTCATCTCAAAATTCAGGAAAATTGTAATCATTTGTAATCCATTGAGACAAATCTTCTAGATGAGGTAGGTTCCTATCATTAATTCTTGTATATGTGTTCCATGGTATTTTTCTTATGGTTTCCTGGCATCCATATAGTCGTCTATTCCATGGAATTATAGGAATGGACGTGACATATTATTAAGTACATGATTCATTTTTCTTATACTGATCTCTACTACACATAGGGAATTTGTATGTTATTCATGATCCAGGAAAAACAATATATAATAATTTTTAAAAAATGTATTTTTTAGAGATCATTACCATTGAACGTAATATTCATTTAATGTTATATGTATGTCATGGTAGTTTATTTTAATCTTTTAGTATATCATTCCGAATACCAAGTGGTTCTATAAAGTTTGTGTCACTCCATCCACTATTAGCTTTCAAATTATATATTTCTAAAATTTATGACAAATTTAAATATTTAGTAAAACCAGTATATAAGTTTTCTTGGAATATTTATTTTAATCTTCAAAATAATTTTACAATTATGAAGGAAATCTTAAATTTACATTTACATTTCTTTTATATGATCTCCATAATTATTTACAAAGGTATTCATTTCAAATGAATCATAAACCGAAGTATAGTCCCAATCAATGTCTGCATTCAGTTTTCCCTGATGTTTAGTCCAAAATTTATAGCATTGATATATTCCAAGACTAATAGTATGTTCTTCCAACTCCACCAAACTATTTTTATTTTACTAACAACAATGTGAAAATGAACTATTGATTTTAGATGGGTCGTCTATACGCTCTCTTGAAAACATGATGAACTATTGAACTCAATATTCATTTTTCTCACATGATTAGATAACGTCCATTTTTGGTTCATATCCATGATATTGGTTTCATAAAATAATACTTTTATATAATATATAATAAATACACATAAAATATTCATTATAAAAAATTAATGTTATAAAAATTCAAATAAAGGAATATCAACATTTGATTATTTCAAAGAACTTTAGTATGACGAAGAAAATGGGAAATTGAATTTTAGAAAATAATTAATACACTTTAAACATTCTTAAATAAACTAAACATTTAAAAATATAATATAGTATATTAAGGAGTAAAAGAAACTAATATATGATAAAATATTAATAATCCCTCCTTTAATAAACTAGAAGATATAAAATTATACTAGAACAAGGGATGGAGAAACCTAAAGAAATAATAAAATTAAAATTAATGGTTTATTGATACTTGAAAAAAATCAAGACTATTGGGATATCATATCACCACACTGACCGATCCCAAGGAAATTCAAGGTACTCCCAAGGGATTTAAAATTACTATTTACTATTCGATTACATGAATAGGAAGTTTACATCAAATAGCTATATAGTTATCTCATTAATTAATATTTAATAATTATTATTAATTGGAAAAGGTAATGTCTCAATTGTAACAATAACTAAGATCATGGTGTTCAGGGTAAAATGATTTATTAAAGAAACTTTAATAAATAATGATGTATTGATCATAATCATTACAAATAAATTATAAATAGAATTTAAGTGTTTATGAATGTGGTTGAAAAAATATTTGGAGGTCCAATAGTTGGATGATGATAATGATATTCTATATTAACAATGAACATGTTTTAAGTTTTTTTGATTAATGAGATGACATTTTCATTAGTTTATGGGAAACTCATGGAATTCATGGGATATTAATTCCCCAATAAAAGTATGTGAGATTACTGTTTTATATATTTGAAAAGGATGATTAAAACCGCATTTTGACACCCATTTTCTATTGAATATAATTATGAAATTTTGTGGGAGTCATGTCAATATAAATCATGGAGTGTGAGAGATTCACTATATTCCAACATTCTTGATATTAAGAAAAGTTTGACATACATTTTTTGAACATGTAATATAGAAAGGTATCAAATAGATTCCATGTAAATCCACTTATTAATAGTTAAATAAATACACAAAATGGGGTAAAATTTCATGAAAATATTCATTTCTATGAATGAAATTATAATGCCTTATATTGGTATATAGGTCTCCCAAAAAGCGATATAACTTGAACGGGGTAATCTCAAAAGGAATTTTTTTTTGTAAATTATTGATAGTGGGGGAGTATGCTAATGATGAAAAATTAAAATGTCATTAGAAAATATTAAATATAATCAACGTATAATATCTAATATATTATTATTAATTGTATTTATAAATAATGTTGGATTGCTCAAAAGCGTGAGAAAAATAAATCATATATTTTAAAAACTATAGGGACATAGGAAGTTGGAATATTGAGAAAAGGTACAACCCTTTTATGAATATAGGATGCTTCCAAAACAAACCTAAGAATCCCATATATCAAACACTTAAGCTGGTCTATGATAGCATACAAGGGATATTCTCGACCCCACTCGAGTAGAAAAAAAGAAATAGAGAATTGAAAACAACATAGTGGGATTGATTTGGCCTATAAAATAAATACAACTAAAAGAAATAAAATTTAAATAAAAACATCCATGATGCAACCATACATTGGAATCCCACACAAACCCAAATAAGTTGAAAAAGGTGACATGAATTTGAATAATATAAATTTAATATTTAAACCTACATTTAACTCCATCACAAATAAATACCCAATTTCAATTTTTAAAATTTCAAATGTGTGGAATACAATTTATAAAATAACGAATGAAAAATATGTATTATATCACAGAGAGATAAATTTGGGAAATTTAAAATATATAAAACAACCATGTAAACTCCATGTGACTCTATGTGTCACCATAGATTACATAATCAATAAAAATCACATGAGTGATTAAGAGTTGATTCAAAATTAGAAACTGAGAAAATCAGAATTCCTACCTGGCAAGTGTACAATCACTAGACCCCAAATAATGACATCATCAAAGAATAGATTAATCATGAAACCAAAAATACCAAAGAAAATTGGAAAGCCTACCTCGCCAGGTTGATGAAAATATCAAACCCTCTACAAAAACCCAAACTTCAATCAAAAACTAATATCAAATGAGATGTTAAATATGAAGTCTGGTGGTGTGATTCGAAGTTTGATTCACTTAGAAGGAGCACATGACGGAGGTTGGATTCAGCAAAATGATTCAGATATCATGAAGGGTTCACATATGGAAAGATTTTTTTAATTATATCGTGACACTATTATCATCACTTATAAATAGGTTCTAATAAAGATTCCTTTATCGGTATTTATTATTTTATAGATGATAAAATACTCTTTATCAATTATATTTTAGCGGAGATAAAGGTAGGTATTTATAGTGCTAAAAAATGTTTCCAAAATAAATCATTACTAGTGCTAAAATTATATTCTAGAAAAATGTTAATTTTATCAGTGCTCATTTTAGTGTTGTTAAAGCCTCATCTTTTTCTATACAAAAATGTGTGGATAAAGAAGTTTTTATTGAAACTTATAACATAAACTCAAATAAATTGTTCATGATTCTAATTATATATAAATTTTTTATTTATATATAATTAATATATATATATATGTAAATATAAATATAGTTATGTTATTCCTTTTTAATATATTTATTATAATTTTACAATTACTTATTTAGAATTATAAAACATTTTAAAAAATATTATTTATAACTTTAATGTCCCAACCAAGTAGCCACTAAACAAGGGCCCTGAGCCGAGCCATCACATGACCTCAATTCCACCTCCCCTTATGCCAGAGGTTTCGAACTAGTAGAGAGGGTCTACTAAGTCATGTGGGGAGACCATCCACTCTATATCAGATCAAGACGCAATAGAACCCAATATAAATATTGGAATAAATAAAAAACCAATAAACATTCATAACCAAGATTTTTCCAAATGGGGTACAAACAAAAATCAAATAAAACAATGTCATTCCATACTAGTAGTGCAATGTGAAGGAAACCAAAAATAAAACAAACAGTCAAAACACCCAATGGGTCCCGACTCTATGCCTGGTTCCTTCTCCATGTAAATCTCAAGCCCAACTAAACATGTTAATATAGCGATCATACCCTTGTCCAGACCTGCAACAAATAAATCTTCTCAGGTACCCTGTAGCGGCCCGAGCAGGGTGTGAGTACAATAAACGGTAGACCACCACCAACGGTGTATAAAAAATATCCATTCTATCAAATATTAGATTAAAGCACAAAATAAATTGTATGTAAACAATGGACATTTCAAGTGCCATTAGTAAACATGGTTCATTAAATTCATGACTAGAATTTCTCCCAATTTCATTTTTTATACCATTTTTACCACATAAACCATTTTCAATGCATTCTCTTTGGGTTAGGCATATACAAAAACTTCCCATGTGTCTAAGGAAGTCAATAAAAATGAATAATAGAAATAAATCAAGTCCCTATCACACTATGGATACACATATAACATCAACTAATTATCCGCACCTCAAAGACTTTGTCATTTGGTAATACAACCGTTATGGGAATAGAGCCTCCTTCCCCTTCCCTAACCGGTGCATTTTGGGATATTGTTTAGAGCCTCATTCTGACTCGAGCTGTGGGCATAGAACCTCAAGTCAATACCCAACTCTTCAATTCCATGTGAACTTGATTATTTGTCAATCACCACAAAAATATTGGTATGCAACATAACATAACCAATTCCATTGAAAATCATCCTTCACAATGCATAGAGAACAACATGAGAATTAATACTATGCCATAACCCATTAACACATTTTCCAATTTAAATTCAAACCCAATTATCCAAATTCCCATTCCCATGACTTAACACATTATGTGTATTCAACAGCCCCTACGCCTTATCCAAATTCATCATTTACCGCTCATTAACCCTTTTATCATGTTTATCCTTTCAAAATAATTTACCAATTTATGCATCTCTCATACAATACTCATATCACATAACACAATCCATTTATTGCATTCCATCATTTACGTGTACTACCTAATTATCATGTATTAACCCATTCCATAAATTCATCTATTCATTTATTACAACCCATTAACACATTCCCAATTTCCCATTCCATTACCTAATAGCAATTTCTCCATTTAATATTCCCTTATCCTCTTAGCTATTTATATACAAAATTCATAAAACAATCGACATAATCACTTTCAACCCAATTACCCATTTTCATATCATTCCAACAACACATTATACCTTTATTACCCTAGGAATATATATCATTATTCAATTTGTAACTTAATCCACAATTTCGAAATATTCTACTCAGGTTCCACATTATTATTCAGAAACCCATCACAAAACCCTACAACACTATAGGTTCAAGTATTCTATCGCACTCTCTGGGTGGCCCAAAAATGGTTAATTCATCATCAATGAATCCCATATGGACCGTGAGGGTTTCCATTGGTCACGTAGAAACTCATTTTTATCAAACATTTCAACAAATCAAAGAACACAAAAATGGAGAAAACAGAACACCAACTCCCATGCACAAATCCAAAATTAATCAATGGGATATTACTTGTAGACCACCTACCTCAAAACCCTTTGTGAACACACTCATAATAGTATCCTTAGATCTAGATTCAATCATAAAATGATGCCTAAACCAACATATCACCCTAAAAAAGGGGGTATTAAATCACTGTAAGGATATGTGAGAAACTACAAGACCTAATCCGAAAATGAGAAGGGATGGGAGGATTAGTCTTACATAGAGCTTTTTTCTGCATCAACTGGCATCCAAAACCACAAATAATCGAAGTAGAAAAACCTATTGGAAGCCGAAGTCATTCAAGTTTGTCACTATGATTGATAGGGGATGAATGAATGAAAATACCAAGTAGGGGTTTAAAACCTTGAAGTGTCAATTTTGTAATTTTTTCAACTTTTCTGGGTTGTGCGGTTTACACACACTATTTTCCAAACTGTGCACAGACCGTGTGCCTTTCACTACTTGGCATAATTGCTCCTCTCTTTGTACCCTGAGCCCTTGTAGCATCCCAGAGCCCCCACCTAAACATGGAAAAATCTTATCTAGCAAAAAAGGAGAGATCAAAACAAACACATAAACGAAAAAATTCTTTAAGAAAACCCAGGACCTTACAACCTCCCCCAGCTTATAACGGATCGTCCCTAAGCTGATCTTCCAGGGATCTCTAAGAATTTGTAAATAATATTATTATACTAGGCCAACCTATCCATACACTTTATGAGTTTCCGTTTTCACATAACAAGGCCACCGAACATGGTTCGAGGGCACATACATGGCCCTCAAGACTTCCTCAATACAACCCACATCACGAACTAGAAAACTCCTAAAGCATGTATCCTCTTCAACCATTCCCCCATTATAATTTCTTGGGGAAAAAATAGGAGAAAAAACATAACTCAAAACACATGGAAACTTATCAAAAAACATTAAATCATCAAGGAGGAACCAATTGGAACCTCATCATCACAATCCTTTCCACAAATCATGACCCAAATCACTTGGAATCATTGTCGAGTTCACCCCACTCTAACGGTGACAAAACCCGATATCACATGAAAGAAAACACATGATACATACAACCACATTTACTGACGATATCAATCCATAACTGTACAACCAAAAGCTACCCAAAACGCTCAATTGCATGACCAACTAACTCGTCCAAAGGAGCCCTATTATGGCTAACGTACCCGAACGGTGACCACTCGAGTCTTTCAAAACCAAAACTCTGATCACGTCACCATTCATCCATTTGTCTAGTATTGCTCTCTCCACCATTTTTGGTTACATGGTACCTCCTCCATCGATGAAGGAACTCCAGAACACAAACCAATTTTATTATTTCCTAACATTTTCCAACTCATCGTGCCCATGAATCCATAAGAGAAATACCCTACCTTGGAATCCAACCTCACGGTCAAAACCATTGGGAACACATTCATACACTATCCATTCAAGGACTATGTTCATCCTTACCTCAATCAGGTAAATCTATGTTTCAAAAGGAACTTTCCTATAAAACCAGATCCAAGTGGTGGGTCACTCCCACCACACACTTTCATGTTTATCTTTTCAGGTATGTCCACACCTGACTGGATGCCCCCCCAAAGCACCCACTCTCTACTGATGGTATGCTACCCCTTCTTCACCTTCCCAAGGTGCTTACTTACATGATTTCTATCATTATCATCCCACACACCCCCTAAGGTCATTTTCAGAATTCTAGAAGAATTCCATCATCATGAAACTACCTCCCTCAAGACCATCATCGGCTTTACGCATGGAATGTCACCACATCCATATCACACATTCCCTTCCTAAGGAACCTAAAAAAATTATATAGGTTCCCCATTGGCATCCTGATGCCACTACATCAACTCGATCTTCTCCTCTCAGCACCCAAGACCGACGTATCATGCCCCACCTTAAGAGTTTCATTACCATTTCTCACCATGAGGGATCCCAAGCACCACCGCTTATAACCAATCACAAAATGAACCCCAAACATAGATATGGACATCTGACCATTTCCCAAAACAAGAAAACAAACATCACCCAGTCCTCATTCCCTCCTTATATGGATGACACCAACGGAAGTTATCGACATTCGGTTCATCCTGAGTATCACACCCTAAGCCATCGGGGGTGTACATCCCACCATCAAGCTCCAAATATTTCGATTCATTGAGAGTAAACATCATAATGTCCCTCATCCAACCAAACACCTTCATGTCTCTTGGTGTGATACAAATCATCTCAATGTACCTGGGACGATGTCAAGATATTGGGCATACCCGTCACTAGATGAGGTGCTCTAACAAGTCATCAAATAACACCACTACAAAATTATCCATTTCTGATGTCAATAATAGAATATAAGGACTGGTCAATGATTTTAGGCATCCATGTTGAACACATTTCATCAAATCTTAACCACCACCAGTCATGTGTGATTTCCAACCATGTTTAACCATCGCTCCACCACGAAATCACTAAACTTCTATAGACCAATGTTTCATGTGGCACTATTTCCACCATGCTCCATGAGTTATTCCAATGTGCCCAAGATGGCTAACTACCGAATCACAACAATCTACAACACAAATCGAACCAATGACCTCACAAAACAACCTTAATGTTCATTAAACACATCCCCAACATAAATTCCTAACCATATCTACTGGTTATCTGGTTTCATCAACACAGAGGCGGCCTCTATGTCTCACCCAAAACAAACCCATTTATACTAACATGCTTATCCAGGTGACCACCCTCACTATAGTTTCACCACTGAGAGAAATTATATAACCACAGATCAACCACCCTTGTCTTTTCTCTTAAAAAACATCTAAAAATCCATTAATCCTCACCCAAATAGGTGAATTAGACATTTATGTGATACAAACCTTCGAACCAATCCTTACCTCTTATCACAAACACTAGGGTTCCCTTATGAAGGAACCAAGAACAACTATACCATCAACCTTCCGACTTAGCCCTCATGTCCAATACATCACCATAGAAGAATTTGAGTTCAACTATGAAGTCCAAACAACTACATGTGTGAGGCACACCCAAAGGCATGAAATACTCTATCCTACCTCTCTCATAGGTCACCTCGATGGTTTAATGATACTAACTCCCACGACTATAGTCACAACCGGGAAAATCCATTTGTCCTCTCTCCAACCCATTCCTATCATGACACGAACAAAGAAATGTTTGTGAATAAAACTATCACTCCCATTATGATGCATACAATTATTAGTGTACCAAACAACCATTTAATCTAGGTTGCACACAAAAGGTGTACACAATCTTCGGAACTACGGGAAAAACACCACCTCCAAGAATTAAGACACAACTCACAAGGTCTCTAATCACAAGGTCACTAAGACCCTGACATGGTCCATTGGGTCTATTATACACTATGTATGGTCAAAAACCATCAGAGTTTCCTTACTCACCTACTAAACAACACCTCACATCATAAAGGCCACAACCCCACCAAGGGTTCCCAAAACACAACAACTAGGCCCTAACACAACTGGTTATGAGACATAATCCAAATTCAAGGACACAAACATGGGCAGACTCACTGCCCAAAACACACACACAATGGTCAAAATGATAAAACCATGGATACTAACCCTTGAACTCAATCATTCTCATTCTAAAAATATCATTCACATGAAACTTCAAATAATGGCCGATAGAATATAACCACATATGGAAAGATCCCACATGATCAACCTTAAACAAACTATTATTCATACTTTACCCCAACGGCCAACATCACACTTAGAGTACTATGCTCTAACAAACATACCATGGGTCAGGGTCCACATGGGGGTAACAAATTTACTTAATCACAAGTCTATCATCGACACATACTCAAACAAACATTTCTTTTACAACATGCCTTTTCCTATCGAGCACATTTCCCATTTCACAATATGTTAAAATCATCATTTTAAGTCATTTAACCTTTCATTTTGAATGATTCATTTTGAATTTTACCGTTATTATGCACCCCTTTTTATTTATACCCCAAAAATAGATTTACTATTTATTATAACCACATGTTTTAACCCATTCACAACATTTCTTTATACATGATATTCCTTAACTATTCATTTGTGTTCTATTCATTCATTTAACTGCATTATTATTATTAGGAATCATTTTCTTCATATTTAGCAAGAAAGAAAAATGAATTCTACTTTTCATTCCCCACACACCCGTCCCATGTGTGTTCCTATAATGATGCATTCCACCTATAGCCTTAGGTGCCTAAAAGAATGAATGAATGCATAACATCATGTCATTTAAAAAATTAGAAAAATATCATAAATCATTTAATTCACACAACATGTGAGATAGCCAATGGTCAAATATCATCCATGTGTACAATTACACATCAAGAAAAACAACTTCCACCCAGGATGACATGGGATTTTTCTCTTGTATGGGTTAGATACTGCCTCGAACGAGCTCATTACCAATGCCTGACACATCTTAATATCCACTCTACCATCCCCAAATAGTTAGAAGAGAAAAAAATACTCTTGTACCACTTTGTAATGTCCTTGACCTGGAAGCCCCTAAATCGTTGTCCAATGTTGGGTCACCACATGACCTCAAGAGAACCTCCCCTTACGCCATATGTTTTCTACTACCAGTGATGGTTTAATAAATCATGTCGAGAGACTACACCCTCTTTATCAGAGCAAGACACAACAGAATACAATATATATTGTGGAAACAATAAGAATAACCAATGAACATGAATAGCCAATCATTTCACAAATGGGGAACAAACAAAAATAAAATTCAACAATTTCATTACATACTAATAATGAAATGTGAATGAACCCCAAAATAAAAAAATTTCCAAAACACTCGTCAGGTCCTGACTCTATATCCAGATCCTTCTTTGTGTACTACTGGATCGCATCTAAGAATATTAGTGTGGGTCCCTTGCCCTTGTCATGACCTACAACCAATAAATCTACTTGGTTACCCAGCGGTGGCTTGAGCATGGTGTGAGAATAAAACTCAGAAGGCCAACACTAATGATGTCTACATAATATCTAGTATGAAAATGTCACGACCCTTCCCATGGGTCCTGTATTTTGACTGCCACAATCTCGCCTTCCATAGGACAGGGGTGGCTGACTAGAACCGATAAGGAGTATCCTTATAATGGGAATTAATTCCATTAAACCTTTACAGACACACAACCAAGAACCCATCATGAAGCAACCACTAAGTAAAATAATGTAGTAAAAAAGTATACTGAATGTAAAGGGGTCAGAATACAATCCCAAATGAAATGTAAAAGTACAACTAAAAAGAGGAAATAGCTCCTGGATCATCCACCGAGGATCCAACCTGAAGGGTAGGTACAAATCTTATCCATAACACTCCACTTCTGACCATCTTCATCGTGTATTGCCTGGTAATGGCTCCCTCATATGTCATCCAAGATTCTCTTTGTCTCTACAAGACACAACATGGTGTGGTTGAATCCCATACATGGGTGAGTAAAATAATACACAATAGGGACTCCGAGACCCCGGAAGGTCTCACAGAAATCCCAAAAGGCAAACCACAAAGAATGTTCTCAATCACAAAGCACAAAACAATAAAAAAAGCTCAAAAATAGTCTAAAATAAAACCAGGTATTAGTGATGTATACAAATACATAGGATCATTCATGGAGATAGATCATCTTATTCTATCAATATTAACTACTATTGACCATACAAAGTCTAACCCACACAGATTCGATAGGTACTGACCCCTACAATGACCCACACAAGATCTGACCCACCTGCAGTCGATAGGTACTAACCCCTGCAATGACCCGAACAGGATCTGACCCACACATGATCAGTATGCACTGACCCCCGCACGATCACTTGGTACGAACCTCCTTATGATCTATCTCCAACCTTCTACTAATTTCCATCCAATATATTACTGCTCATAGAACACTTGATTCTGGGAGAACCACTCCTAAAGCCATTGATGAAATTTCAACCAGCACAAAGTCCCATGAAGAAGTAACTCGATGATCAGTCATTCCATAAGGGTCCCAACACAAAGGACGACACATCAACCGGATGCCCAAATTGTATGTTTCTGGAATATTTGTATCGAGGGCCTCGTTGGATTTGGATTCGATCCAACCCAGTCGTACTCTGAAATCCTCTGAAACTCTAGTGGGGTATGTCAAAATGACTGCCTAGTCTTATGGGCTCCAACAAAATATAAGGCATATCAGTTGGATTCCTAGTCAATTAGTTGAATCCATTTCTAGGAAACAAGGTGATCGTACATCCGTCCAACCTTGCTCAGTCAGGCCCGCTAGAATATTCCAAAGGGAAAGCTTCCCAAAAGAGGTCCCAAAACCACTAATGACATGTTAATCAGACTATCCATTCGTTGGTTATAGGCATTTATTTATTCAGGGACCGTTTGTGTCTCGGCTCGGTCTGACTTGGTCTGACTGGCGGGATGCGAGGAGTCCTGAGGTCTATCTGACCTCACCCGGATCTGGCCCGAAATGGGTTGGCCCGGTTCATTGGGTTTGTACCATTGAGGTAGCTCGGTTCAGTTCATGGGCCCAATATGCGATTGGCTCGGTCCGCCGGGTGGGGCTCGGCCCACCCGCGCTGGCCCGCCAGGTCGCGGGTCTGGCCCAGCCCACTGGCAGTTCTAGCCCAATAGGCGTGCTTTGGCCTACTAGACCACGGGTCTGGACCGGCCCACTGGTGAGTCTAGCCCACTTAGTGGGTTGGTGGATCTGGAATTCTCGGTCGGCCCACGCCGACTTGTCCCACCCAGAGGAGGACATTTTTGTCCCTCTTCCCCCACGCTTGCAGGGCCGTTCGCCAGCCGCTGGGGCGCTGCCCAATGGTAATTAACAGACGGTTGTTTGGCCAACCAGGGTTATGCCATTTTGGCGATGTGTGGGCCACGTCACCCCTTTCATGACATGGCCTACTAGCCTTGGGCAACGCCCTTATCCCGTGTGGCTGGCTTGGGCCAGCCGCCTTTAGCTACCACCTCACGTTGTGGCATGCTACCTTACACTGATCATGACCGGTTTCCACGGGTCTTCTCCAGCCACCACCGACATGTCATGTGGTAGTTTATTGGATGGGTCACTGGGAATGCTCATGTTCCGTTCTTGGTGTTGTCTGTGCCTCTTTCTGATCCGCTCTGCCGTTGTAATAGAATAACCCAATATTTCATGTTGTCATCATCTGAGGAAATCATCCCCGAAAAATGGAGCATGGGAGAAGCAGCAGAGGGTCTTTTTCTTGTTCATCTGGACCATCCCCTCTACGTTTATGTGATAGAAAGTGGGATAAGATTTAATTTATCAATGACAACATCAATATAAACCCCCTACCTAGAAGAGACATTCATTGATGATGATGACAAAACCTTCTTTATCATTTTTGCCAGTTCATTATTTAGTGGTGCTCGTCAACGCTTTCTCAAACTGGTCTTGTCTTCCAAGTGTTTGGAATTTTGTTACTTTTCCCGATTATCTTCCCTTGGTGAAGCTGTGACAACCATCCACCTTGAGCTCTATATAAATAGGAGAGGGGAGGGTGAGTAACACACATATAATTAATGGGGTTCATTTAGTTAAGGAACTATCCCAATTCCAATGGTGTAGTTACATAAATAAAAGGGAGTCAGGGAATTTAGTGGCTTGAAGTGTCGTTGGTCCACCCAATGACACTCATCCATTAGAGAAAATAATGATAAAATAATAATACAAATGTTATTTTATTATTATTTAAAAAGTTCTAAAAACTAACATGTTCTCCCAAAAAACTGTCGTCGAAGTGAAGCATCGCCTAAGTGAATCCCAACACAAAAGACTTAATAGTGCTCTTAGATTTTCATCTGAGAAATGAGTTAAAAGATAGTAAATTCCGCTCGGGAGTTCACTGAATGTACCCGAAAAAGAATGATCATAAAATTATTAATAGTCACCCTTGACCCGTGCTGATCGAGTTTAGGCTTTTCATAAGTGAAAAAAATCACAAATAACTCAATGTTACTCTCTAATTTTCAATCCAAGAAACTATTTAGTAGTTAAGGATTTAGAAAATAAAATAATTTTTACTTAATTATTTTATTTAAGGTGAATAACTAACATTCATAGTTGGCCCGCACCGTCCAATGTGAATATCTTCCTAAAGAAAGCATACCCTTACAAGCTCAATGGTGGTCTCAGATTTTAAATCTGAGTCACCATTAATGAGTTATAATCATTCGAATATAAAATAACTTTATTTTATTATTTTATCTACATTTATGCCATTTTTAGGTTTTCTCATCGGAGACATGCGTCGACTAAACTTATGTCGCCCCTAGGGTAAACCCGATTTCCTGAATGCAAAAATTCCATCATATTTCTGATCCGAGCACTCTCTTATGATTTATTCTACATTTTCAAGAAAACCACGCACACACGCTATTTTAAACATAAGATTTTCGATAGATCATTATGGGCACTCCGGGACATGGAATCATGCGCCCTTAGATTTCCCTGTATTGAAATAAATCCATATAAAAAATTATATGGAAATTCCGGGACATTACATTCTTTCCACCTTAGGGATTAAATTCCTTGAAATCCAAAAAAAGGAAATTCAAAAAAATGAGGTCACTAAGCACGAATCTGAGCCTCTCGTGCCCATGTGATCTCATAGAGGTTTCCATGCTGCCACATAACTCGCACCAGAGGTATCAACCATCCATGAAGGACTCTCTACTTTTAATCCCCTATCTCTATAGGAAGAACTATACAAGTCACCCCATCATCAAAGTCCAACTCGCCCTAGTTGACAACGTGTGATGGATCATGAACGCATCTCTTGAGCTATGACACATGAAAAAAATTATGCACCTGTTGTGTCTGTGGGGGAGGAGATAGACAGTATGCCACCTCTCCCACTCTTCTGAGAATCTAAATAGGCCCGATGAACCTCAGAGACAGCTTGGCACCCGGCCAAAACTCTATAATCCTCATCGGGGTGAGACTTGTATGATGACATAGTCTTCCTCCTCAGACTCCAAGGGTCTCTGTCCCCTGTCGACATAAGAATTCTGACGGCTCTATGCGGTCTGCTCTTTTTTACAAGTGAGGTATTAGGATGGAAACTCTGCCACTGCTTCTTCTATCCCTGGCCACCAATAATTATGTCGGGGGACCTAGTACATCTTCACCACTCCAGGATGTACCGTTAATGGAGATGTATGGAACTCCCTCAACACCACTTCCCGAAGTTTCACTTGTACCATGGTGCATCCTATGAATAGTAATATGTTCTCTCAACCTTCAAAAAATCCTTTAGCAGACCGTCCTAATGATAGCTGAGCACATCGGGCCTCGTTGTCAACGTCCCTAAGTTGTGCATCCCAAACTCTCTGATGAATTTGGAGTGTGACATTCATAGAATTGAGGTTAGATGCTCCATCTTTATCCACGATGGATATCCGTAGTGCAACTAGATACTCTAACACATCACTCACTAGTTGTAGACTAGACCTCCAGCTGAGTGCATCACCTACCACATTCCCTTTCCCTTGAGTATATACTATATCAAAGTCATTGTCCTTGAGGAACTCTATCTAGCATCGATGTCTGAGGTTCAGGTCCTTCTACGGGAAGATATATATGATACTTTTGTGATTAGAGTAAACAATAAATCGTTCACCGATCAAATAGTGTAGCCACATCATCTGAACAAAGGAAACTACTATGAACACTATGTCATGGGTAGCGTTGTCCAGCTCATGTTGTCTCAACTACCGTGAGTCGTCGGTGATCACTGCTCTGTCTTGCATCAGGAAACAACCTAGTATGGTCCTAGATTCATCATAGTGAACTAAATAGAAAATTCCATCTTCTATGGACTCAAGATGGGGGCACTCAGAAGTCTCTGTCTCAGCTCGAAAAACCATTTCTGACACTTCTCCGTCTATAAGAAAGGCACCCTGTTCTGAATCAAAGCTAACAGGGGTGCCAATACCCTGGATAAGTCATGTGCCAATCTATGGTAGTACCCGGCCCATGTAGAAGTCTCTCTCCCTTCAAGGAGGTAATCCTAGAAACCTCTTTTGAAAATATATCCCCACACTCTCCCACTGATGTTGGAAATAGACAACTGAAAACTGCTACTTCCATGAGGGTAAGGCTGGCTGAATCAAGAGTTATCAGCTACACCCTTGTATGCATGAGTCTATCCTATCCTTGCTAGGTTTTATTTTTTATCCAGCCATTCAAACTCCAATTCCAATGCAGTAGATGTAATACATCCCTTTTATCTAAAACATTCGATGTGAGTTTGTATAGTGGATGTCTTGTCCATACCCAAACTAACATCTTAAGGCCTTGACTCTGCCTCCAAGTGGTTCCAACTGAATCTCTCGCCTCAAGGTTCATATCACACCCTCGGTGTAAGTGTGATTATCGAGTCTCCTCCCAAGGGTATCTCCAGATGTAAGGTAAAATTCATCGGTTTAACCGAAAACTCTAGGTTATGAACAATATTCATGGAAAAAAGGAAGTATTGGTTCCTATTTACATTAATACGACAGCTAGTAGTAGACACAAACCATACCTCGATTCATTCTTAGAGCCCTTGGGTCACACTCTTTGACTGCTTGCAGCTACTCCCTTCCCTGTCCTCTAGCTCCCAGAGCCAAGTGGGGACCACATTGGGGGGATATAACATGCCGAAATTTATAGAGGAATAGTGCTGGCTCGGATGTCCCAAATCAGACCTCGCTTGGAGGCCCAAGTCCGGAAGGACTGTCCATAATGTATTCTTTGAGTACCCGGGGTGCTTGGTACGCCTCGATGATTACTCAGCTACTCACATGTCATCCTGCCAAAGGTGTATAAGCTCTAGGGAACACTCACCCATTAGCTTTTTATGGAATGAGACACACTTCTCTGAGGAAGGTTATCAATCTTGTCCACACAAATGCCACCTCATTGTAAGATTGGGGTAATCTAAACCCTATCATTTCCCTGCTAAGCCACATAGAAGGATCACTACCAGGACCAACATCTTATGGAATGGTGCCCAGCTAGATGGAAACTTGGTCACCACTTCATGTCATTCCTTAGATGCATGTGATTAGGGCTTCCTCAAAACCTGTAGGGTATCTTCTTCTAAAACATATGTAAGGAACTGATCTTACATTTTTTCTCTACTAGTATTTTCCTTAGTAACTACTGACCAACAGGTAGTGGTAATGATGTCACACCACCTGAAGGTACCATCTAAGGAAACCGTCCATGTACTGAATCCCCTTCACCTTGCAGACCTTCCGTAGGGTCACACACAATAAAATGACTAGCAATTTGGATCACCATCTACTCGATTGGGGTCTCAGCTAGGCAGAAAACTCTAGACACATCCTCTAGCCAGTCCTCAGCTGCCTTGGAATCTATCTCACCTCAAAACATCATAGTCCCTTTCCACTAGAACTCATGAAACATTCCCAACTGGCTTTCACCATCCTCCAATGCAGATTGTGTAAAATTCTTCCCAAAAGGTGGTGGATTTGTTGGTACACCACCCAAAGGTCCTGACATAGTAACAGGGCCCTGCACCGAATCCTTGACACTTAGTGTTCTATCATTGTGTACTCTCTTGGAAATCTTAGATGGATATCTACGAGGTAGAATCTTGGAAGAGAATCAAGTTGAACAATGCTCTAATGGTTATACATGGTGATATGACTCAAAAGCGATCAAAGTAAAACAATTAAAACACAAAAAATCAGTGTTTTTGTGCACAAAGTCAGAAATCAGAATTCAGGATCCTGGTGTATGGATATGTCAATTTCCGCACTATCACTGGACTCCCTGAACTGAAAAACTGATATCAAAACACTTAAGACTATTTATAAATAAAAGTAGAATTTTAGATCTTCTGATGGAATCAATCACTCTTTGATACCACATTGTCACAACCGGTACCCCAGGGCCTGTGTCATGAATACCCTAAGCCCACATTCCAAAGGCCAAGAGATGGAGACTAGCACCGAAATGGCATATCCCTTTAACGGGAAGGCATTTCCTTTAAAAATTTATAGACAAAAAACAAAGAACACAACATGAAGTAGCCAGAAAGTAATCTAATGTAGTAAAATGGTCTACTAAATGTGGAGGGGTTAGAATATAAGGCCACCTGAAATGTACAAGTAAAAATTAATAGTGGAAACAACTCCTAGATCATCCACCGTGGACCCTACCAAATGGGTAGGAATAGATCATCTCTATAGAACTCCACATCACCCAATCTCTTATGTGTACTACCTAGTCCTGGATCCCTCATGTCTCATCCCAGCTGCTCGTCGACTTCACAAGACACAACAAGGTGTGGGTGAGGCCCGTGTATGGTTGAGTATAACAAAACTCAGTAGGGACCCCGATACACCTAAAGGACTCATAGAATTCCACAAAGGAAAACCACAAATAATGATCAAACTCACAAAGCACAATTAAACAGACACAAGTCAAACATAGTCTTAGCTCAAACTAGGTATTAATGATTTATTGAATTAATGATGATCAGACATGGAGCTAAATAAAATTATTTTATCATGAGGCACTGTTGTTGACTATACGGAGTCTGACCCACATAGGATTGATAAGTTCTAACTCATGACAATGACCCCCAAAGGATCAGACCCTCCCGGGGTCGATAGGTACTACCCCCCGTAATGACCAACACAGGATCTGAGCCACACAAGATCGATATGCGCTTACCCACACAGGATCAATGAGCAATGAACCACAATGCATCTGACCCACATGGGATCAGAATGTGCTAACCCAAATAGGATTGTTGGGTAATAACCACCATATCATCTGTCTCTAACCTCCACCTCACTATTAGCCACTGGATTCCCACTCAAATCACGTATGATTCTAGAGAACTTCTCGTCAATCCATTGGTGGTATTTCAACCATCATGATGTCCCATTAAGATGTAACCTAATGATCTGTCACATTCTGAGGGACCTAATTCAAATGATGGCCTGTCAACTAGACACCTGATATGTATGTTATTGGAATTTTAGTGTTGAGGGCCCAATTGTATTTGGAGTCTATCCAACCCATCCATAATATAACATTCTCTGAAACTCTCAGAGAGTATTTCAAAAAGACCAGCTCTTCTTAAGGGTTCCAACACAGTAGACAGCATGTCAAATGGATACCTGGTATGTTAGTTGAATCACTTTTTGTGAAATGGGTGTGATGACCCCTTGGTCTAGCCCGAAATGGTTGGGCGTACCGGAATATGCCAAGGGACCACACCCCAAAAGGGGTACCAGTGCCACTAACAATGTGTCAATCAGGAATCTCGTTTGTCGGTTACTGGTGTTTATTTATTTGGGGACCAATTGGGTCTGGGCACTGTCCGACTCGGTCAGACCAGCCCGACACAACAGGTCATGGGGTCTATCTGACCCCACCTGGGTCTAGCCCATAAAGGGTTGACACTATTCACTAGGTCCAGCTATTCGGGGTCGACCCAGTTCAGTTAACGGGCTCGGGTAGCGGTTGGCCCCACCCGCTGAGTGGGGCGTGCCCTACCCACACTGGCCTGTCGGGCCATGGGTCTGGGCTGGCCGTCTGGAGGGTCTAGCCTACTTGGTGGGTTCTGTCCATTTGGCCAGCCCACACAGGATCAGTCCACACTGAGCCGGACTGTTGTTTCCCACTGGCCTCACACTTGCGGGGTCATTCTCCAGTCGGTGAGGCGATGCCAAACTGTAAATAATGTTCTGCCATTTGGACAACCTTGGTTTCTCCAAAGCTGCGTAGCGCTTCTCGGGCCTTCCCCTACTACCGTGATCTGCTAACCGCGGGCTCCACCCTTATCCCATGATTCCGACCGCCTTCAGCCACCATGACGCACTGTCGCGTGCTGCCTTCACAGCTCGCGACTGTTTTCCACTAGTCTTCTCCATCAACCACTGGCCACTACCACCCATGGCACACCAACGATTTCTTCCACGGGTCCTAGGGCATTCTCTAGTATCTATTCGTGGTGTCTTCTGCGCCTTAGACTCTTCTGTGCTACCACCGTCATAGAGTTACCCACTATTACACATTTCCATCACATGAGGAAACCGCCCTCAATGAACAGAGCATGGGAAAAGCAGTTGAGGGTCGAGCCATGTTCATTTGGCTCACACCCTCCACTTTATTGTGATAGCAAGATGGATTAGATATAATTCATCTAGGATAACTTCCAAATAAACCCCCAACCTAGAAGAGATTTTCACTGATGACGATTGACAAAACCTCCTTTGTCATTTTCATCTTTTTGTTTTTCAGTGCGCTTGTCACCATTCACTAAAACTGGTATTTTATTCCAAGTGGTTCGCGTCGTGGTACTTTTCCTGAGCTTCTTAACTTGTTGAATCCATGCCAAAACTCCACCCCGAGCTCCATATAAATAGTAGAGCGGGAGGGTGGTTAACGCATGTAAAATTAATGGGGTTCATTTAATTAAGGATCCTTCCAAATTCCAATAGTGCAGTTATAAAAATAAAAGGGAGTCAATCCATTTAATGGATAGAGGTTTCGTTGGTCCTGCTAATGCTGCTCGTCTTTTTGAGTAATGAATGATAAAAAAAATAAAATTTTTATTGTATTAATTGTTAAAATGGTCCAAAAACTAAAAATTTCTCCTGAAAAACTACGGTCGAAGTGAAGCCTCCCATAAGAAAATCCGCACTCTATGGATTCAATGGTGCTCTTAGATTTTCAATCCAAGCAATGAGTAAAAATATAGAAAATGATGCATGCGTGTTTACTAAATGTACTAGAGAAACTAGTTTAGAAAAATACTAAAACCCACCATCGACTCGCGTCGGTCGAGGTTAGGCTTTGCCTGAGGTTCAACAGTACTCTCATATTTTCAATCTGAGTTACCTTTTATATGTAAGGGATATTAACAATAAAATAATTTATACCTAATAATTTTATTTATGGCCAAAAACTAACATCCAAATTTTTCCCATGCCGGCCAATGTTAGTATCTGCCTAAAGAAATCATACCCACACGAGCTCATCGATTGTCTTGTATTTTTAATCTGATTCACCGTTCATGATATATAAGCACTTGAAAAATAAAATAACATTATTTTATTATTTTATTTATGGTTATTCCATTTTCGGGTTTTCTCACTAGGGGCCTACGCTGTATAATGATATGTTGCGCCTAGGGTAATCTCATTATCCTGAACGCAATGGTACCCTTGGATTTATGCTCCGGGTACATGTTTAAGAGTTATACAACTTTTTTTGGAAAATAACTCATGCACGATATTTTAAACATAACCTTTTCGACAGATCATTTCGGGCACTCCCGGCCTCGGAATCACACACTGACAAATTTCGCGGTCTATAAATAATTCCATATAAAAAAATTATACATAAATTTTGGGACATTAAAAAAATTTAGTGCATGCATGTAAAAAAATAATTGGTAAGTAAATAAGGGACATTTCGTGTGTCGTTAGTTAACAAGGTACCTTTAATTCATCACTTTCATTTATCTCAATTCCATTTATTATATAATTTTTACAACATAATCCATTTCAACACATTATCCTTGGGATAGGAATATAAATCATCTTTACATGGGTCTAAAGAAAAAAATCATAAACCATTGGGGAAATAAATAATGTCCCTATCTCACTAGGGATACACATATCATATCAACACATTATCCTCACCTCGGAGCCTCAGTCTGGGTGGAATGAAACTATTGGTGGAATAGAGCCTTATCCCCTTCCGTAACCCATGCATTATGGGGCGGTGATAGGAGCCTCACTCTAGCTCGACCTGTGGGCATATAACCCCAAGTCAATACCGCACTCTACCAGGCCATGTGCATATTATTATATAGAAATCACAACAACCATACCATAACACAACACAACATAACCAATTCCATTGGAAATAATCATTCACAATGCATATCAAACAAAATGGGAATTATTACTATGCCAAAAACCATTAAAACATTTTTCAATTACAATTCATACCCATTTCGCCTAATTCTCATTCTTATTCACTAACCCATTAGGTGTATTCAACAACACCAATGGCTTATCCAAATTCATCATTTACCGTTCTTTAACCCAAATAGCACATTTATCCTTTCACAAGTATTTAACCACTTTTAATTTCATATAAAATTCTCATTTCATATAACACAATCCCTTAATTTCATTCAATCATTTTGGTATACCACTTAATTGTAATGTATTAACCCATTAAAAAAATCAAACATTCCCTTATCACATCCTATTAACAGATTCCCAATTTCCTATTCCATTACCGAATTGCATGTTCACCATTGAATATTCCCTAATCCCTTTAGTAATTTCTAAACAAAATTCATGAAACAATCAACATAATCTCATTCAACCGAATTATTCATTTTGAGGTCATTCCAACCACACCTTATTCTTTAATCACCATAGGTATATTTATCATTATTCCATTTTTAACTTAATCCACCATTAAGATGTATTAAACATGGGTTCCACATTATTGATCGGCTACCCATCACATTACCCTACCAAACTCTAGGTTTGGGCTTATCGGAGAACCCCATCGATAGCCCGAAAATTTTCTAAGTCATCCTCTGTGCATCCCATGGGGACCACGAGGGACACAATTGGTCAATTAGACACACATTTTTATCAAAAACATCATCGGAACCAATAATACAAAAATGTGGAAACAAGAACACCAACTACCTTGCACAAATACAAAATAAAACTAAAGGATTATACTTTTAGACCACCTACCTTGATAAACATGGTGAACTCACTCTTCATCATAACATTGGATCTGGATACAAACATCCCTTGAAGCCCGAACACAAATATAACCTGAAAAAGTGTATTTATTTTTTTTAAAGGATACGGGAGAAACCACAAGCCCTAACTAAAAAAATATTAGCGAGGATAGGATTTGACATACCCATAGCTTCGATCCACAACAAATAGCATCCAAAACGACCACGAATAGAAGGATAAATACCTATTGCAATATTCTATCATCTATGTTATTCACTAGCGATGAGAGGGGAGCAATGGAAGAAAATCCCGAGTGGGGGATTGAAACCCCAGAGCTTAAATTTTGTAAATTTTCAACTTTTCTAGGCCACGTTGTTTTCACTCATGGTTTTCTGAACTGTGCTCAAACCATGCAGAAGCTTCTGTTCGTGAGAGGCCAGTCGGCACGGCTTCCTAGGGATCCCACATAGTTTTCCCTAATAGTTCTTAGAATGTGTGAAATCTAATATCCAATGATGGATGGTATGCATGCTTGACCCACAAATTTTTCCTAACCGTGCGCAGACCGTGCACCTTGCACTGCTTGGCCTGATTGCTCTTCTCATCACACTCTAAACCCTCGGGGCACCCCCAATCCAATTCATGAACATGAGAAACACATATCTAGACTCAAAGGAGGGATCATACCAAACAGATAAAAAACATTCTTTATGTAAACCTAGGACACTACTACCACCCCACCTTATAACGACTTGTCCCTGAGCCTCTCTTCTAGGAATCACTATGCTTCCGTAAATAATGGTCATTATACTAGGTCTGCCTATCCACCCACTTTCTGAGTTTCTGGTTGCACATCATAAGGCTGCTGAACATGGTTCTAGGGCACAGACATGCCCCTAAAGACTAACTCACTAAAACCCACACCTCTAACTAGAAAACTCCTCAAGCATGCATCCAGTTCGACTATCACCCCCCCCCCCCCACCAACATTTTTTCATGGGGAAAACATAGGTGAAAACGCCTAACACACAACACATGGAAACATAACACAAAAAATTACATCATCAATGAGGTACCAATTTTCATTTCATAGACCAAATCCTCTCCACAACTCACGACTCAAATCATTTGGCAGCATTTTCCAATTCACCGCACTCTAACTGTGACCAAACCTGGTATCACCTAATGGAAAACCCATGATCCTTCCAACAACATATCCTTAAGGCGTCACTCTACAACTATAAAAAAAATACTACACAAAAACCTCGATTACTTGACCAAAAAACCCCTCAAAAGGCTCACTATCAAGGCTAAATTACCCAAATAGTGACTACACATGTCTTTCCAAACTGACACTCTGATCATGTCACCAATCAACCATTTATCTGGTTTGGTTCTATCCACCATTTCTGGTTACATGGAAACTACTCCATCGATGAAGGACCACCAGAAATCAACCCAAATTTCCCGTCACATAACATGTTCCAACTCACCACTCCCAAGAATCCATATGAGCATTACCATGCCTTGCATCTAGCTACACCGTCACAACCATTTGGTAGATATCCCTACACTATCCATTTGTGGAAAAATTTCATCCTGACCTCATAGAAGTACAACATCATTACATAAGGTTCTTTCTGCTACAACATGAACCAAGATGTGGGTCACTCCCACCACACAGTTTCAAGTTTATTAGCTCAGGTCTGTCCACACCTGACTGTCTTTCCTTAAGAGAACCCACTCTCCGCTGATGGTATGATACCCCTTCCTCACCTTTCCAAGGTGATTAATGACTTGATGACTATCATTATCATACCACACACCCCCTTGAGGTCATTTCCTGAATTTCAGTTGAACTTAATAATCACGGCACTACCACCCACCAGAACATCATCGATCTCACCCTCAACAAGTCACAACATCCAATTACCACATTCCCTTCTTGAGAGACATTACAAAAGCATTACAGGTTTCTCATTATCTTTCTGATGCTACTACATCTACTCGATGTTCTCCTCTCCACGGCCAGGGCTGACATATCACCCCCACCTTAGTATTGTCATTACATTTTCTCACCATGAGGCATCCCAACCACATAATCTTATACCCGATCAAAAACAGAACCCAATCATTGGAATTTCCATCCAACCATTTCCCAAAACTAGAAGATGAACGCCACCTAGTCCCTATTCCTTGCTTCTATGGATGGTACCCTTGAAAAGTATCGACATTTGGTCCCTCCTGAGTATCAAAACCCAAGACATCAAGGGTGTACATTCCACCATCATGCTCCAAATATAACATTTCATTGTGCATAAACATCATAATGTCCATCATCCAACCAAACACCTTCATGTCCCTTGGCATGAAACAGAGCTTCCCAATGTACATGGGATGATCTAAAGATGTAGGTCATGCTCATCACTAGTCTATGTATGCTATGAAGTCATCAAAGAACACCAAATTATCCATTTCTGGTGTCAACTCTGGAACATCATGACTTTCCAAGGATTTTAGGCCTTCAAGTCGAACACATTTAAAAAAACTCTTTACCCCCACCACTCATACGTGATTTACAACCAGGTATAACAATCACACCACAGCCAAATCACTAAATAGCTATAAAACAACATTTCATGTTGCACTATTTCCACCACACCATAGATTTATTCTGATGAATCCTTGATTGATAACAACCGAAACACAATAGTCTACCACACAGATCAAACTAATGATCTCACAAAACAACCTTAACTAGCATATAACCCATCATGAGCTTACTTTCCTAACCATGTATATTGGATATCCAGTCTCAGCAGACCTGAGGGGGCCTCTACATATCACCCAAAAACCAATCCATTCCTACTAAAATGTTCAGCCACGTGGCCACTCTCACTATGGTGTGACAATCGAGTGAATGTATATAACCAAACTTTAGCCACTATTGTCTTTTATGCTCAAAAAAAAATTCCATACCTCCATTAATCAACACCCAAGCAGGTGAATTAGACATTCATGTGATGCAACCCTTCAAACTAAACCATACCTCTCATCACAAACACAAGGGGTCCATTATGTAGGAACCATGCACAAATATACAATCAACCTTCCCACATTGTCCTCAAGGACAATACTACACCATAGAATACTCTGTGTTCAACTATCATGTCCATACATCTATATGTGTGAGACACACCCAAATGCATGAGAGACTCTTTCTGACCTCTCTAATAGGCATCCTTTAATGATGAACGATACCAAATCTAGTGACTAGATTCTCAATTTGGAAAAGCCCCTGGTCCCCTCTCCAACCATATATATCATGACACGAACCAAGCAATGCACATGAATGGGACTATCACTCACATTCTGATGAAAACTATTCTTAGAGTACCAAGGAACCATCTACTCTAGGGTCTTCACCTAAAGTGTACACCTTCATTGCCTCAACAGTAAAAACATCCCCTCTGAGATTCAAGGTACAACTCATATAGTCTTTACTCACAAGGTCACCAAGACCCCGACACCATTCTTAGAGTCTTTTATACACTCCTTACGGTCATAAACAATGAGTGTTTCCTTAGACAAACTACGAAAAAATGCTTCTCATCATAAAGGCCAAAACCCTACCAATGGATCCCTAAACACACCACCAATGCTATTGCAAAATCGTCCATGCCTCACAATCCAAATCCAAGGACTCAAACTCGGGTGTACTCACTGCCCTACCCACACATACAGGGGTCAAACTGACAACACCAAAGATCCTCAACCTTGAATCAAAAAAATTATCATTCTAAACATAATATTCACTTGAAACATATAATAATAGCCGATAGAATTTAACCATAGATGGAATGATACCACATGATCAACCATAAACAAACCATTCTACATACTATACCAAAATGATCAAAATCACAATTTGGGAACTACCCTCAACCATACCTACCATGGTTTAAGGTCAACGTGGGGGTAAAAATTTACTTAATCACTATTCTTTAGTTAGATAATATTAAAACCACATTTTCAATTAGGGAAAGCCCCTTTCTTCTCAAGCACATTTCCCATTTCAGAAAATGCTAAAATCATCATTTTAACTCATTTACACCTTTCATTTAGAAAAGATCATTTAAAATTTCATCATCCTTATGCACCCCTTTTCATTTAGACCCCCCAAAAAGCTTTACAATTTATTATAACCCCAAATTTTAACCCAACCACAACATTTCTGTATACATGATATCCCTTAGCTATTAATTTTTATTCTTTTTATTCACCCATTTGAATTAAATTTATTAAGAATATTTTTCTTCATATTAATCAAGGAAGTAAAATTCATTCTACTTTCTATGAACCACACACCCATCTCATGTGTGTACCTATAATGATGCATGACAACTATATTTTTAGGTACCTAAAAGGATTCATGAATGAACAACCTCATGTCATTTTAAATTTATAAAATTATCATAAATCAGCCAAATCACAAAACATGTGCATCACCCAATGGGTAAATATCATCCAACTGTAACAACACACATCAAGAACAAAAATTCCCACAAAAGATGACATGGTTTTCCCATCATACATGGGTCAATTACTCTTAAGTACAATCTCATTACCAAGGCCCGACACTTCCTAATATCCTCTCTACCATCTCAAAATAGTTTGAAGAGAAAAAAATCCTATGATACCACTATGTAATGTCCCAGACCCAATAGATACAAAATTGGTGCCCCAAGCCACGTCATCAAATCACCTCAAACGCACCTCCCCTTATGCCCGAGGTTTCTAACTAGTAGTGATGGTAAATAAGTCACGTGGGGAGATTATACCCTCTTTATCAGAGGAAGCCACAATAAAAAAAATATAAATAGTAGAAATAATAATAATAAACAATGAAAATGAATAACCAATAATTTCCCAAACATGGTGCAAACATAAATCATATTCAACAATTTAATTCCATACAACTAGTGAAATGTGAAATAGACCCAAAATAAAACAAATTCACAAAAATCCCAATAGGTCCTAACTCTATATATGGATCCTTCTCCATGTACAACTCGGTCCCAACTCATCTTCTTAGTGTAGAGATCTTTCGCATGTCATGACCTGAAACCAAGAAATCTACTCGAGTACCCAGGGACGGCCTGAGTAGTGTGTGAGTACAAAACACAGTAAGCCACGTCCAACGGTATCTACAAAATATCATGTTTAAAAAATAGTTCATGCATGTTCAAAATAATTTTTAAGTAAACAAGGGAGTGTTTGGGTTCCATTAGTTATTTTTGGTTCTTTAATTCTTCACTGACATTTATCCCAATTCAATTTCATATACTATTTTTACCCATTAATCCATTTTCAACACATTATCATTGTTTTATGCACATACATCAACTTTACATGGGTCTAAATCAAATAATCACAACACATGGGGGAAATAAATCAAGACCCTATCCTACTAGGGATACACATATCACATCAAAACATTATCCACACCTCGAAGCCTCAGTCTGGGTGGAATAAAACCATTTGGGGAATAGAGCCTTTGTCCCCTTCCATTACCCATGCATTTTGGGGTACTGTTTAGAGCCTCAGTCTAAATCTACCCATGGGAATAGAACCTCATGTCAATACCCCACTCTACCAAGACACATTCACATGATTATTTATCAATCACCAAAACCATAACATAACACAACATAACATAACCAATGACATTGGAAATAATAATTCACAATACCTAGAAAACAACATGGGAATTAATACTATTACATTACCCATTAACCCATTTTCCAATTACAATTCAGTGCCATTTAGAATAAGTCACATTCTCAGGCCTTCACCCATTAGGTGTTTTAAAAAAACTCATATGGCTTAGCCAAATTCATCATTTACCATTCATTAACCCATTTGTTTCATTTATCCTTTCACAATCATTTACCCACTTTTTCATTTCATGTAAAATTCTCATATCACATAACACAATCCCTTTATTGCATTCAACCATTTATGTGTACCACCTAATAGTCATATATTAACCAATTCCACACAATCATTCATCCCCTTATCAAATCCCATTTACAAATTCCATGTTTCCAGTTCCATTACCCAATTACATGTTCTCCATTTAATATTCCATAATCCCCTTATTCATTTCTAACAGAAAATCATGAAATAATCGACATAATATCTTTCAAACCAATTACCCATGTTAATGTCATTCCAACAACACCTTTGGCCTTCATCAACCCAAGAATATTTATCATTATTCCATTTGTAACATAATCCACCATTAAGATGTATTCTATATGGTTTCCATAATATTATTCTACAATCCATCACATAACCCTACCACACACTATGTTTTGGTTTGTCGGCACACCCCATGGATGGCCCAAAAATGGTCAAGTCATCCTCAACACATCCCACAGTGACCATGAGGGTTTCAATTGGAAACTTTGTGACTCATTTTTTTAACACTTCAACAGAACCAAGAACAAAAATATGGGGAAACTAGAACACCAACTCCCACGCACAAATCCAAAATAGAACTATGGGATAACACGTGTAGACCACCTACCTCAAAACCCTTGGTGAAACAACTCTTAATTGAATCCTTGGATATGGATTCAAACATCCCATGAAGCCTCAACCTAAATATCAGAAGAAAAAGAGGGTTTCATATCTTCGAAAGAAGATGAGAGAAACCACAATCCTCAATCTGTAAAAGAGAAGGGAGGAGAGGATTATACATACCTCTAGCTTCGATTAACAAGAAAAACCATCCAAAACAGCAATTAATCGAAGAAGAAATGCCTCTTGTAATCTTCGGTGATCCATGTTCATCACTCGGGTTGAGAGGGGAGGAATAGAGGAAAATACCTAGTGGGGTTTTAAAACCCCAGAGTGGCGATTGGGTAAAATTTTCAACTATTCTGCATCATGCGGTTTACCAGCATGGTTTCCCAAACCGTGAGTAAACTGTACAGAGGATAATATCCATGAGATTCCAAACCACATGGTTTAATAGGGATCCCATATAGTTTTCACTAACCATGTGTAGAACATGTGAAGGCTACTATCTAAGGATGTCTGGTTCGCACGGTTTACCCGTAAGGTTTCCCCTAACCGTGCGCAGACTGTGCACCTTGCACTGCTTGGCCTGATTGCTCTTATCTTCAAACCCTAAGCCCCCACCTGAACAAGGGAAATACATATTTGTCCACAAAGGAGAGATCAAACCCAGTGCATAAAAGAAAAAAATTATTTAATATAACCCCGAACTTCATAACCTCCCTACCATATAATGGCTTGTCCATAAGACACTCTTCCAGGAGCACTAAGATTCTTTTACTAATTGTGATTCTACTAGGGACTCCAATTAACAAACATTCTAATATTCTGGTTTCACATCACTAGGACCCCAAACACGGTTCTAGGGCATAGCCATGCTCCTCAAGACATCCTCACTACAACCCACATCACGAAACATAAAACTCCTCAAGCATGCATCCACTTCACCCATTCCCCCATGATAATTTCATGGGGATAAAATAGGCGACCACACCTAAATCACAACATATGAAAATATAACACAGAAAATTACATCTTCATAGAGGAACCCATTGGCACTTCATCAACCCAATCCTCTGCACAATGCATGATCCAAATCACTTGGCATCATTTTCCAGATCACCCCTCTATAACAATTACCAAACCCGGTATCACCAGAAGGAAAACACATGATCCATCCAACCAAATTTCTTGATGATTTCACTCCATAAATGTAGAACCAAACACTGCACCTAACTCTTGATTACTCGACCAACTTACTCATCCCAAGGATCTATATCATGGCTAACTTACCTTAATAGTGATCACTCGAGTCATTCCAACCTGAGACTCTGATCACATCACCAATAAACCATTTATCTGGTATGGTTCTGTCCACCATTTCTAGTTACATGCACCTCAACCATTGACGAAGGACAACCAAAACTCAACCCAACTATCGAATCGCCTAACATGTTCCAACTCACCACACCCAAGAATCCATATGAGAATTACCTTGCCCTGTCATCCATCATTACCATCAAAACCATTGGGAAGACATCCCCACACTATTCATTCAAGGACTAAGTTCATCCTGACCTCACTTTGGTACAACATCATTTCAAAAGGCACATTCTGATACAACATGAAGGAAGAGGTGGTTCACTCCCACCAAACACTTTCAATTTTATCATCTTTGGTCCATCCACACCCGACTGGCTTTCTCCCAGAGAATCCACTCTCTACTGATTTCACTCAACCCCTTCGTCACCATCCCAAGGTGCTTACTAACCTGATGCATATCATTAAAATCCCACACAACCCCTAAGTTTGTTTCCTAAATTCCAATAAAATTACATCACCATGGCACTACTTCCCTATAGACCGTCATTAGCTTCACCCTCACCATGTCACCTCATCCATGTCCCACATTCTCTCCCTTAGGGACCTAACAAGAACCTTACAGGTTCCACATTGGCATCTAGATACCACTACATCGACTCAATTTTCTCCTCTATTCGCCCCGGACTAACGTATCACTCCCTACTGTAGGAGTTTCATTACAATTGCTCACCATAAGAGATTCCAACCACCGCATGTTATGCCCGATAGAAGAATGAACCCCATATTAATATGTGGCCATCCAACCTTTTCCCAAAACAAGAAAAAGAACAGCACCAGTGCTCAGGCCTGGTTTTTTTGGATGACACCCATGATGTTTAACGACATTCATTCAATCTTGAGTATCACACCCCTAGCCATTGGGGGAGTATATCCCACCATCATGCTCTAAATATACTGTTTCATTGAGCGTAAACATCAAAATGTCCCTCATCCAACAAAACACCTTCATGTCTCTTGGCATGATCCAAAGAGTCTCATTGTAAATGGGACTATGTCAGGATTTTCGGAATGCTCGTCACTAGCTGAGGTATTCTAATAAGTCATCAAAGAACAAAACTACAAACTTTTCATTTTCTGATATAAACTACAGAACATCAAGACATTTGAAGGATTTCAGGTTCCATTTCCAACAGATTTCCTCAATTCTTAACCACCACAACTCATTTGTGATTTCCAACCATGTTTGACCATCGATCCATAACAAAAACACTAAACTTCTAGAAACCAACGTTTCATCTGCTACTATTTACACCACACTGCTAATGTTCTTCCGGTGAATCCCTGAGAACAAACAACCGAAAAAACTAGCCAAGCACACCCATCAATCCAACGATCTCTAAAAATAAACATAACATTCATTTAACCCATCTCAATCTTACTTTCCTAACAATGTCTATTATTTAGCCAGTTTCATCTGCCATGAGGCGGCCTCTGCATCTCACCCTATAACCAACCCATTCCTACTAACAATTTCATCCATTTGGCCACACTCACTATGGTTTCACCATCATGTGAAACTATATAACCACACAATAGACACCCTTGTCTTTTTTTCTCAAAAAAACTTCTAGACCTCCATTAATGCTCACCCAAATAGGTGAATTAAACATTCTTGCAATAAAACCATTAGATCCAAAACGTACATCTTATCACAAATACTAGGGTTCCCTTATGAAGGAACCAGGAATAATGATACAATAAACCTTCCCACATGGTCCTCAATGTCAATCCATCACCATAGAAGACTCTGTGTTCAACTATTAAGTCCATACTTTTACATGTGTGAGACACTCCCAATGGAATGAGAGACTATGTCCAGACTCTCTCATATGTCACCTTAAAGGTTGAACGATACCAACTACCAATACTAGTGTCACAACCAAGAAAATCCATTGGTCCTTTCTCTAAACCAAACATATCATGACACGAACAAAGAAATGTGTGTGAATGGAAGTCTCACTCCCATTCTGATGCACACTATCTATAGAGTACCAAATAACCATCTACTCAATGTTCAACACCAAAGGTGTACACATTCATCTGCACTATAGGAAAAACATCCCCTCAGAGATGAATGCTAAAATCACAAGGTCTCTATTCCTAAGGTCACTAAGTCTCTAGAAAAATCCTTAGGGTCTAGTATGCACTCCATACGGTCAAAAAAGACAAGAGTTTATTTACTCACACTACCGAACAACAAATCACGTCCTAAAGGCCACAACCCCGCCATGGGACCCTAAACACACCACCGAGTCCATAACACAACTGATTATTCCTCATAATCCAAATCCAAGGTCTCAAACTTAGGAAGATTCACTACCCAACCCACACATACAAGGGTCAAATGGGAAACACCAAAAATACCCACCCATGAACCCAAAAATTCACATTCTAAGAATATCATTCACATGACACTTCAAAGAATGGAAGACAAAATTTAACCAGAGATGGAACGATCCCACACAATCAACATTAAACAAACCATTTTTCATACTCTACCCCAAAGGTCAATATCACTCTTTGGAACTACCCTCTACCATACATACTGTGGTTCATGGTCAACATGGTGGTAAACAATTTACTTTACAAAAGTATTTCATTAGCACATCTTCAAACCAACATTTATTTAACATAATTCCCCATTCCTCTTGGTCACATTTCTTATTTCAAAACATCTTAAAATCAACATTTTAACTCATTTACACCTTTCATTAGGAAAAATTAATTTACAATTGTATCGTCATTATTCACCACTTTTCTTTTAGACACCAAAACGACCTTTACAATTTACAATAACCCCAAAATTTAACATGGTAACAACATTTCATTATAAATGATATTCCATTACTATTCATTTTTATCATATTAATTCACTCACTTGCATTACCATTGTGAGGAATCATTTTCCTCATATTTATCAAGGATGTAAAATGCATTCTACTTTCTATGCCCCGCAAACCCATCCCATGTGTGTGCCTATAATGATGCATACCCCCTATATCTTTAGGTACCTAAATGGATGCACGAATGCACAACCTCATGTCATTTTAAAATTATCAAAATATCATAAAGCAGTCAAATCATACAACACTTATGTTACCCAATGGTGAAATATCATCCAACTATAACAAAACACATCAAGAACAAAAATTCCCACCTAGGATGACATGGGTTTCTCTTTAGTATATGAGTGAGCTACTCACAAGCACGATCTCATTACCAAGGACAGACACATCCTAATATCCACTCTACCATCCCCAAATAGTTAGAAGTGAAAAAACTCCTCTGATATTTCTTTATAACCTCCCCGACCTGGTAGCCACTAAACTGTTGCTTCTAGCCGAGTCATCATAGGACCTCAAGCACTCCTCCCCTTATGCTAGAGGATTCCGACTCGCAACGATGGGATAATAAGTCACATGGTGATACTGTACCCTATTTATTATAGAAAACCACATCAGAACACAATATAAATATTGGAAACAAAAAGAATAACAAACGAACATGAATAACCAAGAATTTCCCAAACGAGGTACATAGATAAATCAAATACAACAATTTGATGCCATACTAGTAGTGCAATGTAAAAGAAACCAAAAAACAAACAGCCAAAATTCCAATAGGGTCCCAACTCTATGTCTAGATACTTCTCCATTTACAACTTGATTCCAACTAAACATCTTAGTGTATGGATCTTGCCTCATCCTGAGCTGCAACCAAGAAATATACTTGGGTACCCAGTAGCGGCTCGAGTATGGTGTGAGTACAAATGTCAGTAGGCCACGACCAATGGTGTCTATAAAATATCCCAGATAACAAATAGTGCATGCAAGTAAAAAATAATTGATATGTAAGAAATATATAGTTTGAGTGCCATTAGTTAACAGGGTACCATTAATTAATTAGTAGGATTTATCACAATTCCATTTCCTATACCATTGTTACCAAATAATACATTTTGAACACATTAATTTTGGTTTAGGCATATGCATCATCTTTACATGGGTCTAAGGAAAACAATCACAATTCATAGTTGAAAAATCAAGTCCATATATTACTAGGGTTAAACATATCAAACCAATATGTTATCCTCACCTCAAAGCCTCACTCGGGTAGGAATACAACAATTACAGTAATAGATCATATGTCCCCTTCCCTAACCCATACATTTTTGCTGGTGTTAAGAGCATCAGTCTAACTCGACCCATGGTCGTAGAACCTCATGTCAATACCCCACACTACCATTCCATGAGCTCATTCTTATTTATCTATCACCAAAACCATACCATAACACAACATAACATAACCAATTCCATTGTAAATCATTAGCTTCAATTCATAGAAAACAATAGGGGAATTAATACTACACCAAAACCCATTAATACATTTTTCAATTACTATTCATATCCATTTAGAAAAAATCTCATTACCTTTCCTTTAACAATTAGTTGTATTCAATAAACCATATGACTTAGACAAATTTATCTTTTAACATTTATTAAACCATATTTCACATCTATCCTTTCACAATAATTTACCCACTTTTTCATTTCATGTACAATTCTCATATCACATAACAAAATACCTATATTGCTTTCAACCATTTAGATGTACCACCTAATTTTCATGTATTAACACATTCCACAAAATCATCCATTCCCTTGTCACATCCCATTAATACATTCCCCTTTTCAAATTCAAATACCCAATTTACTGTTCACCGTTTAATATTCCCTAATCCCATTAGTCATTTATAAAAAAAATGCATGAAAAAATTGACATAATATTTTTCTACCCAATTACTCATTTTCATGTCATTCGAACAACACCGTATGCCTTTATAACCCTATGAGTATTTAATATTATTCATTTTTTATAAAAACACACCATTAATATGTATTTTAAATTGGTTCCATATTATTATTTGGCAACCCAGCACAAAACCATAACAAAATCTAGGTTCAGGTTTGTTGCCACACCCTACGGATGGCCCAAAAATTGTCAATTCATCCTCAACGTATCCCAAAGGGACCATGATGGTTTCAATTGATCTCTTAGACACTAATTTTTATGAAACACTTCAATAGAAACAAGAACACAAAAAGGGGGAAACACAAACAACAACACCCATGCACAAATATAAAATAAAACAATGAGATACTATCTGTAGACCACCTACCTTGAAACGCTTAGTGAACGCAGTATTAATTGTAGCCTTGGAAATGGATTCAAACATCTTTTGAAGCCTCAACCTTAATGCCACCATAAAAAGATGGTTTTATAGCTTCAAAAGAATATGGGTGAAACTAGGAGCCCAAATCCAAAAAGAGAAGGGTTGCGAGGATTAGTCTTACCTATAGCCTAAATTTATTGCCAACAACATCTAGAACGTCCATGAATCAAAGGAGAAACACATATTAGAATCTTGGTTCATCCATGTTAGTCACTAGGTATGAGAGAGGAGGAATGGAGAAAAATACTTGGTTGTGGTTTAAATCCCTAGAGTGGCAATTTTGTATATTTTCATACATTTTGGGGCCACACAGTTTACCCACACCATTTTCCAAATCGTGTGCAAACTGTGCGGAAGCTACTGTCTGCAAGAGGCCAGCATGCATGATTTCTTGAGGATCCTACATGGTTTTTTATAACTGTGTGCATACTGTGCTAAGTCTATTGTCCAAGGATGACAGGTACACACAGTTTACCCGCACGGTTACCCCTAACAGTGCGCAAACTGTGTGCCTCACACTGCTTGGCCAGATTGCTCTTCTCTTCACACCCTGAGCCCTTGGGGCACCCCTGATCCCCCTACCCCCCCATAACATGGGAAACACTTATCTATCCACAAAAGAGATATCCAAGACAAAACATAATCGAAAACAATCTTTATGAAAATTTGGGACCTTACAATATCATTATATATATTTATATAATTATTCATATATATATTTAATAAATATATTTAAATATATTAAATATATTCATTTTTAAGTATATTTGTTATAATTTTTTTAATTATATATATATATATATATTTATAATTCTGTAAATACTTTTAAAAAATATTTATTTACTTATAATTATAAATATTTAATTATATATATATATATAAATTTACATTTGGAAATATATTTATTTAGAAATATTTTTTACAAATATATTTTTGTCGTTATTAATGAATATATAATTTTATGTGCATCAATATATGTTAAAATGACTGAAATTTAACAAATTAAGATTATGTACAGTTTAACAATATTGAAAACAGAAATAAGTTTTATGTTTTAGCATTATATATAAAAATTCATTAATTTTGTATATGTTAAATCAATATAACATTGATTTGATCTATATATGTTAAATTGAAATATCAAACAACATTCAATTATATATCGAGTACTATATGTCCCTAGGCATGTAGACTACTCGTGAAATATTTTAATGGTCTTGTGGGTGTCTTAGGATCAAGTCTCCCCGAGAAATTGTAGGTGTAATAGTCTCTTTATTTATTTTTAATCCCTCTACCAAAATTTTTGTAGTATGTCATGTACTATGCAATTAGTAAATATTTATAATACAAGTTAATTTTTTTTATTATAAAGAATTATTCAATAAATATAATACTATTTAATGTAAAGATCAAAAGTATTTTGTTATACATAAATCTTATTTATTGACATTAATGAATATCTAAATATTTACTATATAATAATTAATAACATTAATTATCAAAATTTATTAATTAATAAAATGTTTAATATTTATTAATATAAAATCTATTAATTAATTTTTATCAATAATTATTTAATTACTAAAATTTGTTATATTTTTATATAAACTAAATTTTTAATTTTTTAATTATTTATTTATTCCATCTTATTTTTTCGAACTATAATCAGTGCAAACAAAATCTATGATGAATGAAATAATTATCCGTACTATAAATAAAGTAATGATAAACATGACCCTTTTTCATCAATGATAAAGTGTACCCTTTATCACCACTCAAAATGAAGGGTTGATAATGGTTACCTTTATCAACGCCACAAAAAAGTGGTGAAAAAAGATTCTTAAAAGTATTCACTATGGTTCTCATGTGCCACTATATTTCCATTTGAATTACACTAATGTTATTATATTGGAATCTATATGGTAGTGACTCATATATGTAGAGACCGAAGCTTAAAGTACATAGACATTACATTACTTTTGAGGAATACTTAGTACATAACAAAAACACACACACAAGGACCGTAATAGTTTAGTGTCTTTGGAAATTCGGAATATAATCTTCTGGCGAAAGATCTTCAACATCTCCCATAAAGATCTTCCTTTTTTTCTACCTAAAACATTTCTTTATATCCCGGGGATAATAAAACATAAAAGGGTGAGCTCAAATGCTCAGTAAGGGTAAACCAAAGAAATAACAATCACGTCATATTCATAAGAATATATCTCTTGGAAATCATAACCTGCAAAAGAGATCATAATTTCATAACATGGGATAAATCATAGTAGTGAAATGTAATCCAAATAATCATAAAATAAAACATGAAACTTTTTGGCATACATACATAATCATATAGAATCATTTCTTATTAGTCAAGACTCATTGCCAAGACTATCTTAGTGGACAAAGTCCCTTTCTGAACCGAGTTCACTCCTCGTTTCAGTCCTGTTTCACTGAACTGGTATAACCTACCGTTCCGGCCATGTCTATCTCATGATATATAAAATCTTTACCCAATGCATTGGAGGCAGATATAGGTCCCACCCATCTCATAATGATACCATTCTTATGTGTGCAACAAAATCATAAACCATACATCATAGCATAACCCATGTAATAAAAATGGGAATTTTAAACATCATGACATCATAAAACAATTCATATAAGATAAAGGAATTAATAAAAATAATTCCATCACAACATAGTCAAATAAATGTAAAAATAGGGATAGAAAAATAACCCTTTATTATCTTAGATGGAAAATAATTTTGATAAAACACAAGAACTCCATTCTTGAGGAAAATATCCTTTCTACTTCAAAAACATTTTCTTATATTAACATGTCATACAATTTTAAACTAAAATAAGTTGATTAAATTTAAACTTTAAAACTTGTAATGTAATCTTCTTGGAAATAATGTTTGAAAAATCCATTCATGTCGTATAAGTTAAAAAAACATTCTTTTCGTACTTTTGTCGGAAAAGTCAAAAAAGTACCTCGTACGAAAAACGACAAAAGACTCCTTTCATATCTTTTACTAAAAACTCACCGAAGGGTAAAATAGGATTTAAAAAATTTTAGGTGAATGGAAATAATATTAAATATTCTGGAAACATGGATGTGGATGATGAAATACACCCCAGTAAATACCAAAGTATAAACAATCTCAGTTAAAAATGAGATTGTGATATTTCCCTTACCTTAGGTCTGATTTGCTTCATAACTGTCCAAACCTCCTTTTTAATGATTTAAATAATGTTATTGAATTATTCCAGAATCATACTTATTTTTATGATATCATATATGGTCATATTCTTAGCTTATTATTAGTAATATTTCATTACTACTTGTTATTCGGGTGTTTATCACTTTTTTGTTCTTATGCGTGTTTGTCGAATAAATTCTTATTATTATCTTTAGGTTATAGATACCTTATTTACAGAATGGTATTATTTTAATATATATCATATTCATTCATTCAATTCATTTATATAATCATTATGCAATGAAGATCATGTAGAACAAATCGCATCACATCGTGGAGATGGTATTCCGTACGTACGCACAAGCGATGATATCGTTCCCATGATCATGGAATTGTATTGGAGTGCATGTATACTATTTAAGAATCAATATCACTTATTAATAGTCATATATAGTCATTATTTACACAATTATACCCATCCAAGTAAGGTGGTGGTGGAAAATAGATTACACCCCGGCGTGGAGACGGTATTCTGTACGTACGCACGCGCGGTGATTTCTTTTTCCGTAGGATGGATAGATGGTGAAATAGGGTTGTTTCATACTTATAATAACATATCAGTATATGAGTGATACTGATGTTATTACTTCATAATGAAACAACTAAAGAAGAAGAAGTGGAAAAAGAAATAAAGATGAAAGAATCGGTAACGAACATTACCTATTCTTTGAAGTGCTTCTTTGAGACCTCCTTCTAGGGTACTAAAATAGGTTTTTGAAGAAGACCAGAACCTCTAAGATATTTATAGGGATGTGGAGAAGAGACATTGGTAGGGTTTGTCCGAGCATGAAGGCTCAAAGTGGAGGTTCCCTTTTATAAGGGAGGAGAGGGGCACCTTAGGAAAATCTCAAAATATTATGTTATATTAAGGTCAAATTCAGTTTATAATGGTTCCAAAGGGTCTTATTTCGAAGATAAAGTGGGGATGGGTCGAAATCCTCTCATACAATAGGATTTAGACAAGTTTAGGTTACTATTTTAACCTTACCAATTAGAATTAACTCTAAGTTAAATAATTTAACTTTTACCATGTCTTTTTGTTTTCCTACACTATATGGTTAATAAACATACCATAACAAGCCAAACGAACCCCAAGTTGTTTATTATTAATATATCTATCATTATCTAAGTCATTTGGCCGAACCTTATATTTTTATGAATTAAATAACAATTAATAATATAATATTTGTTTTAAAAACGAATTTATGTCAATTTTGACACTATTTGGTACATGATTTTTATGAAATTCATAACAGAATGATATGTTCGACCCAAGTTACGTATATCAACAATAACATGTCATATTAACCTATAAAATTAATGTAAGTCATAAAAAGTCTCAAATTACATTTATTTGGGCATTTATAACATCAATTATGTCAATATTTCATTAATACGACAATTACTGCATCATATTTGTGTGATAATAAATTATAATTATTTAATCCCTAAAAATTCTAAATAAATTCCTATAATGTAGATAATTTTATTAGCTTTCTGGATACTATTCATGTTCTAAGTTTCATGAAGTTTATCACTAAATTAAAATAATTATACTTATAAGATTTAGGAAAGTGACATGTTGTCACATTCTTTGGTTTTAATAATAATTAAATTATTTTCAGGGACAAAAGTCCATAAAATGAATCTAATCCGACCATTAGGTTATATGGGTCTACTTTTATCCATCCAATAAGATTTTTACAAGTGTTAGGATAATTTTATAATGTTATATTTACCCTTAATTACCAGATATACCTTTAACTATAGTAAATATAATTTACCGTAGTTACTATTCACAAGGCCCAAAAATAAAAAGTAGCTTATTAACATAATTTGGACCCACTGATTACAAATATGTTATCCATTTTTTCAAATTCAATACACAAAAGATGCATAAATTAAATTAATATTAATCCCGTTGTCGAATGAAAACAGATTTTTCTTTAAAACATTGCAAAAGATTGAATTGATTTAACCTACGAATTCAAGGTAAAATAAATGCTAATGACATACATTATATTAAAATAAACTAATCACTGGGTTATAAATGAATTTCTCCCTCAAAATTCGCCGGGGTTCTAAATGGTTTACAATTCGAAAGTTTCTTTAATAGAAACCGACATCGTAAAAATGAATACCAAAAACAATCTTTAAAAACAAAAGTATGAAACATAATGGTTACCCAAATAAACTAATCACTGGGTTTCCACAAAGGTGAAAATATGGATATGGAAGAGAAATCTAACCATCATGTTCTGATGGAGAGTGGTAGAGAACATGGCTATGAAAAATCCAACAATCAGAAAGCTATTGATTTGTGATGATCTAAGGTACCATCTGATTAATCGGATATAAGGGAACTAGGAAAACATTTTTGGTTTTCAAGATCATTTCCCTAAAGTTGATGAATTAAAAGAAATACTTTCATGATTTTGGTACAATCTCACTGTTGATCGTGAATTGAACAATTTCCACTTCATCCCTTAAAGAAATGAAGTTGGATTTGTTATTCGTGATGTGTTAGCAGATCATGTGATAGAATGATGGGTCATTCCATCTCTTTCAAACAAAAGGTTAGCAAAAGTTATAAGTCCATCTTATGGTTAGATTAATCATATATGGTTCCAAAAATGAACATATACTTCATATATCATACCACTTAATAAAATAAAACTAGTTTCCACTAACCAGAGACTTCCTGTAGGCCAGTGGTATGCGATAAAGGCCTGTCGCACTTTAGTTGTGGGTTCGATTCCCACAACCTTGGCTGACGCGATGGGTTGTCACACATCCTGCAAGTTTTCCTTTTTCTAAAACGACATTATTATAACATCCCATCAACAATATCAAAAAAAATGTTTTATCCTTAAACAATACTAACTTATGTCCAACATAATCCATTCCAATCTTTAGGCTTATCTAAAATACTTCAGTCCAAGCTCATAGTATAGAGAAAATGATCACGTGAATGCCATAATTTACCCCTCATTAATCTTGTTCGTCAGATTCTAGTCATGTGAATACCATAATCATGTAATATTGTGAAAAATGAATACCCATTGAATCTTAGTGAAAACATGAGTGCTGTCAAAAGATAACTCTTTCCACATACCAAAATCATCAAAATTCAATATACATAGTCCTTATATCAATCATGAGCTCTTGAATACAATCAAACATCTCATTATCTTCTCTTCCCTTCATTATGCACATATCATATACTTTCAAAAAATATTTCAATCACTTTTTTTTCCTTGTTACTAGTATCATATAATTATTGAAAACCAATACATAGATATTCCAAAATTCCATAATACCATAAATGAGATTCCATGATACTATTTTGAAATCCCATTACATAAACACTTAATCATTTCACCACATCGTTGTCATATTCAACATCGCCAATAGTGATCACATGTGACTTCTCTTTGTCCTTTTCCATAAGCGGTTGCTCATGTCGATCATCACTAACCCTTGGATTAGGGAATTTATTAGTATAATGCCCCATTTCCTTGCACTAGAAGCATTAAAGTGTTTGTGGTGCGTTCTCTATAGTGTTTGCTTTATTCACATCACTAGAAACCCTTTTTCCATTACATCGACACTCACCTGCTCGATGAACTTCTTTTCCACACTTAAAAACATTTTATAATCCCTTTAAGACAATCTCCACCATGCTTCTTTCCACACTTTGTGCATAAGGAAACATTCATCTTCTTTTCACCATTATTCTGAGATTTCTCCCTGAACTCCATCATTCGTTTCTTGTCAAAACCATTAGATGGACATGTAACACCAACTTTCATTTCTACCTTGATTGCACAACGCACAATTTCTTCATAGCTACTGAAGTCTCTTATAGCTAATGCCCTTCAAAGACTTGATTTTAAGACACTGAAGAATCGATCAACTTTACTTTCAGTTTGGATGATAAATCCAGATGCATACCTTGCAAGCCTTATAAAATTCGCTTCGAATATACCAACAGATTCATCATCCTTTTGCTTTAGTTCAAGAAACTCCTTCTCCATCTTTGTTCGAAGAATACGAGGGAAGTACTTATTGAAAAATAAGTTCTTGAACTCGTCCCATTCCATGGACTCAATTTCATCTCTTTGCCTCGTATTCTTGATAATATTCCACCATTGACCAGCTTCACCTTCCAAACGATATACTGCTAAGATCACTTTATCATGTTCAGAACAATGAAGAACTGAAAATATATTTTCAGTGGTACTGATCCATTGTTCAGCAACAAGTGGATCGGAAGACCCACTGAAAGAAGGTGGATGTTGCCTCATGAAGGACTCAATAGAGTATTGTTAACTTCTCTGCTCATTTGGAAGTCCAGAATGATTCATAGCTTGTGTATGTATAGTAATAAGATTTTGCACTCCATCTCCCATAACATTTTTTAGTTCAGGAGGACAATCATTGCATTTTCCATTACATTGATCAATACAATTCCTTCGGGTTCCAGCCATCATCTAAAACCCAAAAAGAATAGTGTGGGAGGAAAAAATCATGCTAGGGAAAACAACATAATAAAGGGGGATTATCCTCAATATCTAACATCTTAGGTTAAATTCTATGATCATTACCGTAGTTCTAGGACTATATACTATTCGTATACTTATCCTTAGGGACATCCCTAGACATACCATAGAAATATCTGTAGGGATCTCACTAACGTTTTCACATCCTAGTTTCTAAAGGTTGACTAAACATTTCCTCTGATACCAACTGTAGAGACCCAAAGCATAAAGTACATTGATATTACATTACTTGTTCAGAATACTTAATACATAACAAAAACACACACACAAGGACCGTAATGGTTTAGTGTCTTTGGAAATTCGGAATATAATCTTCTAATCGTGGTGAAAGATCTTCAACATCTCCTATAAAGATCTTCCTTTTTTACCTAAAACATTAATTTATATCTTGGGGAAAATAAAACATAAAAGGGTGAGCTCAAATTCTTTGTAATGATAAACAAAAGAAATATAAATCATGTCATATTCATAAGAACATATCTTTTGGAAATCTTAACCTGCAAAAGATCATAATTTCATAACATGGGATAAATCATAGTAGTGAAATGTAATCCCAATAATCATAACATAAAACATGAAACTTTGTGGAATACACACATAATCATATAGAATCATTTCTTATTAGTCAAGACTCATTTCCAAGATTATCTTAGTGGACAAAGTCCCTTTATGAACCGAGTTCACTCCTCATTTCAATACAGTTTCACTGAACCGGTATAACCTACCGTTCCAACCATGTCTATCTCATGAGATATAAAATCTTTACCCAATTAATTGGAGGGAGATATAGGTCCCACCCATCTCATAATGATACCATTCTTATGTTTTCCACAAAATCATAAACCATACATCATAGCATAACCCATGTAATAAAAATGGGAATTTTAAACATCGTGACATCATAAAAAAATTCATATAAGATAAAGGAATTCATAAAAATAATTCCATCACCACATATTCAAATAAATGTAAAAATAGGGATATAAATTGAACCCTTTATTATCTTAGATGGAAAATAATTTTGATAAAACACTTGAACTCCATTCTTGAGGAAAATATCCTTTCTACATCAAAAACATTTTCATTTCTTAACATGTCATACAATTTTAAACTAAAAGAAGTTGATTAAAAATAAACTTGAAAACTTATAAAGTAATCTTCTTGGAAATAATGTTTTAAAAATCCATTCATGCCGTATATGTTAAAAAAACATTCTTTTCGTACTTTTGTCGGAAAAGTCAAAAAAGTACCTCGTACGAAAAACGACAAAAGATTCCTTTCATATCTTTTAATAAAAACTCACCGAAGGGTAAAATATGATTTAAAAAATTGTAGGTGAACAGAAATAATATTACATATTGAGGAAACGTGGATGTGGATGATAAAATACACCCCAGTAAATGCCAAAGTATAAACAATCTCAGATAAAAATGAGATTGTGATATTTCCCTTACCTTAGGTCCGATTTGCTTCGTAAGTGTCGAAACCTCCTGTATAATTATTTAAATAATGTTATAGACTTATTCCAGAATCATACTTATTGTTATGATATCATATATGGTCATATTCTTAGCTTATTATTAGTAATATTTCATTACTACTTGTTATTCGGGTGTTTATCACTTTTTTGTTCTTATGCGTGTTTGTCGAATAAATTCTTATTCTTATCTTTAGGTTATATATACCTTTTTTAAAGAATGGTATTATTGTAATATATATCATATTCATTCATTCAATTCATTTATATAATAATTATGAATTGAAGATCATGTAGAACAAATCGCATCACATCATGGAGATGGTATTCCGTACGTACGCACGAGCGATGATATCATTCCCATGATCGTGGAATTTTATTGGAGTGTATGTCTACTATTTCAGAATCAATATCACTTTTTAATAGTCATATATAGTCATTATTTACACCATTATACCCATCCAAGTAAGGTGGTGGTGGAAAATAGATTACACCACGGCGTGGAGACGGTATTCCGTACGTACACACTCGCGGTGATTTCTTTTTCCGTAGGATGGATAGATGGTGAAATAGGTTTTTTTCATACTTATAATAAAATATAAGTATATGATTGATACTTATGTTATTACTTCATAATGAAACAACTAAAGAAGAAGAAGTGGAAAAAGAAATAAAGATGAATGAATCGGTAACGGACATTACCTCTTCTTTGAAGTGCTTCTTTGAGACCTCCATTTAGGGTACTAAAATAGGTATTTGAAGAAGACCAGAACCTATAGGATGTTTCTAGGGAAGTTTAGTGGATAAATTGGCAGGTTGTGTCAGAGATTTAAGGCTCAAAGTGGTGTGAGGAAGAGGGAGGAGGAGGTTCCCTTTTATAAGGGAGGAGAGGGGCACCTTAGGAAAATATCAAAATATTATTTTAAATTAAGGTCAAAATCGGTTTATAATGGTTCCAAAGGGTCTTATTTAGAAGATAAAGTAGGTATGGGTCTAAATCCTCTCATCCAATAGGATTTAGACAAGTTTAGGTTATTATTTTAACCTTATCAATTAGATTTAACTCTAAGTTAAATAATTTAACTTTTACCGTGTCTTTTTGTTTTCTTACACTATATGGTTAATAAACTTACCATAACAAGCCAAACGAACCCCAAGTTGTTTATTATTAATATATCTATCCTTATCTAAGTCATTTGGCCGAACCTTATATTTTTAGGAATTAAATAACAATTAATAATATAATATTTGTTTTAAAAACTAATTTATGAAAATTTTGACACTATTTGGTACATGATTTTTATGAAATTCATAACAGAATGATAGGTTCAAACCAAGTTACTTATATCAACAATAACATATCATATTAACCTAGAAAATTAGTTTTAGCCATAAAAAGTCTCAAATTACATTTATTTGGGCATTTATAACATCAATTATGTCAATATTTCATTAATAAGACAATTATTGCATCATCTTTGTGTCATAATTAATGATAATTATTTAATCCCTAAAAATACTAAATAAATTCCTATGATGTAGATAATTGTATTATCTTTCTGGATACTTTTTATGTTCGAAGTTTCATAAAGTTTATAACTAAATTAAAATTATTATACTTATAAGATTTAAGAAAGTGACATGTCGTCACATTCTTTGGTTTTAATAATAATTAAATTATTTTCATGGAAAGAAGTCCATAAAATGAATCTAATCCGACCCTCAGGTTATATGGGTATACTTTTAGCCAAAAAATATAATTTTTACAAGTTTTAGGGTAATTTTATAATCTTATATTTACCCTTAATTACCCGATTTAACTTTAACTATGGTAATAAAATTTACCGTAGTTACTATTCACAATGCCCAAAAATAAAAAGTAGCTTATTAAAATAATTTGGACCCACTGATTCCAATTATGGAATTCATTTTTCCAAATTCAATACACAGAAGATGCAAAAATTAAATTAAAATTAATCCCGTTGTCGAAAGAAAATGGGTTTTTATTTAAAACATTGCAAAAGATTGAATTGATTTAACCTACGAATTCAAGGTAAAATCAATGCTAATGACATACATTATATTAAATGGTAAAAAAATATTCTATTTATACTTTCAAACCATTCAATATTAGAATTTAATGACATAAGATATTACGATGAAAAAAGTTGTTTTTTATTAAAATATAGTGTGTTTTTACTATTCATTAAAATATAAAAGTTATCAGAAAAATATCAAAACGTTATGTAATGTAAATTTTTATATCCTAATTCAAAAGAATAATTTTATCCTGTCAAATTTAACATATAAACATGTCAAAAATTAGATTTAAAGTGGGTGTGCCATCAAAAGGCGGCAAAAGTGCATCTTTTGAAATATACTTATTTTACCCGAAAAATTTATTTTGTTCTTATACCATGTTCTGGAAAATATGTAAGATGAATAATAATGTTATAAAATTCAAAATTTAGTTAATACTATTCATAACGGCTAGTTCATGACAATATTATAATAATATATCATTTTTTATTAAAACCCTGTATTGCGTACATAGGAATGCACCTGGGTTAATAGGATGGGAGGTTGGGCTCATCCCCCGATTTAAGGGGGGATAATTACCAACTCTAGGGATCTCATAGATATTTTATATATGTTTTTGAATGCTTCCAAAATATAATTGTATTGTTAGTTACCCTTATTCCAATGATATGAGTAAAACCTTGTGTTTTATGTTAACATCTATGTGTGCCATAGGTTCCCCATATTTCTCTTAGAAGTTTCTGATTATATCATTAAAAGACATAGTTGGGAACATAAGAGTCTATCTAAAACTAGGGATTCTGTAGGTATAGTTGTTTTTTGACCAAGATGATGATATAAATTCGTTTTAAATACCAATAAAGTCAATCAGTACCCATGTAGTTCAGTGTCAATTGAATTGATATATTTTACTTGTTAAATTCATGTGACAATGATTGATCTATGTAGTATATCGTCATGAGATATGGATGACTAGGTGAAAGAGTCATAGAAATGGTTTTTTGGGACTTATGCATGATAAGTCCTTCCTTGTTTATCAGGATTATGTGTATCTAAAGAGGAGAAGGTAATGTTCCTCGTTTGATAATTACTAATGTCATCCCAAGATTATAACTAGATAAGGATTATTATTCTCACACTCATCAACATAAGGAGTTCTTTTTATTATCACATTTAAGGTAGTTTTGTTCATATGGGGCTTAAAAAAATAATATACGCATATATTTGGATATCAATATGAATATATAAACATGAAAAATCTTTAAAAAAGAATTGGAGATTCTCAACTCATAGTGATTATAGGGGAACTAGAATAAATATCTTAACTCGATTTGTAATGAGTCATATTATGATCGACAAATGAGAGAAAATTAATTTTTTTAGATGTCTGGATTTAAACTCATACAGTGAATTTATGTAACATGATGAAGAGGAATCAAATCACATATCATTTGACTGTCATTTTTAAATTCATATTTGAATACCATTCCATCTAGTTTAAAATTGGGTGGTGAGGATATGTTATATGATGTTCAATTTTTTTAATATCAAATATGAATGTAATTATGTGATGAATCAAAAATATAATAATGTTATTATCATCTAAAAATATAAGACCACATAAAACATGAATATTTTGAGAAATATGTTGTATAAGATTATTCATAATTGATTATAGAGAAGAATGGGGGATTTAATGGGGTAGATACATGAGTGACACTAAAGTCGATAAATTGGTCATTGTATCATGTGATGTTATGATTGGAGTATTCATTAGATACCAGTGTCATTAATGATTCAGATTCTATAAAATGGGTGAAAATTGGAGAGGGTGTGTTTCAAAAATTTCGGTTTCCGTTAGATTATAAAAAATTAAATGAATCAGGTAAAGGAATGAATGAATGTCTTTTACACACGCATGATTCATGTAAATAGTTTCCTACAACCCTATCTATTGGAAATTGGTTTACAATGTGTAATAGTTAATGTTGGGGTTTACAGTAAGTATGAGGGCCATATAAGATGGATATGACATAAAAGGGATGAAAATTAGAGACATATAAGGACTTATGCATGAGTTTCTCTTATATTCATATAAGGGGATGTAACATAAGTGATGTTTTGATATATTGGGGATTACACCTAGTAGGAGTCTCATATGAATGTGGTTGGGTATTACACATAAGGAGGTCCATGAATAGTAACAAATAATAATATATTAGCTGGAGGTGAATAAATATACAAGGATGAGTATATCATGTCAAGGTGAAAAATGATAACATGGATGATTGTATTGACTCGGGGTAATGATGGTAACCGTGGGGAGTGTGTAAACTCAAGGTGAATATTGATAACTAGGGGGTATATTAAATCGATTCATTTATAGAACTGAGATAAGTATATAGACTCAATGAGAATGTTTGTGGTATACAAAAAGGTTCTTCCAGTAATAACAAATAATAGACTATGACTCAGTTGTTTTTAGAGAGAGCTAGCATCTTGTAGATAGGATGTAGAATCAATATGGTTAACTAGGGAAACATGGATTGGTGGAGGTATATTTTTTTTAAGCTGAGTACATTAAATCTTAGTAAATAGGGTATTGATGGTTTCACAATTGTGAGTCCTAGGTAAACTGGTGGTTAGGTGTGATATATGGGTGAGTTGGTTATTATCCATAGTGAGGGATATGAGAGGTGATTATCTCTATTGAGGGATATCATAATGAGGTTTCTTTCTCATATAGGGGCCTTCGGTGAAGGATTTCCCCTGTGGGGAACCATGGGTTATGTGTCTCCCATGTTTATAAAAATGGGATAAGGGTGACCCATTTGACCGGAACTGGTATAATGGTTTCCAATGTTGATGAAAATCAATTAGAGGGACCCCCTTTTGAGGGTTTTCACTAGTATATATCACTACTATAGGGTACCTGGGAAAATAGTGCCCCATGTTTGGGAAAATCAATGTGTAATTATTCCCATTGAGGGTGTTCCATGTTGGACCACCCAACTAATGGATATCTATGGGGCCTTTCCCTAGTGAGGGAAATCCTTGGTGGTTAGTATCACATCATATGACATGAATTCTAAAATTTTGTGATGAAATTAATAAATTTACATTTCAGGATATGGTTCTTGTAATTATAACCCAATTGTTTCCCTAAAACCCATAAAATATCAAAAATAAATGATTAATCACATATATTATAGAGGTCGTTTTAGGTTTATAGTTTTATATAATTTAAAAAAACACCAACATAAACAATTAACTTTAATATAGACTCAGAAAAACGATCACATTAAGTTGAGCATAATATCTTGTTATACACAGATTTAATTATTTCAAATTTGGTCATCAACATAATCCTTATGAAAACCATTGTAGACATAAATAATTTAATTTAATTATTTAAAACATAGGTAAATGGAATCATAAGAAGGGTTATATATAAATATTATTAAGGGTAAACATATGCATTAATAATTATATGTCATCATTGTGGATAAAATTGAACAATTTAATGATGACTGGATCAATGTGTATGTGAAAGTCATAAAGGAATGTGAATCCATCAAAATTTGGATCATAAAATATGAAAACATGGAAAATGAAATAGTCATTAGAATATATAATCATGATCCTTGTTTTTTCAATATGGATTATTAGAAACATTATAAACCCATAACAAACATATGTAAAACTTGTACATTTATTGGAAAACATTTTCAATTCACTCTTACATCTGCGCTTTCATATGGAATAATCAAATTGACAATATCCATACACAATTAATTTGAGGGATATCATAGACCCACTCATCACGGGATTATCCCATAACCATTCATCATTTCTTATCAAGGAACCACCCCTTATTGGTTTATTATAGAATCAATCATCATTAGATTATTATTATACAATACATCATTGGTTTATAATCTAACCACCCATAAAATTTTAATGTATAATTAAATAACACATAAGAGATATCATTTCATAATATAATCTTATGAACAACCATTATCCCTTTTATAACAATATCTTCCTGTGTAAAATAAATGGGTTTCTTGTTAATATCTTTGAAACCCTATTAGACCATTGAAATTAAATAGATTCAACAAAAATATATTCAAACCATATTAACCCATTGAAAAGAAAATTCTTAATGAATAATATATTTGAAACATGATTAAACAATATAAAGAAATGGGTTAAATAAAAATGTCATTTATACATTATTTACACACATAATTAAATGGGTTCCATAATAATATCTTTATAACATGACTAACCCATAGAAAAGATATTAGTTTAATAATAATCTATTTGAAAAAATGATTTACCCATGGAAAATGTGTTACATAATAGTCTCTTTAGGACATGATTAACCATTTTGAATGGAAAGGGTGTCAAAATAATCAATTTGAAACATTTTTAACACTTTGAAAATTAATGGTTAAATGGTTTTCATAACAATATCTTTGAAACATGGTTAGCATGTGGAAAATAAATTGATTTCAGGACAATATCAATGATAGAATATTATTTCATCCATAAAAAATTAGGATGTTATCAAAACAAAATATCTCCATTGGACGATAAGTAACAATGAAGGTATTTTGTTATTAATTGAAATCCAATTGAAATATCATTAAAAATCCTTAGTAAAATAACCATTAAACATTCCAAGTGTCCTATACCCTTTTTAAAAATTTGTATGCAAAGACCCATGAAGAAATAATGTTAAATGGAACATAGAGTATCTTGAGAGAAATTTAATTCATTGTATATCATGTCAATGTAAAATTATACACACCACATAAAATAAGATGATTCTATAACCTAAGAAATGTATCAAATATGGTTATTGTGGAAAAGTCCAGTATTACTTTAGTAATGTTGAAACCGTAAAAAATATGAAAGAGATGTCATAACAAGGGTATAAAAAACCCCATAAACTTATGTATATAAAAAATCAAATACATAATGTGCATTACATACAACAAAAAATATATAATATTTGAATATTAAATATATATCATAGAAATAAAAGTGATATGATGAAAAAACAAAATAAAGATCTTATTATTAGAGTAAGAATAAATTAATGAAATAAATATTTTTGAAAAATTTAAATAACAAAATAAAATTTAATTAATTAATTATTATAATCATAGGTTGTTTCAAATATCTTCCTAGAATATATAATAAAATGAAATGTAATTTTAACCCAATGAATAGAAATATAGTATTGTAATCCTTCAAATTAAGTCCAATTTCTCATGCTTGTCTTATATAAAATGGGGAATTTTCTTTATAATAGTTTCAATAATTACAAGAATTATTCGTTATTGTTTTTGGAATTTCATTCTAATTTTATTCTTTATTTGAAAATAACCCTTTAGTAATCATGAGTTTGTTCAGCAAATCGTTCCTCAGCATACTACATACCAAAAAAAACCATAGTTTTAAGACATTATTTTATAGACAGAAAAAGAATAATATATTTTTAGATAAAATAATATAAACAATAATAACATATTTTTGAAAAAATAAATAAAGATTTATTAGAGGATATTTTATATTTTTTTGAAAAAAATATTTTTAATTTTATCCCTTAGTATAATACTTGAAATAAAAGGAAATAACTCTTTAGATCAATAAAAAATTAATATACTAAAATTATTTATACATATACATGAAAAATATTCGTTAATTAAATTAATAAATATATTCACCTCCATTCATCTATAACTCATCTATAATTTTCAACTACCTTTTTACCTAGAAATATATCTAAAATAATATATATTCAATGGATATAAAATATATTTTTTCATGTAATTGAATAATTAATAGTAACCAAAAATTTAAAGATCCATAGAAAATGGTTTAATCAGATTCATTAAAATAATTTATTAATAATAATTATAATTATTTTTAAGAATTTAAATAAAAACAGTAAAAAAACACAATTCATCCAATATCATAACCTAAAAAATATGTTTAAGGGAACCTGATGCATAAAAAATATGTAACGTCGACATAAAATTAATTAACTGATATCATACATCGATTCCCATAATAATATTATTTTACAACATATAACATGAAATACATAATATCTTATTTACAATGTAGTTAATTTCCCTTCTAATAAAAAATTTATTCCAAATGATGACACATAACATATGTTATTTGACTATATATTGTATGGTAGATTGGATTGTGGGGGTTTTTTATTTATAAAACATGTTTAGGGTGACATATATATTTATATATATATATTGTTCGAAATAAATTCTATTAACATATTGTTTCAAGAGGGAATAGACCAAATCTTTTGATGTATCATGTAATTTATAAGATTCTACTAGAAATTTTAGTTATATATTCAATAGAGATACATTTTAGAAACCTATATTTAGTATGTTGAGAGGATATGTTGGATAAACCTATAACTCCCTATGATGTACACTACTAGATTGAGTACTGAAACATTATATATATATTTTTATAAAACATTCAATTGGTAAATTTATTTTCCATTATAGAAATGAGAATTTTATGAGTTTAGGTTTTGGATGATTTAAAAAAACATACAGAATATCATAGTTTTACCAATTCTCTACATAAGCACTATCTTGTTTATCTTGAGATACCCCCTTATAAAACATACCAACTTCAAAACATATATTATTCCTATGAAATTTGTTATTAAATATAGTTTTAGCATAAAATTTCCGAATGACACTCTTTAAAACGATTCGCAAAATCATTTTTTCTAAATACTATAAAATCACATTTGAGAAAAAAAAATTTATATGAAATACACAACATTTGGAAAGTAAATTCCCAAAATATGAATCTAGTGTTTTAAAAATTAACCATAATAAATACTTTTCAGAAATAGTAAAAAGTATATATTAGTTTAAAAATCAATATAATTTCAAAATATAAAAACCATGAAATAAATTTGAAATTTCTCCATGAAAATATTAAAATATTAATTTTACAATAATATCATTTTCTTACAGAATATCATGATACTTGTTATGAATTATGTAACCCTAGTAGTCACTAGCAGTATCAATTTTAGAACAACATCCCCTTGATGTTATTGGTTTAATCATCATTCCTTGTCATCATATTTGATACCCTAGTGCAAGATTATAAATATACCATTTTTTTAATGTCTACCATTTTCATTATAATTATCTTAAAACTACTTTTTTATTAATATTTCAAGTAATTATTTTTCAAAATAAATTAAACACAAATGTAAGATACCTTAATGAGAATCCATAGATATAGAATAAATCCATTATTAGAGGCTACATTTATAATCATTTCGTGAAAAATATAAACATAAACAAATTCATATACAAAACGAATTGAATTTAAATTATATCTATAATGAGTGGAATATCTACAAATAATAAAAAAATTCATGTACAGAAATATAACTTATTCAACCTAAACCCCACATTAGATATTTTATATAATGTTCTTGAAATATAATCTGTCTGAAAATGATTTAAATATATAATACAACATTTTCTCCCACAATTAGGGTTTTAGAATATTCTAAAAATTTTAAGAAAAAAATTTATCCACATACCGAGAGAATTGAAAAAACACAAATTCTTTATATAACAAAAAAAGTTCCTTTGACATTATAAAATAGTAATTTTAAAATAAATCTTCCTTACATTAAAACCCTTTACTAATTCATCCTTTTGAAGGAATTCTATTTCTAACTAGATTTCTACCTTTTTCTCACTTCCTTTTATTCACCACAACTGGGAGGTTATTTTTAGGTTTAAATATGGGTAAAACAAAATTGAAATAACTGTATATAGTCATTAATTTTTAGCTTTATTTTAGAAAAGGGGGAATGTTCTGGTATATCTTTATTATGAAAAAATATGTATATATCATCAATAAATATCCTAGAATTATATGTCCATTGGAATGTATATTTAGAATCGTAGGAGGTCATGGATTTTCATAACCCACATATTGAAAAAAATAATTATAATGTTCATGTTGTCTTTCCCAAAATGATAGCAACTATATTCAATATATATTTAATATTGAAGGATATATATATATATATATATATTACTGAATGATGTTCTGCCAAGCTACATAGGTAAGATATCAATATTATGTTACAACATTATTAGAAGTATAACTATTTTATTTATTTAAATATAACGATAGGGAAAATATAATATATATGTCTATATATACCCATACACTCACTTCATCCTTAAAAATGGTGTATTTCCATTGGGAAATGTGAGAATATAAAAATCACACCTTAATTGTAGATGATATTAATTTTTTAAATTTAAATGTTAAGGATGTGTATAAATACATTTATTCAACAATTCTTATATTGATATAAGGATATTTCATAAGTATATTTATTCAACCAAGACATCATTTTTAGGGTTCATGACCATATAATGTAATTGGAGGATTGAAATGGATAAAAAAAATTCCATGAATTTGAATTGTGTTATTACTAAAATCAACAAAAAATAATGTTATAGGGACATCATTAACTGGGTAAAATACTAGATTTTTTTTATACATATGGATTTATGGTATCTGGTTTGATAAATATTGTATTTTTTTCGAAAGAAGATGATAGTGATATTGTGATGGTAATTATTTTGTGTGGAATAATGTGTGGGATTGCATTAGATGAAGAATAGGAGGAGAAATTTTTTAGGTTTTTATAAATAAACATTGATGTTGAAGACGGTCCATCGAGAAGATTATATGGTTCTGATGAAATTACTCAAAAAATAAATATATTTTTAAATGGGTTCAACAATTCCCTCATAATCGTAGAAAATATAACATTTTTGGATAGTTAGATGTTTGATTATATTATTTCCTATATCATCCCTCTCCTGAGCCATGGAAGCAGGGTCAACAGCCTAATACATTGAAAATAATAAAATATAAAAAACATACTTTTTACTATATTTGTGATTACCCTTGAAATCATTACAACATTACATTGAAAGTAATAACAATTTTATTGAATATAATTATTCATTAAAATCCTTAAGAAACTAATTAATCTACTAGATGTATCACTATTCGGTAAATGATCCATTGAGGTCATTGGTTCACACCTATTTACCCATTATCACATCCAATACCGAAGCACCAAATTTTAAAATATACAATTTTACAAACCCTAACAATCTCATTATAATTCCATTAAAAATACATTTTTAATACATGTCACATATAATTTATATTCAAAATAAATTAACCAATATTGTATTATACCTTTCAGTGAATAAATTATTTTTGAATAAATCCATTATTCAATGCTACATCCATAATTCGCTTCATAAAAATTACATGGGAACAGATGATTTTAGTAACATGATTTTAATTCCAATGACAAAAATACTTTATCTATATATTTATAAATTTAAATAAAATTTCATGCATAAAATTATAATTCAAACATCTTGAAATACACTTTAAAAATATTTAATCAAATTCAAGAAATAAACTCTTTTTGAAAATTACATAAATATAGAATACAATATTTTCTCCAAAAAATATTTTTTAAAAGACAATATGTTGTTTAAAGAAATCATTTAAACAAATAATAATCTTTTTGAAAATATATAAATGATTCGGGAAACAAAATTAGTTTCCATTACAATCATGATGTTTTAATTTGAAAATAATTCACCCTTAGTTTAAATCAAATAAAAAATATTATTTTTAAGGACTGATATTTCAAACTGTATTTCTAGTTTTTTCTCACATTTTTTCATTCTCTCAAACTCAAAGGTTATATTTTGGTTTCTATGTGATTAACCCCAGATGGAAATCTCCATACATATTGGACCCTTTAATATGTAGTTATATTTAACAAAAATAAGAAAATTTCCGATAATATCTTATTTTATTGAGGAATATATTTATATATATATCATCAACTAATATCTAATCTATATACAAACACGAAAATTGATATTCAGAATCATGTGAGGTATTGAAATTTAATAACCCATAACTATCCAATTATAAATCTAATGTGTATGTTGTATTGATGAGAAATTAGGGAGTAGCAGACAACAAATCATTAATATTATTGGTCACAATTATCTTTATATATATATTACTAGAAACCCTTAAGAATTTTACCTTTGTATGTTCTAACAAATTGATCTTCCCATATTATTGGGATCTAAAATGATTTGTTTATATATATATATATGTATTCTAATGGATAAAAAATGCATATATACACACACACATTTTCATTCCAACTAGTGTATGCTCATGGAGAAAGATGAATACCCAAAAATCCAACCTTAACTGTAGATAATCATAAGGTTTTAAATGTGATGGTTAATAATGTATATATATATATATAACTTTTACATATTAATTCTGATGATATTACCTAATCAATTTTCATCAAAAAGTACAATTTATGTCAATGTTTTTTCCCTTTCCATGGATATTATGACTTCAAAGGGATAAAAAATGGGCCATGAATTAGATGTGATTTATTAATAATGATAAAATAAATAATTATAGGGAATTCGATAATGGGTAAAAAATGAGAAGGATATTTACACATAGGTGTTTGTGGATTGTTGTTTGACTAATATATATTTTCTATCAAAATAAGATGATAGTGACATTTCAATTACCGTAATGTTTTGGGAAAGAAGATATCTTCTTCTCATAGGTGATGAAGATGAGGACGACGTCATTTTGATTTTCTAGGTCATGCATGAGGTTGAACATGATTCGTTGAGCATATCAGACAATTTCGACTCAATTGATTTGAAGGATTATGTGTAAAAAGAATTTTTTATCGAAGACATATAGTGAAAAGGTCATCCTTTTGCATATTAGAGTTTTATATGGTTGGGATATCACTTATATTATTTCATATATCTTCCCTCACTCAAGCCATAACACCAAGGTTATCACCCATACAGACTTCACCCATTCCATGTTTTAACTATGCCACACAATTTTGTGGTCCACATGGGTACCCATTCCAAGCCTTCGTTACACCAACAGGGTGCTATACACACCAAAAACTCATGTCATACCAGGTTCCACAATCCTCCTGCATCCATGTGGGATTCATGGATAACATTCCACCTATGTGTGGTTGAGGTGGGTCCTTAATGGGATATTAGGTTGCTGAATTTTTTTATATATCAATGTATGTTTTAAATTAATTTGTTATGAAATTATTATACAGAACATATGATATTTAATGTAAGTTTATGTATTTATTTCATTATTCTTAAACTGTGTCATTTTAATACTTAACCTTTTATAATATTATATAGTGGTTATTACAATTTAATTATAAAATTAACATTTTACTACTCGTTCATGTAAAATATTATTATAGGAATACTAACTAAGTCCTTTATCGAAATTTATTAAAAGTAAATATTTTATAATTTCATTGATATTATTCAATAAAAATATCATTTTTGGAAAATCAAAAAAAAAATGTATCATTTTAAAAACATGACTATTTACTTATAACCGAAACATAAAATGATTAAATAAATTCACATAGATTCAAAAAATTTTATTTAAATAAAAATATATCTTAGTGGTTTTTTTATTTCCTAACAATCTACATAATTAAATTTATTTTAATGAAATATTTTCTAATGTTATTAGTATGTAACAGAGGTACTTTATTTTTATGTAGAAAAATATGATAAAATATCGGATCATGGAGTTGAAATAAATTAATCTGATATAGAAAAATATAAATAAGAATTTACAATAAATAAAAATAATTTATTTAACTATAGAAAATGTAATTTAATTAGGAAAAACAAAATTTAAATTTTATTTTAAAATCAAATCACAAGAATAATGATATGAAAAATATTAAAACCCATAAAATAAAATATCTTAATAACATATATACCATTTAACCACATGAAAATTATTCCATAATTATTTATAAATGGAATATTTTAAAAGTGTAGACATTAGTCATTATACCTAATAAAAATTTAACTCAGGAATAGATTTTCAAGAAAAAATATAATAGATTAATTGAATTAAAAAACACAAAATTAATTCCAAATAAGAGATTAAGTATACTAAATTCCTCAATTCAATGTTTAAACTTTTTATTTCACTTGAGATTTTATAATCAGTTTTATTTAACCAAATAACTGATTTTTCATTAGTTCATATAGTTAGGTACATTCAACCCATATTATTTTATTAAAATATTCTTATATAGATTTATCTGAGGAATTTCTTTTGTTAAATTGAGTTAATAATGTGATTACTCATTTCCAATTATCAACTATAGCATAAGGAGCTGTGATGTATTGAATATATAATGGGGAGGTGTGTTGTGATGGTTAATGTTTTCAACTAATGAAGTTGAACTGACTAAATCTAATAATTGAAATCCTAAATTATTCTTAAAAGAATTTATATTTAAAAATTTTAACTGAAACTAATCAATGAATCACACTCAATCATGACAATCATCATCATCATCATTAATTTTTCTGATTTTATTCTCGTATGATATTGAGGGAGAGAAATATCAATTTCTTCATTATACTAAGTATGAGTAATGACCCAAAGTTTTATCAATGGAAATACCTTTTTATAATTATGCCTCTTAGTATAATCACATTGGGAATAAAAATTAAATATCATGATACTAAATATAATGTGACCATTAAACATGATTTTTCCCACTTCTGTGTTTTGAATTTAAAAAATATGACATACATAGTAGTGTTCAGGGTTATATTATGAGTCTAATAGAACTGACACAATTTTTTGTGAATACTAACATACCCTTATGAATAGTAAGGTTACCTTTATGAATAGTGACATACCATAATGAGTAGTAACCTTAACTATGATAGTATATATATAAGATTTTTGTTATAATATGATGTACCTATATCACGGAATAATGAAATAAGTGTTTTAAAACTGTTATTTTTTGAATAAAATATTACTTTATTTAAGAATTAAATTACTCAAATTTAGAATATTATTTATAAAAATTTTAATTCATTTTTGTATTCTATATGTTGAAAAATTTGTGCGGAGATTTTTTTTAGTTTTTCTGAAATACTTGAATTTTTATGAATAGTGAAATACGGTAAATTACTAAATAAGTTACATTCATGAATTATAGATTCATGGGTGATGTTATGATAATATAAGCACATATAGTTCTAATTCAATGATGAAATTACTATATTTATTCATGGAGATCTCACTATTCCATGTCTTGTGGAGAAATAATAAATTAATGATTATGATATGTTTAAAACACCTCTTCCATCCAGTATAAATATAACCCTTCACACCCTCTTTCCTCACGATTACCTATCTTCAAGACTTATTTAAACACTGCCCAAACATATTCCCTAACTCCTCACCCACGTTTAATAGCTTCTGGTCTCATTAAAATAGAAATCCATTGTTCCCTGAGGATAATCTCAATAGGATAACTGAAGACGTAATTCCCTTATCACATTTATTTTAATTTCCTTTCAATATCATTTTATTTTATTATTCTCTCCCAAATTATATTCACCCACATTGTATGGTAACTCCAGTATCATACAAATATATTAATTTTATGATAATAATGGGATATTATATCATCCAACCCCATTCTCCTATTTTTTTATTTTGTAAAGGAAAATGTTGTTCATGAGGTGTTAATTTATCACCTTCAAGAATCACATGTTTTCAATTTCCATTACCTCCTTTAGATCTAGTCATGAAACCATTTTTATTGTTGAAAAATATTATGTTATATTTATTATATCTTATTTAATTTTCTGTATCTAAATTATATACATATTACAATATGATAAATCAAAACATGTTCATTGTGACCCATAAACTGCCCAAATTAACCTAAAACACTCATTATTAAATCCTAACTAATGATTCATCCACATGTAATATAATATAATTCATTATAAGATCATTTATTCAAATTTAATATCATTAATAACACGTAATATTATTAATATATTTTTATCCATGTTCTACATGAACGTCCATTCATAAATATCAGTGAATCGTTTAAGAAAACCATAAAAACGAACATTCTAGAACAATGAATTTAAAATATATAACAAATATAAATCCCATAAATGTAATTAATAAAACCATAATGAATCATATTAATGTATAAATGTTTCTTTATATGTTAATTAATAAATAAAATGTGTTTATATAGTACTTTAATTTCAAGAATGCATTATTATACAACGTAAGGGGAAATTCTCGAACACAATATTCTTTCTTCGAGTTCACCCTCTGTCACTTAATTTTTGTAATATATAAACCTTAAAAATGATTTTTTCATCATTATAATACCTATTCTGGGATATAAATTTCCTAATCTAGATTTTCTTTCAACCACAATGTTTTCGAAAAGAACTATTCTTTCAAGAACACCCTTTTTTACTTATCACTCCCGGATGATAGTTCTCGTATCATGTATGTTATTCCCACTTTATTTTGGGAACTGAAAATTTATGAATGTGTTATTGTGAGTTGAGACCCATTTTTATCCATTAATATGATTTAAATATTTTCTATGTGGAAATAATTATAATTAATATGTTATGATGTGATCGGTCCACTCTGAATTTTAAAGAGCAATATGAATGTTTAAATGTGATGGGTACGCCCAGAATTATAATGTTCTCCAATTCATTGGGTAATGTGATGAACTTCATGAGTTAATTGGAAATTATGTGGGAACATGATGATATATTTTTTCACAAACTTGTTTTTTTAATGGACATGAAGACATGATGATTCATTTTAATGCATTGCCACATTTCAGGTATTTTATTAATGTTTCCTCTCATGATTTTGATGATGATGTTATGATTATACTCACTCCATGATATATTGTTCATATATATATACTATTCTGGGGATTTTTTATCACCACATTCTTTATCTATGTCCTCAGGTTAACACATATTCAAAGGAGTGGTCAGGTTCTAATAAGAAGCTAGAGAAGAAGGAATTAAATAAATGATTATGATTCATGTTGTAAATGTTATGTTTGGTTCTAGTTTTCCCGAGGCACTAAACCTCTGTATCCTCACAGTGTAATAATATTATTTTTTTTATTATTATAATGATATAATAATAATTTAAGAAAAGCCATGGTCACTATATACAAATATAGGAAAGGATTGATTAATTTGGGAATTAGGATCAGTGAACCCTAGATAAAACCTCAAGTATGAGGCTATATAAAAATATACACAAAAGAATATTTATATAGTGATCCCATAAGTTATTATTTTATTTAAAATTTTACAAATTTATATGTTATTTATTAATGAACTGTGGACTTATTTTTTGTTCTATCCTTTTATTTTTTTAGAAAATGGTTGGAAACAGGAGAAACAAAGGCACCAACCCATGCGAGCACCAATGCAATGATTTCCCGAATGATATCCCAAATGCTTCGGTAGGTGGATTACAAATCATCATGGTGATTCTTACCAATAATCTCATGTTGTAATGAACGACCAGAATAATATGGAATTTCTTCCTTCACCAAAGAGGGAGAAAGTCGATGTCGAGTGTTTTATGCAGCAATGACCAACGACGATTACTAGGTCTTCGGATCCACTAGTTGTGGAATAGTGGGTCAACTCCATGGATAAAGTATTATATGTTCTTCATTGTTCTGTGATAGAGAATGTGAATTTAGAAATTTATCATCTAGATGGAGAGGTTGATCAATGGTGGGGTTTGATTAAGAACACCAAACCACGTGACGAAATAGAAGAGATGGAATGGGAATAACATAAGATCATGTTTCTTAATAAGAATTTCCTTTTAATTATTCATATGATGATGGAGGGTGAATTCATTGAACTCAAGAAAAAATAATAATAATTTTCACAACCTACGAGGTGAATTTTGCAAGGCCTGCAAGGTACTCTTCAGGTTTTGTTATCAACAGTGATAAAAAAATTGATAGATTTTTTATTTGAATAAAACAACACATTTGAAAGGATCTTTCCATTAGAGACATTGGGAGTTAGTAAGAAGTTTTTTTGTGTGCCCATAATGTGAAGATGGAGTTTGAAGAATAGTCCCATGGATGTGGTGATATGAAATAAAAGATGCAGTTTCAAGCCATAGGATCTAATCATAATGGTGGGAAAAAAAACTCAATGACACAAATGCCCAAAAATTTGGATGTTGCATCATGGGAACTTCATAAAAGGAATGGATAAATGGTACATGTTTTGGAAATAATGACACTATTCTCAAGAGTGTCAAAAATGAATGAAAGGGAAGGATAATGTAGTGGATGAAAGGAGAGAACCACCCATTGTTAAATGTTACAACTGTAGAGAGGAAGAGAAATATGAAAGCCAGTGCACTAAACCTCGAGTTATCGAGGATAATTAGTGTCAGCAGCCACAGATGCCGAATGAATGTGGGAAGGCTTATGCCATCACAATAGTGAATGTGGAGAAACATAATGAAGTCATACAAGGTACACTTCCTATTTAATCACAAATGGAAAATTCTTATTTTGTTATGGTTCGACACATTCCTTTATATCTTGAATGTTTTCTAGAACTATTGAATTGAATCCATAAAACCATGAAGTAAAGATATCAATAAAAACACCAAGTGGTGCAATCATTACAACCCAGGTGTTTGAATCTTCTTCTGTAGGAATATGTGGGATGATTCTTCCAACGAACCTCATAAATATCCCCTTGGTGGAATTATACAATATAGTGCGAATATATTAGATCTCATTATATGGAGCACATATCAACTGTCAGTAAAAGAAAATATATTTTCATATTATGAACCATCCCATTCTCCTCTAAAAATGCAAGGAAGAACATGAATCTCCTTTGAAAAATACATCAACTGTGGGGGTGATGATTCCCTGTATTGGAGCATACCTCACCCAAATGGTTGAGATAATGGAAAGTGCCAAAATTGTAGAAATTATCATTATGATGGAATATGGTGATGCATTTCTCGAAGAGTTACCTAGACATCCCCAATATTGTGAGGTAGTTTTTTAAAAATAACTGATACCTAGAGCTACTCTTATCTCAATGTGTCCCTAGAGTATGGATCATATCAAACTAGAGGAGTTAAAGAAGCAGCTACAAGAGCATCTAGACAAATGGTCCATACACCGTAGTGCATCACCTTGGGGTGCACCATTGCTTTTAGAAATGAAGAAGGATGAAAAAATTAGGATGTTTATCTAATATCGGGAACTACACAAGATTACCATAAAGAACAAGTATCATTTTCCAAGGATTGATGACTTTTTCGAACAGTTAAGAGGAGCTCAATACTTATCAAAGAATTATCTTTTTTCTAAGTATCATAAACTTAAGGTGAAGAGGGAAGATATTCATAAGTATTTCTTCTATACAAGGTATGGGCACTATGAGTTTCTTGTGATTCCATTCAAAATTACGAATGCCACTGCAATATTCATGGATTTGAGGTATATAGTCTTTAGTCATTACCTTGAAAATTGGTGGTAGTGTTTATCTATGATATTCGCATCTACTCCAAGATAAAGGTGGGATGTGAAGAACATCTAAGACTTGTGTTGGAAATATTGAGGAAGGATAAGTTGTAAGCCATGGTCAACATGTGTGACTTTGGGAACCATCAAGTCACATTCTTAGGACATGTGATAATATGTGTGGTAAAACCTGTGGACCCTTCAATAACAAATCTTATTGAAGAATGGACCTAGCCCACTAGTTTCACTAAAATCCGTAGTTTCCTTGTATTAGTTGGGTACTACTGAAATTTTGTGAGAAATTTCCCATGATTTCAAAGACCACTGAGTAAGATAACAATGAAATTGGTAAATTATGTCTGGAAAGAGGAATATGAGGGAAGTTTCAAGGAGCTAAAGAGAAGGCTGATCACCGCACCTATCCTCACATTACTGAAAAGTGGAGAATGTTTTGTGACATCCAAAGATGCTTCAATGAATGTCTTGGGTTGAGTAATAATGAAAAATTATAATTCCTCACAGCAATTACGGATCAATGAGAATAATTACCCAACGCATGATTTAGAACTTCCACCCATGATTTTTTCCTAGAAAATTTGGCAGCACAACCTTTATTGTGAGAAGTATGGCATATACACTAACCACAAGAGTTTAATGTATATATTCAAACAAAATGATATCAAAATGCATCAAAGGAAACATTTTTAGCTAATCATGAACTATGATTGATCTATTCGGTATCATCATAGAAAGGTGAAAAAGGTAGCTGATTTTCTAAGAATAAATGAACCTACTACTCTATTCATGTTATAGATTGAGAAAGACCCTATTCTCTTGGATGTGAAAAGGTTGGATTTGGAAATCATAAGGATGGGGATACATTCTAACATTTCTAAATGATTATGTAACCCTCTATACAAGAGATAATTATGGAGGCACCAAGGGACGATGAATCTCTTACTTATACCCATGTGGAAATAGAAAAATGTTACTATGGACTTTTTCGTGGGTCTCCGGATGATGTCGAAGATAAATTATGTGATATGGGTTATGGTTGAAAAAATCACCAAGACTTCCAATTTAATCACTATTCGGGAAGACCTATAACTTAATCAACATGTAATGATATACATGAAGGATTTGGTGAGACTTTATGGTGTTCCACTCTAATTTCTCTCTGATAGTGATCCATGGTTCCCATCTAAATTCTGGAGGAGTCTTCAACATGCTTTGAGTAATGAATTAAATTGCATCACGACCAATCACCCCCAAACAGAAGGAAAATATGAGAGGACTAATCAAATACTTATTGACATGATACAATCCGTCCCTCTAGAATACAAAGATGGATGATATCATCATCTCATATTCATTGTGTTCCCATACAACAATAGCTTCCTCTAGAGTATTCATATGGCTCTATATGAATCTTTTTATGGAAATTGATGTATAACCCCAAACTGGTGGGATAATGATGGAGAAAGAAAAGTACTTTGACATTATCTTGTTCAAGAGATGATAGAGACGGTTCAAGTCATCAAAAAACGCATCAAAGATCTCATAGTTGATAAAAGAGCTATGATGACAAATTTCTAAGGGACTTGGAGTGCGATTTTGGAGATAAATTCTTCCTTCAAATATCACCATGGAAGAGAGTCGTGTGGTTTGGAAAGAAAGGGAAGCTAAGCCCGAGGTACATTAGCCTCATTGAGATCCCTGGATGAATAGGAGTTGTGGCCTATAGGTTTGAAGTTCCATTGAATATTTCTCAATTTCATGATGTGTTTCATGTATCACTCTCATGTAATTACATAACAGATCCCTCACATGTACTGGTCTAAGAGGTGGTATAGCTAGAAGATGATCTCTCTTAATAGGAGTAGCTAGTAAGGATTCTGAGCTAGAGGGATAAGGATCTATGCAACCAGACAACCGAACTTGTAAATGTATTATAGAGGAACCATATGTTTGAAAAAGATACTTGGGAATCAGAAGAGGTGGTGAAGCAAAACTACCCTCTTCTGTTTATGTGAAATGAAATTTCGAGGGAGAAATTTCATAAGGGGGGAAGAATGTAACGACCTAATGTTTTATCAATTAAATTACCTTATTATAATTATGTCTTATAGCATAATAATATTGGAAATCACAATTACATATATTGATACTAAATACTCTATTACCATAAGACATAATTATTTGAACTTCTATGTTTTGAATTTCAAAAATCTGTCATAAACAGTTGTGTTCCGGGTGATTTTTGGTTTCTAATTGAACAAACATATTTTTTGGTGAATAGTAACATACCCTTATGAATATTACTTTTACCCTTATGAATAGTGAAATATCCTAATTAATGGTAACCTTATCTATGATAGTGAATATATAGATTTTTTAATGTATGATGTACCTATATCATGGAATAAGAAAATAAATGTTTTAAAATTATTATTTTATGAATAAAATATTATTTAATTTACGAATTAAATTCATCATATATAGAAAAATATTTTGGAAAAATAGACATCATTTTTTGATTTTACATGTCAAAAATTGGTTGGTGGAATTTTTGTGATTTTTCAAAAATACATGGATTTTTAGTGATATTGAAATATGATAAATTACAAAATATGTTAAATATATCAATTACAGAGTCATAGGTGATGTTTTGATGTTGTAAGAACATATGGGTTGGATTCACATGATTAAATTACTGTATTTAGTCATGGAACAATCCCTATTCCTTTTCTTGTGGAGAAATAATAAATTAATGATTATAATATTTGGAAATCACATATCCCCTGCACTATAAATACAACCCTTCACACCCTCGTTTCCTCACACCTATCAAGGATCAAGACATTTCTAAAATCATCCAAAACATATTCCCTCGACCATAACCCATGTCAAATATCTCATGGTCACATCAAAAGATTAATCCAAGGTTCCATGAGGAGGATCTCAATAGGATAACTCAAGAGGCAATTCCCCACTCTATTTTTCTTTAATTTCCTTTGAATATCATGTTATTTTATTAATAACTCCCCACGTATCTACATCAAAAAGGTATGGTAACTCTAGAATCACACATATACAAGTGTTTTATGATATTAATTGTATATTATATCATCCAAAGCCCTTCTCCTCTTCTTTTTTTGGAAAAGAAAAATGTTGTTCCTAAGGCGTTAATTTATCACCTTCAAGAACAAAATGTTTTTAATTTCCATTACCATCTTGAAATCTGTTCATAAAAAAATTTTAATGATTGATCCATATTATTTTATTTGTATTATATTCTATTTTATGTTTTGGAACTAACTTATAAATATATTACAAAATGCTAAATCAAAACATGTCTGTTGTAATCCAAAAACTGCTCAAATTAACATAAAATTGTCATCATTAAATCTTATCTAATGATTCATCAACAAGGTATATAAAATAATTAATTATATGATAATTTAAGATCATTTAATAAAATTAATAACTGGTAATATCAGTTTTTGTTTTTTATTTATGTTCTACAAAAACATTCATTCAAAAATACAAGTGAACCGTTCAAGAAAACCATAAAAACAAACATTCTCAAACAATGAATTTAAACTATATAACTCATCCAAAATCCAATAAATGAACATGATAATACTTTTAGGAATCTTATTTATCTATAAAAGGTTTAATAAATATTAATTTATGTTTATAATGTGGTTATATAATACATTAAAGTGAAGAAATCATTCAGACACATGGTAAGGGTAAATTCTCAAAATAAACATTATTTTTTCATGTTCTACCTATATAACTCAATTTTTGGTATGGTTACTCCTAAAAAATCATTTTAAAATTATTATAATACCTTTTCAAGGATATAAATTTTCTACAATAGATTTTCTTTCAAAAACAATGATTTCCAAAAGAACTCTTCTTTTAAGAACACACCTTTTACTTCTCACTCAAAGTTGATGGTTCTTGTGTCAAGTATGTTATTTCTTATTTCATATGGGAACCCAATGTTTATGAATGTGTTAATATGAGTTTAAACCAATTCCATTCCATGGTTATTATTGGTATATGTTTTGTGTGGAAAGCATGATAATATAATGCTTACAATGTGACGTGTGTGCCCCGAATTAGAGAGCGCAATATGAATGTTTGAATATGATGTGTGCGCTCAAAATTATATAGCACTCCAATGCATTGGGTAAGGTGATGAACCAAAAGAGTTAATGTTAAATGATATGTGAACATGATTTTATTTTTGTTCCCAACTTTTTGGGTATAATGTAAATTCAACATGACAAATCCCCCTCTCTAGAGGTTTCAATTAAGAAGCATAAAGATAAAAGGATTACAAAATTTTGACAGTATACAAGGTTAACTATAGGGGTTTTTCTAAAATAAAAAATGATTGAAAATGAAACTATTTTTACATGTTATGATCATATTTTTTTATATTTTGAATATTATAAATTTCCACATTTCTACTTAGTTTGTAATGATTTAGGGAAACAAAATATCAAATATCATATTTTTGTTATTTACTTTTTTCACATTAAAAGGTCATGACATAAAGGTTCTCCAAAAGATGGAGAGTACAAAAAAGAAAATGGACAAGGAAACGCTCTTTATACATAATTATTAGACTGTATTGGTGAAGATAATGTTTATAAACATAGATTTAAGCATTGGAATTTGTTAATTTTGAGTAATTATAGTGAGGTTGAAAAATTTATAATAAGGAATATTCTTATAATTTGGTATATGTTATTATTGAAGGATTATATATAAAAAATTCATTAGGTTGATAATTTTACATTTTCCTATAAAGGATAATGATTTCACTCTATAATACAATAATTTTTAACATACTGATAATATTTATTTTTATATAAAGGAAACCAGTGATGATTAGAATATTAATGATATTTAGTTTGGTGATGTTTTTGATGACCAAAAAAGGGATTAGAGGATTATTGTACTGTGATAATACGAGTTTGATACAATATATGATATGTAAATTATTCATTCAAATGGTTTATTTTCCTAGTTTATTAAGTAATTCCACAAAAAGTTTTTACTCAGTTTGTTGATTATCTTTATAAACGTAAGAAATTTATTATTACTGATGTTTTATTTTCCATTATTCCTCATTGCAAATAAAAGTAAATAATTATTATTAGAAAATATAATGGGCTATGTCTAAAATAAATACTATATTTTTTATAGTACCCAATATTTTTGAACTCAGACATATGATGGAATATACTTGATCCATTTTGTTTACCTAATTTCAAATTGAAACAAATCAATGTTAATTGAATAGTTAACATGACAATTTTTTGATTAATTATACGTTTGAATAAATTTTATGTTTGAAATATGTGTATGATCATTGTTTTATTGGGTTCAAGTGATGTCTAGTTATATTTTTATTTATATTTATTAATCATTAAGATTAAAATAAACTGTTAAAGGGAATTTTCTAGGATCTATGATGACTTTTCAATTGATGAATTTGGTGCTCTTTTATGTTAATTACTTGAATAATTTTCGTAATGTTGTATATTTTATTTCTATAGTTTAGTTATTGATAAAAAATGTTTGAAGAATGGTTATTTTCCTAGATTAATTTTTATAGGTATACCAGTGTGTATAGAATATATCATTGAGGCTATGATAGCTTTTTTGTTGTTAATTATTTAGGATGGTATGTGTATCTAGTGTAAATGTTGAGTAGATAAAGATAAAAGTGTCAATAAATTTTATTTTTCATAATCAAGTTTGATTTTTAGACTGCACTATCTACATAATGATTTAGTGTAGGATGCAATGCAAGATGGTGGGTAATGGTGTTGGATAGCTAGATGTTATGCTCGCTGGTTCTTCAGTAGTGTAGGGTATTTGATCATGATGATGAGTATATTAGTTTGTAAAATAATTGTGGAGGCTAGACAAAATAAGGAGAGAAATTTCTCATCGAAATCAACACTATATTAGAAACTGAAAAGATGTTAATCTTCTATACATGATGGTAGTGTTTCTGTCCTAGTTATCAATTTTTTTATATAATATTTCAATTATTTGGTTATTGATATTAAAATTCTATTTCATTATGTATTTTCTATATTTTTTATCACATCCATTTTTATATTTTGGTTAATTTTAGTAAATTTTTTATTAGATTAATTTATAAATTACATGCACATTACAAAAATTAATTAGAAGTTTTATTTTTTCATTATTGTTGTCATTTTTGTTAATTTTTTTATTATAATTTTATTTTTCTATACATATTATTATTATTATTATTATTATTGATAGTGATATGAATGATGAGAAACATATTAAACATAATTTCAATCATATATTGGAAGAAAATTAGCATGTTTTTGGAAAAATGAAACTATTTCATTATAAAATCATTCAATCGTCACAAAGAATGAGTTTAAATTAATTGATACAAATTATCGAGTAAGTATAATAATGGATGTGGGTTGATCAATTGAATCGATCACTGATAAATCTATACATTTAATATTCATGAATGGTGAAATTATAAATATTTCATCTAGCATTGATATGTTTACTAAAAGGTTAGAGATGTGTATATTTTATTATATTTACTATCATTAATTGAACATGTAATGAGAATTGGAAAATAGTAGATGTTTCCAAAATGATGTCACATGTTTGGGGATTACCCAAATAATTGATGATATCTACTAGATAAGGGTTTCTCCACATCATAATCTTATTAATAAATTAAATATGCATGTCTAGGGTTTTAGTTATGTTTCCCTCAAGCATTTCCTCTACTAAAAAATTAATTGGACCCTATATTTAATCTATTTTATTATAAGAATTATTATATTTAAGTATGAATGAGAATATTCTTTCATTCATAGAAATATATTCATCCTAGATTCTTAAAGGATAGTTAATCATTAACTAGAAAAAAAATTGATCAATAAAATATGATAGATATGACCTATCAATATTATATAATCGTTGTTGAATTGGATAGGTTAAATCCATTTATAAATAGGATATTCTTGGAAATAAGTAATTATGAAATTAATATCAATGTGGAATATGAATGGTTTCTCATTTATTATTGTGATCCCAAAATTTTTTACCTTGTATGAAAAAAAATTATCATTAAGGATCACTTATTTATTTACAAATATTTATATTAATTAGTTTTTAAAATATAACAATAGATAAGTAAATTTATTATAAAATAGTATATAATTTTTTTTATGAATGTAATCCTGGTCAATAATTATATATAATAGAAAATATTAGGGATGAGAAATCTAAGAGTTTAGAAATAATTCACTTTGATATGAATGAATTAATTATTACTAATTATGTAGTGGATATTTTTGTAATGTAAAAATATGTAGTAGATACGAAGATAATATCCTACTTGGTTGGATAATCCTTAATTTTTTCTAGGGTTTCTAACATCCTTGAAAATAAATACTACAATTATTCATCTCATTCTTTATATTATAATCTGAATTAATAGCCACATGAAATAATTTTCTCCAATAACCATGAGAATAATCAAAATATTTTTAATGGAGAATGAATTTTACTAGAAACGAATTTAATACACTTAGGGATGTTGAGATCATTGGTAGGTGGGTATATGAATCCTCTTATCAAGATAAATATGATTATATAAAATATAGGGAAATAAATCCTTAAATATATAGTCATATATTTATGGATATATCATAACCCAAATGAAGATTCTATTTTATGAAATATCCTATGGATCAATGATGAGAAAACACTTTCAGCACTAACTATGTCGATTAAAGAACTAAACATCTATTGTAAATAATTGATGAACATATGTCTAAAATTAAATAATTTAAATATATTAATTATAAATACTTTTTATTTTCATTTATAGATCAACACATATGTGATGGTATATAAGACATGTATTACGGTTTAAACCATACTGGATTATAGGAAAATACATTTGTTATCAGATATTATAAAATAAATAATGTTGATTTTTTAGTCTCCTTCATCAATGAAAATAATTATTATAATAAAAGAGAGATCAATGTATTGAGATTACAATAATAAATAATCATCTAATAATGAATTAGATTATCCTTGTTGACAGCTACACTATTTTAAGTCAATAAGAATTTATTTTTACCAATGTAATTAAAAATTAATAAAATGAATTCATATCCTATTTGGAAATATTTAATTTCATCAAAACTTATATTTTATTGGATAAATTTTACTTGTTAAAACATATGTCAAATGGAAGAAAATTAAGTCATTATAGATTCTTCTACAAAATGAATGAAACTAGTATTCCCATTGAGCTATCTAGAATAAAAATCACTAGAAATTAATTTCATAATATGTTATTCCTTATTTTTGTGGAAAAAAAATTCTTGATATTTTCCCAACTACCATTTAAATTCATTAATGCATTGAATATTGTTTCTAGATGTGATTAAATTATGATATGGGAGTGGATATGTGAACTTTGTTTGATCAATAAATATAATAACTTATAAATTAAATAATTTGATGAATGTATTAAGAATATGGATAAAGAAATTTTTTTCCGAACATGTCATTGACATTTGGAAACTAAAAGTTGACCTGAAGTGTATTAAAATTTCTAACCAATATTCTCAAGATATCTCATATAAAGGTCTTTATTTACACTCAGTGCATAATATTTTAATGGCACTAAAGTGGAAAATTATTTAATGTCAAATTAAACTCAAATATATGAAATCAAGTGATATAAATTCTAAACACATTCATTTTATGCACTATGAGAAGAAATATAGATTAGAGATAAAATTAGTTAAGGTGAAATATAGATTATAATATTTAAAAAGAAAAACTATTGAAGTAACCATTAGATAAATTGATAACATGTTTAATGATACTAGAAGTGTAATAGTATCTAACATCGGTAATTTAATTCCTTATTGTATTAGGGAGTAATAAAAAATGATTGATTCAATCCCCCATGGAATTATAGATAAGATAATGTTCTCCTTCATTCATTGTGGATAACTGTAACAAATTATTGATTGATGTTCGATTATATGTAGAGTATAAGTGTTATGTTTTCCAAAAAATACGGAAACATCTACTTTTATAGATTATATAAGAAAAAAAATTACACTCTATCGACACTTCCAAAATGTTTACATTGTTAATGTTATGATAAATATATTTTCATATATGCTACATGAAAAATTTTGTTAACTCTAAATACATTTCATTCCACATAAAAAATAAATTTCACAAAATATTAATGATTTATATCATGTTTCAATTTTGAAAAAAATTCATAATATAATTAATAAAATTCTAGAAGCAAGGATTAATATGTAGATCTCAAAATTTATAACTCTTAACTATTTTTATTTTAGACCAATAAGAAATATTTATTCATATTATCATACTACATCTAACATAATCACTTATTTAAAAAAAAGTTGAAGGGTGTGAACATTATACAAATGCATTATAGATTGAGATATTATGAAACAATAATATGGTACATTATCTATTCTATCCATAAGAGATATATATTTTCATATATCCCATTTAATTTGATATTTTTCATTTTGAAATGTCCAAGGAGGTCAACTCTAATGAAATGATATCTAAATGGATTTATTGTTTACAATAAATTGTTGGGGTATGAAGATTATAATCAACGATTTAAAAAATGTGGACTACTTGAGTTAAGGAATTTCTGATCTTTTTTATGTTTATTGGAATAAAAAGTTCATGAAGGGTCGACATTGGGTTTTCTCCCGCATGATTTTATAAGGAATTTGACATTCTATTATATGGATACGGAAAAGTAAGGACACAAAAGGTTATTAATTGTATTTTAAAAAAATATGATGATAACATGTGAAAATTCATAAGCTATAACAAGTATCACATTGCATTTGTATCTAGATTTTGACATTCTAATAAAACAAAATATATAGTATTTTTTAATACCAAGGGTGTGCTAGAAATGTTCCAATTTTGTTTTCCAAAAATCAAATCATGTATTTTTAGTGTGTTTTAATCAACATGATGATGTTTTTATAATAATGGATTATATAAAGGTTTCATGAGTGAAAATATTTTTATTTTAGAGTAATATGGATTTTACGCACGTTTTGTTCAATTTAAAAAATATAAATTAATTCTAGAGATATATGAGGTCTTTGAAAGATTAAATAGATTTTTTAAAGGCTACATATCATTAAAATGATAATTAATTAATATACATATGATTAATTCATAATTATTGGATTTGGTTCAAATTAAACTGGATCAAAAGGGACTATATAAGATTAAGAACAATGCATTAGATTCCACATAGGGATTGAATTTAATTTATAAAAAGTCATGTGAGACTAAAACTTTAGGGTTCATGGTTTTGTAAGAATAAAATTAGGCATAAGGTGTAATTTAAATAGAATACTATTGATTTAAAAGGAAATATTGAAAAAATTAATCTCATAAAATAATTAAATGGTGTTACATCAAAATAATTTGACAATCATCTGTGATTGACATTGCATTGATGTGATACATGTGGTGAGATTCTCATCACATGTGTTTAGATGGGGGATCATTAGAATCATGTTGAAATAAATTTTAGGTCATTCTATATGTTTATGATTAATTTTAAAAATTATTTTGGATGTGTTTGATTTATTATATATTTATTTAAGAATGAGACAAATTTTCTAGAACTGATGTTAGAGTAAAATTATGATTTTAATGGGTCTGATTAAATCTAATGGTGAATTAATGTTATTTTATGTGAATAATTAAATAAAAAACATTGTGAAGATTTATGAGGGTTTTTAGAATATATTTTATCATATATTATTATGTAAAAATAATTGAAATATTAACTATATAATTTGACAGAATCATTAAACCTCAATTTAAATGGATAAATATACAATGTTTTAAAAAGAGATTTAAATTCATATTTTAATGGAAAACTATAATAAAATTATAGATTTATGGTATTCCAATATTTTTTATATTAAATTCTAATAATTTATGTTATTTTAAATGTATAATTAAATAGATATTTTTATAGTGGAAATAATTGAAGAAATAAAAAATGATTATAATGTAGACATACATTTCAATTTTTTTAGAGAAGTAACTGGAATTATTTGTTTCCAATTATTGTATATTAATATTGAATTTATTATGTAAATCTAACTGGGAATATATTTTTTATTTTTACTAAGATATTTTTTTTAAAATAAAAAAAATTCCGAACAAATACGAATTAGTCGTAAAAAAATTGAGATATTCGAATATCATTTTCATATTTTCTAAAATGAAAATTTATTTAATGTATTTTTCCTAGAGAATATTGTTGTTATATTTAATAGAAGATTAAATATTTAAGGATAACATTTCTTTATGTGTCAACATATTTTCCTATTGAAAAATAGCTAGAGATTTGTTGGAAAATATTCGGTGAAATTATATTTTGAATAACGAGGACAACCCTGATAGATATGGACTAATTTATGGAGCTATATGTTAGAAAACAAAATTGAATATCTCTTTCACTTAAAGCATTCAAGGGAGTAGTTAAAAATATCTCACTGATTTGGTTTTTATTACTTATGAGTACTTCATGTGATCATCCATTGAGTAGCATAATCTTTTTTATCTCCCACTTAGAATAGTGATTATATTGGTTGAATAATGGATTCAACTATGGACTAATATTTTATTATTCTAAAATCTTTTAATCACCAATAGTGAGTATATAAATCCTCTAATAGATTAACACTAAATCAGTATACTCTCTTATGATTATCCATACTAGGTAATGGTATGACACAACCATGACACACATGGACATTGAATCAGTTTAGATGAATATTACTTACATACCACCAAAAATCACCACCCCAATCCTATAAGTTTAGTGTCATTGAATATTGCCTAAATTAAAGAAATATTTTACAAAAAATTTAAATTTCCTATATATATTCTTCAAACATGGATCCCTTATAATAATATCTTATATAATACACATCTTCATAACCTGGGTTATTGAAACATAATATCAAGGGTGAGCTTAAATACTCAATATGGGTAAATATTGGACATATCAATCAATGACTATAGGAGAACATAATATCATAATATGGGTCTGACATCATAATCAATGATATTAGAAAAAATATATGAGAATCATTCCAGTTCAAACATATATCATAGGTAATGATTCATGGAATGAGGCATTGCCAAATCATAAAACATGTGTAATTCTGGTGCGGAGACATACGTCAATGATCATGATCCATGTAAACATCATACAATAATAATAATGAGTAATATAGTGGCATAAATATAATCATATAATGTAATTTATTTTTTCATAGAACCCCAAAAATACCATCAACACCTTATTTACAAAATCTATTAGTAGATTTGGTACACACCATATTTCCTATACTTAGTAATAGACAGACCCCCAGAGTGGATTGGCTTCAGTCCAGTATCCCATACATGACATATCATTAGATATAATTCATTACCCAATTCAATATAGTTATATAAAGGACCCACCAATTTATAGTAATAAATAATATATATTTGTTCCATATAAATTATAAAACATATAATAACTCATCTTAACTTATTTTACCATTTTGAAAAAAAAAATTGTTTCCTGAAAAATCCCAAATCACATGATCATAATCCATCCAAAGAGGGAAGGTGGATTGTGTCATTAGAGAATATCTATAGTGAAGTATATGAAAAATTAAATGATTTTAACATATAAGAAAAAATATTATCAAAAAATTAGAGAATTATATTGAAAAACTATATAAATTATCCATTCATTTTGATAAAAATTAAATTAAAAAATAAAAAACATAATAGAAATTAATTTTTAAAACCAAGAAAACATGAATTGGAATATACAATATTTTTTATAAATATAGGAAATGTAATTCATGTACAAAACATAAAAAATTCTATTATTTTCAATCTATTTTAAGGAATTCTAAAAATTTCCTGTATAGAAAACATTAAGACGATTCCTTTTAAACTTTTTCAAAAGATTTAATAATCAACAGAAAATAACCGTAAAAAAATTTTATGTTTAGAGGAGAACATTTTTAAAATAATTTAACTTATGTGGAAATGGAAGGGAATGATACTTGATCATCAATAATATAAAAGGTGACTTCTTCTTAGAGCCGACCTTTCAGGAGAATTATGAATGAAAGGTAAGTGAGATAACAATAATAAATGTAAAACTAATAGAAACCAAATTATAAGTAAATAGATTTTGTTTTATATAGATATAATATAACATTTCCCTCAAGTGAAATTGATCATATATAATCTTAACTTCATTGAGAGAATATAAAATAATACCATTTTATATACTTCTTCTTAGTTGAATATGCTCCAACATCATGGAAGACTTGAATATCCTCTTTGAGTTCCTCATGAGTATGAGGGGTTCAAGAAATTATTATGGGACCAAATTTTACATAACATGAGAGAGGATTGTGTGGGATATAATTTGAGAAGGGCCCATGAGTAATTCAAAGGAAATATGTGTGTTGTGGTCAATTAAGGTGAGGTCCTTTTATATATGATAAGGGGTGGAATTTTTTAAATTATCATTTAATAAGGTAAAATTAATGAAATTATCAATTAATGTTGATCCAATATTGGTAATTTTATTTGTTAAAATAAGTCTATTTCAATCATTCCCTCATCCATCCATTGATAGATAATGCTTCTGACATTGTTTATAGATTATACCATAATTTATCTTATTCAATTCTTGTTTTCCTTACCTTGGAAAATAAAGTTATCATTGAAATATAATTTCAATTCTATAAATGGAATCAATAATCCAATATATTTTAAAATAGTAATTCCAAATAATAAAATAATTTTACTGTATTTAATATCTAATATGGATGAAAAAATTTATTAAACGTATGCATAATGAAAATAAATCAATTTATAGAAAAATAAATTTAATTAAAAAAAATCAATTTAATAAAAGTAAAAACCATATATTAATCATTAAATAATTTTCAATTGATTAAATAAAAACATAAAAAAATTATTTCCCTAAATTACAAACATAAAATATGTTGAATATGATATAGATGGTAAAAATAATGTTTTTAAACAAATTATTTTTTTAACAATGATTTGTTAATGTAGAGCTCCAAAATTATTTCTTGAATATTACTTGTTTATTTTTAATTATTTTCCTAAACATGCACAAATACCTCGGTACCCTGATACCCAATCTAGTGCTGAATGGCCTGATGGGAATTTCTAGTCCCCACAAGTTGGTGACTAGAACCTAAAATCATAAAAAAAAGGTGTGAATGGTTTTTCCTCATTAATAGTGGATGAAAAAGTTATAAGTCAATATACTCAAAATAATACTCCATATGGAGAACTATACAATAAGATAATTGGGTATAAACAACCCAATGAACATCATCAAAGTATAATAAAATAGGATAAAAACTAGTGTCTTAATGGAAAAATCACTTCAGGTACCATGGATCAAAAACAAGATCTACCTGTAACTAGGGCCTTACCATTGCTCATTCTTATAAGAAGATAATCTACAAACACCCGAAGTAACGGGTCATGTGTGAGCTCAAATCCCAGTAGGGTGTCACCAAGGATTCTATAATAAGATGACACATTAATAAACAAAACATAATTTTAGTTTTAAATAAAACATGAATAGAAATTCAAGTGTATATTAAAAAGTGCTTCTTTTCATTTAAATTTATGGAATATATGAATTAATCGATTAATAAACATTTGGTATATACCAGTGTATATAAATTTTCAAGTCATGTGTAAAATAGTTTATTAAATATTTCATATATATAAAAATGAACACTATGGAGAAGCATAGTTATCTTTAAATAGGTATGATAATTCCAGGTTATGGGATCCTCACACACTCTAATAGGTGATCATGGAAATATATATACACACATACCATAGGCACTGCTCAAAGAGGATAAACCACCGTCCCATCAGCGATGTGACTTGTTTCTCAATGTTTTGTTATAGGTGTAAGAATTCAATAGAGTTTTATCCCAAACAACTCACTAACTACCTAGGCTTACATTTTCTAAAACAATAGTCAATAATGGGTAATTTATCTCATAACTATTCAAAATAAAATTAACATATTTTCCACTTATGTATGAATATTTCAATTTAAACCCCCAAAATGTTTTTTAAGCAATGTATTCATTTTTGAGAATAAAACCAATAGAGGATCTTAAAAATAAATATTAAAAAAAATTAAATCTCAAATATGAATTTTAAATAATTTTTAAAATTTAATTACACAATTTATATCAAATTCTACAACCAATCAACCATTCAATATAATAGGTATTTTCCCCAATTTTTCTAGCCTAACCAATTCCAAATCCCATTCCTCACTGACTAGGGGATTAATAATAAATATTTAATAAAATAAAATTTAAATCGATTAACTAATGCTCAAATAAATTTGAAAATATTAAACAACACCAACTACCATAGATATCAAGATCAAGAAACAATATTTTAAAATAAACAATACTACCAACTGGTAGATTCATAATTTTAAAATGAATTTTGGGAATAAAATATTCTTATACACATGGTTAGAAGGGTAGGGATACAAGTTCTGAGAAACCATGAACCAACTGTGAATGGCCCAAAACCCATCCAAAATATTCAAAATTTCCCCTGAAGTACACCTAAACCACACCGAAACATAGAATAATTATAATGATTTCATCGATTTCTTAAAAAATTAACAACATATAAAAACCTACCCACCATAGATTTTTTATGTCCCTAGAAATCCTTTTAATAAGATACCATGTAAAAAATATGATGCGACTACTCTCTAATCAGTGCCTCTCTCTCTCCCCACTCTCATGAGTATTAGAACCATGCTTTCACAACACGTGAACCAATGGTATCATCCTCCCATGGTGTACCGTGATTTCAAAAATAAAACAAAACTATGAATGTGAGATATATCAATAAAATACCTTTTTGATGAGATATATTGAATGTGATATAAATTGATGCCGTATGAGTTAGATTTTATAATTGATAATCAATATTCCCACATTCTCAAAATCCTCAAAAGGTCAAACAAAACTATGTGAAAGTTTCCCTTGTCTCCCAAGATGTCGATGACCCAAATGAATTTATGCTTTCAAGTACACTACATCACCAACTGATAGTTTCAAAAGTCTATGATGATTATTTTCATAAGAATTACACCAGCTCTTTGTCATCATCAATATCTAACCAAAATACTGAATTTATTTTGTCCTCTCTTGAACCATGATTAGTCCAATTAGTGAACATTCACTAGTCTTTCACCAATAAAATGGAGATCTACATGAATGACCATACATGGAATCAAAAGTATCCATTATAAGCATGGGCTGGTAACTACTGTTATATGAAAACTAATCCTTCCCCAAATGGGCATCCAAATTGTAATGACCCGAATCCGAATCCACTCAACTGGTGCCCCGTACCCAGTTCGCCACATGCCCTAAAATGTGTTTCCCCAAATGCCAGAGGCTTCCGACTAGTAGCGAGGCCCTTGGTGAGTCAGTGGGGAAACTATTCCTTCATTTGGTTAAGTATGAATTGGAAGGAAAATAATAAATAACAACGGAAGAATTTAACAACATACAACAACTGAAACTGAAATTCAAAGAAATGTGTAATATATAAATGATGCAGCATGGTACAAGTTTCAGTGGAAAGAAGTAAACAAAGAAACATTCTGAAATAAAACTGAAATCCATGTACTAAATGTAAACAATAAACTTCAGCAGCATTGCAATCCTAAGCTCCGTCCCATGCTATCCAACTCTAATCATAAATCAAGCACCTGATATAGAAGGTCTACAATCCCTATCCACGCCTGCAACAATATAACCAGTTTGGGCCGAAAATAAGGAGCCAAACAGGGTGTGATACTAATCCCAGTAGGAAACCACCACATGATCTATTCCCTACTGATAGAGAGCGATATTGAAAAAGTGATGGAAAATAAATGCAGCAGTGAACTAGGAGTACACTAATGTAAATTATCCTACGAACCTCCATTGACATTTATTTATTAATTTAATTCAATAATTTAATCATCAAACAAAGACTTTAGGAAACAGATATATAATCCAAAGGCATACCAGGTAACACAACAGGTATCTCAACAGACTACCTAACAACACTCCATACAAATCCGAAGCTTGTTCTTTGGCTTGGTGGACTCATCGCAACTACCCAACATTAATTTATCACACTTACCCCCTGGGTGGCTCACGTGGGAATACCCCTATAGTCACGTATTCATCAAAGGAAAGGACACTATGGGGAAGCACTAATCATAAATTCCCCCTATGGTCTTGCTGTGATACTATAGACTCTATGAGGAGGCACTTATGTCTAATTACCCCTTTAGTCTCGATTTGATAATTATCAGACCCTCTGAGAAAGCACAAAGTAAATCCCCCTTATTGTCTCGTACAGGTAATAATTAAATAGGCCCTCTTAGGAAGAACTCAACATCAATTCCCCTTATGGTATTGCTACACCAGGTTCCCTCAACCCAGAGTAAAAGCAATGGTATGTAACCGATTCGAAGCAATGCTATGTATGTTTGACAAACTACATGGATAATAGCTTCAATGCATCAAAAACATTTAAAATCAACGAAACACATGAAATTATTCATATCAAGATATGAAATCAGTGTAACACAGTTTACCTCATGGGAAAATAAAGCCAAACGATGATAAACATCCAAAACAAGGAAAACACTCAGGGGGTGATCCTTAGACATGCTTACAAGCAATCACTATTCATCTAACAGCCTCAAGCACACAAGCAATCTAAGGCAGATAATATTACAGGATCAAACCCTAACCCAAGATACCCAATACATGGTTATCTGGTACTTTTGAACAAAAACTCAATGACATTTAACGTAAGGAATCAAACCACCCACCTCGAAGGTTTTGACAAAACCCCCACAACGAAGAACGCACAAGAAAGCCGGGTTGATTCCAACAAAACCCACCTTAGACCTCTCCTCCTTGAAACATCAAGACAAAATATCAATATATTTTACATCCACACACTTAGATCTACCCATAATAGGTTTAGATTTATGAAACCGATAGAAGAGGATAAGTATATCAAAGTATATCTAAGAAACCATACCAAAAGGATCACATACCTCAAAAAACCGGCATTGATTCGCCAAGAGAAGCCTTCATATCGCCTCCAAAACTCTTGGGAGAGGTTCTCCTACCTTCAATGAAGGGTAATCCGGAGTTATGGCTGCATAGGAGCTGAAATGAAAAATTTAGAGGAAAATGAGTTAGATCCACAATTTTGGGATCTAAGATTAAGTGCTCGCATAGTTTGTCATCACAGTTTAACAAACCGTGCACTAACCGTGCATTAGATTTTGTATCGTGAAACACTCCTCACACGTTTAGGCCACACGGTTAGACAAACTGTGTGCTAACCATGTGTTATCCACTGCCTCCAAGACCAGCCTTTCATGGTTTGGCCGCACGGTTAGACAAACCGTGCTCTACCTGTGCAACTCCTTGTTTTGTCTCAAAACATCATTTCAAGTTTCCCTGACTCTCCCAAGAATCAACCTTAAATTTATAACCAATAAAAACATCAACCAAGGGGTCACATACCTGAAAAGAAGTTCAAGGTTCTTATAAAATCCCCCTTTAAAGAAATTCATCCCAAAATTTCCTAACGTGGTGTAGAAGAAGAAACCTCGAAAAAATCTGGCCACTGCGATCGTACATCGGCCTCCCTCTCCCAAGTCTCGTCCTATACTCTCCTGTGGTTCCATAGCACCCTTAACAGAGGAACAGACCGGCCACAGAGAAATTTGTCACTGTGATCAACAATCCTGATAGGATGCACTTCAAAAGATGCATCCTGCTCCAACTCAACCTCCTCGGGTTGAAAAACATGAGACGGGTCTAAGAAATACCGTCGAAGATAAAGAACATGAAAGACATTGTGCATATCCTGGTACCTCTGAGGTGACTGCAACCTGTAAGCAACCAGCCTGACTCTCTCTAGAACCTCAAATGGCCTGACGTATCTCAGTGAAATCTTTTCCTGTCTCCTAATCCTCTTATGTCCCAACCTCGGGGTAACACACAAGAAAACCTAATCTCCAACAATGAACTCCAAAGGTCTTCTCCGCTGATAAGCATACGATTTCAGGTGAGGATGTGTGGTAACCATCCTCTTTCAAATCAACTCCACATGCTCTATGGTATCATGAACAAGATGAGGTCCCAACATAGCTGCCTCTCCTGCCTCCAGCCAACACAAGGGTGATCGACATTGAAACACCCCGAGATTTTTTGAAAAATATTCTTTTGATTTCATTAATGTCTTGTGTTGTATGCTACACCAAGATTACATTGTGTTATATGCAACACCATATTAGCTTGCAGTATACGCAACACTATTCTTGGATCGTGTTACACACAATTTTGATAATAGTTATTCTATGCAACATTGAGTAAATATATATATACATATTCAATGTATAAATGAAATATGTTTGGATTCTGTTATACGAAACAACGAAGGATTCTTTCACAACACACAACCCTGACTTGGCTTGCATTACACGTAATCACGACCTTCCTCGATAGCGTGTGTTGTACGCAATACCGGGTTTTACTAAACAACGATATATTATTATAATATTATTATGAACTAGCTATTATGAATGGTATTATCAAAATTTTTAATTTTATAACATTATTATTCATCTTAAAAATTTTCTAGAACATGGTATAAGAACAAAATAAATTTTTTCGGTAAAATAAGTATTTTTAAAAAAATGCAGTTTTGGCGCCTTTTGATGGCGCACCCACTTTAAATCTAGTCTTTGACATGTTTATAAGTTCAATTTTACAAAATAAAATTCTTATTTGGAATCAAGAAAGAAAAATTTACTTTCGATAAATTTTTCATATCATTCTGGTAACTTTCATATTTTGATGAATAGTAAATACACGCTATATTTTAATTAAAAACAACTTTTCTTATCGCAATAATTTATATGGTTAAATTATAATATTTAATGTTTTTCAAGTATAAATAGAATATATTTTTTCATTTAATATAATCTATGTCATTAGCATTGATTTTACATTAAATTCGTAGGTTAAATCAATTCAATCTTTTGGAAAGTTTTAAACAAAAACCCGTTTTCTTTCGACAATGGGATTAATTTTGATTTAATTTCTGAAACTTTTGTGTATTGAATTTGGAAAAATGGATTGCATATTTGGAATAAGTGGGTCCAAATTATGTTAATAAGCTACTTTTTATTTTTGGGAATTATGAATAGTAACTACGGTAAATTTTATTTACCATAGTTAAAGGTAAATCAGGTAATTAAGGGTAAATATAATATTATAAAATTACCCTAACAGAATCCAAAATTCAATTTGATGTCTAAAAGTAGACACATATAACCGAAGGGTCGGGTTAGATTCATTTTATGGACTTTTGACCATGAAAATAATTTAATTATTATTAAAACCAAAGAAAGTGTCAACTTGTCACTCTCTTAAATCTTATAAGCAAAATAATTTTAATTTAGTGATAAACATCATAAAACTTCAAAAATTAATAGTCTCAAGAATACTAATAAAATTATATACATCATGATAATTTATTTATAATTTTTAGGGATTAAATAATTGTCATTAATGGTGATACATTAATGATACAGAAATTATTTATTAAGTGGAAGATACGTAATATAGTTTTAATTGAAATAATAATACCCACTAAAGGCCCACAAACCTGACCAAAACTAATTTGTAGTGTCCATATACAACTTAATCATCTAATTACCAAATCTATAACCGTTTGGAGCCTTATAAAAGTGATTATGACACTTATATTATTTTATTTTAAATGATGCCAAAGTTGTCACCTTCAGAAGTTAATAAATATAACAATGTTAATATTGTGATTTTAAAATGATAAATTCGAGTAAAAGTATAGTTTTTAAAGGTAATAGATTTATCTTCATCATAGGATATTATTTTTAAATTTTATGCAACAAATCAGTATGTTGCATAATTATACAAAAATGTTCTAGTAATTATTTTATTAAGAGATAAACCAAATAAATGGTTTTAAAAATAATAAAATAATTATTATATGAACTATTTAATTTCATCAGATAATTTTATAGATACATATGATATTTTATGAATCAATTAATGATTTTAGTTTGAACATATTTTCTGTATATATTTTATTTAAATTCAAATAAATGAATAGTGTCAAAATTAACACTATTGTTATTTTATAAAAATAACATATTATAAAATTGTTTAAAAACCACAGAAATATTTAAAAATTATAAATTTCAATTTATATGGTCTATAATGTTATAAAGTAACCAATTATGGAAAATTCACAACAAATAAGTAATTATTTGTTATAATTTAAAATTAAGAATTTTATTACCACAAATAAAATTAAATAGATTAAATAAGGATAAATCAAAATGATAAGGTTTAAAATAAGATCCAAACATGTCTAAATTTGATTGGATGATGATATTACAACCATATATCATCTAATATTCGAATATAAGTCAGTTTTGGAGGTTTTTAAGTGGAGTTAGATATATTATAAATTAATATTTTTAAGAATTCCAAAGGTGCCCCTCTCCTCCCTTATAAAAGGGCACCTCCTCCGTCTCTTCCACACACCACATTGAGCCTTCAAGCTCTGCCAAACCCTTCCCAATTCCCTTATCCACTTCCCTAGAAACATCATCGAGGTCCTGGGCTTCTTCAAAGTCCAATTTTAGTGCCCTAAGAGGAGGTCTCAAAGAGGCGCTTCAAAGAAGAGGTAATGTTCGTTACCGATTCTTTCAACTTTATTTCTTCTTCTACTTATTATTCTTTAGTTTTTTCATTATGAAGTAATAAAATCAGTATCAATAATATACGGATATATTATTATAAGTATGAAACAACCCTATTTCACCATCTATCCATCCTACGGAAAACGAAATCACCACACGTCCGTACGTACGGAATATCGTCTCCACACCGTGGTGTAATCTATTTTCCACCATCACCTCACTTGGATGGGTATAATGGTGTAAATAATGAATATATATTATTATTGTAAATTAATATTGATTATGAAATAGTATACATACACTCCAATACAATTCCACGATCACGGGAATGATATCACCGCTCGTGTGTACGTACTAACTACCATCTCCACGAATGCGATGAGATTAATTTTCCATGATTAACCATTAAAGAATGATTATAAATAATATATAATGAATAATAATGAATTATATGGAATAATAATGCTACTGGATTTATGTGTATATATATGTATGTCATCTATTTAATTTCATTCAACTCAATAATGAAACGAAAACAGCGTTCATGCGTACGTACGGCCAACCGTCTCCATGAACGGTGTATTTCTTTCCATTTATCGATCTATTATATATATGTTTATTATGAATATATATTATATATAGATCATGTTTTATATTCTGAAATTAAGTAATCATATGAATAATTACAAGCCAAAACACGGACGACAAATGATACGATTTTAACCAAAACGCTATTTAACATGGAATTTACAGAAGAACGGGTAATATAAAGTCATAAGTGAACCATATATGATATCATAACAATGAATATGATTATGTAATAAGTCAATAACATTATTTAAATCATTATACAGGAGGTTCGGACACTTACGAAGCAAATCAGACCTAAGGCAAGGGACAATTTTACAAATCTCATTTTATCCGAGATTTCTTATTCATAAGTATTTACCGGGGTTATTTCTATCATCCATATCCATGTTTTATAAAAGTGTTTTCATGTATTTTTAAAGTCATTTTTACCCATTTTTTACTTTTACTACATGGTATGTAAGGAATATCTCTTTTGTTTACGTTGAGGTACTTTTTGACTTTTCCGGCAAAAGTACGAAAAGAATATTTTTTTAACTTATACGGCACGAACAGATTTTTACGGTTTTATGAAGCCATATTTTCATGAAGCTTCCTCCAAAAGATTTCATAAATATTTTCAACAATATATCTTTCTTTTAAAATTGCATGATGTTTTGTGAAAAGAAATTGATTTCGAAGAAGAAAGTATATTTTCCTCAAGAATTCATTTCAAGTGTTTTATCCAAACCATTTTCCATCTAAGGTGAAATTATTTCATATGTGTATGTTTCAAGTGTATTGTCTCTATGACTTACATGGTTTCACTTTTCTTATTATGAAATTATATCCATTTCTTTTATGTGAATTATGTGATGATGGGATGATTTTTATGAAACCCATTTTATTCGTTGGGTTATTATGAATGATGTATGTTTATTATGTGGCACAAGTAAGAATGATTTCATTATGAGATGGGTGGGAAGTATATCTACCTCCAATTCCTTGGGTAAAGATTTATATCTCATGATATAAAAATGGATGGAACGGCAAGTTAAACCGGATCAGTAATACAGGACTGGAATGAGGAGTGAACTCAATTAAGAAAGGGACTTTGTCCACTAAGATGGTCTTGGCAGCAATGCCTTGGCAACTATGGAAATCATATCATGTGATTAATGGTTTCCACAATTACATTTTATATTCCCATGCCATTTTATGATTCTTAATGTTTCTTTATGATCTATTCCTTACGTACTTCCATGTTTTATGTCATTTTTCAAGCTTTTGATGTTTAAACATTACGTTCATGTTTTTAAGTTCAAATGTATATGGTATGTTTTATTTTATCCATTCTTACCCTTACTGAGCATTTGAGCTCACACTTTTTTTGTTTTCTTTTTCCCAGGATATAAAGAAAGGTTTTAGGTAAGAAAAAAAGGGGATGATCTTTATTGGAGATGTTGAAGATATTTCACCAAGATTAGAAGATTATGTTCCAAGATTCCGAAGACACTAAACTATTACGGTCCTTGTGTGTCTATTTTTGTTATGTATTAAGTATTCCGCTAATGTAATGTAATGTCCATGTACGTTAAGCTTTGGGTCTCTACAAGAGGTATCAGAGGAAATGTTTAGTCAACCTTTGGAAACTAGGATGCGAAAACGTTAGTGAGATCCCTATAGATATTTCTAAGGTATGCCTAGGGATGGCCCTAAGGGTAAGTATACGTATAGGATATAGTCCTAGAACTACGGTAACGATCATATAATTTAACCTAAGATGTATGATATTGAGGATACTCCCCCTTTACTATGTTGTTTTCCCTAACATGATTTTTCCCTCTCACACTATTCTTTTTGGGTTTTAGAAAATGGCTGGAAACATGAAGATTCACAATAATGGAGGATATGATAGACAATGGAATGATTTTCTTCATGAGAAGCCAAATGAAATGGGATCTGGAAGTCCAAACATTGTTATTATGACTAATCAGCAATCTCATAATATGATCAAAAATCTCAACTTTGGTATGTTTCCCGACTCAGATAATAAGAGAAAGATGGAGTTTTATGACGATCATAGAGGAAAGAAAGGTCAATTTCCCTCATGTAAATCATGTGGGAAGAGGCATCAAGGAGATTGTTTCAAAGGAACTGGAAGATGCTTTGGGTGTGGAAAAGAAGGACACAAATCCAGTAAGTGCAAAGGAAAAGGTTAAGTTAAAACCATGGACAAGGATAATTGTATTGCTACGACATCAACAATGATTAGATGTTTTAAATTTGGAATGTACGTGCATTATGAAAACCAATGCCTTAATGGAAAATCTCATGAAGAGAATCAGCATGGTCTTATGGGTAGTATTTATGTGGATGATGATGAGGAGTCTACAAATGATATATTAGCTGAAAGAAGTGTTGAAGCTCAATCAGTTGTTTTAGAAGGTAGTGGAATGATTGTATGTTTATCAAGAGTTATGTTGTATAGTTAATGGTACTATGGAATAATGAATCATCTAAGTATTGTTACACTATTGTTTTTCTTAAAAGTATTTGAAATTATATGTTGAATGGTACCGGTAACCATGGAATGTTATTCAGATATTTTTGTAATGTAGATGATATGCGTATAATGAAGGAATAAGAAGATAATGAGATGTTTGATTGTATTCATGAGCTCAGGATTTATATAAGGACTAAGTGATATCATGGTTTGAGTATATAGAATTTTGAGGATTTTTGTATATGGAAAGTGTTAACTTTTAACTGCATTCATTTTTTCACTAAGGTTCAATGTGTATTCATTTTTCAAGAGAATACATGATTAAGGCCTTCGAATGTTTGTAATGTGACCAACAAGACATATCTTATGATATATGGGGATCAAAGATGGTATTAAATCTCTGGTAATCGTTTTCACTATATTATGAGAGTGGACTGCAGTATTATGGATAAGCCTAAAGATTCGAATGTATTATGTTGGACATAAGTTAGTATTGTTTAAGGATATAAGGTTTTTCGATATTATTGATGGAATGTTATAGTAATATAGTTTTAGAAAAAGGACAACTTGCAGGACGGGTGACAACCCATCGTGTCGGACAAGGCTATGGGAATCGAACCCACAACCGAAGTGCGACTGGCCTTTATCGCCTACCACTGGCCTACAAGAAGTCCCTGGTTAGTAGAAACTAGTTTTATTTTATTAAGCGGTATGATATATGAAGTATAAGTTCATTTTTGGAACCATATACGATTAATCTAACAATAAGATGGACTTATAACTTTTTCTAACCTTTTGTTTGAAAGATATGGAATGACCCATAATTCCATCACATGATCTGCTAACACATCACGAATAACAAATTCAATTGTATTTATTTAAGGGATGAAGTTGAAATTGTTCAATTCACGAACAGCAGTGAGATTGTACCAAAATAATGTAAGGATTTCTTTTAATTCATCAACTTTAGGGCAATGAACTTGAAAACCAAAAATATTTTCCTAGTTCCCTTATATTCGATGAATCAGATGGTACCTTAGATCATCACAAATCTATAGCTTTGTGATTTTTGGCTTTTTCATAGCCATGTTCTCTACCACTCTCCATCAGAACTTGATGGTTAGATTTTTCTTCCATATCAATATTTTTACCTATGTTCTCCAATGTGGAAACCCAGTGATGAGTTAATTTGGGAAACCGTTACATTTCATACTTTAGTTTTTAATTCCATGTTTTGGTATTCCTTTTTATGATGTGGGTTTTTATTAAACAAACTTTCGAGTAGTAAACCATTTATAACCCCGACGAATTTCCAGGGTGAAATTCATTTTAAGGGGGGTAGAATGTAACACCCTGAGATTTTATGAAAAATAGTCTTTTGATTTCATTAATTTCTTGTGTTGTATGCTACACCAATATTACCTTGTGCTATACGCAACACCATATTAGCTTGCAGTATACGCAACACTATTCTGGGATCGTGTTACACACAATTTTGATAATAGCTATTCTACGCAACATTGAGTATATATATATATATATATATATTCAATGTATAAATGAAATATGGTTGGATTCTGTTATATAAAACAACGAAGGATTCTTGCACAACATGCAACCCTGACTTGGCTTGCATTACACGCAATCGTGACCTTTCTCGATAGCGTGTGTTGTACGCAAAACCAGGTTTTACAAAACAACGATATATTATTATAATATTATTGTGAACTAGCCGTTATGAATGATATTATCTAAATTTTTAATTTTATAACATTATTATTCATCTTACACATTTTCTAGAACATGGTATAAGAACAAAATAATTTTTTTTGGGTAAAATAAGTATTTTTAAAAAAATGCAATTTTCCACCTTTTGATGGAACACCCACTTTAAATCTAGTTTTGACATGTTTATAAGTTCAATTTTACAAAATAAAATTTTTCTTTGGAATCAAGAAATAAAAATTTACTTTGGATAAAATTTTCAGATTATTCTAGTAACTTTTATATTTTGATGAATAGTAAAAACACGGTATATTTTAATTAAAAACAAATTTTTTCATCGCAATAATTTATATGGTTAAATTATAATATTTAATGGTTTTAAAGTATAAATAGAATATATTTTTACCATTTAATATAATTGATGTCATTATCATTGATTTTACATTAAATTCGTAGGTTAAATCAATTCAATCTTTTGCAATGTTTTAAACAAAAACTTGTTTTCTTTCAACAACGGGATTAATTTTAATTTAATTTATGAAACTTTTTTGTATTTAATTTGGAAAAATAGATTCCATATTTGGAATCAGTGGGTCCAAATTATGTTAATAAGACACTTTTTATTTTTGGGAATTATGAATAGTAACTACGGTAAATTTCATTTACCATAGTTAAATGTAAATCGGGTAATTAAGGATAAATATAATATTATAAAATTAACCTAAAACATTCCAAAATTCTATTTTATGGCTAGAAGTACACCCATATAACCTAAGGGTCGGATTAGATTCATTTTATGAAATTTTGACCATGAAAAAAATATAATTATTATTAAAACCAAAGAAAGTGACAACATGTCATTCTCTTAAATCTTGTAAGTATAATAATTTTAATTTAGTAATAAACATCATAAAACTGAGAACATGAATAGTATACAGAAATATAATAAATTTATCTACATCATGATAATTTATTTAGAATTTTTAGGGATTAAATAACTGTCATTAATGGTGATACATTAATGATAAAGAAATTATTTATTAAGTGCAAAATAAGTAATATAGTTTTTATTGAAATAATAATACCCAATAAAGGCCCAAAAACCTGACCAAAAAATATTGGTAGTGTATATATACACCTTAATCATCCAATGACCAAATATATAACCATTTGGAGCCTTATAAAAGTGATTATGACACTTATATTATTTTATATTAAATGATGTCAAAGTTGTCACCTTCATAATGTAATAAATATAACAATTTAAATATTGTTATTTTAAGATGATAAATTCTTGTTAAAGTATTGTTATTAAAGGTAATATATTTTTACTCTTCATAAGTTTTTATTTTTAATTTTTATTCAACAAAATCGTTTATTAAATAATCATACAAAAAATTTTTAGTAATTATTTTATTAAGAGATAAACCCAATAAATGGTTTTAAAAATAATAAAATAAATATTATATGAACTATTTAATGTGATCCACTAATTTTATAGATACATATGATATTTTATGAATCTATTAAAGCTTTTAGTTCGAACATATCTTCTGTATATATTTTATTTTAATTCCAATAAATGAAGAGTGTCAAAATTAACACTATTGTTATTTTATAAAAATAACATATTATAAAATTGTTTAAAAATCACAAAAATATTTAAAAATTATAAATTTCACTTTATATGGTCTATAATGTTATAAAGTAACCAATTATTGAAAATTCACAACAAATAAGTAATTATTTGTTATAATTTAAAATTAAGAATTTTATTACCACAAATAAACTTAAATAGATTAAATAAGGATAAATAAAAATGATAAGGTTTAAAATAAGATCAAAACATTTCTAAATTTTATTGGTTGATGATATTACAACCCTATAACATCTAATATTCGAATATGTCTCATTTTTTGATGTTATTAAGTGGGGTTAGATTTATTATAAATTAATATTTTTAAGAATTCAAAAGGTGCCCCTCTGCTCTCTTATAAAAGGGAACCTCCTCCCTCTCTTCCACACACCACTTTGAGCCTTCAAGTTTGTCCAAAACCTGCCCAATTATCTTCTCCACTTCCCTAGAAACATCCTAGAAGTCCTGGTATTCTTCAAAGACCAATTTTAGTGCCCTAAGAGGAGGTCTAAAAGAGGCGCTTCAAAGAAGATGTAATGTTCGTTACCGATTCTTTCAACTTTATTTCTTCTTATAATTATTCTTATTTAGTTGTTTCATTATGAAGTAATAACATCAGTTTCAATCATATACTGATATGTTATTATATGTATGAAACAACCCTATTTCACCATCTATCCATCCTACGGAAAACGAAATCACCACGCCTGCGTTCGTACGGAATACCGTCTCCATGCCGTGGTGTAATCGATTTTCCACCATCACCTTACTTGGATGGGTATAATGCTGTAAATAATGACTATATATGATTATTGTAAAGTGATATTATTTCTGAAATAGTATACATACACTCCAATAAAATTCCACGATCACGGGAATGATATCATCGCTCGTGCGTACGTACTGACTACCGTCTCCACGAACGCGATGAGATTCATTTTCCATGATTAACCATTCATGAATTATTTTAAAGTATGTATAATTAATAATAATAAAATATATGGAATAATAATTCTACTAGATTTATGTATATATATGTATGTAATATATTTAATTTCATTCAACTCAACAAGGAAATGAAAACACCGTTCATGCGTACGTACGACCTACCGTCTCCATGAATGGTATATTTCTTTCCATTTATCAATCTATTATATATATGTATATTCTGAATATATATTATATATTAATCATGTTTTATATTCTGTAATTAAGTAATCATGATCTAAGTAATCATATTAATAATTACAAGTCAAAACACGGATGAAAAATGAAACGATTTTAACAAAAACGCTCTTTAACATGGAATTTACAAAAGAACGTGTAATATAAAGTCATAAGTGAACCATATATGATTTCATAAAAATGAATATGATTATGTAATAAGTCAATAACATTATTTAAATCATTATACAGGAGGTTTGGACACTTACGAAGCAAATCGGAACTAAGGTAAGGGATAATTTTGCAAATCTCATTTTTATTCGAGATTGCTTATTCGTAAGTATTTACTGGGGTTATTTATATAATCCATGTCCATGTTTTATAAAAGTGTTTTCATGTATGTTTAATGTCCTTTTTACCAATTTTTTACTTTTACTACATGGTTTGTAAGAAATATTTCTTTTGTTTACGTTGAGGTACTTTTTGACTTTTTCGCCAAAAGTACGAAAAGAATGTTTTTTAACTTATACGGCACGAATGGATTTTTAAGGTTTTATAAAGCCTTATTTTCATGAAGCTTCCTCCAAACGATTTCATGACTATTTTCAACAAAATCTATTTCTTTTAAAATTTCATGACGTTTTCTAAAAAGAAATTTATTTTCAAGAATAAAGGATATTTTCCTCAATAATTCATTTCAAGTGTTTTATCAAAACCATTTTCCATCTAAGATGAAATTATTTCATATCTGTATGTTTCAAGTGTAATGTATCTATGACTTACATGGTTTCACTTTTCTTATTATGAAATGATATCCATTGCTTTTATATGAATTATGTGATGATGAGATGATGTTTATGAAAACCATTTTATTCGTTGGGTTATTATGAATGATGTATGTTTATTTTCTGCCACAAGTAAGAATGATTTCATTATGAGATGGGTGGGACCTATATTTCCCTCCAATTCATTGGGTAAATATTTATATCTCATGAGATAGACATGGTTGGAATGGAAAGTTAAACTGGTTCAGTAATATAGGACTGGAACAAGGAGTGACCTCGATTCAGAAAGGGACTTTGTCCACTAAGATGGTCTTGGAAGCAATGCCTTGGCTACTATGGAAATCATATCATGTGCTTAATGGTTTCCACAATTACATGTTTTATTCCCATGATATTTTATCATTATTAATGTTTCATTATGATCTATGCCTTACGTACATCCATGTTTTATGTCATTTTTCACGCTTTTGATGTTTAAACATTATGTTCATGTTTTTAAGTTGAAATGTATATGGTATGTTTTATTTTATCCATGATTACCCTTACTGAGCATTTGAGCTCACCCTTTTTATGTTTTTTCCCCAGGATATAAAGAAAGGTTTTAGGTAAGAAAAAAAGGGGAAGATATTTTTGGGAGATGTTGAAGATCTTTAACCACGATTATAAGATTACGTTCCAAGTTTCCAAAGACACCAAACTATTACGGTCCTTGTGTGTCTGTTTTTGTTATATATTAAGTATTCCTCTAAAGTAATTTAATGTCCATGTACGTCAAGCATTGGGTCTCTACAAACATGACCTATCGTATAAAGCCTCGTAAGTTACCATCTGAATAGTTTTTTGAAAACTATTATTATAGGAAAACTCTACTAGAGGTATATGTTTCTCCCAAGAACCTCCAAAATCAAGGACACCTGCTTGTAGCATGTCCTCCAGCACCTAAATCGTATGATATGACTGGCCATATTTCAAGGGGTGGTAAGCCATACTCAGAAGTACCTGTGTACCCACGACCCTCTATAGCCCCTGCCAGAAATGTGAAGTAAAGCAGGCATCCCTACCTGAAATGATAGTGTTCAGAACCCCATGAAGTCATACCACCTCAAGAATGTACAACATTCAAAGATGATCCACGTCTATAGTCTCCTTGATCGACATGAAATGAGAAACCTTCGTGAGCCAGTCAACAACAACCCAAACTACATCATTCCCTCAAGGCGACCTCGGTAACCCTGTCACAAATTCCATTGCAACATCATTACTTTTTCACTCATGAATGGATAAATGCAGCAAAAGACCTTCTGGTTGCTGATGCTCTGCTTTTACCTACTGACAGATGGAACACCTCATAACCAAACCAGCCACATCCTTCTTCATACCTGGCCACCAATATTGACGTCGTAAGTCTCGTTACATCTTTGTGACACCAAGATGAACTGACCAAGATGAAGCATGAATCTACTGAATCAACTAATGAGGGTTGTCTGCTAAAACCCATACGCGACCATGAAAATGTAACACCTCATCATCACCCACTTTCCACCCTGAAGTAGGGTCTCCACCTGACAAACCCTCCCGTAGGACTAGACCTTCTGAGTCTGATAGCTACCTCATTCAAACATGATCTAGAAGAGTAGACGTAACAACTATAGACAAAAAGTACTTTGTGTCCCTGTTTGTCATGCACCTCCAAATGCATCTCAGAGAACAGAGCCATAAGATGCCACTCGTTGTTGGCCTCCTAAACTGCCTGTAACTGAGTCCTCCTACTTAGTGCATCTACTATAGCATTTCCATTCCTAGGCGTATAAGAAAACTCAAAGTTGAAAGACTGTAGGTACTCGACCCACCTCTGATGTCTCAAATTTATGTCACGCTGCGTGAAGATATACTTGAGGATCTTGTGGTAATTATATACCACAAAATTCTCTCCCAGAAGATAATGTCTCCAACAACGAAAAGAATGAACAACTACCGCCAACTCTAGGTCGTCCAAAGGATAGTTTTTCTGATGTGCCCTCGACTGCCGAGAACCATATGCAACAACATGATCCTCTTGCATAAGCACTGCTCCAAGCCCAATGCCAGATGAATCACATAAAACTATATAACTCATGCCTGGATCTGGAAAAAGTAGGTTCCATGCTGAAGTCAATCTCCGCTTCACCTCCTGAAAGGCTAAATCCCAGGCTTTTAACCAAACTTACTTCACCCCCTTCTTATTCTAGCCCACAAATAGTGCTGCTAAGAGTGAGAAGTCCTGTATAATCGTCATGTAGTAACAATCCAACCCCAAGAAACTTTGTACCTCAAAGACATTCTTCGGATGTTCCCAGGTAACTACTGCTCTCACCTTCTCTGGGTCTACTGATACTCCTCTCTCTGAGATGACATGAACTAAGAAGTAAATCTCGACCATCTAGAAGTGGCACATTGAGATCATATAAAATAACTGATGCTCTATCAGTGTACTCAATACAATCTCAAGATGGGTAGCATGGTCATGTTGAGTGTGAGAGTACACCAAGATATTGTTCACAAAAACCACCATGAAGGCATCCAAATAAGGATGGAATACTCTGTTGATCAGCACCATGAAAATTGATGGTGTGTTCGTGAGACCGAACAACATCACTAAATACTCGTACAGACCATACCTGCTCTGGAAGGCTATAAGAGGTATATTCGATGGTCTGATGTGCAACTGATGATAGCTGGGTCTCAAGTCAATCTTCAAGAACATCCTGTATCCTTGAAGCTGATAAAAAAGATCATCAATCCTTGGAAAGGGATACCAGTTTTTGACCGTCAACCGGTTTAGCTTCTGATAATCCACACAAAGCCGTAAAGTAAAATCCTCCTTCATCACAAACAAAACAGGAGAACCCCAAGGGGAAGTACTAGGTTGGATAAAACCCTTTTCTTGCAACTTTCCCAACTGCTTCTTGAGCTCTTGTAACTCAGGAATATCCATTCTATAAGGAGGTATGGATACCAGTGCTGCTCCCTGAACAAGCTCAATAGAGTTCTATACCTCTCGCTCTAGAGGCAACCTTGAAAAGACTTCTGGAAAGACATGTGGAAAACGATCAACCAATGGAGGATAATCCATCTGATAAGTCCCCTATTCATATAGATATAAACTAGAAATCTATTCTGTAACACCGCCCATCCCATGATTCTCTGGTCCAGCTGTACTCTCCTAGATATCCCATTCACCCTTATGAAGAAAAGACCTTCCCTCTAGTGACGTGAAATTCACCCTATGGCGATACTAGTCGAAAAAGGCTTGAAAAAGAATCTAGCCAGTCCATTCAGAGAATGACATCATAACCTGTAATTTCAAGGACATAATGATCCCATAATAAGTGACACCCACCAACCTCAAGTGGGAACTCTTTTCACTAATGCACAATAGCAGTTCTAAGTCCCAAGGGAGTGTCTAGTGTCACCATATCCTAAGATATAAGGATAGTAAGTCTAAGGATCTCCATAGTGTGCATAAAAATAAAGCTATGGGAAGATCTTACATCAAAAAGTGCAGAAGATAAAACTGAGGCTACTAAAGTCATACCTCGCACTTTGGAAGGTCCAGGATATTTCCCTTGATGAATCTGCTCCACCGCAAATGTCTGTCCAGTACCGCGGCCCTGTGCAGCAGCCTAAGACCCCAGAGCTGATCCTCCCTGAGCCTGAACACCGTATCCATGGACTCTACCCTGGCCTAAATGACCCGAAGAAATTCATCCCCCAGTCTCCTGCAAAACTGGTAATCTTGAATCTATACGCGGAGTCGAAACATAACCACCTTCAATAGTTGCTGGAAGAATAACCATGCAAAACTGCTGCAGGTGACCCATCTTGCAGCAAGCTTGGCACTCCAGTGGGTCCCTCAGGAATTGTGGCTTCTTATGCCTGTCCTTCTCACACTAGTTGCACACAACCTTGCTACATGAAGGACCATATTGCTTCCCCGAGTCACCTCGTGCAGACTCTCGGTGGTGCTTCCTTCGGTTAGTAGAAAGAGTAGTGACTCTGGATGCCAAACCGCCCTAGATCACTACTTCAGTATCCCTCAGATTTCTCTCCTTGATCAACACCTAGATGACTATAAAAGAAATAGATGTCAACTAGAAGACATTCAAATGTGATCTGATGTCCAGTCTGAGTCCCTCCTCACACTTCCTTGATATGAACAGCTCTTCATTCCCCTGAACGGGACTGAATCGTTGTAGTTCAGTGAAGCCGGAGGAACACTCCATAACTGAAAGTGCTCCCTAATACATGTTCATGAACTCTCTGGCTCTGTAACCTGCTAATCATTTTTTCCCATTTTTATATGGCCGGTTTAAGGGGTTTCCGGTACCCAAACACCATTTCACCACATCCAGTAAATTCACCACATACAAAACAGAACCGCATTTCAAATTTCGAAAACAAATTCAAAATCCCGCCAGCCGCCTCGATCTGCGACCCAAGCTTCAACCTACTTGACAGGCCTCGAGCTGCGCACCTGCCACAACAGTTCCTTTCTGATCAGTCCGCATGCCATGCGAAGTCCACGCGATAGCCCGAGTACACCATCACGCGCCACCCTTCACCGGCGACGGAATCATCATCATCATATCGAGCCGCGAGACCGCCTCGAGCCGCGTGGCTATACAAGGTCTGAAACCACAACAGGATCACCGGCGAGCTTCTCTGGCCTCCGTCGACACCGCAACGGCATCTTCCCTCCCACATCACCACGTAATCACCACTGGTGGAATCACAGTGGGAACATTCACTCACAAACCATCAACAAAATCACCGGCGATAACCGACCGCGCCAACGCCATCACCGTAACCAAATACATCGCCAAGAAACGAGATGAAAGGAATAATCAAAAACCATTTCCGAATGGTTAGAAATCATAGTAACACCCCCGAACCGCACAAGAAATGCCCTGAATCTAAAGATCCCGCTGCCACCAACTAAAACGACTGCTTCAGGCACGATGAAACCCACCTCACTCACCTGAGAAATGCTGAGACCCCAAGCACCGCCGACGCAAGAGCGTGACCATCAAATGCTGAGAAGCACACCGCAGGACACCAGCAAGATGCCGAGAATGAACCCATGAGTGCTCCGAAGAGTATGCCGTCGACGGGGACCGGTCTTAGGCTCGCAGGACTGAACCAGCAACCACCAAAGCCCCAAGATAAACTCTAAAGCACAGGAAGACTACGAAATCGCGCGACGCCGCAGAGAATGTGGCCGACTCACCGAGCTCGAGAGGAAACACCGCACCGTCCGTAGCGAAGGGGCGGTGGCGGCGAGAGGAAAACCCTAACTCGGGAGCCCTTTACGGGCACATCCTGAAATTGGATCCTTCTGGCTCTGTAACCCTCAGCATTGTCGGGTAGAAGTAGTCATAGAACATACGCCAAAACTCCTCCCATGCAACTATCTGCTGACGCCCTACCTGAGAAACTACATCACACCATCTCTTGGCATAATCTCGCAGCATGTAAGTCACGAGCTTAACCCTTCTATCTAGGGGTTTCTCGAGAAGATAAAATATAGAAACCATAGCTTCAAACGAGGATTCAACAGCATGAGGTCCTTCATCTCTAGAAAATGTGGGAGGATGCTGTTGCTGGATGACTCGAGTAAGTTATGCCATAGACTGGGTAGGTTGCTGAGCTCCGTGAAAGGTATGTAAGAACCTCATGAATCCCTCACGGAACTGTGTGTCCATAACAGTATTCGGGATAACTGTTGGTTCCATATCCGGTGTACGATCATTGTTAGACCCCTGACGTGCAACATGAGGATATCTTGGCGGCATGCTTCTGCAGGGTCAAGCACACCTTTATCAACGATGAGAAGAACTGCAAATTTAAAAGATTGAAAATAGAAAAAAGATACTAAAATCTATTAAGACTGAAAAAACATGGTTACACGGCGTGTAGGCTTTATACACGGTGTGTTCCAAAAAAAAATTTCTCATCCCTGTCATTAGTCACACGGGATGGTACACGGGCCACAACTACATGGCGTGTCAACAATGTACACGACGTGTTGTCCCTAATATTTTACAACCCATGTATTCAATTACACGATTGGATCACCCGGAAGGAAAGTACACTGCATGTACATCAATGTACACGGCATGTAACCATGAAAAGTAGTTATTCTCGAACAGAAGAACACATGGTGTGTGTTTATAAGGACACAAACCGTGTTATCTGGGTTTCTGGGTAGTAGGCATACAAAACTCCCCAGAAAAACTGAAAAACACTGAAAACCAGCACCTATGTGTCAAATTCCAATAATTGGGGACCCATACTTTCCGTGAATAAAAGATTGACATCATAAGAATTCATATAACAAGTAAAAAGTATGATAATCCCATGATCCACCAAATTTTGATCCTCGAGGGCCCATAACACCTCTAAGACCAAATCTTGGCATCCATGCTAAATAAGTTGTAAAATAAAAAATACCCTATCAGCATAGCGTGTATCTCTATAACAGTAACTGTCACAACATCATGCATAATCTATCACAACATCTATCACAACAACATGAAATTTATAATTCACCTTTGATGTCATGGTAAAATGCATGAAATGTGATTTTCTAACTAGTGCCCATATGATGCATGATATGACATACCCTTATCTCATTAGGTTGAAACAAAATAGTACCACAATCATATAAACTGTAACCACACAAAACAAGTGAATCACACAACGGTGAAATATAATTAACTATAACACTTAAAAAAATTAAAAATTGCAATTACAATGTAATATAGATTTTCCATGTACGCAGGTTAATTACTCTTGGGCAAAGTTGAGTACCAACTACCCATTCCTTCCTATCCCTGTCTATTTTCACCAAATAGTAAGGAAATATAAAAGAAAGTAATCTCCTCAGATACCACTTTGTAACGACCCGAATCTGGAGCCACTCAACTGGTGCCCCATGCCCGATTCTCCACATGACCTCTAGCACGTTTCCCCAAATTCCAGAGGCTACCGACTAGTAGCAAGGGCCTTGGTGAGTTAGTGGGGAAACTAGGCCCTTATTTGGTAATGTATGCAGCAGAAGAAAAATAATAAACCATAGTGGAAGCAGTTAACATCATACAATAACTGAAACTAATAGTAGACGCAATGTGTAATATAAAAATGATGCAGCATGATACATGTATCTTTGGAAATAAGTAAACAAAGAAACCTTCTAAAATAAAATAGAAATCCATGTACTAAAAGTAAACAGTAAACTCCAGTAGCATCGCAAGCCTAAGCTCGGTCCCATGCTCTCTAGCTCTAACAAGCAATCAAGTATCTGAGGTAAAAGGGCCACAATCCCTATCCACGCCTGGAACCATATAATCTGTTTGGGGGGGGGGAAGCAAGACCAAACGGGGTGTGAGACTAATCCCAGTAGGCATCCACCACAAGATCTGTGCCTTACTTTCAGTGAGATATATAGAAAAAGTGATGGAAAATAATTGCAGTAGAGAAGCAGGAGTACACTAAAGTAAACAATCCTACAAACCTCCATTCACATTTATTTATTTATTTATTTAAATAATTTAATCATCAACCAAATAATCTAGCAAATAGATCTATAATCCAATGGCATAGTAGGTAACACAACATGTATCCCAACAGACTACCTAAAAACAATCCATACAAAACCCAAGCTTGTTCTTTGGCTGGGTGGACTCATCACAACCAACCAAAATTAATTTATCACGCAGACCATCTAAGTGGCTCACGCGGGCAGAACCCTATGGTCACGTATTCAACAAAGGCATGGAATCTTTGAGGAAACACTCATCGTCAATTCCTCTTATGGCCTTGTAGTGATACTACGGACTCTCTGAGGAAGAAGTTACGTCTAATTCCCCATTAAGTCTTGAATCGATAATTATAAGACCCTATAAGAGAGCACAGATTAAATATCCCTTATAGTATCATAGTGGTAATAATTAAATAGGCCCTCTGAGGAATCACTCAACATAAATTTCTTTTATGGTCTTGCTACACCAGGTTCCCACAGCCCTGAGTAAAAGCAATCGTACGTAACCGATTCGTAGCAGTCCTAAGTATGTTCAACAAACTACTTTGATAATAGCTACAATGCATCAAAAACAATTAAACTACAGGAAACACATGCAATTATTCATATCAAGGTTGTAAATAAGTGTAACAAGGTTTTCCTCACACACAACCTAATCCAAACAGTAATAAACAGCCAAACCAAGGAAATCAACCATGGGGTGATCCTCAGACATGATAACAAGTAATAACTATTCATATAACAGCCTCAAGCACACATGAAATCTAAGGAAGATAATATTACATGATCAAACCCTAACCCGAGATGCCCGATACATTGGTATCTGACGCTTTTTTAGAAAAAATCAACAATATTTAACGTAAGGAATCAAGCCACCTACCTTGAAGGTTTTTACAAAAACCCCTACAACGAATAATTCACAAGAATGCCGAGTTGATTCTCTAAAACCAGCATTATATCTCTCCTCCTAGAAAGATCAATACCAAAGCTCAACATATTTGGAATCCACACACTTAGATCTACCCATAATGGGCGTAGACTAAGAAACCGAGAGAAGAGGAGAAGTAGATCTAAGTAGATCTATGAAACCAAACAAGAAAGATCACATACCTCAAGAAACCAGTTTTGATTCTCCAAGAGAAGCATTTGGATTGACTCCAAAACTCGTGGGAGAGGTTCTCCTACTTCAAGGAATGGTAATACCGAGTTATGGATACTTAGTAGCTTAAAAGAACCATTTATAGGAAAAACGAGTTAGATACACAATTTTAGGATCTATGATTAAGTGCACACACAGTTAGTCCACACGGTTTAACAAACTGTGTGCTGTGTGTTATCTTTTACCTTGTAAAACACTCCTCAGATGGTTAGGCCACACGGTTAGATAAACTGTGCACTAAACATGCATTAGCCACTGCCTCTAAGAATAGCCTTTCACGGTTTGGCCGCACTGTTAGACAAACTGTCTACCGCCCGTGCAGCTCCCTGTTTTGTCTCAAAACATCATTTCAAGTTACCCTGACTCTCCAAAGCATCTCACTTAACATTAAAACCAAGAAAAACATCAACTAAGGGGTCACATACCTGAAAATAAGATCTGGGTTCTTACACCAATCACTACCAATCTCAATAATGTAGGTGTAAATAAAATCATCAAGAATTTGTATTGTTATTCCTATTTTTACAGCTGACTACAGAAAGATTCCATACTAAAATGAACATAATGTCCCAGTGCCACCAGGAAGCCACTCCAAAATAATGAAGCAAGAAAGTTTATATCTATCAAATATTATTGCTTATAGATCTCCATGAAAATGAACTATATCATTCACCTAGATATTTATAAATTCCTCTACCTTGGTTGTATCAAAAAAGTGTATAGAGTGATCTGATCTGGTTATCCTATAAATCACAACAGAAATCACATTATTATTTCTCTCAGAACAAGGAAACCATTTCATAAATTTGATAGAGATCTCAATCCACTTTTGATATGGATATTGAATTGGGTGAATCAAAACTGAATCTTTACAGTGCTCTCCCTCGACGTTTTAGCTTGTTGAACAAGAAGAGAAAAAAATCAATAATTACACACCTCATACTGGTCCACCAGAAACATTTCCATATTTCATAGAAAAAATTCGTGTTTCTAGGGTAAAATTCCTACTAGGAATTATGGTAATCCCACGATAACATCATCAATCATAAAAAAACACACAATGTACCAGTTTCAAAAACCTAGAATACCCTATATGGAGAAAGGCCACACAGTAAAGGTATCCCCACGAAAAAGAGGGTGTCTAATGCTAAGGAACTCATCAACAAGAATATGTCCCTTTAGAATAAGTGTAGAGGTACACTAAAAATTCTCCAAGTAAACCTTGGCCATGGATTCCTAGACATCAATATATAACTATACAAAATGATCTATCATGTTAAAATCATTCGATTATTCTTTCAGGGAAATAGATGGAAGTTTCCTACTCAAATCATGTGTAATGTGATTCCATTTCAATGTGTTATACGAGACATTGAAATCAAATGATTTAATGTAATCTATCCAAAACCTATGGGGAAGATTTAAATATTTTTTTTAGAATATATAACTGAAACTATAGTCATCAGAATACATGGAAAACTATTCTACCAAAAGGAAATGTCATCAACATTCTATTGAAGGCATTGTAGATGAGGGATCAAGGTCATGGGTCAAGTAATTATTCTCATGTTTCCTAAGATGTTGATATCCAAGTGAAATGACATGACTACCCTACATAAGAATGAATACCAAACATGAACTCGATACATTAGAAAATAAAAAAAAGATTGGCCCGACCACTAGAAGATTCAACATTTTCATAGTTGACAAATGATTTTTTTCTCAACAAAATATGTTTGTAATTGATGGGAAAAAATTCCTCAAGGTAACATTTCTTCATTTTTGGGTTTGATTGTGTTTTTTGACAAAGATGTTTTCCATGGTGAATTATCAAGTTCCATAGATGTTGTTGACAATCCATGTTGAAAATGAACCATGACAAAGGAACAAAAGATCTGAAGGTGGTACAAAAAGAACAGACACAAGGTGGAACTCTTTACCAGTGTTTTCCAAATGTTTGGGGTCCAAAACTTGGAGTTTGGTGAGAATCATGAAAATAGGATTTCCTTGAAGATCTAATTTAAATATGGAAAGGCATGAGTTTCATGAAGATAGTATTCATTGATTGGATTTCACGAAGACCCAAATAATGATGACGGTGATACTTTGCGATTATGTCATGCTTCGCGAATGTCATAGTTGAAGAGCATTGAGGTGAAGAAGATAATTAAATGTGGAGCTTCATGGCTTGTGGGTGGAGCTTCGCAGCGAAGGCATGAAGTAAATGACAGAATTCCATGTGATTATAATGAGCTCCGCGATTAGAAAATTATCCTGGTGCTTTGATATTTTGAGAGAAAATTGGCGGGAACTTCATAGCTTCTCGATTTGAGATGATGTGGCATTGATTTGCGTGGAAGATTTGAGGGTCGGTGGAATAACCTATAAATATACCTCGACCTCCTCGAGAGAATAAGAGAAAGTTTTCAGAGAAAATATTGTTATCTCACATCGTGAAGGTGGTTTGAAGAGGTAGTGTGCTTCACGAAAGAAGAGCTTCGCGGCGGCTAATCTAGCTACGTGAAAATCGTGTGCTCCATGATAGCCTAGTGATCTTCGTGAGGGAAGTTTCTCTGCAATGACTTGAGCTCCGCGACTGCCTAAGAATTGCGAAGGGTTGAGCTTCGCGAGAGTGCTTTTCAAAAAGGCAAAATCTTCATGAATCCTTGTTTTAGCTTCGTGACATTGAGAGCCTAGATAAGTATGGTGACTTTCAAAGGATTTTACAATTTACAAAGGAATTTCCTAGTGTTCAGGGGAAAAGGGGTTTTGATCAGTGGATGAAATTTGGACATTAATAAGGAATCTAAATAATGTGGAGGATTCAATAATTAGTGGTAATCAAGAGACCTATAGGTCTATAAACTGTGAGTGGATCCCTTCTAAGTGCAATGAGAAAAGGAAGAGGAAGAAGGTTATCTATTCTACCTGAGGTGAATCAGAGAGTGAGAGAAATAGAGAGTGACCCTTGGGAAAGCAGTGAGGTGACCCAAAACATTGTAAAGGTAGTGAGCCTGGCCATAGAAGTGATCTATCCCGAAAACTATTGGTAGTGAGCTTTAGTGGATTTGGTATAGTGGCACATAGTGGTTATATGCTTCTTAGACGTTTCCCAGTTAGGGTGAACCTTGTAAAAATCTATGTGTCTTCCTGGTTGCTTCCCTGCATTGCATCTAAAGCATCACCATCAGATAAAGATAAAAATAAGTGATCAACATAAACACACAAGGGAAAACAAAGTGTCCCTAATAATAATGAGGTCATGATCCAGTGGGGTAGCAATAATTTTGAAAACGAATATGCATACCCTGATTCACCCCCCCGCCCTCTAAGGGTATCTATTCCCATATTGGTCCTAACAAAAATTTATCATCCCAAGAATATATGTGTCCCTTGAGAGTGAGAGAAGACATCATGGAAGCCAACTTTGAGAATTATTTTAGATTATAACAATAAATATCCAGCAAAACCCAAAAATATCTGAATCTAGAAATAATTTTGTGGCCTTTCCCTTTATATAATATATTTTATCATTACAAGATCAACTAATATAACATTTTTAAACAACATGTGTCCCAATATCATCACCACCTGAATCTTGAAATAACATTTTGATAGCGTGGAATCAAGTTGACGAATTCTCAAAAAAAATAGAACTACTCACATATAATGCATGTCTCCCAGCTAGTACATAGAGTAAACAAGGATGTAATTCACAAAAAATTTGATTAATTTATCAAGATACACATGATAAATATTTTTAATTAAGTTCATAATGACTATAGGATAATTGGTTAAACAAAATAGAATGACAAGGTACTCATAATGGACATAAATATTCCCAATGTTATTTTTCAAAATTTAATATTCATTTAATCTTAAATAATGGTCACCAGATTGAATATCAATATTCGAGAACCATTTCTCATTTTTTACTGGTCTAAAAGGTCACCAATCCATGGTAGCAGATAATTTTTTTTCACCATAACTAAATTTATATTTCAATAGTAACCACAAAGGAAAAATTCCCTATCATCTTTCTTATCAAAGACAACAAACACCATACATAGTGACACACTCGGGCATATGAATCCTTACACTAAAATATCAATCATCACAGTCTTCAATATATTCATTTTATTTGTTTCCATATGGTAATATGGAATATATACTAGATAAATATTGATCAACAAATCAATAGTGAAATCTAACTCCCATATCATTGGAAAACCTGAGAAGTCATAATGACAAATTTTGGGAAACTCATCAAAAACGTGAATAATATCTATAATCAATGATTCCTGATTAATGTAAAAAAGCGAAAACACATATTATGTTCTAAAACTCTAGATAATTAGGTCTCACTCTACTCGATTTTGGTTTACAATCACCTTAAATGATATGGAAAACCCCATCGACAGTAGCGAAAGATACCTTTGGAAGATAGAAATCAGTTCGTTTTTCATTAGAATTTAACCAATGAATCCAAAATGAGAGTTTAAGATGATTCATGTTGGTAACAAGAAAATATCATGAATTATTGATATCATATAAGGAGAAAACACATTGAGAATATGGATAAACTTATCTCACATTGTTCTAATGGGTGTAGTATTATCCATCATGTAAGATAAAATCTCCATAGAAAGATAGATCATATTCACAATGTGTATAGAAATAAACGAATCAGACTGACAGGTATCTCATAAAATATCATTAATGATTAATATATTGTGATAGTACCTCTCATAGCCATTGGACCCATATCTGCTTCCTCTAGAGACTTTTCCACGATATGAAGAATCTTTGTTCCAAATGCCTGTGGTTATATGCACTTATTCATTGAATAATATTATTTTGCCTCAGTAATTTTAGGCAAAGATGATTTCATAAAACTTGGGGGAATATTATTGACATGTGGATCTTCTTCAAGTGATCAGAGCCTCCATATAAACCATATTCTTTGGGTTCATCATTGTAAACCCCTTTTTTATGAACTGGATTACCAGGTTAGTAAAAAAACAAAAGGGCCCTTCAAGTATCTATACTAGTTTTAGAAAAATCATTTTGTTTAGAACCACTTTGAGAATAATCACACTTACCCATGCCATTATTGGAACTCACATAGTTTCTATTGGGAGAAAAATGAACTCTCATCAACCCTGATTTACCAGTATGTTTTATTTCAACAATCAACCCTTTATCTAGTACATCAAAAGAAGATGAAATCTTTAGCATGAAAACCTATTAAAGAATATAAGATTTATGTACCATCTTGAAGTATTGAGTCTTTTTCTTATTATGGGTTCACATCTCTGGTGATAACTATTCAATCTTGGCAAAGAGAGTTTTATATTCAATCATGGTCATGTCATCCCGCTCAATTTGGAAATAATATTTATCCTTCGCCAAAACCATAGAATCTAGATATAACTATTCCATGAAAATAAAATTAAATTCATCCCAATATATGCTCTTATTCTTCTATTCCATCACAATGGTGTCCAACCAACTCCATCTAGGCCCCTCCGGATTGAAGGTGGAACCTTTCACATTGATTTTGATAGGTGTTTCCATGAAATAAAATTATTTATTTTTCTAAAAAAATCCATATCCACTTGAGAATAATTGGATCATTAGAATGATGCTATAATTTTGTGAATGAAATTCTAATCCCAAATCCTGAATTCATTCCTCGTAGATTCCACACCTAGATCTGAAATGGGAATCGGTGCATGGGATTAACCCAGAGCTTGGAAAACATGCATAATTACATCAACTAGATTTTAGTCCACAATGGGATTTTCCCACTATGGTTCGTTAGTAACATCCCCCTATATTTTATTTAAACATATTCTTGGATGAATTCTTCTACCAAACAATATAAAATAACAATAAATAAACTATATTAATAATAAAAAATAATAAACAATTGAAATTAATCCTAAAACATAGAGAAACATGTTATGGATTTTAGGATATCCGAAAAAAATTATGGAGAATACTAGAACTAATACAAATTAAATATCTCCTAAAGAAACCCCTAGTGAATTAAGTTTCATTGTACTGAGGTATGAAAAGGAACTTATTCATAACTACCTCTTATCTGAGGAGAACATTACTCTAATACATACCGACATCAATGAATGATGGTTGAACTACTACTCTAATAACACATTTTCACTGAATATCTTTGATAACATGGTACCTTGAAATATAATACATCACTAAAATTTCATTAATGTATTTCTAAATCTCCATGGGTTGGTGAATATAACTTGGGATCATACACGAAAAATATGGGAACAGTTTTTCTACATAAACCATGGAAGAAACAGTTACAAGTCCATTAGATCATATGAAAATTCCAAAGGGAAAACTATATTAGAATTAAAACATGTATAATAAATCCCATGTACATAATCAATTTAATCGAAATAAGATAAAACTCCCATTTCCCAAAATAAATATCCCTGAAAGTTCCAAGGATCATAAATAAGAACCACCTATAAGTTGTGCATTACCCTTTCTCAGATGTGGCATAATATAATCTAAAAACACTTAATTTCACAAGTAGGGTGTGATCTAAAATCCCAGTAGGGTATCAAAAATAATTCCATAATAAAATTCCACACTAAATAAATGAATATAGCTTTGAATTTCAAAAAATCATTGTAATTCAAGAGAATATTTAAAACAAAACATTCTTTTCATTTCAATTTAGAAAATATTTCATCAAATTTGTTAATAAAATTATAATTTAAAATAGATTATATAATTTTATAAGGAATGTTTAAGATATTTTACGCACTATGAAAAATATATAAAAATAAAAATAAATGGACAACATGGTCATCTTCCAAGAGGTATGGTAGTTATCAGTTATGACATCCCCAAACACCCAAATAACTGATCATAGAAATACGCATTCACATGTCCCTCATACACTAGTCTATGAGGAATCATCACTATCACATAGTGGATGTGACCTACTATGCTATGTTTTATAGGATTTTAATGAATCGTTTGAGTGTGGTTCCAAATAACTCCCTAGTAACAAAGGTTTCCCTATGCTCAGGTCAATATGTGAAATTGACCTCAAAATAGAACAAAATACATTCACCCATTTTCAGCATCAATATTCCAATTTCCATATTAAAAATTATATTTTCTTCAATTTATGCCATTCATAGGATAAATCCAGGGAATTTAATCCTCAAATTAATTGAATACATTTTTTCTCAAATACAAATTTCAAATAAATTTCACAATTTCCTTGAAATTCTATAATCACACCCCAATATAATGGAATTAGTGGTTTTTCATAATTTGTCATGATAACTAAATTTACAATACCAATTAACACCTAATAGGGTTTTCAGAATTTAAATTGAAATGAAATTTATTTTAAATAATGTTTTTATTGTTTAATTATTTGGACAATCTTAACCGAAACCACCTCCCATATCTCATTGGATCACGACACAAAAAGTTTTAAATGGAAAACTCCAATGATGAATGTATATAATGAGGATCAAAGAATCAAATATATATTCATGATCTAAAACATCAGTTATTAGATCCTCCAACAACACAACGATCAAACAATTCCTATGGAGGAGACATTGAGAGAGTTAGAGATACAGAACGGGGAAATAAGTCTTATAAAAAATGGATAGAATGAAATTTTACCTGATTTTCTTCCATATAAAGGGGTTTAGAGGAGCCATATAACCTCTAAGGTGACTCCAAGAAAGAATAAACTACTTTAGATTATAATGTAAATGTAGGTCATTTAAACCACATGTTTCACGATTTGAAAATAAAATTTCAAAATATAAATTTCATGCACTAATAGGAACTTCGCTACAATAGTTACCCAGAGTCGGTGCATTATTAAATAACATTGGCATGATCATAGGAGATCATGTTTTGAAAGATAAATTATTTTAGTAGCCTTGTATATACTAGATACATACATAAGTTTTACTTTACATCATAAAATAAAAAAAGAACATCGTGTCCCCTTTTAACACACTCATATCATTTGTCCTATCCCTGTAGGTTAATCATAATATACATCTTCACATACTGTGAAAAATAAAACATAAGGAAGGGGTGAGTTCAAATTCTCAGTAAGGATAACAATATTGTGGAAACTTTCATAAATAGGAATAAACATTTAAAGAACTATATAAGATTAAACAACCGACTTGTAAAAATAAACATAAACATAATATGAAAATATAAATCAAATAATTCTATTTACTTATTAGCATGGATATTATACTAGTCGAATAATCACATGTAATATAAATAGCTAATTTCATAATGATGGAATGCTTAATGTTGGACATCATAACGACATAGTCAGGGCCTCACTCCTAGACTTCAAATAAGATTTTGTTTTGGCCTTGTGCCAAGACAATAGTTTGTCTCATGAGATATACCAATGCATAGAGGAGCTATAGTGGGCTCCACCCTTCACTTACTAAGTCCAATGCATTCCTTATATGAATGTTTTGAAACAAAACAAAAACATTTGTATTAAACCTAGCATAAAAAATGTCAATACTTTATCCATAAATCATGAATTATATGAAAATAGCACATCCAAAGTCAAACATATCATAACTCATTCAATACAACATATAATATTGTATTATAATAAATCAACATCAATTAATAATAATATCCAATAAAGGATGTTGACACAGTTGAAAATGATCAGTAAAACTATTTGATATAAATATCCCTTTTTTGTGAAATAATTTAAAAGTCACACATTTATAAAAGAATTCATTTAAAAATATGGTTGATTAAAAGTGTCCCATGACAAATTGATACTTTTTAAATGAATTAAAATATTATTATAATAATTTCCATATGAATAAATCTTAAAAAATAATTTTGAAAACATGGACATTAATTAAATATATTTTAAAAAATAAACTTTTAAAAAATTTAAAATGATGATCTAGTTAAATAGAACCTTCCATAAAACCATAAAATATTTCCTATGAAAACATTTTTAATAAACCTGGACATGGATGATAAATAGTTACTAGTAAATACATACATATAAACAATCTATGATAATAATGAGATTGTGGAATTAACCCTTACCTTGTACTTTACTTCTGTTGAGGGTACGTTTAACCTTATGTATAATGAACATAGTATGTTATTAAGTTAATCCAGATCCATATTAAAATTTATGATATCATACATTATTCATTTATGTTTGTATACTGCCTATTTAATAATAATTTCTTTGTTAAAATAATATTTTGTGTAATAATCGATTTCTTTATCGTGCATGTTTTAACTTGTTATTCTTGATCGTATAACTTATATCATGATTTAATTTCTTATAGAATATAAAACATTATATATGTATCATATATATTCAGAATATAATGATTTATAATATATAGATACCTGAAATGGAAATCATCATTTATGGAATTGGTAGATCGTACTTACACAAAAATGTTGTTTCTGTTTTCATATCATATTGAACGTAAGTAAATGAATGAGAAATATGTAAATACATACACACACTCACAGTCACACACACAAAAACAGATATATATATATATATATATCCAATATCATTATCATATTATATATGAATATCTTATTAATAATATATATATTTTAATCATTGTTGAATGGTGACCGTGGAAATGAATCTAATCGTGTCGTGGAGACGGTATGCCATACATATGAACGAGCGATGATAAAATTTTATTTATAGTGAAATAATATGTAATTGGATGTAATATTATATATATAGAATCATTAACAAGATATATTTATTATTTAAATCTATTATACTCATTATTATACCCATCCAAAAAATGACGTGTTGAATAACAAACTACACCACGAGGTGGAGACGGTAAGCTGTATGTACGCACGTATAGTGACTTTTACATTAATAGCATAGACAAAATAATGAATATGGTTGTACCATATTTATAATAAAATTTCAGTATGTATAATATAATTGAGTTATTATATTTTTATGGAAATAGCAAAGAAAGTTGAAGTAGAAGAAGAAAATAACGTTTAAAGAGGTGAAAAAATAATTACCTCTTCTTCGAGTTTTTCATTTTGATTTTATCAAAAGGTATTTATAGATTGGATTTATGATAAATTTAAGGACTCTAGGTTGAAATGATGGTAGTTGGGAGGATATTTGAGTATGGTTTGGCAGAGCCAAATGGATTTGGAGGTGTGAATTTAAGAGAAGGGGAAGTACCCTTTTATATGAGAGGTGAGGGTCACTTTAGGAAAATCTTGAAATATTATTTTATAATAAAACATTTTTCGAATTATAATGGCTCCAAAGGTATTTATTTAGAGGATAAGGTGGGTATGGTTCGCAAATCTCTCAACCAGTATATGTTTGATATGTTTAGCGCACAATTTTGACCTTATCTTTTAGATTTAACTATTGGTTAAATAGTTTAACATTTACCATGTCTCCTTGAATTTTTTTATTATATGGTTAATAAACTTAATAAAAAATTGAAAGTGAACCTAAATTGGTTATTTAATAACATATATAACCTTATCTAAGTCCATTGGCATGATATTAGTTTTTAGAAATGTTATATTATTTAATAAAATCGTATTTCTTTTTAAACTAATTTATATTAATTTTGACACTATTTAGTATTTGGTTTTTGTTAAAGTCATCAGAACTCGATTACTTCCAAAAAATACATTGAATAAATCCTAACATGAAAAATTATCTTAGAAAATTATTGGAATGCATCATAAGTCTCAATTTATATTTATTTAGAAATCTATAATATCAATTATTTTTATCATTCATTAATAAGGTAATTACTGCATCATTAATGTGTCATAAATAAATTTGATCATTTAATGTATAAAAATTATAAATAAAATACCATTATTTAGGAAATATTTTTATCATTATAATGAATATTTATAGTATAATTTATCTTATATATGACCCTATAATAAAAATGTTTTAGTTATGAAAATTTAAATTTAACACGTTTAATACTTCTTTAAATAATATAATAATAAATTTCCTATTCTAATACAAGTGGACAAAAAGGATAATATTTTATTCTAAAGGTTTATTATTTCAATATAAATTTATCCAATAGAATTTGGAAACGTGTTAGGGTAATTATAATATCATTTTTACATTTAATTTTCTGTTTACTTTTTATCGTCATAAATAAAAATCAAAAGTGACAATTCACCAAAAATTACTTTAATTTTATTGAACCAAATATAGATTACAGATATCAACCATGTGTCTTAATTTTTTGAAATTTAATTCACAGATGTGGAAAAAATATGTATTATGAAAATTTTCATATGTGTTTAGATGGTGGGTAAAAGATGTTAAGAAATTCAATAAAATTTTATACATAAAATCTTATTATAAAATGATTCAAAAGAATTAAAATGAACTAATATGGGTAATATGTATCTATTTTTACTTTAAAATAAATTAATATAAAAATAATTATTATTTAAATAAAAGTTGTTTTGAAACAATAACACATTATTTTTCAATATTCATCAAAAATTGAAAGTTTTCAGAAAAATACCAAAAAATCACACTAAGCTAATTTTGATATTACAAATCCCAAATTGATTTATATTTTAACAAATTTAATACATATGAGTTGGATTAGTTTAATTAAAATTAATTCTTATTGTCAAAACTAGAAAACGAGTTTTTTAGAGATAAAAACTATCAAAAGATTGACATGTGTTTTTGTACAATTTAAATGTGAAATTACATACAATTACCTAAATTATTTTAAATAATAAAATTATTATCTAATTATACTTTCAAACCACTCAAATTCATAATTTAACACTATAAATTATTTCGATTAAAAAATTTGTTTTCAATTAATATTTTGTATTTTTCACTATTCCTCATTATATGAAAGTTATCAGAAAAGTAAAACATTTTAGTTAAAAACAAATTCTTATGTTATGATTCTAAAGAATAATTTAATTATATTTAATTTACAATATAAAAGTGTCAAATGTTGGATTTAAAATGGTTTTTCCATTAAATAGCCGAAAAACTGCATTTTTTAAAAATACTTCTTTTATTCTAAAAAATTGATTTTGTCCATATATTATGTCTAAAAAATACAAATGATTAATGATAAAATTAAATTGGATATATGAATATATAATTTAAAATGTGGTTAATATTATTCACAACTGCTTTTTGAATGGAAAGTTTTGTAAGTCATAGAGCGCTCGAACTCGGTGTTGTGTATAACATAATCTGTTGAATTACATTAAATATATAATATACTATGAAAACTTGGGGTGTTATATTCTCCCATAAAATAAATAGCATCCTCGCAATTTGAAATTTTTATTAAAAAATTAATGGTTTAAAATAGAAAAGACCTTTGTAGAAAACCCACATCAAAAATATATTTAATAAAATTTTGTCTTAATAAGATGGAATGGGAAATGATAATGTCACCATCAAATTATCGTTTCAAATAAGATAATAGTGGTGGAAATTATAGACAAATAATTAGAGAAAAAACCTAAATATTTATAGGGAGTGATTGATTTCATCATTCACAAACAAGTGAAAAAAAAACAGAATATTGAGGAGCTCAAATCCATAAATCATTGATGATTTAAAATATCATCGGTTCAACAAAACATAATGTTTTAGAATAAAAATTTTTAGATTTTAATTTCCTTTCCCTAATGTTTATGAATTAATTTCTTCATAAAATAAAAAAATACTTCACAAGTAGAGTTCGATCATTTAGATTATTTCTACTACAAACTCACCTTTCACTCAAAAAATATAATAAAACTTCAAAATATTATATTTAACCTAATTTTATGGGGTTTCAAAAAAATGAATTCATAATTCCTCTTTCATTCCATTTAAAAAAACTACATTATAAAAACCAGTACCTCACGTAGGCTAGTTGTAGGTGATTCACCCTTGTTGCCCTTCAGTTATGGGTTCAAGTCTCGCTGCCTTTCCGGACGCGACAGGTTGTCGCCCGTCCTCCGGGTTTTCCTTTTTATAACAATCAAAAAATAATATTTAGAAATTCTTTAACCATATCAACAGTATCCAATGTCAAACATAATATATTCCAACCTTTAGACATATCCTCAATATTTATTTCCAAACTAAATGTACAATATTTTTGAGGAAGCTCACATAATATACATGTGACTACCTTCAACGTGTATTATTTTAATACATGGTAATATACTAAATTACCAGAAAACCATATAGGAATAGGTTTTTACTTCTTTATTCCTTTTGTTAAACATAGAATACTTGATATACTCCTTAAATCCAAAAATTTCTTAATCTCCAACCATGATGAAAATTAACAAACCATTTATTAGTTCCAAGGTAGTCAACAATATCCAATATAATTTCTCCAAATCAATTATCTCTTATTCCAAAATAAATACATAAGTATCAGGAAAAAATTAAGGTTTGTCTTTCCTTGAACCATGTATTTTTCAAAAAAAAAAAGGATTAACTTGTTATTGAGTCACTTTTCTTATTACCACACAATCTCAAATCTTTAATGAAATAGTACTTCAGTACAATATTTATATACTACATAATTATTATAACCAATACATAATTAATACAACACTCAGAAGACATAATTATTTAATAAAGACATAAGAACACTAGTCATTTCTCTTCATCTACGGTAGTATCATAACTTGAATATTATCCAATAGAAAATTTGCATTATACTCTGATGATTGGGACATTGATTCGCGTAGTGTCCCAACTCCTTGAAGATGATGCATTGTACACTTGAAACCTTTTTCTTACCCTTTCAATCACGTACATGGTGTCCTTTTTGTGCACACTTATAACAAAATCCTATTCCATTCAATCATTTACCAATGTGATTTTTTCCAAAGTTATTATATATAGGAAAATACTTCTCTCTCTTCTTCCCTTTATACATATTTCTCTCTACCAGCCTTTTCATCTCATGAATCCATTCAAATTCATATGAATCAGAGAATTGATTGCATATCTTATTAACACATGATAATATTTCATCACATGATGAGAATACGTGGGAGACTATTTCACTTCCAACTACTATCTGAAGACCATGAAATATATGCTTCTTCATACTCTTTGGATCACGTGTATTGCTGGAGTTATCATTCCATCTAATGGGAATTATTTCTAAACAATGTCGTACTCATGGTTAGTTTATGATTCACAATGCATAATTCCAAACATGAATAATACAAAATGTTAATTAAAAAATTTATGAATATAATCTATAACCATAAAAAATGTTTTTTAGGATGTATTTAATCATTAATCATTCATAATTGATTTTAATGAAACTGTGAATTATCCTAAGCATATCCCCTAGGAGTGTCATAACTAGGGGTGCAGTAAGGCCCTTTGTCGTGTACTAGGATATCCTTGGTCTAGCTCGAAACTCCTTGTTATATATTTCACTCTTAGTTAAATATTTTCCAGAGTCGCCTCTACCGATTAATATCCAGAAATTGATGTATTACATGGAAAATTCAAAAAATATCTACAATACCAAAATTATGGTATGTTTTTCTATAGTAAACCTCAATGTCAATCTTAGTGTAATGTTATCTAATTAGAGTGTTTCTAAATCTAGTTTCCAAGGATTGTACATAACATCCTCTTATACAAACTATAATTCCCAAATCCTAGTTTCCTAGAGTCGCTGCATTATTACCTAACATTAGCATGATCACAAGAGACCAAGTCTCAAAAGACCGATTAGTTTAGTAGTAATGATTTACTACATACATGTATATGTTTTACATTACATCATGAAATAAAAAAAATAACATTGTGTCACTTTTTAACACACACATATCCTTTGTCAAATCCCTACAGGTTAATCATAATATACTTCTTTAAATATTGGTAAAAAGAAAACATAAGAAATGAGTGAGCTCAGATGCTCAATAAGGATAAAAATATATCGGAAACATTCACAAATAATAATAAAAATTAAGGGAAATGTATAAGATTAAAACAAAAGTTTTTAAACTTAAAAATCAGTATAATATGGAAAATATAAATCAAATAATGCAATTTACTTATTCACATGAATATTCTACTTGTCAAATAATCACATGTAATAACAATAGCTAATTTCATAATGATGGAATTCATATTGCTGGACATCATAACCACATAGTCATGGCCATGTGGCAAGACTACAAATAATATTTTTTTCAAGGCCTTGTACAGAGATGCTAGTTGTTCTCAAGAGAATAACTGATGCAATGAAGAACTATAGTGGGCTCCACCCGTCACATACTAACTCCAACAAATTCCTCATATTAAAATGTTAACTCATAACATAAACATTCATACTATAACTAGCATACGAAATGTCAATACTTTATCAATAAATCATGGATTGTATAAAAATATCACATCTACAGACAAACATATCATAACTCATTCAACACAACATAGAATATGGTATTATAATAAATCAACCTCAATCAAGAATATTATCTAGAAAAGGATGTTGACATAGTAGAAAATGATCGGTAAAACTCTTTGAGAGAAATATTCCATTTTAGTGAAATCAATAAAAAGTCTCACATTTATAAAGGAATTAATTTATAAAATATTTTTGAATCAAATTGTCCCACACCACGTTGAATCTTTTGATAGGAATTAACATTTTAAAACAATTATGTCTATATGAAAACATCCTTAAAAATAATTTTGAAAACATAGACATTAATTTAATAGATTTATCAAAATAAATCATTAAAACATTTAAAATGATGATATTGTGAAAGATTACATTCCATAATACTCTAAAATATTCCTTTGGAAAATATTTTTATGATACATGGACATGGATGATAAATATGTCCTAGTAAATACATACATATAATCAATCCCTGATAATAATGAGACTGAGGAATTAACCATTAACTTGTACTTTTTTTTGGTCAAGGGTACGTTTAAACTCATGCATAATGACAATGGTATGTTATTAAATTATAAAATAACCATATTAATATTTATGATATCATACTTTATTCATTTATGGCGTTATACTACCCATTTAATAATAATACATATGTTAAAATAATATTTTTCGTAATAATTTCATTCTTTATTATACATCTTTTAAACTGTTATTCTTTATCATATAACTTATATCATGATATAATTTCTTCCAGAATATAAAAAACTATATATATAACATATATATTCAGAATATATATATTGTTAATAGATAGATATATGAAATTGAAAACACTGTTTATGGCGACGGTAGGATGTACGTACGCATAAACGTTGTTTCCCTTTTCATATCTTATTAAATAGAAGTAATTGAATGATAAAATATGTATATATATATATATATTATCATTATTATTTTGTATTTTACATAATTTTTAATAATATATATTTTTATAATCATTGTTGAATGGTGAACATTGAAATTATCCTCATTGTGTTGTGGAGGCAGTAAGTTGTATGATCGCACAAGTGGAAATATCATTATATTGAGGATGGTATCAGATGTAATTGGATGAAATTTTTTATATTAAGAATAATTAACATATTATATTTTTTATTTGCATAAATTATACTCATTATTATACCTATCCAAATAATGAAATGTTGAATAACAAACTACACCACGACGTGGAGATGGTAAGCCATACGTACGCACATATGGTAACATGGTCATTCATAGGATAGATAGAATAATGAATATCATTTTAGCATATTTATAAAAACATATTAGTATGTATAAGGTACTGTAGTTTCTATTTTGGTATGTAAATAACAAAGAAAGAGGAAGTAGAAGAAGAAAATAACATTGAAAGAGGTGATAAAATAATTACCTCTTCTTCATGAAAGTGATTTTAGAATAGTTCAGGTAACCATTTCTACCTTTTATTTTAGATTTAACTCTTGGTTAAATAGTTTAACATTTACCATGTCTCCTTGAATTTTTATATTATATGGTTAATAAACAAACTATAAAATGAAAATAAAACCTCAAGTGGTTAATTAATGACATATCTATCCTTATATATGTCCTTTAGCCTAATATCATATTTATTTGGAATATTATTTCGTTTAATAAAATAGTATTTGTTTTAAAAACTCATATATGTCATTTTTTATACTATTTGGTATTTGGTTTTGTGAACGTAATCAGAACATGATTACATCGAAAAAAATAATTTTAGTCAATTATAACATAATAGATTATCATATAAAATTAATGGAATGCATAAAAAATCTCAATTTACCTTTATTTAGATATTTACAATACAAATTATATTAATCATTCATTAATAAGGTAGTTACCACATCATCATTGTGTCGTAATCTTAATTTAATTATTTAATGTCGAAAATTTATAATTAAAATACAATTATATATGAAATAATTTTATATTTATAATGAATATTTTTAGTCGAATTTATCTTATGTTTAACCCTGTATTAAAAATGTTTTAGTTTTGAAAATTTGTAATAAATTTTTTAACTCTTCTTTAAATGAAATAATAAATGTCCTAATCTAATCCAAGTGAAAAAAAGGTTAATATTTTATTTCTAAGGTTTATTTTTGTCAAAATACACTTATCCAATAGAATTAATATATGTGTTAGGTTAACTATAATATCATTTTACCATTAATTACCCTATTTACTTTTAACCGTGGGAAATAAAATTCAAACATTCCTATTCGCGAAAAATTATTTTCATCCTATTGAACAGCAGTTTACTTACAGATGTCAATCGTGTAACGTAGATTTTGGAAATACAATTAAAAAATGTTTTAAAATTATGTTTTTTGTAACTTTGCAAATATGCCTAAAACATATGTAAACGATGTTAAAAATTCAATAAAATTATATATATATAATATTATTAGAAAATGACTGTAATGAATTAAATTGAACTAATATTGGTATTATCTATTTATTTTGATTTTATAATAAATTTTTTAAAAATAATATTTATTTAAATTAAAGAAGGTTTTAAACAATAAGATAGTGTTTTTTACTATTCATCCAAATTTTAATGTTCTCCGAAAATTCACAATATTTACCCTAAGATAATTTTTATAATCCAAATCCAAAAATGATGTAAATTATACAACATAAAAAACATATGAGTTGCATTAATTAATTTAAAATTAATTCCTGTTGCCAAATCCAAAAAGTGAATTATTAAGAAATAAAAACTATCAAAAGATTGACATGTGGTTATGTACAATTTTAATATTAAATTACATCCAATGACTTAAATTATATTAAATAATAAAAATATAATCAAATTATACTTTAAAACCACTATAATTCGTAATTTAACATTAATTTTTTTTATTTAAAAAGTTCTTTTCAATTAAAATTTAGTATTTTCACTATTCATCAAAATAAGAAAGTTATCCATAAATTACAAAATATTTATCCAAAATTAAATTATATTTTCTAATTGTGAAGAAAATTTTAATTAAATAAAGTTGAATTTATAAAAGTTTCAAATCTTGGATTTAGAATGGGTTTTCCATTAAAAGGATGAAAAACATCATTTTTGGAAAATACATTTTTTATCTGAAAAATTAAATTTGTCTTTATATTATGTCTAATAAACACAAAATATAAATGTTTAAATGATATGGGATATATATATAAAATCATAAATGTGGTTAATATTATTCATAACTACTTTCTGTAGGACATGTTTGGTAGGTCAGGATGTGCTCGAACTCGGTGTTGCGTGTAGCGTAATCTTTTGAATTAAATTAAAGAGAAAATGTACTATGAATTCATTGAGTGTTACACTAACGACTATCTATAAAGTGAACCACCATTAAAAAACACATTCACTAACCACGTAATTCCCAAAAGTATTACAAAATTTCAAAATTCTAACAGAATCATGCCTCAAAGAGACTCATCAGATGCATGATTAAAAAGGAAGTTTGAAGTGTTCCTGAAAATAGTAATAGGATGTTGCAAATATAATTTATTGCATTTCATCTATATATATTAAAAAAAAGAATTAAATGTTACTAAATTTACACAATATACATATTTCAAAAAAATTGTTTCTTTAAAATCAATTTTATTTTTCTATTTGTTTTTAAAATATTATATATTACAAAATGATTTATTTTTCTTATCATGATTCATTTAAATGTTTTGAAATGTATTTAAATTTTTATTATATTAATAATTATCCTCTTTAGTTTCTTTTATTTCAATGTATTATATTTATTTAAAATTAATTGAATACTAAAATAATAGGGTGTTAAATTCTAAAGCATTAAAGGAATTTATCTATTCTATTAAACTACTGAAAAAATGAGGTTAATTTTCTATAATGACACCTTTAGGTTACAACATTTCAATATTAATATTATTATGTCTCCATAATATATTAACAAAGGGATTTTTTTTAATATTAGTAATTTTTCTCTATGATCTAATATATCTGAAAAATTGTTCCTCATAACAGTGATCATTCTCAAGATGTATAACCACTTAGTTCAATACATTTGATAGTTTATTTAAAGACCCAATCTTAAACAATTAATATTCATATATCATTAAACAAGAATATAATTTCATTCAATAATGATGTTCTTTTAGGTTCAATGTTTTATAGAATTAGTCTTTTACCCTTAAAAAATAAATATTACCTTACAATGTGGACACTTCCACTTAGTATCCATTTTTTCAAAAATTTAATATATTAAAATAAAAAATTATTTTGTTTTATTGAAAACCGTCAAAACATTCAAATATACTTCTTCTCTTCCTTTAGCAATCAATAAAATACTGGAAAAATATTTTAAAATGTTGGATAAGCTCAAAAATCCCAATAAGAGGCCTAAATTTAAAATAAAAGAAACTCATCAGTCCATATTAAAAACCGAGATAATTTTTTTTATTTATAATTTTATTTCAATAGAATAAATATTAATGCCAAATGTTTTTAATGAAACACTTTATAAGAAAATATGAAGTAAAAATAATAACCTTTTTGTTTTACTAGAAAACCTGATAACCTATGAAATTTCATTTTCATAAAACATACATTTTTACCCAAAATGGGGGGTTCATTACTTTAAAACAAATGATATTTAGCATAACTTTTTAAATAAATGATTTAAAAAAATCATAAGAATGTATAGAAAATTAATTTAGGTGAATTGGTAAATCATTTTTATAGTTCCCTTAAAAATTAATGTTATTAGAATAACCATAGAGTCATCATATAAAATAATTCAATAGAGAACATAATCAATACCCAATTTATTGGAGAGCTAGAATGGGGATCACCAATAATATAATTAGATATAATAGGGCTCAAACCATCATATTTTGAGCTGTATTAGGAATCAAATTATCATTTATGATGCATACGAATCACATTTTTTCATAAACAATTATTTAGGAACACATCATGAATAAAAAAATTATTCTATCAGTTTTTATCATACACCCCTTTAAAAAAATTCTACACATATGCAAAAAAAATTAGATAATATAATACCCTTTAATTTTAATAAACCAATTTTCAAAAAAAAAATCACATTGAATGAAGGATAGAAGGTCATTAATTAAAGAAAACTTGCGAGATTATAAATTATTTCAAATATCAAATAATGGTTATGGTGGTTGGAAATGTATAAGTCATCATATACAATGAAACATATAATTCCTTTTTTTCAGAAGGTTTCATATAGAACTCTTAAAAAAATCCCTATAGAACCCATCGATATAAAATAAAACCATACCTAAACTATTTTTTACAATACTTTTATATCAATAATAATACATTCATGAATTAATTTCCAATAATTTGGACATGGGAGAAAACGAGTTAGATAAGAAATATTAAAATATGATAGTTTAAAAAAAGTCTCTTAACTTCTGTCTACATAATCTAACAATGCATAGTAGGATCAATGCATCAATAAGAGGTGGACTGGGAGAACACATGGTATCTTTTTTTTCTTTCATTTGAAACATATTTTGTGTCCAATTAAATATCTCACTCATTGTTGAAAACAAAAAAATTTAACATCAACAGTAAAACATGAAATTGCATATTTTCATTATTTAGTAAGAGTAGTCACTCCCTTATTATTGTTTGAAAATAATTCCATACTACACAGTCTAGTTGAAAAAAATCCTTTTTTATTGATATAAAAACCAGGATATACCTTTACAACTGTATAGAATTGTGTTCAATACAGCAGTGCATGAGCTTCATGTAGCACAAAATGATGTAATACATATTATGTAACAAGTTGAGAAACAATTAGCAGTTTATTCAAAACATGTAATTGTACTTTTTTGTTAACTTTCCCTTATATATTATTCAAAACAATTATTCACATTCTTACCCAACAAAAGGTAATAACTACTTTTGGACTTCACTATGATACTCAATATGATTCACAGTCTAATTACCTAGTCCAATTTCATAGTCTAATAACATAACTATACTATAGTACCCTTGAAACAGTTTTTATATGGTATTTTCCTGAAAATAATATTATGATTTCCTAGTATTATGATCCATCCCAATATAATAATTGGCTAATTATGCAATTTATATTATATTTTGTTCATTAAAACTTCCTCAAAAATTATCAATCAGGAAACACCATCCCCTTATAACATTTCCCTACTCCACCATAACTCCTCTTCATCCATGAATATTAATTTGATTCCATAATTTATAAAATTCTTCCCCTTTTTATAGGTCATCAAAATGTCGTTTATGTGGGAATATGAAATGTTTTCCCACTCAACAAAAATTCCAATAATATAAATTTTTCTTAAATTTCTAAAACATATTTGACTTCTTTAGAGCTTCTCAACTCTTCTCATTTTATCTAAATCCTTCTTGAATATTCTACCAACTTCTTTCACCTTCAAACATTCTAACCATTATTATATTTTATTTTAATTTTCATTAAAATTTCTTCATTATAATGGAAATATATTTTTAACATAATATTCATCACTAAATTTATCCACACCAATTGAAACATATTGAAAATGAAAACTAATTTCTTATCATTATGATGATTTGTATCAACTGAAAACAAACATCCTATTCAGATTCTCTATACCAAAAAATATATATAACACCATGAAAAAATATTCTAATATATACACATACAACTAGTTATACTATAGTCACATTTTCATTTGTCAAAAACAAAGTTGAATACAATTATCATTTAAAAAAACTCAACATCACTTTAGCATCAGCTTAAAACTCCCATAACAAACACTTTTTCTAAACTCATCAAACTACGAGATCCCCTCAAAAACACTTCAAAACCTGATTTAAGTGGTTCTTATTTTCCTCTTTTCCTCGGACTAGTGATCCTATGATTGATAAAGTTTTCATTGTCTTATAGTGTCTATAGAATCAATCTCTACTCTACTATGATAATAAATTTCAGTCATGTTCTAATATATTTTACACAATTGAAAACAACACAGAAGAGTTCTTCTTTTTAGTGTTGACCCAAAATAAAAACATGTCAGCCTTATAAAAATGGTCGACTTCATTTTTGATTAATTTATAATCTATTTCTCATTGGTCCCCATAACATTTATTATTTAATTTCTCACTCATTATTCCAAAACTTTCTGTATAAAAACAATTCCACCTCTGATTTTATTGTATTACCATCACTATTTATAATGATCGATGACAAAATTGCTCTAATTATTAGTAGCACACTGTATTTGTTGGACACTATCAACTTCAACTTCTTCTTTTTTTAATACAGTACACAAGCATCCTGCATACATCAACTTCATTCTCAAAAAAAATTTAAATCATAGTTTTTTTCTATGACTGAAAACTATCGCCTTCATTTTTGAATGTTGTTATCAACCATTGTAACCATCAGAAATATCATCATATGGTGATCTCACTATGATAAACTAAGAATGAAAACACTAATTCTACAGTAACAACCTTCTTTCAACCAAATTATAATATTATTGGAAGCACATGATATCCACATTTATATCATAAGTCTTTCATGAATATTTTTATTTGTAAATATTATGATTATTGTGAAAAACAATGCAATACAACATCGTCTGACATTTATCATAGCTATTCAGGCTCAAATTCACACCGACATTATGATGAATACATTTATTCCAGAATCAAGGTGAGTCTAATGAAATTTTCTCTAGAAATACTCTATATTACCTAATGGACTATATTAATCTATTTGAGTCTGATTTATTGAATATGATGGTGGGTCCATTTTCCAATAAAAACAATGTGAAATGATTTCCATTATCCTTGACCATAATGGATGATAAATTGAATACATACTTTTTTCATCTTTGAAAAACTACTTACTGCCAAATGTTTTCCATCAATATCCCCTTTGGATTCTTTTGTAATCCAAGGATCATAAATCCTGTAACATTATAATCTCATTTTGTGGATTACTTATCACAAATTTTATGACTATGTGATAAATCCCATTATAGGACACAATAATTATTGACATAAAAACATTTTTTTCCAAAAGTATTGTCTCATTAATCATCCTCAATTATTCATTATAACATTATTCATTTCATTTACTTGCCTGTTACAAAAAATTTCTTACATCAACTCCAACAAACTCTTAGAATAGTTCACACACATAGATGCTAAAATCACAGCTTACCTAAAACTCCTGCTACCTAAATATTCATTAAATGTTTTAGAACATATCAATGTATTGATTAATGAAAAAAACCCACCCTAGACACACAATATTTAAGGATTGGATGAGATAAGGGACAAAAAACATATGTCAACCGTAATTTAAATGAGGTTGGATGACATGTTCAACCATAGTTTTTAAAAATATTCCTTCAGTAAAGGTTTTGGAAAAATATCAGTAGCTTGATTGGATATTGAAACACATTCTAGATTCAATTAATTATTCCTCAAATGGTATTTAATGAAGTGATAGTTGATAAAAAAAATTTAATCAAAATGTTTTCCCAGATTTCAAGTATGGTTGATGGAACCATGATCATAAAAAGAAAAGAGAAAGGGTTTCTTAATTCAACAAGTAATACTTTTCATTTAGTCTTCATCCACATAATCATAGTAGTAGTTTTAGTGGAATCATCATAATTAACCTCATCGATTCTGAGTGTTACTAAATTCTATTTATTTAATTTCAAACTCATAGAAAATTTCCCAAGAAAGGAAAATCATCCAGATCATGATATTTTGTCACCAACTTCTCTGGCATAATCAGCTTGAGAATACAAATAAAAGAAAATAATTTTGGTACTATCATACATAATTCTGAAATATTTCGTTCCTTTGATATAAGTGAAAATACATTCTATATCCTATATATATGATTATTTTAGAGAACTCTGAAATATTTAACATAATGTGATATTGTAAACAATATCGAGTATTGTGGAATTGAAATATATCATACATCCATTCATGGTTTTTAAACTCATTAGGATCAACTACTTGGCCTTCTATATCATTAGAAGACATGGTTCCCATTGAAATCAGTGCGGAAATTCATTTCAAATTTTCCATGCTGATCTTCCTAAGATCTTCCAAGGCATAATATTCTTGAGAAATAAATATTTGTTTATTTATTAATGAGATTTGTAACCCATGAAAAAATTTCAGTTTTATTATCATGGAAATGTCAAACATCTATATCAAATAGTTATAAATTATTTCACATGTTATTTAATCATTCCCATAATATATAATGATAAAAACATAAACAATTTCAATGAGATAAAACTCAAAACATTTTATAATGTATATATTACTATCAACTCATCCTTTTATAAAACTAATATTCTTCAAGAAAGTATCCTATTTAGAATACTATTACCTTGGACCTTGTTTTATACCATACAAGGCTTTATTCAACTTGCACAAATAACTGTTTTCTTTCCAAAAAATCAACATGGTTATTCTATATAAACATCCCCATCCATATCACCATTCAAAAATGATTATTTCACATCCATATGTAAAATTAGGTAACCTCATTTTTTAGTAATATCAAGAAATGATCTTATTATTTCTAATCTCACTATCAGGGAAAGGTTCATCAAAATAAATTCCATCAATATATGATTAATCCTATCATTGTAATATTTCTTTTTTTCTTATCACTTCACAATTATCATTCATCTTGTTAAAAATAAACCCACATTTTACCAATTACATATTTTATTTGGTTAAGGTATTATTTCCCACATATAATTATTTTCTATCTGATATAACCCTCCATTCAGAGTCAGAACACAGTCTAGATGATCAAAATCATCCTTTACATTTTTTATCTCAATTTTTGAATGAACATAATTTTGTTTAATAAGATTTTTTTTTTCATCTTTTTTGATCATTTTGATGTTGATCTCCCATAATGTTTTGATCTTTCATATTCTTCTTTAACATTGGATGAGATTTTCCTGATTTTTTCTCACCCCAATAAAATTTTGTCCCTTGTTCTTCTTCTTCAGTAGTATTACAATATTTTTCATCCCCATCATAGTGATTATCAATGATTTGTTCAACTAGTTCTATTTTCTTATCTGTATGAATCTATTTATCTTCATTAGATTTTTCAGTAAATTTGTCATCAATAGAGTCATCTAATATTCTAGAACATTTTTGGAGAAATATGTACCATTGTATTTTTTTCTTAGAGAAAATAAATATTACATATTCACATTTTTACTCAAGCATTCCATGTTTTCCAACTTTCTTCATTGTGGTGTATAAACACATAAAAAATCATACCTATTTCAAACAAAATGTTTTTTCATAAAAAATTTCTTATATAGTCATATATGATCTTTCTGAGTAGAAAAAATCATCATGAATATACCATGATGTTCTCATTTCAACCCTAAAAAAGTAATAAGAAAAACCATGTTCTTTTAACATAGTCATCTCATTATTCAGACGTCGATTTTTCCTTTCTTCAACACCATTTTTTGATGTGTGTAATGTGTACTGAACTCAAGAGAAATTCCATGATTATTATTATAACTTTTAAATTTTTCATTTATTATTCACCTCTATTATCTATACTCAACTTCATCATAGAATACTCTCATTCCTTTTCATCTCTCGACTTAAATAATTAAAATTGTCTTAAAGAATATGACTTATGTTTCATATACAAGATAGAAGTAATGTGATTAAATTCATCAATGATTGTAATGAAGTACATATCTCTAAGAGTGGATTTTTGTTTATTATACCACATATATCTAAATTAATATGTTCCTAAAATCATTTTGATAAAAATTTAGAATTTAATTTTCACATTGTTTTTAATATTTTCCATTTAAAAAATATTGTAATGTTAATATATTTTTAATTATATATCAATTATTTCATGGATAATATCTCCCATTTATAATTTGTATATATTTATCTGACACATGTATCATAACCCTTTATTCTATAATAATTTGTCTTATATCATACTCAGGTAATAATATTTTTGTACAACACTAACATGGAACATGTTTCCTTTATGATTTTTTTTCATATTGTTACTATCTTTCCCTCTTCAACCTTTTTCAAAAAGCTCGAATATTTTTTGAAAATAACATTTTTCCATGATAAAAATGTTGTGAAACACTTGGTTGTGTTTCATCTCTTCAATAATAAATGATTTCATGGACATTAAATTTTCTTCCACAATGATGTATTAACCAACCCCTTTGATATTGAGAGCTTCATCATTTCTAAAATATCATTTTCTTCTTTGAATTCTTTAAAAATTCATCAAAAAAGCTAATTATTTTATCTTAATTGATTTATAACAACTATCTATGATCCTAGGGAATTCTCCATTTGTCGAATTGAGAGTAGTTTCTAAAATAAGTTTCATTTTCATAATCATTATCATTCATAACATATAGGTTTTGAGAATTGTTAACAAAAATTTGTTACGTCGATATTAAAACAAGACTACCTTTTACAAATATACCTAGGTTGTTCACATCATTTGAAATTATTTGTAGATAATAGAACATATTTTAAATATTTAATCTCTGATAATCATTTTTTTAAAATATATTTCTTGGAAAACATCCCATGAATGGATTGACACTCCCTCAATTTTTTCCTAATATAATTTGTGTAATTGTTGAAATATTTTTTATTGAAAAAATACATATTTTATATGTTCCCAAATATACCACAGTACTTGTAAGATACATGAAAAGAATATTTTACTAGGAAACATCCATATTCTTTGGCATTTTGAGAATTTTTCTTAGAAAAAATAATATATTTATTGTTAGAACTATGTTGACCACTAAACTTGCTTTTATGAATAAAAATATTCTTTTTCTGATTGGTTCCCATTTTTGGTTTTTCGGAGCTATAATTAATAGAAACATTTTCAGACTCATAACTTTTTAGAACATCTAATTTTTCCACATTTATGGTCTTGGCCACATACTTATCTTTTACAGATTTTTCTTGTGGGAAACAATTTCAACATTCTTCTTAACAATTGATTTTTTCTTTTCATCCCTATAGGTTTATCCCTTTTATGGAATTTATCAATTTCTAAGATATAATTTGTGATACTTATAAAACTATAATCATCTTATAATTTTTTTATTCAATAGTTTCCAACACTTATTTTTATCTTTACCATTGGAATAAAACATAGAATTATCACTCTGTTTATTATATGATCTTTCCTACATTTGATAATTTTAATCAATATCATCTTCTTAATTCGGTTGAGGAAATTTAGATACTATGATACCAATAACTCCAAATTCATGTAATTTTAATTAAATATTACCATTATATTTACTTTTATCTATTTCAGTATTTTTAGGAAACACAGAGAAAAATTCATAAATATTTTTCATACCTCATTTTCAGAATTAGATTCACTATCTTGTTTTTCATAATCAATAATCTTCATTGTATTTTTTATATTGAATCCTTAAAAAGAAAATTATTTATCAATTTTTCCCCACCATATATTTATCTCATAATATCTCAAAAGTTATAATAGAAATATTAAAATCATATAGAGTTAGTGTTTCTAGATTTTTAACTTCAAATAAGGGAAATTTTACATCCAACTTGTCCTGAATAATTATTAAGATCTTTTCAACAATAGAATAATCCTATAATTTTTTTTCCAAGACATATAATAGTAGTGAAATTTGTTTCACCGAAGTTAGATGTTTAGTAATATATTCATTCTAACCCATTTTTAATATTCATACTTTATCCTCCAAATTTTTAACTTTATCCATATCCCATTTTCATTGCACTCATAAATATTTTACATCTTATCCAAGATACCCTTGGTAGTAGAAACACCCTATATTCTTAAAAACATACTTTTAGAAAATGACGAGTGTACTTCATTATAAGATCTTCCATAATTCCCTTCATTATTATAGTAATCTATTGTAATTAGAACTATTTCATGAATATGATAAAATATATCTCTTGTTGATTCAATAATATAATTTCAAGGTTACATAAAGAAAAAGCAATATTCTATCTTTCCAGAAATGATTATTCTCACCATAAAAGATTGTAATACCCTTACTGTTCATACAATTAAGAGTTCCTATCATAACATCACTTTCGAAAGATAATAAAATTTTTTACCAAGGGACCCATGGATCTAACACCTGTTGGGAATCCCTACTTGTATCAATGTGTCAGTAAGAGGGGGAAGGGTTAGTCAACGATATATTTTTCTATTAAGTTTCAATAATTTCAAAACATCTTTCACTGCTTCTAAAAGTGATACAACCTTACCAAAAATAAAACAATCACACATCCATAGGATCAGAAGTATTTACAATGTTCACAACTGAATAAGAGTAGTGACATCCTTGGTATAGTTTGGAATCACTCAAATACCATAAAATCTCTTATAAAACAATCCTTTTATGTGGTTAAAACTTGTATGATATTCCATTCCCCTTGTTTAACACTATGTTAAATACAAAATTCACATTCCTCAAGTTAAAAAAATATTGCAACACATGTTTTGTAAAAATTTGAAAATCATTCACCATTTTCTTCTAAACATGTTACTTGTCTTCTTTTTCATCTTCCAAAAATATAAAATTTAACAAATTGCATCAATCTTATACCTATAAGTTTTAAATAAATTCTTCTTTAATTCATAATTATACTGAATATGACTCCCTATCTAATTAAATAGTTTGATAAAAATAACTCTGCAAGAATACACCAAAAACAATAATAAACAATTATGGTCTCAATATAGAAATCTATGTCTACTTTCCTAGACCAATGATCCATACAACATGATAATAATATAAAGATGATCTAATTCTTCTATTTTATATCCTGAAAACATCATTAGGATTTCTAAATCTAGAATCACCATCTCTATGAAAACATTCAGTGCTCTTCCTTCTCTCTTCGTCACCTCTGAATTGTAATTCTATGATAGAGAGTAAAAAGTTATTTCTCAATTCATAGGTGATATAAATGTGCTTTAGCGGGGAGTATGAAATTTTTTCCCAATCAAAATTAATTCCTATTACATAAATTTTACTAAAATTTTGGATAAAATTTTTTAATTATTTTGTACTTCTCAACTTTTCTCGGTTCTTCTTGAACCTTCATAAATATTCTCACAGATTCAAGTCACTTCAATCTATCTAGCCATTCTTCATCTTGATTATTATTTTCATTCTCATTTTCTTATTATGATGAAATTTTTTTATCATCATATTAATCATTACATTTATCAGCACCAATTGAATCTTATTAAAAAGTTAAATAGATGTCATCTCATTTTGATGATCTGTATCAACTAAAAAAAATATCAATATAATTCTCCATACTAATTGATAAATATAACCCATTGAACTATATTCCCATTAAAAATTTTAATACATTATTAGAAATAATTAAACTTTTCATTTAACATAATCATTTTTGAAACTTCTTTTGATTTCAAGACTTCTTGAAAGTAATTCCCCATAATATTCAACCTCCCTTATCATAAATTTCTCCAATATATTTATAATATGAGGTCTCATTGAAAACACTACAATAAATACCATAAGTAGTACATGTTTTTTTTCTATTCCTCGTATCAATGATCCTTTATTGAATAAATTTGTTGGGGTTATCCTGCATCTGATGAATCGGTCTATGCCCCCCTCTGATAATATGTGTCAATGACAATCCAATAACATTGAATAAATGGGAACAACACATCAGAGTCCTTATTTTTAGTGTTGACTGAAAATAAAAAAATTGAACCTGGTGAAAATGGTCAAGTACATTATTAATTGATCTCTAATCAATTTTTCAACCCTAAGAACAACATCACTTATTTTATTTTTTTTCATAGTTCCTAATGATTCCTACTAAAAAAAATCATCCTCTGATTTTGTTTTTCAACTATCATTGTGTATGATGATCAGTGTCATAAATAATTAGATGATTGACCGAACACTATACCTGATGGACTAATGTCAACATTAGAATCTTCTCTTATCAGATTACGATGAATGTTCTTCAAGTGTACATAGTATTAATTATCTATATATTTTTATTACATAGGTTTTTTGGTCTAATGTAAAACTAGAACCAGTACTTTTTAATCTTCTGACTTACAAACCCATTCATGAAATAAATCTATGTCTGGTGATCTCAAATAGTTGAACTGAGACCATAAAACATCAATCTTCTGTAAATTCATTCTTCCATCCCAAAATCAATATAATTTGGATGTACGATTTCTCCCCAATCTTTTGTAATGTTTGAATAACATGTTTTTAGAAAACATAAAAATTAGTTGAAATAAAAATAGATAATCATCCATAGATTTTTGTTGGATCCATCTATTTTTGAATTTACATCCCCATTGTGAACAAGACTATTATTATGACCTCAAGTTGAGTCTGATAACCTTTTTGAAAAAAAATCACTAATAAATTATGGAAATTTATAATTTGTTTTTACACAATTTCATAAAAATGATGGTGAGTAAAATTTTCAAAACATATAATGTTAAATGATTTATTTTTCCCTATGACAACAAAATATAATTCATTGAATACAAAATTAATTAATATTCCATGAAAAACTTTTATCTATCTTATTCCCAACAACATATATTATTTATCATCCTAAATAATATAATTAAGATAATTATTTACATTTATAATAACCTTTTTCATGTTTCTTATTCATTTTTATCATGAAATTATTATTTAATCAATTAATGAAGTTCATATTATATGTTTTTTCGATAATAGACTCAAATATAAATGATGGACATTGTAGGATGACTATGGTCAATGATGTCATTATTCCATAATCTCATGAATAATAAAAATGACTTGAATAAAAATTTTATATATAAATTTTACCTTTCATATCAATCATTAAATATGGATATGGAAGGAGAAGTACATTACAATAATAAAAATGGTAGGCTAAACCTATAAAAGAGTAACAGTATAATTTTTCAATGGTAATTATGGGGAGAATATAAGTATTATTTTATCTTAACATAGTGATAATTATTTCATATGTACCATATTATTTTCATTGACATATTTAACAATAACATCCTTATGAAGTGCCGATGAAAAATGAATCACATCACTCTGTGGAGGTGTTAGTCGAAATATAAACTAGAATAAAATTATTATTATTTAGTTAATATAATGGTATGAAATTAAATAAAATATTATCATTTTTTAATGTTAAAAAAGTCATGAATTTAATATAAAAACATTAATTTCATCATTATCACCAACTGTGAAAGATGATGGTTGAAATCAAAGGACATAATTTCGTGAGGTAGTAGACTTTTGTATAACAAAACTATATATTATTTTTCAATTTTATCAAAGAGGAGAATTTTTATGTTAAACATTAAGATAATATTATATAACAATATTTTAGATTTTGATGTTTTCATATATTAATAGTTAATAAGATTTAAAATAGGAGGAAGAATAAATAAATCCAAAAATTTTTGTTAATAACTATACTAGTAATCAAGAAAACATAATTTTCATTACACCTTATGTAATCTATGGTTGGTATTATTTCCTCAATATTGGTTCCATAAAAATGAAAATAATTTAGGAAAGTGATTTGGGTAGGCCATGCCCATCCAGAAGGGTATTTATGTGTGACTAATTTAGAAGAACAGATTATCTTTTATAAGAGACTGGGAGAATCATGGAATTTCATAGAATATTAAATTAATATAAATAAACTATTATTTAAAAATGGCTCTAAATTTATAATTTTAATATATAATAATATTATGAGCCTATATCCTTTAATCCAATAAAATGTATCAAATTTTGGATCACATTTTTACCATTATAGTTTAGTTTTAACCATTTTTAGCCTTTTCATGACTATTGTGATAACAACATTTTTACACAATAAGGGTCGATATAATTTCTCTGATTGAATAAAATGATCAAAAATGGGACAAGGTAGATATTTTAAAAAATATCCCAGTAACATTGATTAATATATCAATTTATGAATTTTTAATTATTTTATAAAACAATATTTATTACAAAATAATATTAATGTCCATTTTGGAACTATTAATTTAATTATACTCTTAAAACTTCTGAAAAAAGGAATTAAAATATAACTAATACAAAAATCAAAATATCTAATTTTTATATAAGAAATTATGGAACATAAAAAATCAATATTATAATATTTTAAAAAAAATTTCAAGAATATTGTATTGATTTTTTTCATGATAGAGAAGAATTATGTCAGGGTTGCAAAAGAATTTATAGAAATTATTTCTTTACTAAACAATTAAAAAATAATTACAATAGTTAAAATAATAATAATTTAGTTTTTAAATTAATTTTTTAAATGAACATATGCTATTTGTATCCATATGACATAAATTTAATGTCAATAAAAAAATGATAAGGGATTTTGGTTATATAAAATAATATAACAGGTCAAAATCACTTCCAAATAAAAATCCACCCATTATTTATTGTTTTTATTATTATAAATGAGACACAATTATCTAATAATATTAACTAAAGTGAAATGGTCATTATTTATTATTTAACATTATATTTAAATCTTTAATAACCCGATTTACATTTTACCATGATTACAAAAATTTCAAACATACTATTCATAATGTACAAAAATAAATTGACTTATTTACAAATGAGATACACAAATTAAAAATAAGGAATCCAAATTCCAAATTTCAAAATATATAACTAAAATATATTAGTTTAAAATTAAATTAGTTGACCCTAAAGAAAAAATAATTTTAATAAATATCCCTTTTATTTATATTTTTTTTATACAAATTATGATTTTTTATTATGATACATAAAATAAAATTTTTCAATAAACAATATATTTTTTTATTTTATTTGAAAAATCATTTTTTTAGAAAATTTGAAAAAATAAACTTATGCTAATTAGAAAATGATAAACTAAAAAATTAAATTATTTTTATCTTATTACAATTCTATAATTTAGAAATATTTTTTAAAAAATATATTATATAATGAATAAAACACTAATTTGGTTCGAAATATGTTATTCCTCTTTTGAACAAAAGTATTAAAATTCTTACAATTAATATAAATATGTATCATAGAATGAAAAAACATAAAAAAAATTAATTTAATTAACATTACATGGTTGGTTATATTATTCCCCCTTTTGTAAAATACAACATCACAAATTTATTCACTTATAAAATATCTAGGGATATATTTTCTTCAATTATTTTTAATATTCTTATGATATATCATCAACCATATGGTATTTTCACAAAACATTAACTTGATAAAATACCATATTCCACAACACGTATGAATTTACCTATTGGGTTACACTTTTTCTCTATTATTATGCATATCAAATGGGTTTTTCTCATAAGAAATTTTATCCTCAAATTGTACTACCTCGTGGCTCAAAACCTGAGATGAATCTGAAAAACATTGTGTTCTCAAAATAAGAAATAAAAAATGTTTTGTAGCTAGGATAGAAAAGTAGGTAAGGGTACTCAATATATAACTAAGAAATTTTTTTCCAAGATTTCAAATGGTTAAATGAAATATGGACTTAGGTTATTTTTTTAACAAAACAAATCATGCTTTTTTGTGGTGATACTTTTAGAAAAAATTTATTATATACCTTTCAAGAAATTTATTTCCTCCATTTGTCCGCATAGCCTTTCAGAATAATTTGATCCATCCATATATACTATTGAAACATTTTTAACCTTCTTAACAATTTCATTCACCTACTTCATTCCCATCAATGTCCATTATTTGAATTCATCACAATAAGTTGCAGTCCAACATCACTTTCCTTATAATGCTTCACAAGGTGCTATCGATATAATGAAATGGAAATGTAATTATAATAAAACATAACCAAAGAATTATGTTGATACAAAACTATATGGTAATATGTTAGACAACAATGAATCATATCATCCATGGTTTAAATTAATCACTCAGAGTTTCCATCAGATTAAGGATGAAAATTTGTATTGAAATTTAATCGTGTAACCAATAAATTTTGTTGTCCTTACAAATAATTATATGTTAGAAAGGGTTTAGTACCAGATACAATATAGAGATGATATAACAACCAAATAATTCTATATATGAATATTGAATCATTTTATATGAATATTCAATACATTTTACAAATGCATTCCTGAGGACCATAATAGTTTAGTGCCATTGAAAACATGGAATACATTCTTATAAATCATGAATGATCTTCAAAATCTCACATAAAGATCTTACCCCTTAGTAATCTTAAATTTTTTTTCATTTATAAACTAAGGAATGGAAACATAATAATGGGTGATCTAAGCTTCTTAGTAATGGTATGTAAAAAATATATAAATATATTAATGTAAAAAACATGAACATAACTTTTAAATTTCAGAAATCATGAGTTGAAAATAAATTATAAAAGTTTGTAAGGAATTAATCAACAAGGTAAATTATCCATTATAATATAGAATTGGAATAAACATGAACTTTTGGAAAACACATAATCATAGATAATCATTTTTATATGATCCTTGGCTCATATCAAATACCATCATAGCTGGCAAAGTCCATTACTGAATCAGGTTTACTTGTCATTCCAACATTGTATTACTGAACCAGATTTATGTTCGGTTAAATTCATGTATATATCCCAAGATATAAATCATTACCCAATAAATTGGTGGTAGATATAAGTCTCACCCATCTCATAATTAAATCATTTTTACTTGTTCCACAAAAACATAAACTATTCATCATACCATAAACCAATGAACAAAAAATTGGTTTCTTAAACATCATTCTATCATAATGCATAAAAAATATAAGGATTTCATAAAAATAATTTGATCATAAACAAAATAAAATCAATTTAATAAAATTTACATAATTATAACATTATGTCAAATTAGATGTAAAATAATTTTGTTAAAATAATAGAAATTAATTAATGAGGAAATTATCCTTTCTTCTTCGAAAACATTTTCATTTCTCAAAATACAAAAAAAAATTAAATAATATAATATAATAGAAAATAAAATTGAAATGTTATAATGTTTGATTCATTTAAATAAATTTTTATGAATGCCTAAAAATCCATTCATGTCATATAAGTTAATAAAATGTTATCCTTGTACTTTTAAGGGAGAAGTTGAAAAGTAACGTGTATGGTAAATGAAGGAAGGATTCCTTCAAAACCCTGTAGTAAAAGTAAAAATGGGTAAAACTGAAATAAATAATTAATTGAATAATATTAAACCTTTTTTGTAAATTTTTTTAGAAAACATCGACATGGATGACAAATATACTCCCACTAAATAATAACATATAAACATTATTAGTTAATAATGAGATTGCAATATCATGCAATATATTAAGACCGATATCCTTTGTATGTATCCAAACCTCATGTATAATTATTTAAATAATGTTACAAACTTATTCAAGAATTATAATTATTTTTATGATATCATATATGATTATATAATCATCATTTTGTTGATATCATTTCATTGTCACTTGTTATTTGGATATTATCTTTTTATGTTCTTCTGCATGTTTTTTCAGATAAGTTCATGTTACACTTCATAGGTTATAGTTATATCATTTATAGAATGATATTATCATTATGCATATTGTATTTATTTATTTCATTCATGTATATAATATGGGTTTAATGAAGATCATGTAGAATGAATCACATCATATCGTGGAAACTGTTGGTCGTATATACGCCCGATCGACAATATCATTCACTTAATGGTGAAATGGAAATGAATTGTTTGGTATATTAATTATAATATTTGAATGATCTAATTATATGAATTATTTAATTATATTATAGTAATAATTATAACAATCCAAATTATGTATTTTTGAGAAACATATTACACCACGACATGTAGATGGTAATTCATACGTACGCACGCATGGTGATATTGATATTAATATTCTGTATAAAAGGATGTAAAAGGTTGTCCCATTATTATAATAAAATATCATCGTGAATAAGATACAGGATATTTTTATCTATTAGAAAAACAACATATGAAGAGTAAGTATAAGAAGAAAAGAATTCTAAAAGAGTTGATAAAACAATTACATTTTTTTCAAGTATCTCTGTTTAATTTGCAGAAATAGTCTCCTTAGGATGGATTTCGTCCCAAATTGTGGTCAATATGTGGAAGGGAGGTATTTTGGGAGATTATTCGAGACATATTTGAAAGTGAAAAGGGGCTTGATAGGTATGATTAAGTGGGTATATGTGGGGTACTTTTATAATAGTGAGGAGTGACACTTTAGGAATGTCTAGAAATATTATTTAATTATGATTTTATGATCGAATTATAATACCACCAAAGGAATATATTTATAAGGTAATATTATTGTTGTTATAAATAATGTCATTTAATTGATTTTAGACATATATTTATTTTAATTTAAACCTTATCTTTTTATTTTACCCTTAATTACTCTGTTTTAATTTTTATTGTGGTCACTACATTTTAATTATTATGAGACTTCTAAGTTTACTTATATGGGGTAAATTTCCAATAATTAGACAATTATTTATTTTTTAGACATTATCAAATCGATATTTCAATTTTAAAATATATTTTTGACTTTTATATAATTTAAAAAAATTTACCTTAAAAAAATTTCATTAGTGTCAATTTTTACACTATTCATTTCATTGAATTTAAATATATTTATAAAAGATATATAACAATAAAAAAAGAATTTAATGGTCATAAAACAATTAATATTTTCCAAGATTAATTGCGGATGACATAAATTATTTCAAATATATTTATTTTACTATTTATAATATCATTTATTCTATATTTCTCTTAATAAAATAATTAGTGTATCACTATTGTGGATATATTCAAGAAATTATTTAATATCTAAAAATTATAATTATATTCAAGAAGATTATAAGTTTATTATCTTTCTGAATACTATATCTATTTTATGTTTTATCATGTTTATCCCTACATTGATTTTATTATACTCATAATATATAAGAGAGTGGCATGTGGTCACTTTATTTTATTTTAATTATAATAACATCACATTCATTAAAAATTTCTTTAAATTAATCAATTATGACCCTTAGGTGATATCGGACTAATTTCATTCATAAAATATGATTTTGGCAGGTGCTAGGGTAATTTTATTATCATTATCATATTCATTGTTACCCTACATTACGTTTTTCTAAAGGTAATGATTTGGTCAAAGACCAAAGCACAATTTATTGATAAACAAAAAGATTACAAAAGTCAGAAGGATTGTATTTTTTTTACAATATCTATCAAAAGTATATAATAAGTCAGCTGGCAGAGTGTCCAGCCATGTCATGCTTTGATGTACTCCTTTGTTAGCAAGAGAAACTGCAATAGCTTTCGCTTCATGGTAGGCATGAGTAGATATGTAATCAATACCATGGACCGAGTTCAGAAAATTCCTCCAATGTGTGGTAAGAATCCAGGCAAAATGAATGTTTCCATTCCAGATGTAATGAATTATAGTGGTAGAATCAAATTCATTCCAATGCTTTCTCCAACCTCTTTGAAGCGCAAAATCAACTGCATGGATGACCCAAAGTATTTCAGCCCCTAGAGATGAAGATTGTCCAAATCCAATATAGAAGCAACCCTGAAACTAGCCAGTTGAGTCTCTGAATATGGAACCACAACTGACAGGGCCTGGATTGCCTTTAGAAGTACCATCAACGTTCACTTTAATCCATCCCCTCATTGGTGATTTCCAGAATACGTCAAAGGAACGTTTGGGCTTTGGGTATATGCTAGGCACACAGAGATGATGAAGGATCTCAAACTCACCAACCGAGTTGTTGCAACAGTCTTTTTGAATTGAAACAACTTCATCAATCGCAATAAGACTCCGAGATTTTCCTGCATTGAGACTAAATGAGTGTTTATTGTGAATAAGATCATTTCTAATGTACCAGATCTCATGTAGGAGTTCTTCCACCACTTCAAGAAAAATATTTTTAACTTGTATAGAGGCTTCACATCTAATGAATTATTTAAAAAACAAAAAAAATAGAGTTAGATAAGGGACATATGCAATTAAATCATTCAATAACCTAATTCCATAAAGCAGAGGTTGTCTCATAATACAAAAAAAATATGATCATCATCCTCCCTGTTCTAATTACACAAGTTAAATTTAGAGCAGAGTTGTATGCCAAAAGATTGTAGACCAGCTTCAGTAGGCAATATATTATGATAAATGTGCCAAATAAGGGCGATCCTAGAAGGTTTGATACAAGGCTTGTTAAATTGACTCACCCATTTATAATTGGATTTATTTCCAGAAAAGTTATGCTTATAGTAGTTTTTAGAGTCTAGGATTCCATTTGATGCAGGTTCCCATACAAGGAAGTCACCATCAGTAGAAAAAGGGTGATTATCAATGATCTGCACAATATTGTTAGGGAGGTCATGTCCATGAAATTGTAAAACATCCTTTATAGAATGACTAGTATCTTCAGGAATAATATTAGGAGGGAATAATGATATCATGGGGTTACCACACCATTTGTCACACCAAAAATTAATGGAAGAATCATCACTAACCATCCATCTATAATTTTCCATGATCTTGTGGTACGAGTCCCTAATAGAAGGCCAGATCGAAGAGTTGATGAAATTAAAATTCCTATTTAAGAGGTTTAAAAGGAATCTATGGTTTAAGAATTTAGAATCTTTATAAGTACAATTAATAATATGACAATTAATACGTGCTTGAAAAGAATTATTTAACAACTTTAAATTTTTTATACCAATGCCACCTTTATCAAGGGTTTTACAACAGGATTTCCAAGGGACAGTGACACATTTATTCTCAAAAATACTTCCCATCCCAATGATGTTTTTAATGTAAGTATTAATTTACATGAAGATGCTGACGATCCATTTATAAATCACAAGAGAGTAGACCATTTTAGGGACAATGGATGATTTGACCAAACATGTTCTTCCAGCCATAGAGAATGATTTCCCTTTCCACGTAGATAGTTGGTTTATGATATGATCAATGATATTACCGATGAAGATTACTTTAGGAAAACCCCAAAATATTGGGATTCCAAAATAATTGAAAGGTAAGAGGCCTTCTTTAATTCCAAGATAAGTGGTAATGCCGGATTTCCTTCTAACACGAAAGCTCTTTCCAATATAAATATACGATTTATTCTAGGAAATCGCTTGTCCTGAGACTTCTTCATAGTGATTACGAGCATTCTTGAGGACATGAATATTTTTTTGATCCCCTTTTAGAAATAGGATGATATCATCCCTATATAAAATGTGGCTAGGGGTATTTAGGTTTTTGGCAACTTTTATGGGCTTAAGCTTACTTTGATCAACCAGATTATTGATATGTCTACATATTTAATCCTCAGCAATAACAAAGAGGATGGTAGAAAGAGGAGCACCCTTCCTGACACCTTTAGAGCATTTGAAAAAACCTTTAGGGGTGCCATTAATCAGAATAGAAATAAAATGTGAGAGAAATAATGTTTTAAGTCTTCCAATGAATGAATCATGAAATCCAAAGTTTTTTAAGACATTGAAAATAAAATTCTAGTCTATGGTGTCAAAACCCTTTCTGATATCATGTTTGATGGCCACAAACCACCCTATAGTGTTTTAATTTAAACTATTGGTTCATTCAGAGGCAAGAAAAATACAGTCCTGGATGGACCTTCCTTTAATAAAACCAAATTAATTCTATGAGACTATTTTATTGCAAATAAGTGCAAATCTATTCTCAATAATTTTGGCAATGATCTTATAAATTTTGATAATCAGAGCAATAGGTCTAAATTGATGGATCTCTGAGGCATTTTCAACCTTAGGTATTAAAGTTATAAATTGAGGATTGATTCCATGAAAAAGAGATCCATGAATAAAAAATGTCTTGACAAGGTTACAAACATCATTGTGGATTATATCCTAATTCTTTTGGTAGAAACCATTATTGAACCCATCCGGACCAAGACCACTATTTGGATTAAGGCCAAAAACTATATCGTTAAATTCATGATATAGTGGAGTGCTTAAAAGAGACTCATTGTCTCTTTCATCCACCATTAAGGGAATAATATCAGATCTGAGATCAATATTTATCTCGAGACCATTAATGATGTTGTAAAAGTACGAGATAACATGATCCATTATGGCCTCTTCAGAATCAATGACCAAATAATTATGAATAAGATTAGAAAGTGGACGATTGACCTTTCTGATTCTTTTATGGGAATTATAAAATTTAGTATTACGATCACCATCTATAAGATATTTAGTCCTAATAATTTTCTTACGAATATAATCCTTAAATATGAGCAATGAATTATGTTTTAAGGGGGATATTTTCTTTCAATTTAGGATCCATATTAAAATCTGAATTAGTGCTTTGTGTTTGGACGTGGCTAAGTTCATTTTCAAGAGAGGAAATATCTATGTATATGTGAGAATTTGTAGTTTTACACCATCCTTTAAGGTCATGTTTTAGGATTTTCAACTTGTACATATAGGAAAAGGATTCTTATGGTGTTTCATAGAGTTCCAAGTGTTATGAATAAATATTACACGATCAGGATTCAAAGAACAAGCATTATTAAATTTAAAAGGAAGAACAAGCTTATGATCATTAATAAGGATGCTAACTAGGATAGGCTGATGGTCAGAGTTAAGTCTAGGCAGAGTTACACTTGATATATTATCCCAAATATCATGAGACTTCATGTTAACAAAAGCCCTTTTAAGCTTACTGGCAACAATTTTGTTATAGTGTTTTCTGTACCATGTATATTTGGCACCAGTAAGAGTGACTACAAAAAGGCTTCAGTCTTCAACAGTAGACCTGAATTTTCTTGAGGATATAGAATGATGTGAGGGACCAATGTTTTCACATTAGCTATTAATGGCTTTGAAGTCTCCCATAAAACCCCAAGGATCCTGAATGGAGTTGGCCATATCAAAAAGATCAGGCCATAAAACTCTTCTATCTTGATATCTATTATTGGAATAAACCATAGTGAATATGGTATGCCAAACATTCCACAAGAAATCACAGGTATGTTGTTTCTCAATATTTTTAATGATGTTTATATTTTGTAGGGTATTGTGATAAAATATCCATAGGAGTCTGTTTGAGGACCATTTTTACAAGATCTTAGAAAACTATAATTAAGAGATCCAATTCTCATGAAGTTCATATTGAAGTTGACTTTAGTTTCTGAAATGGCAAAGAGATGAGGCTTATGAGTGTTTAAGAACCTCATAAGTGTTGTGGAGGTATCGTTTTTGGCCAAGCCTTGGCAATTCCAATAGACAAAATTCATATCTATTTGTGTTTTGGGTTAGAACCCTTATTTTTTTAGATTTTCCATATCCATTCTTCCTTTGGGATCACCTAACCATAGGGGAGGAAGAATGTTTTTTTTCTCTCAAAAGTTTTTGAACATGGATAAGCATCTATTTTCAAAGTAGATTTTGAATTAGGGTCAGAAACTGGAGTACCTAAATTGTCAGTACTGTCTATAAAATGATCATTCATAGCTACATGAACATGGGTCTGTTTTATTGGAGGAGGATTCTCAATTATAACTAGAGTATCTTTAGAAATTGGTGGGAACTGATCTAGTATTATGGATAGGGCAGTAGGGGAAAAATTTTTGTAGTCAGGTGGCAGGACAATACAGTCCTGAGGGGTGTGTGAAATGCTCTGTGCAATAAAAGTAGCACCACTGTTAACATTAGAAGCATGTGTAGCAATTTAAGAAATAGGAATAATAACATTGTCAGGAGATGTGGGAATAGAATTTTCAGAATGAGGCTGTAACAAATCAGAATTCTGTTTGTCAATAGGAGGGATGAACACCACCCTGTTAATAGGTCAGATAGTAGGAGTTTTGGCAGACTCAGAGTGTGAAATAGAGACAAAAACAGGGGTGTCTGAAATGTTGTGTGCAATATTATAAGTAGTAGTGTCAACATTAGCAGAATGAGTGACCAAAACAAGGATTTCAGGAACATCAGTAATAATTCTATCAGTAGATATAGTTTGCACTACCCTACTTTTCCAAATTTACATTTATCTAAGGTAAATAAAAATAACCATAGTTACTATTCATAAAATAAAAAAAGGTACATATTAATATAATTTGGACCAACCTATACCAAATATAGAATCAATTTTTCAAAATTCCAAACACAAAAGTTGCATTAATTAATTTATAATTAATTCTCATTGTCAATGTAAGAAAGTGAGTTTAAAAAATAATAAAAACCATCAAAATATTGATGTTAGTTTATATCTAATTTCATTGTGAAATTACATACAATGTTAGAAATTGTATTAAATTATAAAAACATCATATAATTATAATTTCAATTTATTTAAAAGAATAACCTTTCTTAATGAATAAATCTGATGAAGAAGAAGTTTTAACTTAAAATGCAGTATTGTTTACTATTCATTAAAAATAAATATTATTAAAAAATAAAAAAATTAAAGAAAAGTAAATTTTTATGTCCTTATCCCAAATAAAAGTTTATTTGGTCAAAAACAACTTATAAACTTTTAAAAAATAGATTAAAAATGGGATCTCCATCAACAGTCTGTAAAACTACATTTTAAAAAATGATCATTTTATCTATAAAATTTAATTTGATCTTATATAATGTCTATAAACCATTTAAGATGAAATTTCATGATTTTATTGAATATCTTACATTTATATTTCAACTATAAAATCCAATAAGATTGATTTTATTATTTTGTTGATCCACTTATTTTCATTTAAATGGTTTTTTTAGATGCAAGTTTATATTATTCATAACCGCTTTAATAATGACTAGCATATAATATTTAGTTATCACTTATACACTATCTTGTGTGAAATTAATTACATCAAAAAAACATGATATGGTAAGAAACATAAAATTGGAACTATTTTTCATATACTACATGATAATAGTGTATTGTGTATAGCACAAGATAATATGATATTACGTATAGTGCTAGATAATCATGATGTAGTATACAACACAATTGATCAACTAAATTAAAAATAATATATCCCATAAAATATAGGGGTGTTACATTCAACCCCCCTAAAATTTAATTTCACCGGCGAAATTATTCATTTTTATAAAACATTTACTATATAAAAGTTTCTTTCATTGAAACCTTCATCGTAAAAAGGATTCCTAAAACATCCTTTTTAAAATTAATGTTAAAAACATAATGGTTACAAATAGTTACGCATCACTGAGTTTCTACATAGGATAACATAGGTGGGAAGAGAAAACATAAATATATAAGAAAAATCAATCCATCATGTTTTGATGGATAGTGATAGAATACATATGTTAGAGAATGTTAACTAACAGAAACACCTAAATCAGTGATGATTTTAGGGAGAATATGAGTCATCAGATAAGAAGTTACATCATACAATTTTTGGGTTTCAAGATCCTTTACCTAATGTTGAAATTAATAAGTTAAATAAATACTTCATTTCAGTACAATCTAACAATTGTTCATGCCGTGAAAAATTTCTTCAACATCTATTATTCAATGAAATGAAGTTGAATTTGTCATTTCTAAAGTGTTAGAAGATCATGCGATTCAAAAATAGAATGATCGGTCATTCGGTCCTTCTCAATAAAAAGGTTAACACAGATTATAAAAAATTCATATATACACCTATATAGAGAAAATACATTAATATAAAAAACTTCAACTGAAGAATAACTAATACTATACATAATTGTAGAACCTTACCATCCTTCAAAAAACTGAAAATCTACAACTTTAGAAAGATGTTATCTAAATCGGTTTAACAATTATCTCCCATATCTCCTAAGGTAGTTCTTGGTTGTCACATTCCAAACATGTGATTACCATAATCATGTAATCTTTTGAATCACAGTAACAACAAGAAGTGCCATATATCCTTATTGAAAACATGGATAATTTCTTATTATTAACTCCAACATGTTGTAATCTTTATCCGAGATAGCATAAAACACATTTCAATATATATTTTACTAGTTCCAAGGTAACTAATATCGTCCATTTTACATATTCCATCCAACATAAAAGTATCCCAATATTATTACCTCAAAATCATTTTCATAATAAGGGTCATCCTTACCTAAATAATGTGTTTTCCAAAAACATCACCTTATTACCACAATCACGTTTTAGGGTTACCAATACCACTTAGCATATATATTCAAATAAATTTTTAAAACCATAGATAAACACTATATAGATATTTTATTATTCCATAATACTATAAATGACATTCTAAAACAGTATTCTATAATCCCATTACATAAACACTCAATAATTCAACCCCTTCATTTTCATATTCAACATCATTAGCAAGGATGACAAGTGAATTTCCTTTGTCATGGTCTTGAATTGGTTTTTAACATCGATCATCATTGATCACCCTTGGATTATAGACTTAGTTACCATAATGCCCCATTTCATTGAATTAGTAGAAATAAAGTATGGGTGGTTCCTTCTCTATATCCTTTTCTCTATTAACATCATTAGCTACCGTTCTCTCAACACATCAGAACTCATCTAACCAATGACCTTATTATCAAAAAATAAAACAATTTCTAGAAACTTTATGATAGTATCCACCAAGGTTATTGCCACACTTTGAGCATAAGTGAACACTCATCTTCGTTTTACCATTGTTTTCAGTTTTTCCATTGTATTCCATATTTAGTTCATTGTCAAAACCATGTGATTGATATATAACACCAAAATTAATTTCTACCTTGATAGCACAACGAAAAATATATTCATTGAAACTAATGTATCTTATAGATAAATCCCTTCGATGACTTGGTTTTAATTCCCTGATGAATTGATAAATATTTATTTTAAGTTTGTTGACAAAGCAAAAAGCATACGTTGAATATCTTGTAAAATTTTCCTTGTATGTACCAATAGATTAATAATCCTTTTTCATAATCGTTGGAACTCCTCTTCCATTTTTATATGAATAATACGTGGAATGTACTTATTGAAAAATAATTTCATGTGCTTGTCCCATTCCATTGATTCAATTTCATCTTGTTTCCTAGTATTCTTGATAAGACTCCACCACTGGTCTCTTTCACCTTCTAAATGATAAATATCCAAAATAAATTTCTTATATTTTGATTATAGCATTATGGAAAATATATTTCCAATGCTATTGATCCATTGTTCAACAACAAGTGCATCAGATGACCCCCTGAAATAAGGTGGATGTTGCCTCATGAATGACTCAATAGAATATTGTTCACTACTATACTCATTTGGATGTCTATAATGATTCACAACATTTATCATTATAGATATTATATTTTACATTCCATCTCCCATAACATTTTTTTTCTAGCAGACAATCATTAAATTTCCTATTGCGTTGATCATTAACATGGTTCATTTAGGTCCCTCCCTTTGTCTAAATCCCCAAAAGAAGTGTGTGAGAAAATCATACTCGAAAACCAACATAATCAAGGTGTTGTATTTTAAATCTATAAAATCTTTGGTCTAATCTTTGGTTATTAATTATCATTACCATAATTATAGGACTCTAACTTCAAATTATACATATCCTATGGAAATTCTAGAAAAATATCTCTAGGGATATCACTAATGTTTTTGTATCATAATATCCAATAGTTGACTAAACCATTTATATGATACCATCTATAATGACCTCGGAATGAAGTATATGAATATTAAATCATTTTAGATTAATACTCATTGCATTTTAAAAATGAACACCTAAGGATCGTAATATTTTATTTCCTTCAAAAACAAGGAATAAATTTTTCAAGCTTTGAATGATCTTCAATATCTCTGATAAAGACCATTTAATTTTTTACTCACACTTAATTGATTTCAATATAACCTAAAGAATGAAAACATTAAACATAGCGACTTTAGATGATCACTAAGGGTAAGAAGAAAATAGATGAACATATGAATTAAAAAAAAATTAACATATCTTTTGAATATCAAAATTCTATGTCATGAAATAAATAATAGCAGTTTGTAAGAAATAAATCATAAAGGAAAATTAAACATCATGACATAGCATTGGAATAAAACATGAACATGTTATGAAAAAATAATCATAGAAAATCATTACCATATTATCCAAGTCCCATAGCCAAGTTCATCACAATGGACAAAGTCCCTTACAAAACAGAGTTAAGTTGTCATTCTATCCATCTATTACTAAACCAGATTTTCATGTTGTTTCAATCAAGTTTATATAATTATATATAAATTGTTACCCAATGCATTATAGGGAGGTATAGGTTCTTCCAATATCATAATGAATACATTATTACATGTTACACAAGAAGATAAACCATTCATCATATCATAACCTAAGGAAAAAAATTCATTTTATAAGCATCATTCTATCATAATCCATATAAAATAAATAGATATATTAAAAATAATTCTATCATAAACAAAATTAAATCAAAGTAATAATATAGATAGATAAATTATCCTATATAATCTTATATGGGATGTGATTTTTATAAATTAATTTAAATTAATTTTTTATAAAAAATCATTTCTTCTTAAAAAATGTTTTATATTCCAAAAATGAACGTAAATTTTAAAAGAAATAAATTTATTTGAAACAAATTAAAATATTGTAAAGTTATCTTCATGTAAATAATTATATATAATTCTATAAGAATTAATTCATGTTGTATATGTTAAAAAAACATTCTCCTCATACTTTTTTCAAAGAGGTCAAAATGTACCTCTTATGGAAAATGAAAAAATATCCCTTCCAAACCATGTAGTAAAATTAAATATGTGTAAATGTGCAATTAAACATAAATAAAAAATATAAAATTTAATATGAGAAAAAATTCATAATACATGTACATTTTTGATAAATATACCCTATGTAAATATTTAGGTATAAACAATATCATGTAAAAATGAGATTACAAAATTATCCATTACCATAGTTCTGATATTTTTTATATATATATCAAAACCTTATTTATAAATATTTGAATATTTTTATTGAATTATTCTATAATAATAATAATTTTTATGATAAAATATATGATTATATTAACATCTTTTTCATAGTAACATTTCATTGTTACTCATTATTCATGTATTGACTACTTTATGTTCTTATGAATGTTTTATCAGATATGTTTATGTTAAACTTCATAAGATATAGTTAAATCATTTAAATAATGATATTAGTATAATATATATCATATTTATTCATTACATTCTTGTATATAATCGTGATTTAATGAATATTATGTATGATGAATCACATTATTTTGTGATGATGGAAGGTCTTACGTACACACAAGCGACGATATCATTCACATAATAGTTAAATGCTATTGAATTGGATGGTATATTTCTTATAAAGAATAATTATCATCTTATATTAATTATTTAAATCCATTATACTCATAGTTATACACATCCAAATTATGTATTGTTGAATAAAAAATTAAACCACGTTGAGGAGATGGTAAGTCGTATGTACACACACATTGTGAAATTGTTATTTGTAAGATGTATAAAAGTAGGTATAAGGTCTTTCAATAATTATAATAACATATCTTCATTTATAAGATACTGGATGTACTATTTTAGTATGGTAACAACAAAAGTAGAAGACGTAGAAGAAGAAAACAATTTTGAAAGAGGTGATAAAACAATTACCAATTTTTTGAGTATCTCTTTTTTATTTTCAAAAAATGTCTCCTTAAGATAGATTTCTAATAAAATTGTGGTCTATATGAAAAAATAAGGGATGTTGGAAGCTTATTTGAGTATAATTTTCAAGATCAAAGGGGAATGGATGGTGTGATTATCTGGGTTGATGTGGTGGAATTTTATAAGAGGAAGGTGGGGCACATTATGAAAGTCCTGAAATATTATGTTATAATAAATTGATTTTAGAATTATTATAGCTCCAAACAGATGTGTTTAAATTATAATATGAGGATTGTTCTAAATAATCTCATCCAATATTTTTTATAAATTTATTTTATTTAATTTAAACCATATATTTTTAGTTTACCCTTAATTACAGTCAATTAATTTTAATTGAGGTGAAAAACATTTAATTATTTAATGAAAATTAAGCTTTGTTATGTACGGTTAATTTACCACAATTGGATAATTAATTAACATTTATACCATTTCAAACCCAATTTGTAAATTAAAAAAATACGCTTTTTATATAATTTAAAAATATATTATTTTAATAAAATATCAATAGTGACAATTTTTACCCTATTCATTTATTTGAATTTAAATATAATCCAAAAAGAGAAATATCTTCAAAAAAATCATGGTTTAAACTTATAACATGTCATATTCATCTAGAAACATCGTGGATGGAATCAATTATTTCAAATAATATTTATTTTAGTATTTATAATTTCATTTATGTGATATTATTATTAATAAAATTGTTATTGTATCATTGTGGTGTCAATGTTTATGGTAATTGTTTAGTATATAAAAATATATATAAATTCACATGATGTAGATAATGTCATTATATTTCTATAGAATATATATTTTCTATATTTTATCATGTTTATCAGTAAGTTAAAATTATAATACTAATTAGAGATAAGAGAGTGACATGTTTTCACTTTCTTTTGTTTTAATTATAATTACATAACTTTCATGGAAAAAAGTCTATTAAATGAATAAATTATACCCATTAGATGATATTTTTCTACATTAATTAATAAAATAGTATTTTTGAAGGTGTAGGGTAATTTTATTATCTTAATCATATTGTTTGTTACCTAAATTTACCCAGATTTACCTTTAACCATGGTAAATAAAAATTACCGTTTTTACTATTCATAATATTGAACAAAATAAAAATAACATATTAACGTAAAATCGATTCCCTGATTCCAAATATGGAATCCATTTTTTAAAATTCAAAGCATATAAGTTGCAGAAATTAATTTAAAAATGATTCTTGTTGACAAAGAGAGAAAACATGGGTTTTAATAAAAGTAAAACCCATCAAATAATTGATGTGAATTTATATCTAATTTATATATGAAATTACAAATAATGAAAAATAATATATTAAATGATAAAAATATAATGTAATTATACATTAAAACCAATTAAACTGATAACCATTTGGATAAATAAATCTGTTGAAGAATCAGTTTTAAATTTAAATAGAGTATTATTCATTATTCATTATAAATTAATATTAACATAAAAATAACAAAAATTCATTAAATGTAAATTTTCATGTCCATATTCTAAAAAATAAGTTTAATTTTCCAAACATAAATTATAAAAGTGTAAAAATTTATTTAAAATGGTTCATTCATCAAAACGTAGTAAAACTGCATTTTACGAAAAATGCTCATTTATTCATCATACAGATTTTATTCTTATATCATGTCTATAAAACATATAAGATTAATTTTAAATATTAAATTTAATATATAATATATATTTCTCACTAATATCATCCATATATTTTTATTTTATTATTTTATAGACATTTTAATTTTCATTTAAATATCTTTTTAGATAGAAGTTAATACTATACATACACCCCTTTATAATGACTAGTATATAATATTTAGTTATCACTTATATTCAATCTTGAATATAATTTAATATATCAATAGTACTTGATTTTTTGTGTAACCTAAGACAATAATAGTGTTGCACATAATACTAGCTAATAAAGTGTTTTGTATAACGCAATCTAATGTTGGTGTAGCGTACACCACATGACATAAAAAATTAAAAATAATCTATCTTAGAAATTCTTGGGGTGATAGATTCTACCCACATAAATAAGAATTTTCCCTTGATAATATTTAGTGTTATGAATAGTTAACTACTTGAAATTTACTTTCATAGAAACCCACATCGTAAAATGAATATTAAAACAAAACATTAAAAAGAAATGTTTGAATCATAATGGTTACCCAAAGTAACTAATCACGTTGTTTCCATATAGGATAAAATAGGTGTAATGTGAAAAAAATGATATGAAAGAATAATCTAGCCATCATGTTTGTATGGATAGTAATAGAGAACAATGTATGAAGAATGTAAACAATGAAAAACCCATAAATCAGTGAGGTTTTAAGGGACCATCTGATTCATCAGACAAGAAGGTACTAAAATAACTTTTTTCGATTTCAAGATCCTTTAATTATTGTTGAAGAACATGAGAAGAAATACTTACTATATTTCATTACATTGTAATTTTTGGTCATTCCATAAAAAATTTCTACCTCATCACTGATTCAATGAAATAATGTTGAATTCCTCATCCCTAGAGTGTTAGCTGATCATCTGACCCATAAATAGAATGATTAGTCATTCCATATTTCTCAACAAAAAGCATATCACATATTATAAAATATCAATAAGTCTAGATATAGTGATATAATACATTAATCTAACAGACATCAACCAGAATATAACTTGTACTATCGATAATTGGATAACCTTATCCATCCAAAACAAATATTCATATTTTAAAAAAGGTGAAATAAAATTATTTAATTTTTATCTCACATATCTTATAATTTAGTTCTTGGTTTTCAAATTTCAAACATGTGAATACCATAATCATTTATTCTCTTGAGTCATGGTGACAACATGAACTCTCATATATCCTTATTGAAAAGATGCATGTTTTCTCATTCTTAAGTAAAAAAAGATGTAATTTTTATATGAGATCCCATAACCCACATGTCAATAAATCATTAAATAGTTCCAAAGTACCTAATAATGTCAAATTTAATTATTCGTATCAAACAAAACTTTATCCAAATATATTTATCACAACATCATGTCCAGATTAAGGGTCATCCTTACCTAAATATTCTGTTTTTTCAAAACATCATCTTATTCGCTCAATCACATTTCATGATTACAAGTACTACTCAGCATATAAATTAAAATAAATGTAGAAAACCACATTATACCACTACAGAGATAATTTATTATTACATAATACAGTAAAAGAGATTCTACACCATTATTCTAGAATAACATTACACCAAAACTCAATCATTCTAAAAATTAATTTTCATATTCAACATCATCAATAGTGATCGCATGTGATTTTCCATTGTATTTGGACATAACATATTTTTGTAATCAATCATCATTGATCACCCTTTGATAAGGGAAGTAGTTAGCATAATTCCCTATTTCTTTTCCCTTGTATCATTGATGTATGTGTGGTGCATTAATTGTATCATACACTCTATTCACATCATTTGTTATATTTTCACACTACATCGGCACTCACCAGCCTGATAAAATTCTTTTCCCCACATAAAACGTTTTCTACTCCCTTTAATACATTCTTTAGCATTCTTCTATATACAAATCTAGAAAATGGAAACACTCATCTTCTTTTATTCACTATTTTGTGATTTTCTGTTAAGTTTCATTTTCATTTCTTTTCAAAAACATGAGTTTTATATTTGACACCAACATCAATTTATACCTTTATATTACAATGCACAATATCTTCAGAACAACTAATGTCTCTTATATCTAATTCCCATAAAAGTCTTGGTTTTAAGCCACTGAAAAATCGATCAAATTTACATTTATGTTTGATAACAAAGCTCGAAGCATTCATTGAATAGCACGTAAAACATGCCTTGTTTGTACCAATAAATTCCTAATCTATCTCCTTTTTCTCAAAGAAAACCATTTCCATTTTCATTTAGAGAATATGAGTAATGTACTTTTTAAAAATAAAGTCCTTGAACTCATCCCATTCCATGGATTCTTTTTCATCTTGATGCCTCATATTCATGATTAGGGTCCACCACTGGTATGTTTCACCTTCTAAATGATAAACATCCAAAATAAATTTTTTATCTTCCAAAAAGTGAAAGATGGAGAATATCTTTTCAATGGTACTTATAAGGCCCAAGAATTAAACATTACATAATATTGAGTTAAATCAAGAATTCACATTGAGGATCTTTTTAGTATTAGAGTTTTATAGAATTAGGCCATAAATATTATATTAAATCTCAAAAATTAAAAAGTACACACTTCTACTCAGTGTCTATATTTTTCATAAAATAAAAAATCATGAAAAAAGTGTCTTGTCTAGTTCAATGTTTTAGACCACACGACTTTTCCATGATCCCATCCTTGACCCTATTCATCTTTATGTCCTGGGAAAACATTTCAAATCATGAGATGAGCATAAAAATCTCAGTAAGGGTTATAAAATAAGGATTCCAAACATTATCCCTTCAATAAATACTAATCAATGAAACCGTACTTTTCAATCATAACATACCTTATTAAATCATAAGATTTATGAATAATACATAGAAATCATAAATCATAAAGGTAACAAATGGCATACATAACATACTTAAATTGTATCTTTCAGAGCTACGTATGTAGTAAAGTTTGGAATACCCATCATAATATATTCAATAAATATCTTAGGAGAAACATTAATGATTCATCTATCACGTTATCCAATACATTGGAGAGCTATCTCGGGCTCACCCACCATAGATTTATCACAGAACCACAAGTATACATGAACAATTCCCAAGAAACATAACAAATTCATAACCCATAAAATAATCAAAAAGTGAAGATAACATTTCAAAATTTCAACCACAATATATCATTCCATGAAATTTTTATAATAAATGCTTTATCAAACCATTTTCAAAATAATCTCCTCCAAATATATTTTTTTTTTCTGAAGGCCACTCTATGGGATAGTGGTACCCGCACAATTCAAAATTCAAAACAGCAAAATTCCAAACTTCAAAAAAACAAGCACACATTAAACACCATGACCAGAGCATAAAGGTGAAGGCCACCCGAGTCATCCGAATCTTCCAAACCACATCATCGCTTAAATCTTCCCAGTGTAGTCATCATCGCCTCCATAGAATCAAAGACACTTTACAAAATTCAAAAAATAGGTAAACATCATCATACCGCTTGAAGCACCTCGATTCTATCACCATCAAAACATATTGGGAAAATAAAAAAATGATGAGAAGGCATCTCGAACTGCACCCCCAGATGGTCAATAACACCATTTACATCACCACTGCCAGTGAGAACCCAGCTACGGTCATCCTTCCACATCATATGAACATAATCACAAAACTCGAACCATCGCCATTGGCCTAACCTTCGAAGCAGACCAAAAACATAACCAGAAGCATCCATCAAAAAAAAATGAGACCATAAACTTTCATAGATTAAGAAAAAAATAGAGTGGTCGTCTGCACCTGAGCCACTAGGATCCAGCCACCAAAACTCACCACACACCCAAAACCTCCTGCGGACCATCACACTCGACCGACCTAGAGGGGGGTAGTGGTCCTGGAGGCCAGAGAGGGGCGAGCAGAGGGACTCCCTCAGCAAGCCACTGAATAAGAACCATCGCGTCAGACCCAAAAAGATTCCTGGAATAAAGTAGCTGATGGGATGAAACCCTAGGTAGAATGACGATAAAGAGAAAACAGGGGTCGAAGCCCTAAAAAAGAGAGACGTGGTGCAAAGAAATCCAAAACCGCCTGTCCACTAAACCCAAAACCTCAGAGACTCCATCATTCCAGATCTGACCTGGAAAGGAGCGGTGGAGGTCAAGGTCAGTATGAGGAGGAGATGTCCTGGCATAGCCAATGAACCATATTGCAGAGGGAGGCGATGAGGAAGAATGAGAAGAGAACCCGATGGCGAGAGACAAAGGGAAAGAAGAATAAGCACAATGAAGAGGCAATAGCCCTCAGTGAACCGTAAAGGGTTAGTAAAGGAGAGAGGTAAAGAGATCTAGAGTGCTGTCAATGGAGCCACAAGGAGATTTAGGAGGAAACCTTATATGACCCTGATCTGAGGTCGAGAGAGAGAACCGGGAAAGTGAGGCGCTACATGCTTTTTAGTTATCACATTTCAAAATCTTCTAAAATATATAATAATGTGATTTTTGAATCAAACTTTAATATAAAAATTTAAATATTTTGAAGGATATTTTAATTTCAAAACATTAATGTCTAAATAAATAAATCATTAAAACAATTTAAAAAAAACAGGAATTACTGAGAATGATTTAGAAGAATAAATCATTAAAACATTTTAAACTATATTTTAGTATAAGAGTTCCTAACAAAATGATAGACTATTGAATACAAATAATAGAGAAATAACATTAATCCAAGCTTATAATATCATGATAATGATGATATTCATGAAATAATATGACAAAGGGAAGTATACACACCTTTTAAAAGTGAATTGGTGTATAACAAAAAATAAGTTTCAATGGAATGTAAATTGAGACAAAGTCCCTTGCAAAGATCATGTCATTAGATTAAGGAAAAATCAATGACATGATTATGTGTAAAAAATATGAATACACCAAATATAAGTGGATTTTAATTGTAAAAAAATCATAGTACATTCACATATATTCATAGAAAGACATAATAAAGTAGGTGAAGTTTGTCCCAAATAATTGAAATTTGGGTAAGAAGTTCTCTTATAGAAATTCGACAGCCAAACGACATAACATTAAAATTAAAAAAAATGAGTTGATGCGAGGGGAAGGGGTCTCTCATCACATAGAAATAAAATGTACCACAATAATGATATATAATGACATATCCCAACATAATAAAATGAAAATTTAAAAGACATAAAATAATTCTTTAACTAAAAGAGTATGTCAAAATGTTCCATTACCGATTTGGTAACCTACAAATCATAAACCACATGAATGAATGAGCATAAAATAAAGATTTAAATTCCAATAAATTAAATTATATTAATGAAAGAATACAATGAAGGGCAGTACATACACCACACAAATGGAAAATAGTGGCAAATATAGAATGAATCTCAAGTGAATAAAATGTGAGATGAAAACCCCATACTTCGTGTTTGACTTGAATCATTTTTCATTAAACTCTTGAATAATAAAATAATGTTAATTTTAAATTGTTTCAAAACCATTTTCAGGTTTATTATTCCTTTTATATCACTTATTACCATGTTATAAACATTATATAGTCATTTATGTTAATAAAGATCATTTTATCCACATTTGGTACTTGAGACAATAATGAACTTCGTATTGTAAACACACAAAACTTCTTTTTTAGGTATGATTTTCTTTTCCGGGGTTTTTTTAGAAAAAGAGTAGTTTCTGGAAATTTCAAGAGTACATGCCATGTACATTAAGTACACGTCATGTACCCGGTTTCCATGGGTGACTGTGTACTGGCCAGGTAACGGCCGAGTACATGGCCATGTGTGGTGACCTAGAGTCCTCCAAAAGTGGGGGCCTAAAATAGCTTCTACAAGACGTGTAATTTAAAATAACATGCCTTGCAATTTATTTATTTTTCATTAAATGGAACGAGGTCGCGTCTGATGAACATAACACACATCTTCTCAACCTCTTTCTTCTAGGAGCATCCCTATGACCGCATATCTTCTCCGAGCCCTGACTGGTTGTCTGTTCTCCAAATTGACCATCTTCAATTGTGTTGGAATCACATAGATGAGTTATCCTTCCTTCTTGAATAAAATCTATTTATTTCTCATCTATCAAAAGTTATCTTCAGTTGAACATTTTTAGTGTTTTTGTAGATCTACGGTGTTCTGGGGTGATTCAAGGCCTAAGGTTCACATATATCAATCTCACTACGTCGAGGTAGGTGGTTTGTGTATTTTCTTACATAGTTATTGAATTATATGTGCCAAAGTTCCAAATACCCAAGAACATGGTATTTTGTATTTATGGTTTTATCCTAGTTATTACCTAATTTTCCTTGTTTGTTTGGATAGAGGTTAATTGTTGTGAATAGGGTTAACTTTATCATGATATGGATTTTTTCCCTTTATTTCTTGTTTTTACCATTTGGTTTAGCTTTCCTGTTAGGCTGCATGCATTCCATGGCTAGTATTGTTAGGATGGAGTGATTATTATATAACATGATACTATATTTTCTAGATTGTTTATCCATTTAGTTATTAAGGATTACATTGGCTGCCATGTATCGTTTGTGCACGAATAACTTATACAGGTCCACGAGAACCTGGTGTAGTAGACCATATGGAGAATGGACGTTAAGGGATTCTCTAGAGTGTCTGTTTTTCATTTAAGTTGAGAGAATATAGACTGAATGGACATTGTGCTCCCTCAGAGTGTCTGTAGTTTCCATAATATGGGCCACAGGGGGAATTGGGCATTGAGTGATTCCTCAGAATTTATATTAGTTACCGATATGAGACAATAGGGCGAATTGATGGTGAGTTATTTTTTAGAGTGTCTTTGCTAAAGCTGAACCAGAGGGGTCCGACTCTGTGTGTAGACACCTAAGCTTGAAATACATGGACATTAAATTACATTTTCAGAATAATTAAAACTTTACAAGAACCAACATTCAAGGACCATAATAGTTTAGTGTCTCTGGAAACTCAGAACATAATCTTTTAATCATGGTAAAAGATCTTCAACATCTCCCATAATGATCTTCCCCTTTTATTTTCTTACCTAAAACCATTATTAAAATTATGTGGAAAAGAAAACATATAAAGGGTGAGCTCAAATTCTCATTAAGGGTACGCATGGAGAAATTAAAACAAATCTTATAAATTTGAACATAAAAAAACATGAACCTAAAGTTTAAACATTAAAATCTTGAGAAATAAATTTGGCAGTACATAAGGCATGGATCATAATGGAACATTACTTATGATAAAATAGCATTGTAATAAAACATGTAATTGTGGAAAACCATTATAAAAATTATATAATTTCCATAGTAGCCAAGGCATTACTGCCAAGATCATCTTAGTGGACAAATTCCCTTACCGAATCGAGTTCACTCCTCGTTCGAGTACTGTTTCACTAAACCTGATTAACATTCCATTCCAGTCACATCTATCTCATGAGATACAAATCATTACCCAATGCATTGGATGTAGATATAGGTCCCCCCCATCTCATATTTAAATCATTCTTATGTGTGACACAAAACAATCATAAATAATTTATCATAACCCAATGAATAAAATGGGTTTCATAAATATCATCCCATCGTGAGATGATCCACATAAGACAACTGGATATCATTTCATCATAATAAAAAGAAAACCATGTAAATAATAGAGACATTATACATGAAACATAAAAATGATAAATAATGTCATCTTATATGGAAAATAGTTTTCATAAAACATTTGAAATGAATTTCTGAGGAAAATATCATTTCTTCTTTAAAATCATTTTCTTTTCACAAAATGCCACGCAATTTTAAAAGAATATTGTTTTATTAAAAATAATCTTTAAATCTTGTAGAGTATAATTAATGTATAAAATGCATTATGAAACCATAAAAATACTTTTGTGCTTTATAATTTAAAAAAACACTCTCCTCATACTTTTAACAAAAAAGTCATAATGTACCATGTATGGTAAAAAAAAGAAAGATTCCTTACATAACACAGTGAAAAATCACAAGAGGGGTAAACATGACTTTAAAAATACATGTAATAATATTATACACTTTATTAAAAACATTTTTATGTACATGGATGAAAAATAAAACCCCAGTAAATACTTACGAATAAACAATCTTGGATAAGAATGAGAATGGAATAATTATCCCTTACCTTAGGTATGATATGCTTCATAAGTATCCAAAAATCATGTATAATGATTTTAATAATTTCATTGACTTATTACAGAATCATATTCATTGTTTTTATATCATATATGGTTCACTTATAACCTTATATTACCTGTTATTTTGTAAATTCCATGTTAAAGCAGCGTTTTTGTGTAAAATTGTTTCATTTATCGTACGTGTTTCAACTTGTTGTTCTTACTTATATCTAGATTTCAATAATTCAAAAATTGAAAAAATTATTTATATAGAAAATATATTCATCATATAAATATATATTATAGATCGATAAATGGAATGAAATACACCGTTCATGGAGATGGTTGGTCGTACGTACGCATGAACACTATTTTCCTTTCCTTGTTGACTTGAATGGAAGTAAGTAGATGACATATATATATTTTCATAATTTCAGTAGCATTATTATGTTTTATATACTATTATTATTCAGTATATATATACTTTATAATCTTTATTGAATGGTTAACATGGAAAATGAATCTCATCGTGTCGTGGAGAAGGTAATCCGTACGTATGCACGAGTGATGATATCATTCCCATAATTGTTGAATGGAATTGGAGAGGATGATATAATATCTCAGAATCAGTATGATGTTATAAAAACCATATATAGTTATTCTTTACAGCATTATATCCATCCATGTAAGGTGGTGGTTGAAAAACAGATTACACCATGGCGTGGAGACTGTCTTCCGTACGTACGCACGCGGGGTGATTTCATTTTCCAATGGATGGATAGAATGTGAAACGGGGCTGTTTCATATTTTTAATAACATATTATTATATAAGTGATACTAATGTTATTACATTATACTGAAACAAATAAATAAGGAGATGTTGAAGAAGAAAGAAACATGAAAGAATTGGTAGAAGAGATTACCTCTTCTTCGATGCACCTCTTTTAAGCTTCCTCTTAAGGCACTAGAGTTTGTCTTTTGAGAAGACCAGAACCACTATAATATAACTAGAGAGGATGAGAATAGAAATTGGCATGGGTTTTTCCTAGCATTAAGGCTCAAAATTTTGTTAAGAGGAGATGGAAGGAGGTTCTCTTATATAAGAGAGGAGAGGGGCACTTTTTGAAACCTTATAACAATTAATTTATAATAAAATGAAACCCCACTTAAAAACCACAAAAAATGATTACATTAGAAGATAAGGTAACATAGGGTTGTAATCCCATCAAAAATTACAATTTAGACATGTTTTACGTTTATTTTAATCCTTATCAACTTGATTTATCATTATTTAATCTATTTAATTTTATTTGTGGTAATTAAATTATAAATTATAAATTGTTACAAATACAAAGTTAATTGTTTTAAATTTTCCATAATTGGATACTTTATAAAAATTTAGATCATAAAATTTACAATTTGATGTTTTTAAATATTTTTTTTTATTTTTAAATAATTTAATAATATGTTATTTTTATAAAATATCAACATTGTCAATTTTGACACTATTCATTATTTGAATTTAAATAATAACCACACATAAAAAATGTTAGACAAAAATATATAATAGATTCTTAACATGTCATATTCATCAAAAAAATTCATTTGGCACATTAATTTGTTCATATATTATTTATTTTAATATTTTTAAAACCATTTATTTGGTATATCTCTTAAAAAATAATTACTACAAAATTTTTGAATAATTTTTTAATATTCATATTTTTTAAATAAAAATTAAAAATAAAATCCTATGATGAATATAAATATAATATCATTAATAATAATATTTTTATAGAAATTTATCATCTTAAAATCACAAAATTTAAATTTTTATATTTATTAAATTATGAAGGTGACATCTTTGACATCATTTAATAATATTAATATAAATGTCCTAATCGGTTTTATAATGATCCAAATTGTCCAAAAACCAACCCTTGGATGATTAGAGTATATCTATTGACAACCAATAATGTTTATCCATGTTTATGGTCCTTTTGATAGGTATTTTTATTTTAATAAAAACTATATTATTGATTTTTCACTAAATGAAAAATTTCTACATCATTTGTGTATAAGCTATTAAGGTAATTAAATATTTCTTAAAAATTGCAAATAAATTACCATGATAAATAAAAATATTTTATCTTTCAAATTAGTAATTATAATCGAATTTATATTCTGTGTAACTTTATATTAAAAATTATCTAATTATTATAGTTTGAGTGAGACATATTTCACATTCCTTTAAATAAAATAAATAAAAGGTTTTAATAAAATACAAGTGGGTTCCATTAGATTCCATTTCAACCCAAGTTTGACTTAGGGAAAAATATAATAATCCAATTATATTAAGACAAGTGTTAGGGTAATTTTATAATATTATATTACCCTTAATTACCTGATTTATCTTTAACTATGGTAAATAAAATTTACCGTAGTTACTATTCATAACGCCTAAAAATAAAAAGTAGATTATTAAAATAATTTAGACTAACTGATTACAAATATGGAATCCATTTTTTCCAATTCAAAGCACAAAAGTTTTAGTATTTAATTTAAAATTAATCCCGCTATTGAGAAAATGGGATTTAAAAGTTAAGACGTTGCAAAAGATTGAAATGATTTTACTTATGAATTTAGTGTAAAATTAATGATAATGACTTAATTTATATTAAATGGTAATAATATATTCTATTTATAATTGAAAACCATTAAATATTATAATTTAACCATATAAAATATCTCGATGAAAAAAAGTTGTTTTTAATTAAAATTTACCCTATTTTTACTATTCATCCTATTAAGAAACTTATCAGAAAAATATAAAAATTTTATCCACAGTAAATTTTTATATCCTGATTCAAAAAAAGAAGTTTATTTTGTCAAATTGAACTTATAAACATGTCATAAACTAAATTTAATGTGGATGCACCATCAAAAGGCGGAAAAACAGTATTTTAAAAAAAATACTTATTTTACCAGAAAAAATTATTTTGTTCTCATACCATGTTCTATAAAATATGTAAGATAATGTCATAAAATTAAAAATTTAGTTAATAATATTCATCACATATAGTTAATAATAACATTATAACAATATATCATTATTTAGTGAAACTCAGTATTACGTACAACACACGATATTGAGAAAGGTTGCTCGTACGTGCAACACAAACCAAAAATAGTGTTTGCGTATAATATAAGCTAATATGGTGTTGCGTATAACACAAGCTAATTTTGGTGTACTGTACAACACCATACATCAATGAAATTAAAATAATATTTTTCATAAAATCTCAGGGTGTTAAATTCTACCCCCCTTTAAAATCAATTTTTCCCTCGAAATTCGTCGGGGTTATAAATGATTTACTACTTGAAAGTTTTTTTATTAGAAACCCACATCAAAAAAAGAAATACGAAAACATAACTATAAAAAATAAATTATGAAACGTAATGGTTACCCAAATTAACTAATCACTGGGATTCCACATAGGAGAACATAGGTCAAAATATGGATATTGAAGAGAAATCTAACCATCATGTTTTTATGGAGAGTAGTAGAGAACATGGATATGAAAAAAAGCCATTAATTTGTGATGATATAAGGTACCATTAGATTCATTGGATATGAGGGAAATATGACAACATTTTTTTGTTTTCAAGATCATTTCCCTAATGATGAAAATATTAGAAATAGAAGTAATACTTTCTTGATTTGGTATAATCTCACCATTGGTCGTTCCATGAACAACTTCCACTTAATCCCTTAAAGAAATGAAGTTGAATTATTCATTAGTGAAGTGATAGCAGATCATGCGATAGAATGATAGGTCATTCCATCTATCTCAAAGAAAAGGTTAACAAAAGTTATTAAATATACATAAGTCCATCTATAGTGAGATTAATCGTATATGGTTATTAAAATGTACTTATACTTAATATATCATAACAATTAATAAATTAAAACTAATTTCTACTAACCATGGACTTCCTGTAGGTTAGTGGTAGGCGAAAAAGGCATGTCCCACTTCGGTTGTGGGTTTGATTCCTGCAAACTTGTCCGACGCGATAGGTTGTCTCCTATCCTGCGGGTTGTCCCTTTTTCTAAAACTACATTATTATAACATTCCCACAATAATATTGAAAAAATTTCTATCATTAACAATACCTTCTTATGTCTAACTTAATTCATTCCAGTCTTTGGGATTATCCAAAATACTTCGGTCCAATCTCATAGTATAAATAAAAATGATTATTTGTAATGTCACATAATAAGCACATGAATACCATCATTTATCTCCGATATATCATAAGATATATCTTGTTGGTCACATTCCAAACATGTGAATACCATAATCATGTATTCTTTTGAAACATGAATTACTATATAACATTAGTGAAAACATGAATGTTGTCAAAAGTTACCTCTTTCCACATACCAAAATTCCAAAATTCTTATACACTCAAACAATGATATCACATTTTCCGTATATCTATCATGAGCTCATGAATACTATCAAAAATTTCATTTTTATCTTATCCCTTCATTATGTGCATATCAACTAGTTTCCAAAAATATTTCAATCAGTTTTCACAGCTACTATTACTATAAAATTATTGAAAACCAATACATAGATATTCCCAAATTCCACAATACTATAAATGAGATTCCATGATACTATTTTAAAATTCCATAACATAAACACTTAATCATTCCACAACATCATTTTCATTCTTGACATCACAAATATTTGATCACATGTGACTTCCCTTTCACTAATGTTTTTGCATCTCAGTTTCCAAAGGTTAAATAAACATTTCCTCTGATACAAACGGTAGATACCCAATATTGACGTGCATGGACATTACATTAATTTTGTGGAATAATTATTAAAAAACATGAATGAACACTCAAGGACCGTAATAGTTTATTGTCTTTGGAAACTCGTAACATAATCTTTTAATCATGGTGAAAGATCTTCAACATCTCCCATAACTATCTTAACCTTTTTTTCTTAACTAAAACCTTACTTTAAATCCTGGGGAAAATAAAACATATACCAGGTGGGGTAAAATGCTCTAAAAGGGTAATCATGGAGAAAATAAAACAAATCATATACATTTGAACTTAAAAAACATGAACATAAAGATTAAACATCAAAATATTGAGAAATAAATCTTTGAAGTACATAAGGCATCGATCATAAAGGAACATTAATTGCAATAAAATAGAATTGTAATAAAACATGTAACTCTGGAAAACCATTATTCAGATGATAGGATTTCCCTAATATCCAAGGCATTACTTCCAAGACCATTTTAGTGGATAATGTCCCTTACTGAATCGAGTTCACTCCTCATTCCAGTCCTGTATCACTGAACCAGATTAACTTGCCATTCCAGACCTGTCTATCTCATGAGATATAAATATTCACCAAATTCATTAGAGGGAGATATAGGTCCCACCCATCTCATATTGAAAACATTCTTACGTGTTCCACAAAACAATCATAAATCATTCATCATAACCCAAAGAATAAAATGGGTTTCATAAACATAATCCCATTGTGACATGATCCATATAAAACAAATGGATATCATTTCATCATAATAAAAATAAAAGAATGTAAATAATAGAGATATTATACTTGAAACATAAACATTATAAATAATGTCATCTTATATGGAAAATAGTTTTGATAAAATAATTGAGAATAATTCCTAAGGAAAATATCCTTTCTTCTTCAAAAACATTTTCTTTTCAAAAAATGCCACGAAATTTTAAAAGAAAATGATTTTGTTAAAAATATTAATGAAATATTGTAGATTAAGCATCATGAAGAAAATGAGTTATGAAACCATAAAAATCCGTTCATGCTTTATATGTTTAAAAGAACATTCTCCTCGTACTTTTAACAGAAAAGTCAAAACGTACCACATATGGTAAACAAACGAATGATTCCTTCCATAACACAAAGAAAAAGTCAAAGAGGGGTAAAAATGACTTCAAAAATACATGGAAGAATATTAAACACTTTATTAAAGACATTTTTATGGACAAGGATGAAAAATAAAACCCCAGAAAATACATATGAATAAACAATCTCGGATAAGAACAATATTGGAAAAATTATCCTTTACCTTAGGTACGATATACTTCGTACATATCTGAACCTCTTGTATAATGATTTAAATAATTTCATTAACTTGTTATGGAATCGTACTCATTGTTATGATATCATATATGGTTAACTTATGACCTTATATTACCCTTTAATTTTTAAATTCTCTGTTAAAGCTGTGTTTTGGGTAAAATCGTTTCATTTATCGTACGTGTTTCAACTTGTTATTCTTACTTATATCCTAATTTACATAATTCCATAATGTAAAACATGATTTATATACAATATATATTCAGCATAGAAATATGTATGACAAATCGATAAACAGAATGAAATACACCGTTCATCGAGACGGTAGTCCGTACGTATGCATGAACACTGTTTTCCTTACATTATTTACTGGAATAGAAGTAAGTAGATTACACACAGACATATATATATATATACACATAAATCCAGTAGAATTATTATGTTTTATATACCATTATTATTCATTAAATATACTTTATAATAAATTTCTAATGGTTAATATGGAGAATAAATCTCATCGCGTCGTGGAGACGGTAATCTGTACGTATGCACGAGCGATGATATAATTCCCCTAGCTATTAAATGGAATTGGAGTGGATGATATTATATCTCAGAATCTATATGATGTCATAATAACCATATATAGTAATTATTAACACCATTATACCCATCCAAGAATAGTGGTGGTGGAAAAACAGATTACACCACTACGTGGAAATGGTATTTTGTACGTACGCACGCGCGGTGATTTCATTTTCCGTAGGATGGATAGAAGGTGAAATAGGGTTATTTCAAATTTATAATAACATATCACTATATTATTGATACTTATGTTATTACTTTAAAATGAAAATACTAAAGAAGAATATGTTTAAGAAGAAAGAAACTTGAACGAATCGGTAGAAGAGATTACCTCTTCTTCAACACACCTCTTTTAAGCTTCCTCTTAAGGCACAAGCTTTGGTCTTTTAAGCATACCAGAACCCCTATAATATAACTAGAGATGTTAATAAGAGATATTGGTAGGGGTTTTCTGAGCATGAAGGCTCAAAATTGAGTGAAGATGAGAGGAAAGGAGGTACCCTTATATAGAAGCGGAGAGGGGCACTTTTGGAAACCTTGAAACTATTAATTAATAATAAAATCAAACCCCACTTAAAAACATAATAAAATACCTCAATTAAAAGATGAGATGAGATAGGGTTTTATTCCCATCATCCAATAATATTTAGATTTGTTTTGCATTTATTTTAAACCTTATCAACATGATTTATCATTATTTAATCTATTTAATTTTAGTTGTGGTAATAAAATTATAAATTAAAAATTGTTATAAATACATAATTAAATGTTGTCAGTTTACCATAATCGGATAATTTATAACCTTTTAGACCGTATAATTTTCAATTTATAATTTATAATTTTTTTTTTCTGATTTTTAAATAATTTAATAATATGTTATTTTCATGAAATATCAATAGTGTCAATTTTTACACTATTAATTATTTGATTTCAAATAAAAACAAAACATAAGATATGTTCAAACCAAAATATATAATAGATTCCTTAAATTTCATATTCATCAAAAAAATCTTGGGGAATATTAATTTGTTCATATATTATTTATTTTAATATTTTTAAAACCATTTATTTGGTATATCTCTTAATAAAATAATTTCTACAAATTTTTTGTATAATTATTTAATATACTAATTTTTTTTCATAAATATTAAAAATAAAATCCTATGATGAAGAAAAATATTATACATTTCCTAATAATGTTTTAATAGAATTTATCATCTTAAAATTACAACATTTAAATTTTTATATTTATTAAATTATGAAGGTGACATCTTTGACATCATTTAAAATAAAATAATACAAATGTCCTAATCGGTTTTATAATGATCCCAATAGTCCCAAAATCGACCCTTGGATGGTTACGGTATATATATACTCGACTAATAATGTTTGGTCAAGTTTCTAGTCCTTTGGATAGGTATTGTTATTTTAATAAAAACAATATTATTTATTTTTCACTAAATACATAATTTGTACATCATTAATGTATAATCAATTAAAGTAATTAAATATATCCTAAAAATTTCAAATAAATTACCATGATAAATAAAAAGAATTATCTTTACAATCAGTATTTATAATCGAATTTATATTCAGTATATCCTTATATTAAAAATAATCTAATTATTAAAGTTTGAGTGAGACATATTTCACTTTCCTTTAATAAAATAAATAAAAGGTCTTAATAAAAAAATTAGGTTCCATTAGATTCCATTTCGTCCCAAGTATGATTTAAGGAATATTACAATCATTCAATTATATTAAGGCATGTGTTAGGGTAATTGTATAACATTATATTAACCCTTAATTACCTGATTTACCTTTAACTATTGTAAATAAAATTTACTGTAGTTACTATTCATAATGCCTAAAAATAAAAAAGTAGATTATTAACATAATTTGGACCGAATTATTCCACATATGGAATCAATTTTTCCAAATTCAAATAAAAAAAGTTTTAGTATTTAATTTAAAATTAATCCTGCTGTTGAGAAAAATGGGTTTTAAAAGTTAAAACGTTGCAAAAGATTGAAATGTTTTTACTTATGAATTCAGTGTAAAATTAATTCTAATGACTTAAATTATATTAAATGGTAAAAATATATTCTATTTATACTTTAAAACCATTCAATATTATAATTTTATATTATAAATTATCTCGATGAAAAAAGATGTTTTTAATTAAAATTTAGTGTATTTTTACTGTTCATCAAAATAAGAAACATATCAGAAAAATATCAAAAATTTATCCAAAGGAAATATTTATATCCTGATTCAAAAGAAGAATATTATTTTGTCCAATTGAACTTATACACATTTCAAAAACTAAACTTAATGTGGGTGCGCCATCAAAAGGAGGCAAAACATCATTTTTTTTAAAATATTTATTTTACAGGAAAAATTTATTTTGTTCTCATACCATGTTCTATAAAATGTGTAATATAATGACATAAAATTCAAAATGTACTTAATACTATTCATAATGGATAGTTCATAATAATATTATAACAATATATCATTTTTTAGTGAAACTCAGTATTGCGTACAACACATGCTATTGAGGAAGGCTTCTCTTGCATTCAACATAATCCAAGAATAGTGTTTGTGTATAATATAAGCTAATACGGTGTTTCGTATATCTCAAGATGATTTTTCTGTACTGTACAACAAAATAAATCAATGAAATTAACAGAATACTTTTCATAAAAGCTCGGGGTGTTACTGTGTGTACATCCAAGAGGGTTTCTTGTGTTTATTTGGTTGAACCGGAGGGGTTAGGCTATTAGTACTTCACAGAGGGTTACCAACATTATATTATCTTCATACTTGATATATAAAATTAATGCAAATTTAATTTCTAGTATTGTTTCTATGTGTACTTCCTTTTTTACTGCTTCAATTTTTTTCTTTCCTTCCATATAAATTCACTAACTGTTAGGCACATATCATTGTGTGGTTTCCTATTTGGATTCGTCTTACAGTCTGTTTGGGCCATGATTTTGGGACCAATCAGATTACATTGTTGTAGGTCTAGATAATAGAAAGTTCCCTTATACTTTAGGTACATGATTTATATGAAGCTGGGGATCATGGGACCAACATGAGGCTTGCGATGTTGTGGAGATGTTTACTTGCTTTTCTTTTATACTTTGGTTGCGTACTGTATACTATAATTGTGATTTGTTTGTATTCTTTCCTAGAATTATGAATCAATCATCATATAAATATATATATATATATGTGCGTGCTCAGTTGTTATTACTTCCAATCTTCCATTTTTTACTATTGTATGGTATTATTACTGCTTCTTCTATTTCTATCTATTTTACTTCCACTATTTTACTCTGCCAATGAGGGAATAGTTTCCCCTCTATCACACCCAAGGCCCTCAGGGCTCTTCCGTAGCCTCTGGAATTCGGGGAAATTCCCTTGAGTCCATGTGTCCAACCGGGAATGGGAAACCTCTGGGCGGCTTCTAGAACCGGTACATTACAAAGTGGTAGCAGAGGAATTCTGTTTTTCTTGACTTAGTGTTTGTAGCATATATCTAGGGATAGGAAAGAATAGGTACTTGGTAATAAATTGTTTCTGGGAGTAGCAGAACTGTGTACATCGAAAAGACAATTTACCTCATTACTACAATTTTTCTGGTTTTCCAATTATTACAATTGACTAGATTTCATCGTTGGGTGATTCATATGATTTGTGCTATTATTGTCTTTGTTATTGAGTTTATATTTCTATTACAACATGGAGAAATGCGGGTATGCCATCTCATTCATTATATAGGTACTTTCTAGATATCACATTTCATGAATTCTTATCATGCCATGTAGGGTGCATTACCAATTACATGTTTTTTTATAGATGTTGTGTTAGATATGCATTCTGTTGTGTTAGATTCCCTGATAGAATAATTGATGTTGATATGGGATTGAATTGTGTAAGGATTCTTTAAAATGAATTCCAAACATTGGTTCTTGAGGTGTTATTGGCCCTCATGGATTCAAATTTAGAGAATAATTTCCTTTTTTTTCTTGTATATGACATGTATAAAATGCCATGCTTTGATTCGCGGGGAGTATGGGCCCTCACAGATCCGAATTTGGAACTTTAATATTCGTTTCAGTGTTTTCATGGGTTTTGTAGTAGTTTCTTGATGCATACTATCCAAGGATTCCCAAAATACACAGTGTATAATGAGAAATAATTTCCATGTGTCCTTCTATTTGCGAAAGAAATGTTTTTCTTATGTACATGTCGTGTACTATATTTACACACTATGTAGTCTCTTACCGTTTCCCTGGCTGTGTGGGAAAAGAAATGGGTTTGGAAAATCATTAGTGGAACACACCATGTACAGATGTAACCCACCATGTTGTGTAGACCATGTGTCCACCCACATGACTGATGACACGAATGGATAAAACCTAAGTTATACACATAGTGTCATGATTGAACACATCGTGTAGTGTAACCCACATATCCGGCCATGTAGTAAACAACACGGGTCGGTGAATTCTTTCTAGTACATCTTGTGTCACACACAAACATGTGGTGTAGAATCAGCCATGTTATTGGTCATGTAACTAACAACATGGGTCAATGAGTTTTGTCTAGTACACACAATGTCTAGAACAAACATATCGTGTAGTCTTGTTCTAGGGAAGTTCTGCGGCCTTGTTGTGTAGAAGAACTCAGGCAGGGAAAGAGGATTCAAGTACACGCCGTGTGTTAGGACAACAGGTCGTGGGTAGGGGCTGTTACATGACTTGGGTTGACAAAATTACATGCCCATGTGAAGGCTTAAGGGTACTCATTGTTTATGAATTACACAGTCTGTGTATCTATGTTTTGAAAAACATTAATGCTTTCTTTCTATTGTTCCATTCATAATCATATAAGTTTCTGTCCCGTTTAATCTTGATCTAAGGCTTGTGCTTGACCTTGAAGAGCCATGCCACTGAGACATCCTCCGGTTGTCTGCCAGTTACTGGGTAGTGATCAGACACTGGATATGGGTGATCAGGGACTAACAGAAGATCCTCTAGTTGTGGAAGTCTTGGAACCAACTGTCAATCCATAAATAGGTGATGACAAATAGTTCTGAGAGGTATTTCTGAGGATTATGTATACCATCTATGGAGTACCCCATTCTGCCCCTTATATGGCAGAGTTGACACAAGTTTTCTAGCAACATAAGCATCGCACATTCACAGGTGACGGAGTACCTCAGGCTGCAGAGTCATGGTTAGAAGCCATGCTATCTATTTCGACTATCTGGAGATGCCTCCAGAGAGGAGGGTGACACTTGTATCATATATGCTTTGGTATTCTGCTAAGAGATGGTTGGGTTTGATCTCACAGGAAAGACACCATCATGTTATTGTGTTGGATGAGTTATTTCATGCCTTCTATGACTACTTCTACCTAGAGATTTGAGGGCCTATTGTGCCCGAGTGTTCATTATTCTGGAGTATATTACTCTCTCAGTCATAGCGTACTCTTCTCGTTTCGCTAAGCTGCAGAGCATAACGCCTATCCTAGGTGGTGATGAGTAACTCCTAGAAAGGATTTTTGAAGATGGTCTCAGGCAAGAAATCTGATATAAGGCGATCATATTCAGGTTGAATTCCATCACTTCAATAGTCAAATCTGTGCTAATCACGGAGTGCAGTGTCAGGGATTCTAATGTGTTGAGCTATGGCAGTTTGACATCCAGAGTTGGTAACCCCATACCCGATAGTAGGAAGCGACGCAGGGAGTTTACGCATGGGGCTCCGAGGAGGTGGGACACTTCTTATGGTAGCCATTTGGTGTGCTAACTATGTGGGAAGAGTGGGTATATGAGGACACATTATCCGATGGATCTAGTGGAGTACAGATAATGTGGAATGAAGAGCCATTTTCCTGTGCTTCTGTCAGTTTTTCTCACTAGCAGCTGGTGACAAGGGTTCTTCTATGACTCCTTGTTCAGGAGAAGCACCACCAATTTCTCACCAGTCTACAAACTAGAGTTCGTCCATCCATTTAGGATGAGGTGGAAGTCACGTCTCTGGTAGCCAGTCCCCTGTATTTCACCGAAAACATGGTGGATCAGCTCAGGGTGGTCAGGCAAGGTCTCAGGGCCGCAGTGCAGGTCATACCTTTGTAGTGGAGCAGACCCAGCAGAAGTAGGATCTCGGACCCTCCACAGTTCAAGGTATGATTCTAGTTTCCTCAGTTTTATCTTCTGCTCTTTTCGATATAGGGGAATCTCATAGCTTTACATCTACTGTTGTTGTGAAGAGACTTGGTCTCTATATATTATCTTCTGCAAATATTTTGTTGTTAGACACACCATTAGGGACCAGAACAGATAGTATATGTATGTGCAAGGAGTGCCCTCTCGAGGTTGGTGGGTTTCACTTCCTATGAGACCATTATGTCCAAGAGATGACTGGCTATGATTTCATTATCAGAATTGACTGGTTGGATCCCTTCTAGGTAGTTGTCAATTTCTATCATAGTAGGAAAAATTCACATCACCATAGGGCTGATCGTTTCTTCATAAGGGCGAGTGGGATGTCCAGTCGTGTAGAGAAGGACCCAAACATCATGGGTTAGGAGGAGTTACAACTCAGATTGCTAGTCTATATCTGGATGATCAGGGGACTTCACAGCTGGACTTTCCTCTAGTGTTGGATCATTTTATGGATGTATTTCTAGAGGAATTTTCAGGTTTTCCTCTGGAGTGAGAGGTGGACTATTCAAATGAGATTAGGATAGGAGCGACACCGATTTCCATTCCTCCATAGAGGATGGCTACTCCAGAGTTACAGGAGCTCAAGAAGCAATTGGATGAGTTGTAGGAAAAGGGTTTCATCAGACCCAGTACTTCTCCTTGGGGTTCGCCTGTCCTGTTTGCAAAGAATGCGAAAGGGACCATCAGACTATGTGTGGACTATAAAAAGTTAAACTATTTGATGGTCAAGAACTAATATGCCTTATTGAGGATTGATGATCTCTTTGATTAGCTTTCAAGGAGCCTGAATGTTCTCAAAGATTGACTTGATATCCGATTACCATCCACTGCACGTTAAACCATCAGAGGTACCTCTTACAGACTTTTGAATCTGGTATGGCCTATACGAGTATGTGGTTATGTTGTTCAGTCTCACAAATGCGCCTAAAATTTTCATGAAACTGAATAACCGAGTGTTCCATCCATACTTGATTTCTTTCATGGAAGTCTTGTTGGATGATATCTTGGTGTACTCTCACACTCTACACAACCATTACACACATCTTGATATTTTTATGGGTACATTTAAAGTGCATCAGTAATATGCTAATCTCTGAAATGACACTTTTGGATGGAAAAAATCCACTTCTCAGGTCATGTTATCTCTAAGACAGGAGCATTAGTAGACCCAGTGAAAGTGAGAGCAGTAGTTTCCTGGGAGAATCCAAATACCTTATTTGAGGAGCATAGTTTTTTAGGGATGGCTGGTTACTACATACATTTCATAGAGGACATCTCATTCTTAGAAGCCCCACCAAAGGGCCTGACAAAGAAGGGTGTGAAGTACTCATTGTCAGATTCTTGTGAGTCAACATTTCAGAAGCTGAAGTGGAGGTTGACATCACCAATGATACTAGTATTTATAGAGGCATGCAAGAGATATAATATATACAATGATGCATCAGGTATTAGGCTAGGAGCAATGCTTATGTTGGCAGAAGGGTTCGTTGCATACGAGTCTCGATAGTTTAGGCCCCATGAAAGAAATTACCTGATGCATGATCTCGAGTAAGCTGTAGTCGTTCATACTTTACATTGTTGGAGACACTACATTCTGGGAGAGCATTTTGTGGTTTTCACCTTCCACAGAAGTCTCAATGATATCTTCCCTCAGTTTGATATAAATTTTAGACAACGATGTTGTCATGAGTACCTTCAGTCATTTGACATTGAGCATGAAATCATGCCATAGATATTCAACGCAGTGGATAATGTATTGAGCAGGACAATTTAGATACATGCAATTTAGGAGGCTAGCTGTGAGTAGCAGCTTATGGATATGTTCTCTGAGATGAATTTGGAGGAGCATGAAAAATAGGGGTAGACGTTTCTATCTTCTGGATTTGTTTCATCAACTCTTCTTGATCGAGTTCTAATGAGGCATCTATCAAATTTAGAAGGCCCAGTCCTATGGGAGGGTGTTTCAGTAGAGTACCCTATTCTTAGATGGACAATAGGAGAGGATGAGATCTTGAATTTTCATGGGTGTGTGTCAGTGCCAGTAGACTTACCTAAAGATTTGATGTGGTACTTTAATTCCTTATTTTGGATTGTTCATCCTGGTGTCATAAATATGTATCGTGATTTACACTGTTAGTATTAGTGGCTAGGTATGAAGAAGATGTTGCTGGTTTTGTGATGAGGTGTTCCACCTGTCACCTGGTGAAGATAGAGGATCAGTGACCAACATGGCTTTTTCAGTAGTTAAAAATTCTCGAATGTACGAGGAATAATTTCATGATGGATTTAATGATAGGTTTTCCGAGGTCACCTCGAGGGAATGATGTAGTATGGGTTATCATTGATAGACTCACATAGGTTTCTCACTTCTTACCGATCAAGGAGACATTTTGTGTTGATTCACTTGGAGAATGTACATCTGAGAGATTGAATGTTCACATGGGGTTCCACATTCCATTATGTCAGAAATAGATGCATGTTTTACTTCTTGGGTTTGGCAGGGATTACAGAAGGCTTTAGGTACATAGGTACTTCTTTGTACAACATTCCATCCTGAGACAAATGGATAGTCCAAGTGTACGATTCAGGTGCTTGAGGACATTATTTGAGCATGAATTATACATTTTGGAGGTTCTTGGGAGAAGAACTAACCTCTTGTAGAGTTTTCGTACAATAATAGCTTTTAAGAAACTATTCAGATATCACCTTTTGTGGCTTTTTATGGTAGGTCATGCTGATATCCCTTATGCTGGTAGGAGGTAGGAGAGGCAGCTATGCAAGGACCTCATATTTTCTAGGAGACCACGAAGTAGATAAAGTTGATTCAGAAGAGGATGTATACTGCATAGTCATGAAAGAATTTTTATGGTAATCGTCGAAGACAACCTATGGAGTTTGAGCTCGGAGATCAGGTTTTTCTATGTATCACACCGAGGTTGGGACACAAAATGATTAGGAGTAAGGGTATGCTTTCACCAAGGTACGTTGGACCATTTGATTTGCTGGAGAGAGTCGGTCCAGTTGCCTATTGTTTGTAGTTACCTCAGAGGTACCAGTCTATGCATGACGTCTTCCACATTTCACAGCATCGACGATATTTCTCCGAACCATTTCATGTTTTCCAACCTGATGAGGATGAGATAGAGGTGGATGCATCCTTCGAGGAGAATCCTATCCAGATTGTTTATCAATGTGAAAAATCTCTCCATGGTCGGTAGGTTTCTACGGTATGAGTTCTATGGCAACACAAGTGAGTATAGGATGAGACCTTGGAGAGGTATGCTGATGTACGATCACAGTGGCTGGAGCTATTGAAGGATTTTTATTCTACGCTTCCATGATAGGGAAATTAGTGGACGAATTTTCTTAAGGGGGGAGTTTATAAAAACCTGGATCTTAATTTCAGGTATGTTTTACTTTTCTGTTTGTTTTATAGAAAAATTATAGTTTCTGTAAATATCAGGAGTATACGCAATGTACTTTAAGTACACGCTGTCTACTCGGTTGCAGTGGGTGACCATGTACTTGCCGTGTAACGGCCGAGTACATGGATGTATGTGGTGACCTGATGGCTACCTAAAGAGGAGGATGTAAAAGGTATGTACATGTTCTGTACTTTTAATTATCACACCATGTATGTTTTTTTCATTAAATAGACAAGGGTCATGTATGAGAGACTGAACACACTTCTTGTTGACTAATTTCATCCAGGGGCATCCATACGACCGCATATCTTCTTCAAGTCCCCAACTCATCGATCTTTCTACAAATCGATTTCCATCGATTACATTGGAATCGCATCAGTGAGTTCTCCTTTCTTCTTGTACAAAATTTCATGATTTCCCCTCTCTTGCGACTTTTCATTGGTTGAACGTTTTTAGTGTTTTTGTAGATATGCAATTTTTTAGGGTGATTCAAGGCCTGAGGTTCACGTATATTAATCTCATGACGCCGAAGAATGTGTTTTGTGCCATTCTGTAGATAGTCTTTGAATTTTATGTGAAAAAGATCCAAATACCCAAGAACATGGTATTGTCTGTTTATGGTTTTAGCCTTGTTATTAACTGCTACTCCTTTTTTTCATAGAGGTTAATTTTTGTGAATAGGGTTAAAATTTCCATGCTATGGATGTTTTTCCCCTGATTTCTTATTTTTACCATTTAGTCTAGCTTTCATGTTAGGCAGGTTGATTTCCATGCCTAGTACTATTAAGATGGAGTGATTAGTATTTGACATTCTATGATATTCTATAGATTGTTTATTCAAGTGGTTTTCGAGGTTTATATTGACTTCCATGTATTGTTTGTTCATGGCTGACTTACACAGGGTCATGAGAACATATTATAGTAGACCATAGGGCGAATGAACGTTGAAGAAGTCTCCAGAGTGTATTTTTATTGTTATATTGTGATAATATAGGGCGAACGGACTTTGTAATACCTTAGAGTGTAAGTAGTTTTCTCGATATGGGCCATAGGGGGAATTGGAAGTTTAGTACTTCCTTAGAGTTCCTATTTGTTACTGATACGAGACTATATAGGGAATTTATGGTGAATTCTTTCTTAGAGTGTCCTTGATAAAGCTGAACTATAGGGGTAAGATAGTGTGTACTTCTTAGAGGGTTGCCTCTTTTTGATTAGCAGCTTACTTGATATAAGAAAATGAATGAAATTGAATTTTTAGGATTGTTACTATGAGTACATCCTTGTTTACTATTTCATTTGGTTTATTTCCCTCCAAATAAATTCACTATTTTTTAGGTTCAGATCTTTGGGTGGTTGCCTACTTGGATTCGTCTCATATCATATTTGGGTATTTCTATTGGGCCCAAAAAAAATATATATTTATAGGCCTAGATAAGGGCAAGCGCCCTTCTACATTAGGTAAATGATTGTTCTGGAGCTGGGGAGCATGGGACCAAGATGAGGCTTGCGATGATGCGGTTCTATTTACTTGAATTTATTTTGTAATTTGATCTAGTACTATATTCAAGAATTTTATTTTTTTTGGAATCATTCCTAGACATTTGTAAAATTAATCATAGATATATATGTGTGTGTGTGTGTGTGTGTGCTCAGTGGTTATTACTTCAAGTCTTCTGTTGTTTACTAATGTACGAGATTATTACTTCTCCCACTATTGATATATTTTTTCTTTAAATTGTGTTACTCTGAAAATGTGGTAATAGTTTCCAAACTATCAAACCCAATTCCCATGTGCTAGTCGACAGCCTTGGGCATTCTGTAAAATTCACATGAGGCCATGTGACCAACCGCATAAGGGGCGCCTCTTGGTGGCTTCCGGAACTAGAACGTTAATCATATAATTACAAGTTGTCCATGTGGTAAAAAGTACATTATCTCCAGAATTATTTTCATGATTTAGATATCATATATATAATATATATATAGTATATATATATATATTTATAATAGTACATAACATTTGAAGATAAGAAATAAAATGAAAATTTCATGGAGACGATAAGCTGTACGTATGCATAAACAAAACATTCATTTCTATTTATTATTTTAATGGAATTAAAACATAATGATACAAAGGTATATTATAATTATAGTACAAGATCATATATAATTTCATTAACTCCATCCTTTATATCTTTCATGTATGGAATTAATGAGTCATATCTCTTTGAGGGGGTGATTCTCCGCACATCTTCAAAAGAAATTATCACGTTTTACCAATTATGGAAACCATAAAGGTATTCTATCGCTGAAAAACAGAATTATAGAGAAAATATATATATAATATATATCTCCTATAAATATAGCTCCATCATCATGGCCACCAGGAGTGGCAGTTTGAGATATTTGAACAATCACCGTTTCGTGAGGCAGTAGTTCGTCGTCCACAGAAACAGTACGTTCATATCCATTATATGGAGGTGTGTGGAAGTGTAGTTAGAATCATTATCATAAAAATGACCAATTATATTTAGTATGTTTGTGTTGTTATAAATAAAAAGAATAAATATATTTTAGGTGGTTGGAGAAGTAAAATAAAACAAAATAACTTAAGAGAATATATAACCTTTAAATCAGATAACTCCCTTTGGTTTAAACCAAAAGGCTTCTTGAAGTGCCTTCTGCATATGGTAAGGCTTCTAGAAGGAAGAGAGGGATGTATGGAGCTTAATTGGGCAGTGTTAGGATAATCCAAGGGTCTTGAGAGATGTCAGTAATGGGTTTGAGGTGATGGCTATTTATAAGGGGGGGCTCTTTAGGAATGTTTGAAAACATTATTTAATTGTAAAAAAAATTCAGTTTAAAAAATAACCAAAATCACATTAAATTAGAAGATAATATGCCTCTTATTAAAAATAAAACCATCCAATAATAATTTTATAGGTTTTAGTTTTTTTTCAAATTTTATAATATCATTTATTTAAATAATTTATTAATAATGTAATCAGTGCATCATCATTGTGTCATAAATAGTTTTATTTATTTTATATCTAAAAAATATTAATAAAATACCATGATTTAGGAAATATTTTAATCATTAAAATGAAAATTTATGTTCATAGTGATAACTTATATTACCCCTTGTAAAATTGATGTACTAAAAGGTAAATTTTTATGTAATTTTTCCTTTACTTTAAATTAATTAATATAAAGTGACATTATCACTTCTATTTGGCTCCATGGGGCCCCAAAATTGACCCAATAATGACCATGGTCAAACATGTATTAGAAAATAGGATTAAAAAACGTGTTAAGTTAATTTAATATTACTATAATATTATTTCTTTACCATATATACCAGATTTTCCTTTTAACCATGGTAAATAAAATATTTACTAAAATAAATATTCATAATGACTAAAAATAACAGTTACATATTCACACAATTTGGAACTCCTTATTAAAAATATTTAATCCATTTTTATATATTCAAAATACAGAAGTGGTGGAAATTAATTTAAAATTAATTCCCGTTGTGAAAACAAAAAATGCATTTTCATGAAACAATAGCTATCAAAATATTGACAGTTGTTTATGTTCAATTTTAGAGTGAAATTACTTCAATAACCTTCATTGGATTAAATTGTAAACATATAATACAATTAAACTTTAAAACAATTAAAAGAATATTCTATCAATTTAAATGTATTTGATTAAAAGGCTGTTTTGAATTACAATGCAGTATTTTTCACTATTCATTTAAAATGAACATTATCAGAAAAATACCAAAATTTCATCCAAAGTAAATTTTGATGTCACGGTTCTAAAGAAGAAGATTATTTTTTCAAATTGAACATATTAATGTGAAAAAACTAGATTTAAAATGGGTTCTCCATCAAATGGCGTTAAATCTACCTTTTAAAGAATATTATAGTGTTTATGCTTAAAATTTGGTTCAATCCCATTTACAGATTCTATATATTATTGGATAAAAGTAAAAACATTAAATAAATATGTGTAATAATATTTTAGTTTGTTCTATTCATTTCCTCCAATACAATGCCTATGCGTTATCTACCATTTAAAATAATAATATTATATTATTATTTTTCAGTATAACTCAACGTTGTGGGCAATATAAGATTTAAAAAAAACATGTTCTTTTGTATCAGGTACTCCATCGATCATAAAAACCACTTTAATGTAAAATTATTAATTTATTAACAAGAATCATTATGTATATAAATTTCATAATATTTATTTATCTAAGATTTTATATCCTTCCCCCCTTTTTAAAATTCTGTCCTCACAATTTTAAAATTCAGCATTCAAATTTCCTTAAAAGTCCCACTTCGGAAAAAGGGTCAATAGAACTAGCACTTTAAAAGAATGAATGAAAAGAAAAAATGTCACCCAAGTTAACACATACTCGGATTCTATAAAAACATGGATATAGAAGAGAAAACTAGTGATCATGTTCTGATGGAGAGTTATAGAAAACATGATCAAGAGAAAGTTAACAACAAGAAAACAACAAACATGTGATAGGTTAAATGGCCTTTGGTTTCCCAATGTTAAAAGTAAAAGGAATTATTTTTTTAATGATTATTTTAATATATTTAGAGAATTTATTTACGTGGTTGACTAAGTACATAAGGAAATGTACAAAATTTTAAAGTATAGTTTCATTATTTAATAAGTTTCTATAAAAAACACATATTTTCTCTAAACGATGAGCATTCTATATGACATGGTCATGCCTAAAGTGCTCGAATCAACATATAGAGTATCAAATAATCCAAAACAAAAGAAATATATATTTTCCATGTCTTTAGACATCAAGAAAACCGAAAATGGTTAGTACTAGATAAGATAATCCCCAAAAAGGATAACCCATTATAAAAATAAATACTACTCTTATACTCCAAAATTCAAAAAAAAGTACCCAATGTTCAATAAAGACTATTCAATATCCAATTTTCCATAAAATTCTTAAAAATAGTCTAAAATAAGTTTGAAACCCATAATTCAAAAGGATTTGATCACATAGTCTTCCATAATAAATCATTTATTTTGTCCTTTTTCAAAAACTATACAATTTTATAACATTCCCAAAAATGAGATAAACTACTCAAAAATAACCACAACATCATTTAACCTAAATTTTTTTTATGCCTCTCATTTTCATCTCAACTCATAATGACCTGAATATCGTAATTCATAAAGTCTTATATATATTGAAATTTTTTTTACCTCCATAAAATAACACTATTACCAAAGAAACAACATCATAAATTGATAATTGTGTCTACCTGTTTTCATCTTTATCTTGTTCACATAGATAGATGGTCCATGCATTGCAACAATGATTTTGAGATCCATCAAAATAATCTGCTTCCATTATCCAAATACACCTCATTCAACTTGGGTCATATGGGTGATCACGAAAAAAAATATTTTTGTAAAAAAATCACATATAACATTTAATATCAAAACAGTGGATAGATCTTTCATTAAATAAAACAACCAGACATATTTTGATTTGAAACATTCAATGAATGGTTTTTTCAAAATATCATAAGTATGTGGTGAAAGAATATAATTTAAATGAAAATATAAATAGTCTGTACAAGGGTGGGTCTCCTTCATCAGCTACTTTTTCAAAATTATAATACACTTAAAAATATTATGATAATGTAATAATACCTTGATAAAATTTAACATTCATGAAAATATGAGAATATTAGAAAATGAGATTTTATTAAATTTAACCCACGATCCATGATGGTATTGTGGTATAGAAGAGGTTTTTGATATCACAAATAATTTCATTCATGTGAGTTTCATGTTACAAAATGTTTTAGAGTCATCTAATCATGACATTTCAATAATTATTGCATTAAATTCATCAAGAAGAGATAGTAATGTCATTTGAGATCCTCCTCCTTCAATTTGTAGAAAACATTCCATGATCTGAAAAATTTAAAAAATAAAGATTTAACTTATTGAATAGACAAAGAGACTAACGATGTGTCTATCAAAAACTACTAATCCCTAAGTTTGACTAAACTGAACATTGATACCTGATATAATTCCCCACCCTTTAAAATTACTTAATCTTGAAATAAATCAAGAATTCACATTGAGGATATTATCATGTTTTTAGTTTTTGAGAATTATTCCATAACTATTAAATTACATCTCAAAAATTACAATGTAGACATTTCTACTCAGTTTCCATTTTTTTCATAAAATAAAAACACTTAAAAAAAGTGTCATGTCTAGTTCCATGATTTAGACAACATGGACTTTCTTGGATCCCATCATTGCCCCTATTCATCTTTAAGTCATATGAAAAACATTTCAAAACATCAGATGAGGATAAAAATCTCATTAAGGGTTATAAAATAAGGAATAAAAAAATTAGCCCTACAATAAATACAAATCATTGAAACCATACTTTTCAATCATAACATACCTTTTGAAATCATAAGAATGGTGAATAACACAATGAAAGAATAAATCATAAAGGTAACTTATCTCATAGATAACACACTTACATTTTATGTTTCACAACCTCATAGGGAGTTACATTTTGAATACCCATCATAATATATTCCATAAATCCCTTAGGAGAAACATTAACGTTTACCTCTATCATGTTACCCAATGCATTGGAGAGCTATCTTGGGCTCACCTGCCCTTGGTTTATCACAGAACCACTAGTATACGTAAATGATTCCCAAGAAACATAACATATTCATAACCCATAAAACAAGAATAAAGTAAAGATAACATTTCCACATTGCAATCACAATATATCATTTCAAGATATTGACATGATCAATGCTTTATCAAACGATTTTCAAAGTCGTCTAAAATATTTAATAATGAGATTTTTGAATCAAACTGTCTCATACCACTTTAAATATTTGAAAGAAACACCAATTTCAAAACATTCATGTCCATTTAAAAAATACTTAAACCCATTTTTAAAACATGTATAGTAATGATAAATATTTAGAAGAATAAATATTTAAAACATTTAAACCAATTTTATAGATAATGAGTTCCTATCCAAATGAAAGACGCCTGAATACAAATAATTGAGGAATAACATTAATCAATTAATATAATATTATGAGAATAAATTGATTCATGATATTATATTTCAAAGGGATGTATATACACCATATAAAATCAAATTTGTGTATTACAAAAAATACGTTTCAATGGAATATAAATTGAGACAAAGCCCATTGAAACGATCATATTCTTATATTAATGAAAAATCAATGACATGATTATGTGTGACATATAAGAATACACCCAATATCAGTGGATATTAATTGTAATAAAATCATAGGTCATTCACACATATTTATAGCAAGACATAATCGAGAAGTAGAAGTTTAACCTGATGAATTGCAATTGGGTCAAGATGTTCTCTTATAGAAATTTGAGAGCCTAACGACGTCACATTATAATTCAGAAAATGATTTGATGATATTGGAAAGGTTCTCTCATCACATGGTCCTAAAATTTATTAAAATAAGGATATATAAGAACATATCCCAACATAAGAAAATGGAAATTTAAAAGACATAAAAAAATTCTTTTACAAAAAAGAGTACGGTGGAAGGTTTTCTTGCCGATTTGGTAACTTATGAAACATAAACCACGTGAAATAAAGTGCATAAATGAAAATTTAAATTCCCCTAAATTAAATTATATTAAACAAATAATTCCATCATGTGTCGTACATAAACCACATATAAATAAAATAGTGTCAAATATAGCATGAATCTCACGGGAATAAAAAGTGAGTTGAAACCCCCTTGCCTCGTGTCTGGCATGACTCATTCATTCTTTAATATCATGAATAATATACTAAGGTCAATTTATAATTGTTTAATAACCTTTTTATGGTTTATTATTTCTTTTATATCACTTATTACCACTTTATACACATTATATAATCATTTATGTTAATAACGGTCGTTTTGTCTATATTTCGTACGTAATCATGAATGCTACTTTAATTTCTAATTAATATTTTAATGGAATGAAATAATAATTAAACATTGGTATACTATAATTATAGTATAATAAAAAATATAATTTCATTAACTCCATATTTTATACATTCCACATATGGCATGAACGAGTCATGTCACTTTAAGGGTCCGGTAGTCCGTACTTCCTCAAATTAAATTACCGTGTTTACCAATTATCGAAACGATAAAGGTATCCTATCAAGGAAAAATACTGAAGTATTGAACCATATAAATAAAATATATATCACATATAAATGAATTTCAATCCTAATAGCCATCATGAGAGGTGGATAGATATATTTGAACAATCATCATTTCGTGAGACAGTAGTTCGCTATCCACAGAAACAGTATGTTCGTATCCATCTGATAGAGGTTTGTAGAATTGTTGTTATAATTATTATAATAATAACAAACTATTATATTTATTATAATTATTATGTTGTAAAACAACGGAATAAAAAGTTTTTAGAGGGTTGGAGAAGTAAAATAATTTAAAAGAAGTTAAGAGAAGACATTACCTTTAAAACAGGTAACTCTGTTCGTTTTGATCAAAAAGGATTCCTTGAAGTGCCTTATGCCCAAGGTAAGGATTTTGGGATGAATATAGGGATTTAAGGAGATGAATTTAGTAGATTTTTGATGATTCAAGGGGATAACAAGGTGTGATTAATGGGTTATAAGTGATGTCTTCCTATAAGGGGGAGGACGGGCTCTTTAGGAAAGTTTAAAAACATTATTTTATTATATACTAATTTTTTGTTTCAAAAGGTCCCGAAGTCATTAAATTAGAATATAAGATTTCTCAAGTTGGAAATATGATAATAAAATATGAATTAGACAGGTTTTGGATAGTTTTTTAAATTTTATAATCTCATTTATTTAAATATTTTATTAATAAGGTAATCACTTCATCATCATTGTGTCATAAATAATTTTTTGTAATTGATGTTTAAAAATTATAATTAAAATACCATGATTTAGTAAATATCGTTATATTTTGAATGAATATTTATAATTTGAGAAATAAGTTAATAGAACCGCATATAAAAAATGATTTACCGAAAGATATATGTTTATGTAATTTTTCTATTTACTATAAATTAATTAATATAAAGTGTCATTATCACATATATGTGGCTTCCTGGGGTACAAAAATAGACCTAAAGATTCTCATGGATGGAAATGTATCATAAAATTGGATTAGGACATGTGTTAGGGTAATTTAATATAATTATAATATTAATTGTTTACTCTTATTTACCTGATCTAACTTTTAACCATGGTAAATAAAATTTTTACTGAAGTAAATATTCATAATGTCTAAAAATATAAGTTACCTATTCCGACAATTTGGACCTCCGAATTACAAATAAGGATTAAATTTTTCCAAATTCAAAACACTGAAGTGGTATAAATTAATTTAAAATTAATTCTCATTTTCAAAAAAAGAATGTTTTTAAGAAATAATATCTGTCAAAAGAGTAATACTCGTTTATGATCAATTAAATAGTGAAATTAATTATAATGACCAACATTGGATAAATAGTAAAAATATAATTCAATTATAATTTAAAACAAATTAAAATAATACAATAACTATATAAATAAATTATATTAAAAGGTAGTTTTGAATTAAAATGCAGTATTTTTACTATTCATTAAAAATAAAGATTATCAGAAAAATACCAAAATATCATCCAATGTAAATTTGGATGTCCCAATTATAAATAAGAATATTATTCTATCAAATAAAAAATATAAAAGTAACAAACCCTATTTTTAAAAAGGGTTCTCCATCAAAAGGTGGTAAATCGACCTTTTAAAAAAATATTAGAGTGTTTATGCTTAAAATTGGATTCATTAAGATTTTGAGCTTCTAAATTTTATTAGATAAATGTAAAAAAATTTAATAAACATTTTTAATCATATTATAGTTAGTTATGTTCATTACCACAAATAAAATGTAAATGTGTTAACAACTATTTAAAAAAATATATTATATAATTATTTTTCAGTATAACTCAACATTGTGTGAGACATACGATTTCAAAGAAACTTGTTGGTACATTTTCGGTACAAAATCGAACATATAATTCCCTATAAAGAGAAATTAATATTCAATTTAGAAATATTTATAAATATGAATATGTTATATTATTTATTTACCTGGTAAGTTACAGTACTTTTCCATTGTTCAGTAACAAGTGGATCAGAAGACCCACTACAAGAAGGTGGATGTTGCCTCATGAAGGACTCAATAAAATGTTGTAATCTACTCTAATAATTTCTTTGTGTAGAATGATTCATTATGTGTGTATTCATGGAGTAAAAAAATCAATCCATCTCTGATAAGAATTTTTTGTTCAAGAGGTCAATCATTTCATTACACATTGCATTTATCATTAACACGGTTCTTTCGGGTTCCATCCATTATCTAAAACCCAAAAAAGAATAGTGTGAGAGGAAAAAATCAAACTAGAAAAACAACATAAACAATGTGGTGTATTTTCAATATCTATCAACTTAGGTTCAATCCATGTTTATTCATGATCATTAACATAATTATTGGACTCTAACCTATTATTATACATATCATTAGAAAATACCGTAAAAATATATCTATAGATTTCACTAAATTTTTTACATCCTAATTTCCAATGGTTTAATAAAACTCTCCTCTGATGTAATCTATAACATCCAATTACTGACATATGTGAATATTGCATCTTATTATATGAATATTTATTACAATTTACAAATTTATTCCAGACGACGATAATAGTTTAGTGATTTTGGGATCATAGAATACATTCGCCTATCTTGTGAATGATCTTAAACATCTCACATACAGATCTACCCCTTTAGTACTCCAACATAAATATTTTAATTATAAATTAAGGAATGGAAACATATGAAATGGTGAGCTTATATGATCATCAAGGAGATGCAAAAAATTGATGAATATATGAATGTAAAAAACCTGAAGATAACTTTTGAATATCAAAATCATAATTCCTAAACTAAATCATAGATGTTCATGAGGAATAAATCATAATGGAACATTGTCCATGAAAACATAACATTGGAAAAAACCTGAAATCTTCATAAATACATAATAATTTAAAATCATTTCTATATTACCCAAGGCTCATAACCAAGACTATCATAGTGGACAAATTCCATTACTTAACTGGGTTTACTTGTCTTTCTTGCTTTGTATTACTGAACAAACTTTACATGATTTTCTAGTCATGTATATATCATGATATATAAATTGTTACACAATGCATTAGAGGGATATATTGTTCTCACCCATCTCAAAATGAAATAATTTTTAAATATTCTACAAAAACATAGACCATTCATCATAATATAACAAAAGGAACAAGGGTTTCTTACACATCATTACATTATAATCCATATAAAATAAATGGATTTCATAACAATAATTCTATCATAAACACAATCAACTAAAATTAATGTTAGGGATATAAACATAAACATATGTCAAATTATATGGAAAGTAAATTTGATAAATTACTTTAAATTAATTCTTAAGGAAAATATCAATTCTCTTCAAAAAAAATTACCTTCCTCAAAATTCCATGCAATTTAAAATGAAAATATTTTAATTGAAATTACACCAAAAATATTTTAATGTAATATTCACTAAAATATGATGTTATTAATGTGTTAGAATCCATTTATATTGTATATATTTGAAAACATTCTCCTCATATTTTGTCAAAGGAGTCAAAAAGTGTCGCGTATAGTAAACGAAAGAACGATTATATCCAAACCATGTAGTAAAAGTAAGAAATTGTAAACAATGACTTTAAAAGAACGTAGATGAATAGTAAAAAATTTATGAAAAATTATTTAGAAATCATGGTCATCGATGATAAATATACCCCCACTAAATACTTGCATATAAATAATCTTGGAGAAAAATGAGATTGAAAAATAATCCCTTACCTTAGATATGATATCATTAAAATGTATCCAAACCTGCAATATATTTATTTAGAAAATGTTATTGGCCCATTCTAAAATCATAATAATTTTTATGATATCATATATTATTATATTATCATATGTTTGTTAGTAATATTTCATTGTTATTAATTATTTCGATATTAATTTATTTATGTTCTTATGTAGGTTTTGTCGGATAAGTTTATTTTATGCTTTATAGGTTATAATTATATATTTTAAATAATGATATTAGTATAATATATGTCAAATATAGTCATTCCATTCATGTATATAATCATGGTTTAATGATGATTATTTTGAACGAGTCACATCACATTGGGGAGATGGTAGGTCGTATATACGCATGTGCGATGATATCATTCACATCATAGTTAAATGGAATTAATATAGATGGTATATTAGTTATAAATAATACTTCATAGGATATATTCAGTATTTAAATCCATTATAATAATCATTATACTCATCCAAATTATTTATTGTTGAATAAAATATTACACCATAGCGTGGAGAGGTTAAGCCATACTTACACACACATGGTGATATTATTATTCGTAGGATGGATAAAAGGAGGTATAAGGTTGTAAAATAATTCATATAACATATCATAATGTACAATATACTGGATATATTACTTTAGTTTGAAAAAAAAACATAAGAAGATGATGGAGAAGAAGACAATAATTTTGAAAGAGGTGATAAAACAATTACCTCATTTTCAAGTATCTTCTTACGAATTACACCAAAGGTCTCTATAAGATGGATTTGTACCAAAACTGTAGTAACTAAGATAAAGGGAGAGATTTTGGGAGATTATTCATGTAGAAGAGAAATGATCCAGGTGACTTGAGAGGTGAGATTAAGTTGGTATATATGGGAGACTTTTATTAGAGGGAGTATGGACACTTTTCAAAATTCGTGAAATATTACATAATTAAAAATTGCTTTTTTAATTATAAAATATTAAAATTGATATATTTAGAGTTTATGATTATTATATTTTAAAATAATCTCATCTCATAATTTTATTTATGTATTTATTTTATTTTAATCCTTATCTTTTCGTATTACACTTAATTAATCTCTTTTAATTTTAATTCAGGTAACAAAATTTTAATTATTAAGAGGATATTAAGTATAAATATATGGGGTAAATATCAAATAATTTTAAAATTAATTAAATTTTAGACATTATAAAATCCAGATTTTATTTTAAAATATTTTTATGATTTCTAAATAATTCTAAAAGAAATATATTAATAAAATATCAATATAATCAATTTTTAAAGTATTCTTCTCAATGATTTTAAATAAAAACAAAACATAGATATAAATTCAAAACAAAGAATTTAATAGTCTTCAAAAAAGTCATACTAAACTACAAAAATAATGTATGACATAAATTAATTGATTTATTATTTATTTTATTATTAAGGAAATCAATAATTTTATATTTCTCTTAATAATATAATTATTGTATCACTATTGTGTCAACATTTATGGTATTTATTTAACATTTAAAAATTCATTATAAATTTACATGATGTATATAATTTATTTATCATTCATAAGACTATTAATTTTCATTGTTTTATCAAGTTTATCAGTACATAAAATTTATTATACTTATAAGAGCTAAGAGAGTGACATGTTGTCACATTCATTTGTTATATTTATAATTACATCTCAATAATAGAAAAGTACTATTAAATTAATCATTTTCAACATGTGGGTGATATTTTTCAACATTCAGTAATCCAATAGTATTTTGGTAGTTGTGAGGGTAATTTTATTATCTTTATCATATTGTTTTTTCCCTAATTTAACCGAATTACCTTTAACAGTAGTAAATAAAAATTATCGTAGTTACAATTTATAATATCCATGAAAATAAAATTAACTTATTAACATAATTTGGACCCACTAATTCCAAATATGTATTACATTATTCAAAATTTAAAACAGAGAATTTTTAATATTTAATTTTAAATTAATTCTTGTTGCCAATGTGACAAAATGTGTTTTTTAAAAGAAAAACCCATCAAAAGAATGATTTTCATTTATATACAATTTAAATGTGAAATTACCTCCTATTATAAAATTTTATTAAATTATAAAAACAAAATCTTATTATAATATAAAACCATTTAAATGGATAACCATTCAATATAAATAAAATAGATGAAAAATTAGTTTTAAATTAAAATGAAGTATTTGTCTATATTCATTAGAAATAAATATTATCTAGAAAATACACAAAACTCAATAAAATTAAATATTTATGTTCTTTTTCAATATAATGAGTTTAGTGTTTCAAAAATAACTTATAAATGTGTGAAAAACATTATTTAAAATAGGTTCTCCATCGAATGGTGGAAAAACTGCTTTTTAGAAAGAAGCTAATTTTTATCCGTATAATTGAATTTGTTCTTATATCATATCTAGAAAACATATTAAATGAATTTAAAACATTAAACATAATATATTAGATATATATTATTCTATTAAAATCCTTAAAATTTTATTTTATTATTTTATAGACTCACTTATTTTCATTTAAATTGTTTTTTAGAAGTACGTTTATACTATTAATACCTATGATTTTAATGAATTGGTTATATTATTTAGTTATCACTTATAATGAATCTTTCATGAAATTAATTCTATCAAGTGAACTAGAAATTTTATGCAACATAATCCAATAATAGTGTTTCATATACTGTAAGCTTATATGGTTTTTCGTATATCACAAGATAATCTTGGTGTAGCCTAAAACAAAAGACATAAAATAAATTAAAAAATAATCTATCTCATAAAATCATAGGGTGTTATTGAGGGACACTATATATCCTGACTATCTCCTCTAGTAACTATCAAAAAACTTGATCTAATGACAGGGTATCTCGAATGAGAATGAAATTCATAGATTATTTAATCGATCTATAATAACACAAATAAAATTAATACCATGAGTTGTTTTTTGAAATAATACAATGAAATAAAAAGATGTATTTTCCCATTTTCACTACATAACTAGAAATTTTTGAAGAATTTCATTTGAAAAAATTGTATCTTAATTGATCGTGTTGACAAGACAATCATTTCATGGTATAGTTGGAAATTCCACTCTTCCTTCCATCCCATCTATAATATTCGTTAGTGTCTCTATATATCTTAATACTACTAAGTTGAATGGAAAAAGAGAATCTATAATATTCAAAAAATAATTCCATGTTCAATTGAGAATCATAGGGAACACATAATATCTTTCAAAATATCAAACAAGATTCATTTTTAACATTAAAATCCTGAATCATTCCCTTTGTAACACATTATTCATTTTATAATTACTCATGATCTTTATTGTAATGTTTTTAAATTCCTTATGATAGAGATGACTCTACCGTTACTTGACAAAATAATGGATGTTCTTGTATCTATAATATCTAGGCCGAAGTCATCAAATTTTTATCCAATGTTTCAAGTTCCAAGCATAACGTGTTTATGTATTCATGATATTTTCAACTCAAAGAATCTACTAATTATATTGATTTTTTAGGATCGTAATATATCATGAAATCAAAATCCTTAACCAATTCTATCCATCTTATCTACATCATATTCAACTATTTATTTTTAAATTATATACCAAAATTTCTTATGATCAGTGTATATTTTAGACATTAAATATTATAAATTATGCATATGTGTTTTTAAGGAAAATAAAGTAGTTGCTAATTCAAGATCATGTTTAGGAAAATTTCACATACTAGGTTTTAGATTTTGTGATTCATTAGAGAGTACCTGATCATCCTACAATAGGACAAAACAAAGTCATTTTAAATAATAATCATTGTAGATGATAAATAAACCATTTTTATAGGTCAAGGACACAATTATAGCTTCACCAATATTAATTATATTTATTGAAACAATTCTCATAGTTTATAATCTATGTTTATTTAAATATTTTATGAGTTAACATTGTCATTGGGAAAGAGAATTGAGAAAATTTTCCTACAAACCTATCATAGAAATATGATAATTCAATAGCACTATAGGTCATAATATCATTTTCATGGTTTTCACACTCTTCAAATAAAATAGTTTTATAAGGTTAATAATTGTTCTGTAATTAGAAAAATTATGACCAATGATGGAAATTTACAGCAAAAAAAACAAAGTAGCTAATTTTTCCTTATAATTTCTTTTTTTAAGGTTTTAAAAATAACACTTAGTTTCCATTAATTTTTCTCATGAGCATTAGAATATACAAAAATATAATCAATAAACACAACCTCAATATTATCAATGAATTCATTGAAAACAAAATTCAAAAGATCCTAGATTAAAGCTAGAGCATTAAAAATCATAGTATGAATAAACACAATCTAATAATACCCATATTGATTATATTCACCATCAAGCTGATAAAATTAATGAATTTTATTTTGATATTTTTAACATCCAACGACTACAAATATATTATTTAAGGAATTGATCCATCAAATATCCACCACAAGATCCGATATTACATTGAATGTAAGTGGATTGTTTTCGTAAAATGGTCAACGATCGATAGGTTCATCTGTGTAAAATCTAGTGTCTCTCTAACAATGATGTATTCACAAATTCTATCATGTTTTGAGATATCTTTTACTATAACAAATTTTTTTCATCGAATTCCAAATATTTTGTGGTGATGATTTGGAATGATATTTTCCTCTTGGTTCTTTCTTACTAAAATTTTCATGGTTCCCATGTAGAAAACTATTCTAAATAACAATATTTTTGATTAAACAATATGATAATCATGAAATTCTATATCATATTAAATTAACTATAAACTATAATATTTTAATGGAATTTTAATAACACAAAAAAATCTCTAATGTTATCTAAAGATTTTCAATGGTACCATCTATAAAAACATAATCATAAACTATTCATATTCTTCTATTTGTATATAAGAATTCATTTCCATCTATTTGTAATGATATTTTTGGTATAGTGTTGTATAGATTAAGTTTTTCACCCATACACTAGTAAATATTAAAATAAAAAGTTGAAACTTCAACATAGTATCAATTTTTAAAAATTTAATAGTTTTATAATAAAACATGATATTTATTAATGAATGTCTATCACAACTGTCAAAATGATTTTGAAATTTTTCATACCTATCCTAGAACCATGTTAAAAACAATTCAAAATATGGGATGACAAAAAAAATTCTCAATAAAGTACACAAAACATATAATTTGTAAACCCATAAGTCTATTTTAATAACATGGTATCAAAAAAAGTGTTTACTTTTAACCTTTTTTAATGAAATCATTTTTAATGCCCTGTTTTTTTCATAATACTCATTATAAAATTGCATGGGGGAAAATAAAAACCATTAGTGTTTCTTAGAAATAATGGGCACCCATGAAAATTCATTTTATTTAAACACGATTTTTATCTAAAAAGGATGTATTCAATGTTTAAAAAATTACCATTTAGCATTCATGTTGTAAAAATAACTTTTCTATAATAACTCATCAGAATGAATAGATAATTTAATTAGTTTACTTGGGGAATAACCTTTATACAACACTTATAAAAAAATAAATTTGAAAAAATATATTGTCAACTTCAATCATAATTCTATCGATAACATAATCATTATCAAATCCATTAGAGAGCTATAATGGGTCTCACCCATCATATGATGAGATATAATGTGGATAAACCCATTATATCATAACATGTAATGTGGATCAACAGATAATAAAATTTCTATTGGTCTCACACATTTTCATACACAATTTCCATGGAACATATAATGAATAAAAAAATTTACGTTTTCACAATATCTTCAAAACCCCATTGAAAACTCATTGGAACACGTACGTAAAGCATTTTTTATATAAATATACCAATTCATTTTAAAACCCACCTTTCCAAAAATAAATTACCTAAAAAAGGTAATTATTTGATTACATTAAATAATATGTATAATCTTGTAACATAATTCAATTATCTAATTAATGTTATGGTGGTGGGAAAAGTAATTTTCATTATATACGTTAAAATAGAACTTTTATTTTGTTCTTCTTGTCAAAATTTTTTGTACATAAAACATTAATAGATTTATTTTGAATGAAATTGAATGATATTAAAATTTTAAATAAAATTTTCAATATTATTATTTTAGGACCATTTTAAAAAATCCATAAAACAATTTCTAAAATATGTACATGGAAGAAAAATATTTGGAAGGGAAACATTAAAAGACAATTTTTTTTTAAAAAAAGAACCTTACCATGAGTCTGACTCATCACGTACATTCATTATGTTCATGAATATTAAGAATAAGTTTAATATATAATTTCTTATAAATCATTATAATTTTTATTATTTAATTCTACTATGTTATAATCAATTACACATTTAATTGTGTTGATGTTAGACATTTTGTCAATATTCTACTCATATGTACAAAATTGCATTGCTGGGTTCATTATGGTTGAAGAGTTCATTATTAAATCATTTGAAAAATAATAATAATTATATAATTATAGTTTTTAAAATAAATTATAATTTTAAAACCATTCATGATATATGGTTATATAAAATGAACTATGTTACAAATCTAGAGATGGTTGGTTATATGTATGCATGAGTAACAATTCAATTTTTCAATGATCATTTTGGAAACAAGGTAAATATTATTCTACCATTAATGATTGATTACAATATAATAAATACCCTTCTAATTCTTTTAACATTCTTATATATATCATCCATGTGATGTTGTGATGGAAAAAATAATCAGATCACTTTTTGGAGGTGGTAGTCCAAACATATTAACGAACGATGATTGTATTTTTTAGGGAAATGAATGGTATAAAAGTAAATAATATCTTGTCATTTTATAATGATTAATATTAATGGAATATAATATATAAAGAATATTTCTAACCTTATAATGTTGCATGAGATATGGTGATCGAAGATGATTGACATTAGTTCATGATCTAGTAGTCCTTTGTACACTTGAATTATTTGTTCATTTCCAATTCGTCGAAAGAGGATATGAATAAAAGTTATGTAACATTAATAATAGTTTCTATATAAATGATATATACATATGTTATTATATAATCATGATTAAGTATGATTTTAACGATGTGGTAGAAGAAAGAAAACAAAACTACTCATTTAAATATATACCTCTTCTTCAGGCAACCTCATTTTCATTACACCTTAATATTAATATGGTTATTATTTTTCATTAAATATGGACTATTATAAGTAGATATATATTAATTAATTTATTGGGTTAGTATTTTTTATAAAATTTTTTTTTTGTGTAATTAAATGCGATGTGGTTCTTATTTATAATAGATGGGAGGGAAACTCTTGAAATTTATTGAAATATTAAATTAATATAAAATAAGTGTGATGTCCAAATAGATCAATATTGATAATATTCCAAAAAAAGTTGATTATGATGAGTTATAATCAATGAATATAAAATTGGGAAATGTTTGGTTCACATTTTTACCCTTAATGTTTTTAATTAATCCTTTGTTAACACTTCATGATGACTATAGTAATAATATATGTTTTAGTATAATGGGACCAATATAGTTACTATAAAATGGAAAATGGATCATAAATCTACCATGGTTGTAATTTTTAACCTCTCCTAAATAAATTGGATAATTTCATTATTTTGAGGAATTTTATATCATTTAATAAAATATTATTTTTTATAAAATAATATTAATGTCAATATAAGAACTATTAATTTAATTTAACTTTTAAAATAAAAGAAAACAATGGAATTATATTAAATTTTATAAAAACATTATAATGTTTTATTATTATCTACAATTTCATGAAACATAAAATATAACTTATATTATATTATTTTTAGAGTTTTAAAATTCATTTTAATGTTTTGTACAACATGAACAAGAACTATTCGTATTTTTCATAATCATTTAGGTAAATTATTTCTTCACTAACATTTAAAATAAAATACCATGGTTAAAATTAATCAATTATATTTTAAATTAATAATTAACTTCCAACATATTCTTTACAAATCCCTATTTAAATAATTTTAATTTTATAATACAAACAGAATAACCTTTTTTACTTTATTTATATAATATAATATGGAGGGTCAATCTAAATGAAAATTGATTAAAACCCCTGTATTTTAGTTTTGGATGATTTTGGTAGATAATTACATATAATATAAAATTAAGCAATGTTTTAGGGTCATTATTTAGTCATTATGATTTATATCCATAATTTACCATTTTAACATTTACTGTTAAAATCCAAATTGCAAGGGTTAGTATTTATAATGTCTGTAACATCCTATTAATGTTTAAAGGTAATACTCAACCCCTATACTAATATTGATTAGGTTTGAATTAATTTTGGGATGAATGAGGTGAAATTTTGTAAATTTTCAATGGCTTTTATGTTTTGTATGGTTGGCACACTATTTTCCAAAAGTGTCAACCATGATAGAGAAAAAATTTAAAAAACAAGTAGTGAGGGTCTTCACAGTTTTCACATGGTTTGAAAAACCCCACACCCAATAAAGAAAAACCATTCAACCCCACCAACTAATGTGTATGGCTTGGGAAAATTTTTTCAAACTGTTAAATCATGCCCAGCTAATAGTGTGCATATATTTTAATTAACTTGAAAATTCATAAAAAAAATCATGAACCTCTACTTTTTATCTTCATTGGACCCATACTAAAAATATTATGATTTCACAAGTTAGAGAGTTCTCAGTGAAAATATTTTTCTCCTCTAATCATATTCTACAGTGCTTTAATGTTAGGAGATCATTGTTCAGTCCATTATAGTAGGTTTCCTCTCCTCATTCCTTCCCTTTTGATACCTTAAATTATATTACCAAGGGGTTTTTAAATATTTTTATTTTCCCAAGATCTAATATATGTTTATTATATATTTAATCTAGGTCATTGTCTTTAATTTCCATTTCCATTATTCTTCATTGAATTTTTCAATTGCGGGTGTTGTGTTCGTGATCATGTGAACTAGGTTAAGAGGATATATATAATATTTTTCCAATTTATTAACCCTGCATTGATTGATTTAAAATAAATTGATGTATATAAATTAAATTGATGTCAATTGGTTTGGTAAATACCTAATTCAATTGAATTACATTTTTGAATTGTTTTTTTTCATCAAAATGGGAAAAACCTCAAATTCCTATCAACAGGGGTGTGATTTTTTTTTCATATGGAAAATTATGGGAATTTAATTTGTGAAATTTATAGGGTGAAAATGATTTTTAAAATTTATTTCAAATTTGAATTTGATAAAAAAATGTAATAAATTGTTTTTCTAGAATCACATTTGTGTTTTCCTAAAAATCTATTTTACTAGATTAAAAATACAATTTGGTATTTCAATGGAATATTATAATATTGAAATAAGAAATTGGTTGAATATTATTTTAAATGGTTTTGAAATAAATTTCACATTATTGAATTTTTTTAAAGCACTTGAAATCCTTTCTATTTAGTGTTTTAACAAAGATAACACTCTGTTTTTACTTTACAACACTATCAATATATATTTATGAGTTCACATACCTAATGGGATAATTATGACTACTCTTAGACCAATTCATTAGGGATGTGTGTACACATATATTTGTTATCACTATTTAATTGTGTGGGGATCCCACAACCTAGAAATATAGTACCTCTTGGATGATGGCCATGTTTCTCATTTATTATTAGTTTGATATATATTCCATTTTTAAAAAATATTTTAAAATTTTCTTATGAAATTAATTTCGAATTTAAATTAATTTTTTAATATTGATTGTTTCTTAAGAATTTATTTAGACTTTTTTTCATTATTTCCAATGTGAATAATGATTTTTTAATGTGTTTCAGAAATTTCCAATGTGACACGGTAAAATTGAAATCAATTTTTGGTTAATTTATTGTTGAATTTCATTTTGGAATCCTTAATGAAACCCTACTAGGGTATTACCACACACCATACCTATGACTTCAGGTGTTTGTATATTTCTTCCTACCATGCTTGAGAAAGCAGATATAACAACATGGTGGTGGTAGTTTTTTTTCATTGAGCTTGGATATACTTTTTCCACTAGTTCATGGGGTTTTATCTTGTTTCATAGTGCTACACTACTATACCAATAGCTTTGTTCACCTATTTGACATCTAGTATAGTTCTCATTGCCGAGTTTTCTTTTGTGCATACTAATTTTTTTCTCTCGCTTCTGTGGTGCTTGTGGAAAATTCATTCAAATATACATATTGAATGATAGAAGATTTTATTATACATCGTGTGGGGATCTGGAATGCCCTTCGATCCATGTTAGTGTAGGCTTGGGTATTAGGGTAATAGGGTATCAAGTCCGATTCATGAAAAAGTGGAATCAGATGTGAAGTTAAATTGTATTTCCTTGATTTTAGTATGCTGTTATGAAATATTGTTGGGATATTGGTGGTAGTTGTGAGTGGGTTCATGAAAAACTCTAACAAAAATGAGCCTAAATATTCCAGGGGTGGTTTGGGAAATTCATATTAAGGACTAGTTTAAGTCTTTTCCTTATATTATATTTAGATAAATTGAATTCCAAAACATGTTTATCTATATAATGGAATTGATTTACCTTTCTTACATATTTTTGTAATGTTTTGTAGCATCGTACCTCTATGAAGATGTGAAAAATATACATAATAAGAATCTATTGATGAACCTCAATGATTAAATCCTCTTTTAGCCCAGAATCTAGTTGAGGTTGTTGTGTGTGTTTTTCAAGCTACGATATAAGAACCTACCCTAGTTCATAACCAGGATATAGTTTTAGAACCAAAATGGGATGTTTTTTATAATCATGTGCATTACTTCCTTCAGTAGAAGCCTCTTGGAATCCAAGGCTCAAACGATCCACAAAAGGTGAGGATTGTATAAGGGATATCTATTATTTTTTAGAGTTCTAGGAAACACAAGAAAAAATAAAGATGAAATGTTCTTCCATCATGTTAGAGGGACCTAGTAGGAGATAATGGTACACTATGGTAACAGATAAGAATAACATGGTATTTGATTAGAAATACATTAAATTTATATTTTCTGGACAGTTGTAACAAGAGACTATGTTTTTGGGAAATGATTTATAGTTATTCATTCTCAAATAGTCTGAAAAGACTGTGACAGTATATAAAAATCTATTTTCTGATATTTTACATTTTTCAACTAATATTATGTCAAATGAGAAGATGGAGACTTATCAATTTGAAATAGGATATATATCAGAAGTTCATTCTTAGTATTTCTTACTAAATCTTCCTTTTTTATGATGATTTCAAGCAAAGTGCATTGATGGCTGAAATGGATCTGGATGGTTTGTCTCAGTTTACATAAGATTATTTTTATCCCAGTTGTGGATCTATGAATTCCTATGAAGGAAAGAGGTTTTCTAATGACTCTAATGGTGGTTCTCAATAGAAGGGGTTTACTAGGTCTCCTGTAGTTCCTGGTAGAGGCCCATTAATTTTTTAATATTTTGTCAAACTATAGAACATGGAACATGTGTTGAATCTGTTACCCATGATATGTGGCTCATGTGGATGATCAGTTCACATGGAAATGTTATTCCATGTCTATTAAATAGTGTGTATTGTAATAAGATCATTAAAACCAATTAAAAATATTGTCCTATCATTTTCTTCATGAACAAAGGGGTTCAAGATTCATGAATCAAGAAAAAATATTATTCTAGAAGTGGAAGAGTCTCCAGAGCATGAAGATATGGGTCCAACAACAGTGAGTGGTATCATTACTCTATCTTCCCAATTACTAACAACATTATTTTATAATGGTGAATCACATTCATTTATTTCAACCCATAGAGTGAATCTATATAATCTTCCTACAAATATTTTATATTATGAGATATATATTACTAAAACCCTTGGAATAAAGAGGGGGAATGTTATCTATATTCATTCTTGGGTTTTATCATAATGTAATATCGATCTTTCTTGGAGTTTTTTGGTTCTTGCATGAAATTTGTGTATGTCAATTTTGGGATAGATTAGATTGTTTCTAACAAATTCGGGATTGAGTTTTATCTTTGAAGGGTCTACATCGCAACACCCAGTGGGGTGTGTCATGTTTTTCAAAGATAATGGTACCTGAGAATTGAGTAGATCCCAATCATCTAATCCAGAGTCTGGAAATGTAATATCATGATTTAATTTTGATATGGGAATATAATTCCTGATTGTTGACCACCCTCCTATTTTCATCGAGTTTCCTAAAATTTTCCCCTTTGAGTTATATGTTTTATCAATAGTAAGATAAATAGTGTTTTCTATTGATATAAAACATGGTACGCAACCTAAATCTATTCCCTCATATCATATGGAACCAGATGACATGCTTGATTTGAAGAGTCAGATGGATGATCCTCTATAGAAATTCTTTATACCCCAGATTGTGTCACCTTGGGAAGTACTGATTTTATTTCCCCTAAAATATGATGGGTTATGTAATGACCCATAAAATTAAAGGGTAATTTTTTCATATTTTTTTGTGATTTTATAAGAGAGTAGTTTCTGACGGCGCCGGATTGCGAGACCCGGTGTGCCCAGAATCAATTTACGAAGTTTATCTCGGTGACGTTCAGTGAACGAATGAGGGGGTTTTCCTAACATTTGAACCCGTGATCGGAATCAAAATTTGAGGACACCGATGGAACCGCATCGCTGGTAAGTTCTTTGGAACACCTTTTCCAGAGTTGAGTTTTCTTCGGTGTGGTTTTAAAATTTTGGGTTATGTAAAGGAAAAAAATAAAATGTTGCAACCAATTTTTTTATTTTAACCTAAGCTAAGTGGTTGGAGTGGGACGCACTATATCCTACTCTACTAGGTAGGGAATTTGTGGGGTGGGGCCCACATGAGCCCCACCTTTTCAAATTTATCAAACCCCCTCCTTTATTTAGGTAACGCACCTGCACCCCCATTAAATGAAGTCAACTCTTGCGTTTAACTAAATATTATATGGCTCTTTAATTGGGCGGTTTAAACTTTTCAACTAAATAAAATAATTCAATGATTCAATTTTTGAATTCAAAAACCTCTGGTATGAGTAATAAAATAAGGAAACGCTTATTTTTTTAGTGTTGTTTTGGTAGTGCGAGAGGATTTTGGATAGGAAAGCTCAATGTTCCGAAAAACATTCTTCCTCCTTGAAGAACGCGGAGAACGCACTATCGGCGTTGAAGAACGCCGACCTCTGACGACGGACGATGGTGAGAGACGCCTACCTCGGAGATCGACGACGTGACTCCGTGTACAATGACGCCAACGAACCTCTCCTTCCATGACACCTTCTTCCGCGACGAACCTTCGTCCAACGTTTTTCTTCAAGGTAGGGGAATTTTTATTTGATTTTTCTATTTTATCATTTGCGAAAAGGGAGACGAGCAAGGATCAATCTCTACCAGTTGATCCACGGATCGCTCGTTCTTGCGGGGTGATTCCGGGGTGAATTTTCGGGATTTTTTTAGTTTGTTATTGCTTTTAAAACCTCTAACGCAGAGGGCACGAGCTAACGAAGAATGCCCGAACCCTCCACAGTTTGTTGTCGAAGTGCCGATAAACGGATGATGATGAGGCGGGCCCCAAAGGCTTTTTGAATCGTTCGCAGTAATCTACAGCTCTCGGGAGGACCACCAGGGCAGGAAGCGGTCCCGCGGCAGTGCGGTACTGAGGGGGGGATGTGGCACCGGGACGCGTTTGCTGGCCAAAGGAGCGGCCCCCCAGTGGGGGCCATGGCTCATCCAATCAGGGGGGGGGGCAGTGCGCTCCCCCTGTCCGCTCAGCTCGGCTCGCCTAGCTGGCCACGTGGCCGCGCGAGCATGCCTGGCCGGGCCGTGCCAGCCGGGCCATGCCGCGCCCAAATGGGCCGGACCCGGACTCGGTTTGGGTCAACCTGGTTCAGGCTGACCCAGGGGGTCTTGGGCCGGGTCGGACCGGGCCCGAACCCCCTATTTTTTGGGAACTTTTCGTTCAAAGTCCCATAACATAGACTACAGACATCTGATCGACACACCGTCAGTTTTGATGTGATCCTTAGATCGAGACGGTTGTTCTGGTATATTACACTCAAGTTTTCGGAGAACTTTGTGTACGGAAGGGTTGGTTCGAACCCAAAACCAACCGGGCCCTTAGAGCAGTAATGCTTATAACTTGAGTTCCGGACGTCCGATTGACGTGTCGTCGACTTTGTTGGATTCCTCTTGATGAGACAGAATATTTGACATAATTCTCCTGTGTTTAGGACGCAGTGGGATTGTGGTCGGGTTGGATTGAACCCGTAATCCAACCGGGCCCCTGGAACAGAAAAGCTGATAACATTCAAATTGTACGTCCGTTTGACGAACCGTCAGCGACATTGGTGATCTCGTTGAGAAATAGTTCCTATGAGTATACCCTATGAGAGTTCTGGGTATAGTTGAGATACGGCCGGGTTGGTTCGCACACGAAACCAACCGGGCCCCTAGGACGAATAGGCTAATAACTCACAGACCGGGCGTCCAATTGACGCGTCGTCTGTTGTGTTGAGACCCCTATGACGAGGCAGTCCGTTCAGATACTTCTTATTGGGACTTTGTGATACTTATAGTATCGACCAGTAGCTCGTGGAGCAGACCCTCCCAGTGACGAGTGTACGGAGTACAGAGACCGTGTAGCCGGCTGAGACCTGACGACTGCTTGACCGACTCGACTTGGAGTGAGTCGACTAGCCCAGTGGACAGAGCACTACATTGTTTGGGTGCAGACCCATAGTGGACGGAGCACTAGTGAGTTTGGGCGCAGACCCATGTTACTCGTCCGGAGAGTACCTCTGCAGGTTATTTGGGGGGATGCACTACTGTGTTTGGGTGGTAGACCTCAGCGGGAAGCATTACGGTGTTTGGATGGCTGACCCGCGGTACTCGACAGGAAGAGTACCTCAGTAGTCCTATGTTAGTGAGCAGTGGCTCGGAGTCATGACCGGATTACTGTACTCTCCAGAGACGGGGCTCTTCAGCAGTTTTGGTTTCGTTAATGAAAAAACCTGGTTTGAGCTGAGTCTATGACCTTAGTGTTTTCCTCATGATTGAGATGGGTAACTTGATAACATAGGAATATGTATGGGCATATACCTTGGTAGGGGTTATCCGTTGATTTCATAACCTTTGTATTTCTTAATGAATGATATGGGTTCATTGATATATTAGGTATAAGTATGGGCTTATACCTAAGTAAGGGTTATCTGTTGAGATCCTTCTTTGTGGTTATCCTTGTTGGATTTTGTGAGACCTTAAGGGTTCAGGGTCTTAACTGAGTATCGTTATACTCACCCCTGTACGGGCTATGCCCGCACCTCGTTGTGTTGGTTGCAGACGAAGGTCTGCGCTGACAAAGGCCGAGTGTTCGAGGGCTGAACGGTACCCAGAGGTAGACCTCATGACGAGTCAGTATCCAAAGGTGGACTTCACAAAGAGACGATACTCGGAGGAGGATGAAGGGAGGGGGCGTTTTGGAGGCTATCTGTACCTACCCTTCAGGTAGGATCAGTGGTGGATGATCCAGGAGCTCCGCTATCTGTACCTACCCTTCAGGTAGGATCCGTGATGGATGATCGAGGAGTTGTGCTATCTGTACCTACCCTTCCGGTAGGATACTTGGTGGAAGATCCAGGAGCTTCATTTCACCTTCCGGCTGTTTTATCTTTTTCCTTTAACTTTACAGTTGGGCTTGTATTTCCGGCCGCCTTTACTTTCATCACTTATTGTATTCAGTTTTACTTAGTGTTTACTTCTTCTTGTACTCTAGTTGAATGTGTTTATCTTTTATAAAGGTAATTCCTTCCCAGTTAATGGGATTTACGCCTTTGGTGATAGTCGCCATCCCCTGGCCTATGGAAGGCGGGCTTGGGGTAGTCACGACATGAGCCCTAAGGATCGGTCGTGACAAATTAGTATTAGAGGAGTCGGTTCTACCGCAGAACTTAAAACTCTGATATTTTCTTTCTGTGAAGCAATAGTGTTAAGTGTACCAAGTGTGGTTTTTAGTTCAACGAGTCCAGTGTTGGTGTGGGCGGCCGACGTATCCATACACCAGGACCTTGAAAACTGATTTCCGGCATGGTGCATGAAAACACTGATTGTGTGTGTGTTTCCAAATGTTTTTCCTTAAAACAGCTCAAACCAGGTCAGATCACCAGGTATAAATCATTTGATCGTGTCACGTATGTTTCATTCAGGTTGCCTTTCCACGGACTATCATCTAGAGCCCCGAGAGATGTACGTACTGACAGCCTGCCGAGTGACGAGGCTTCGGTACAGGGCCCTCTTGTAGTTGAGGCACCAGCGAAGGCACCATCGGTACTACCACATGTTGGGCCACCGATAACACCTACCCCAGTAGCAGAGAGTGCACGTTTCATGAGCGCCCTGCACAAGTTACAGCGCCAGAGGCCACCCAGGTTCAGGGGAGAGACGGACCCGCAGGCGACTGAGGATTGGCTGGAGGCTGTGGTGAGAGTCTTCAGGCTAGTAGGGACGACGACAGACTTCATAGTGATCTTTGCTGCCAGCCTCCATCAAGCAGCAGCTGAGAGATGGTGGAGACACATGTTCCAGTTTTGAGAGGAGATGAACTTCACATGGGGAGACTTCGAGACCTTATTCAGGGTGGTGTTTATACAAGTGGCTCTACAAACCCGAGCATGTTCAGGAGTTGCTTCCTTTGCCGCAGGATTTTCGATCAGTAGCCACGTCATCTGTGGGTAGTAGACAGATGATGCGGAGGTCCAAGAGGTCCAGCGCCAGCCGTACGAGGAGCATGAAGTGTTATGAATGTGGCAAGAAGGGTCACCTGGCACATGACTGTCCGACTGCATGCATAGTTGATCCGAATGCATTGGAGGAACCACCGAGGCAGAAGCAGCGGTGGGTGTATGAGAAATAGTCGAGCGGTGGACATGGAAGTATAGCTCCAAAAGCAGGTGGACATGAGTAGAGCTAGTGGATTCCTTTTGTTCTTGGTACTTCTAGTTCCATGTTGCTATTGTTTTTGTTTCTTTGTACTATGAGCTGCAATAATAAAAGACAATTATCTTAGTGACACTTGCTTTCCTGTCCTTTTGTTTGGTTGATACTGAGAGGTCCCGGTTTGAACTGTTGACCTGACCCTCACTTTTGAGATTTCTGTTGGAGGAGACCCGATGACCTCACACTGATGCTGATAGTGTGACTCGACCCTTGGAGGCGAGAGTGACGGTTTGATCTCTTGGTAGTAGCGTTGAGGCCTTACGACGTCATCCATGGTATAAATTCATCATTCATGTCATGATTGACTTTATTAGGAAATGGGCGTGGTTTATCCGGGGGATGAGACTGAGTTTCTCTTTTTGGCAAATGAGAAATCTTAGAAGCTCTAACAGATCATAGCCAAAGAAGGTACAGATCATCCAGGAGAAGATGAAGACTGCACAGTGCAGTACGAAACAGGAAACTGGTGCCATTCTTAGAGACTCAGGCTTGTTAAATGTTTCAAGAAGAGGAAGCATTATGGAGAGATGAGTCTATGAAGCAGCAGACGTGGATCCAGAGCTAGGAGAGTAGCATGATGTGGTGTACATTTCAATATGCTACAACCACCCTCCTTAGTTGTCCCCGCCAGGCTCGGGGAGCTAGACGGCAGGGGAAAAGTGCGGCTGCTTGCGGTCAAGGAGTGTGACCCAATGGCTCTAAAAATGATTTAAGGGACATTCTGTGTCCACTACTGGCTTTCGTAGTAACAGACGTTGATATGAATCATTCCTTCCTTTCATAAATCTTGTCCCAGAGCTAGAGTTTCTGGTAAGCCGTATACTTGACCCTAACATCTAGAGATACCTTGGGAGAAGACTCGATAATCACATTTACGCCGATAGTGTTGTTAGACCATCGAGGCGAGAGTTTTAGTTGAAATCTCTTGGTGGAAGCGTTGAGGCCTTAAGACGTTGGTTTGAGTATGAACTGGGCAATCACAGTTCATACAAAAATTGACGGTATTAGGCAAAAAGGTTATGGTTTAACTACGATGTCGGGATGGGTTTTCCATGGTCGGCGAAAAGGAAACCCCAGGCAGAACATGATAAAATAATGAATAGGAGGGTGTGGCTGATCAATCTTGAGTCGACCAACCCTACCCTCAAGACAGCATGAGTTTTTAGTTTCAATTCCAAACAGGAATTGGAGACCTCTAGAGTTTGAGTATTACGTTCACGTCCTTATACGAGTCTCACCTCGACGAGGTTTACGGAGATGTGGCCAAGGCAGAAAGTTATCTCTGAGGTTCATTGGACCTTTTTAGGTCCTTAGTAGGATAGGCGAGGTTGCTTACCATTTTAACCATCCACCTCAGTTGCACCAGATGCATGAAGACTTCCACGTATCTCAACTGAGGAGATACTTTCTTGACCCAACGCTTATCATCAACAATGGGGAGATGGGCATTGGCGATGGGGTGATGTTTCTGGGGTTCCAGTAGGTGTTGAGGACCAACAAGAGTGGTCATACGAGGATGGTTGATTCCACTTGTGCCCTTTAGTTGGCAGCATGAGGACCTCCAGGTCAGCACATGGGAGTGGAAGGCTCAGATGCGTGCTCAGTACCACTTTTGTATCCCTAGTTTCTATTAGAGCTTTATGGGAACGTAAATCCCTGAGGTGGGAGTAATGTAAAGACCCATAAAATTAAATTTAAATTTTTTATTAATTTTCTTTGGGATTTTACAAGAACTCAGTTTCTGACAGCGCCTGATTCCGAGGCCCGGTGTGCCCAGAATCAATTTCCGAAGTTTAGCTCGGGTACGTTCAGTGAACGAACGAGCGTGTTTTTCTATCTTTTGAACTGGAGCTCGGAATCGAAATCCGAGGACACCGATGGAACCACATCGCCGGTAATTTCTTTGGAACACCTTTTCTGGAGTTGCGTTTGCTCGAGTGTGGTTTTAAAATTTTGGGTTAAGTAATGGAATACAATAAAATGGTGCAACCAATTTTATTTTATATTAACCTAAGCTAAGTGGTTAGAGTGGGAGCCACTATATCCTACTCCACATGGTATGATATTTTTCAGGTAGGTCCCACACGAGCCCCACCTTTTCATCTTTCTCAAACCCCACCCTTTATTTAGGTAACGCACCCGCACCCCCATTAAATGAAGTCAACTCTTGCGTTTAACTAAATATTAAACATTTCATCAATTGGGCAGTTTAAATATTTCAATTAATTCAATTAATTGAATGATACAATTTTTTAATTTCAATACGTTTGGCGTGTGTAATAAAATAAGGCAACACTTATTTTTTTAGTGATGTTTTGGTAGTGCGAGAGGATTTTGGAGAGGAAAGCTCTAACTTCCAAAGAACGTTCTTCCTCCTTGAAGAACGTGAAGAACGCCCCGTCGCCGACGATGAACACCGACCTCCGATGACGGAAGATGGTGAGAGACTCCTTCCTCGGATATCGACGATGCGACGCCGTGTACTGCGACGCCAACGACCCTCTCCTTCCACGACGCCTTCTTCCGCAACGAACCATTGTTCAACTTTTTTCTTCGAGGTATGGGAATTTTTATTTGATTTTTCCATTTTATCATTTGAGAAAAGGATGAAGGGCATGGATCAATCTCTACCGGTTGATCCGCGGATCGCTCGTTCATGCGGGGTGGTTGCAGGGTGAATTTTCGGGATTGTTTGAGTTTGATATTTCTTTTAAAACCACTAACGCGGAGGGCACGGGCTAACGAACAGAGCCCGGACCCTCCGAAGTTTGTTGTTGAAGTGAGGATTGACGGATGATGATGAGGCGGGCTGCAACAGTGTTTTGAATCCTTCGCAGTAATCTAAGGCTCCCGGGAGGTCCACCAGTGCAGACATAATTGATAACGGACCACCGGATCACCTCCGGTGGTCCACGGAAGAGCCTACTGGCGCGCTGCCGCGACTCAAGCCGCGCCGGCAGGCAGAGGTCCCGCAGCTGCAGGGGAACGAGGGGGGGACACAGCACCAGGCTACGTCTGCTGGCCGAAGGAGTGTCCCCCCACGTGGGGGTCGCGACTCATCAAATCGGGGGGGGGGGGGGGCAGCCTGCTCCCACCTGGCCGCTCAGCTCGGCTAACCGAGATGGCCACGCGACCGCGCAAGAGCGCCATGCGAGGCCATGCCCAGGCCAGGCCCCACCCAAACGTGCCGGATCCAGACCCGGTTCGGGCCGACCTAGGGGGTCTCGGGCCGCGTTGGACCGGGCCCGAACCCCCTATTTTTCGGGCAGTTTTTGTTCAAACGCCCATAACATTGGATACAGACCTCCGATCGACAGACCGTCAGTTGCGATGAGATCCTTGGATTGAGACAGTTTTTTTGGTATATTACACTCAAGGTTTCAGAGAACTTTTTGTAAAGACAGGTTGGTTCGAACCTGAAACCAACCGGGCCCTCGGAGCAGTAACGCTTATAACTTGATCTCCCGACGTCTGATTGATGTGTCGTAGACTTTGTTGGATTCCTCTTGATGAGATGGAACATTTGGCACACATCACCTGAGTTTTGGATGTAGTTGGATAGTGGTTGTGTTGGATTGAACCCATAATCCAACCGAGCCCCAAGAACGGAAAAGCCGATATCTTTCAAACCTGACGTTCATTTGACGAACCGTCAGCGGTGTTGGTGATCTCGTTGAGAAACTGTCCCTATGAGTATACCCTATGAGTGTTCGGGGTATAGTTGATATACGACCAGGTTGGTTCGTATACAAAACCAACAGGGCCCCTAGGACGAATAACCTAATAACTCACAGATTGGACGTCTGATTGACGCGTCGCCTGTTGCGTTGAGACCCCTATGACGAGACAGTCCATTGAGATACTTCTTCGTGGGAATTTTTGATACTTGGATTATCGAGCAGTACCTCGTGGATCGGACCCTACCAGAGATAAGAATACGGAGTACGGAGACCGTGTAGCCGGCTGAGCCCTAAGGACTGCTTGACTGACTCGACTTGGAGTGAGTCGACTAGCCCAGTGGACAGAGCAATACATTTTTTGGGTGTAGACCCATGGCGGATGGAGAACAACTATGTTTGGGTGCAGACCCGCAGTACTCATCCGGAGAGTACCTCTGCAGGCTATTATAGGGGATGCACTACTGTGTTTGTGTGGCAGACCCCGACGGGAAGCACTTCTGTGTTTGGGTGGCAGACCCGCGGTACTCAACAGGAGGAGTACCTCAGCATTCCTAGGTTAGTGATAAGTACCTCGGAGTCATGACAGGATCACTGTACTCTCCAGAGATGGGGCTCTTCAGCAGTTACGGTTTCATTAATGAAAAATCCTGGTTTGAGCTGAGTCTATGACCTTTGTGTTTACCTCATGATTGAGATGGGTCACACGATAACTTAGGTATATGTATGGGCATATACCTAGTTAGTGGTTATCCGTTTATTTCATAACCTTTGTGTTTCCTCATGATTGAGATGGATTACTTGATAACATAGGTATAAGTATGGGATCATAACTAAGTAAGGGTTATCTATTGAGATCCTTTTTTGTGGTTATCCTTGTTGGATTTAGTGAGACCTTGAGGGTCTCGGGGTCCCTACTGAGTATCATTATACTCACCCTGCACGGGCTATGCCCGCACCTCATTGTGTTGGTTGAAGACAACGGGCAGCCCTGACAGAGGCCGGGTGTTTGAGGGCTGGACGGTACCCGAAGGTAAACCTCACCACGAGTCAGTATCCAAAGGTGGACATCACGAAGAGACGATAATTGGAGGAGGATGATGTGAGGGAGCGTTGTGGAGGATATATGTACCTACCCTTCAGGTAGGATCCATGGTGGATGATCTAGGAGCTGTGCTATTTGTACCTACCCTTCAGGTAGGATCTGTGGTGGATGATCCAGGAGCTGCGCTATATGTACCTACCCTTCAGGTATGATCCATGGTGGACGATCGAAGAGCATCTTTTCACCTTCCGGCTGTTTTATATTTTTCCTTAAACTTTACAGTTGGGCTTGTATTTCCACCCCCTTTACTTTCATCACTGCTTGTATTCAGTTTTACTTAATGTTTACATCTTCTTGTGCTCTGGTTGAATGTGTTTATGTATTATAAAGGCAATTCCTTCCCAGTTAATGGGATTTATGCCTTTGGTGCTAGTCGCCAGCCCCTAGCCTATGGAAGGCGAGCTTGGAGTAGTCACCTCACGGGCCCTGAGGACGGGTCGTGACAGGTTACTACACTTCTATATTGACTTCTAGAAACTCAATAGTGTCACGGTAAAGAAAAAATATTTGTTTCCATATTTGATGACATGTGTGGCAATTTGAATGGGGAATTTTGCTTTAAAAATATGGATCTTTAATCTAGTTATGATTATTGATAGTAAAAGAATATTAAATTCATAAAAACACCTTTATTTGTAGGTACATCCATTATGATTAATATTTCATGCCATTTGGGTTAATCAATGCTTTTGTTTTCTTTATAGTATTAATGAACTAGATTTAACATGAGTATCAGGATACTTTGGTGGTAATAATTTTTTATTAAATCTTTCATTACCTTATACCTGAGGATGATCATCTATGATATCATATAGAGGTTCTATAAATATTGTTAAATTAGAAAATATATACCAAGATTATAAAATATGATTTCTATATTTAAGATCTAATGTTCTTATGACATGTGGCGTCATAATGTCATATTTTAGTTCTTCTTAAAAATATAATGGTTGTTATGACCTAGGAAAAACCACAAAAGGTTTTTAAGATTCGACGATTCTTTTTCATGTTTGATATTATCATCAGTTTTTAAAGGACCTCTCAAAGATGGTTTCCATGAGAAAAACTCTAAATCTGATGGAGGTAATGTTATTTTGGGATGAGAAATTTCAAGGTTTTTTTGATATAAATGCATTTTCCCTACTACACTGATATTGAATCTCATAGATTATGGGAAGAGATATTTTGTTTTATGTGATGCATCACGTTCTTTCTTGGGTAGCATCCTTATGCAAGGCGATCATGTTTTCGATTATGTATCTCAACAACATAGTTCATAGGTGACCAATTTCCAGAACCATGACATTGAACTCATGTCTTTGATTCATTATCATAATATTTAGAGAGACTACCTTTATGGAGAATGGTTCACCATGTATGATTAACATAATAAATTTAATCATTCAAAAAAATATTTAAATCTCTAGTAGAGGAAATTCATGTAATACATTCAATATTTTAAAATTGACATCTATTATACCCTGGGAAAAGGAATTTCATCGTATATGCTTTGTGTAGGACACTTTTAACCCATGATAAGAAAAAAATCATCATAAGATTTAAACATGATGGATATTTTTCCATAGTTTCATATTGGTGTCCATAAATTAGTGGTAATGGATTACTTTTCATGTGTTTAGATGACATCAACTCTTCTTGACATGAAGATTCAGGAATAACAACTTGATGATGAGTTTAATGGAATTGGAGACACACTTTATGGAGGGGAGACTATTAGTGTCTATTCATTGTCCATGGAGGTAATTCTATGATTTTAGAACCATTTTGTGGTTTATTTATTCTTTAGGAAAGATGTGAAGGGTAATTTCCATAATATCTAGTCAGAAGTGGACCCATGAACCGTGAAGATGTTCTATAACATGCAGAATTAGTAACATTGGCTAGTTTTGAGATGGTTCCTTAAAAATTTTCAATGGTATAAAATTCAACAGGTCATGGATGAGAACCATAGACCTTGATGTTTTCTTCTCCTAAATCGTGTAACAACATGGATGTTGGAAGATATCTCAATTTACATTATGGTTTGGTTTCCAAAAACCAATAGAAAGTAGAATTTTAAATGTGATTCTATATATAGGATCAAGAAATATGATCAATTAATTTTTATTTGGGATAAAAAAACATTCGCGAACCTTGAAATATCAATGTGAAAGAGATCATTTGTTTTCATAGAGTTCCATATTCTATAGTCTACAATATAGATCCCTAGTTTACTTCTCGATTTTTGAGTACCATTGAGGAAGCATTGGAATCAAAGGTTCATATTAGTATGACATACCATCCAAATTCTGAAAAACCAAATGAAATGGATATACATAATGTTGATGATATGAATTTTTCCATCATTCATAACTTCAGTGGGTATTGGAATAATCATTTGGGGATGGTTGAGTTTTCATATAGCAATTGTTTCCAGTCCATGATCAGAATGGATCCTTTCAATAACATGTATGGTCGACAATGTAAATATCTATTATATTGATTGGATATTGGTAAAATTTTCTTTTTATTGGATGAACATGGTTCAATAGATAACAAAATCGTTTTAGTTGATTCGTTGGAGAATACTGACAACACAGATCCATTATAAATCCTATGATGATCAATTTGTTATATCATTGAAATTCACAGTTAGGGACATTTTATTCCTAAAATTTTCACATCGCTGGGGTCATCGATGTCTTGGAAGGAAAAGAAAACGTGTCCCTCATTTTTAAGACCATTTTAGGTTATTGAGAATATATGGAATATTTCATACTGTTTAGAACATTCTCTCCAAATTAAATTTGATATGTAACATGTGACATGTATCAAAACATTAAATGTATCTTCCTGCTCCATCTCATATTCAGATATTAAGTGATCTTGATGTGAAGCCTGATATTTCTATGGCTGAAAATTTAGTCTATATAATTGATCCTATAACCAAGTCTTTTATGGGAGGATGATACCTTTTGTTTTAGTGAAACCAAATTATTTTTATAAAACTCATGATAAATAGGATAGAGAGGCATTTGTGATAGAGCACTAGCCTCATATTTTAGACATGGATGTTTTGTAACAGGCTTCATGGGGAAATAATGTTTTTATGGTATGGAGATTGCAACACTATATTACTATTATCATTTACTCTAAAATATTTTTTTATCATCCCATGGATGGGTATCATTTAGGGATGATTCATGAGAGATTTTGGAAACTATGATGGTATTTTGGTTGTGTATGCTTGGAACCCAGTTTTCCCGAACTGTGAACCCTGCTACTGCATCCCATGACAAACCAGGTAGTGAGAGTTTGTGTGGTTAGAACAAAATTTGACTAACCATACACCCCTTTTGGACTCCTCATGTATTAATAATGTTTTAATGATAACAACTCTCAATGATAATTACACATCTTGTTTTAATGATCACAAATCTCAATAATAATTACACATCATGTTTTAATGACCACAAATCTCAATAATAATTACAGATAATGTTTTAATGATTGAAAATATTATTAATATCAATTACATTCATTATTATTTACAAATCTTTTTCATGATCATATCTCTCACTTATCTTATCAAACCCTTGTAGTTGTGTTTCAAGTCCTCTTACATGATAATGGTTAGGCTTAATTCATATTCTGCATATTACTATTTTAATTTGAATACAGTTAATTGTCTATGTATTCAGACACCATGAAAGACAGACACAGTAAGCCTGACACCATGACCCAGAAACAGTGAAGGTCACACCATGACCCATACACCATGAAGGACACACCGTGACCCAGACACCGTGAAAGAAACCTCGTGACCAAGACACCATGAAGGACACACCATGACCCAGACACCGTGAAGGACACACTGTGAGTCAGACACTGTGACTCAGACATCGTGAGCTAGACACCATGACATAGACACACCGTGAAGCACATACCATTAAGGACATACCAGTTATTGGAGACACCGTTTACATAATCAATGTGACACCATTTCATTACCTTTTGTCAATATTATTTAAATAATACTAATGGTCATATTTGATGTTTTTAATGCAATTAATGTTATTTAATGATAGTTTTTGGTTTGTCAGGAAAACGTACCTCTTATCTATGGAATGGAAATCATTCATGTTGCCGGAGATCATGGAATATGAAGAAGATTGAGCTACAGTAGAGGAGAGGCTCACACTTGACACATCTCAACAAACATACTACAATACACTTGAGCTCTGTACTGAACTGAATAACAATCCTGATCACAACTGTGAAGAACACATTGCACGATCCTCAAAGAAGTTCTATACATGGAATCCTATATTACTAAAGAACACAAGAAGTACTTTGGATTCAAGAGAACATCTTCTCTCCTAGAAAAACAAAAGCTGAACCATGACACTCTATTTTTTCAAAGAAAAACAAGAGAAGGACTCGGAAGCATTTTTGCTGAATCCAACAAGTCTAGAGCTGCACTTCCAATCACTAGAGATTTCTAAACTTCCATATACTATCTTTAATAGATTTATTACTTACTTTCGAGTAGTGTGTGTATCCTGTTATTTTTACAGACACACTGTCTCCTGTGCTTAAATGGAGGATATCACAATCCTCACACCAAAAATCCTTACTCTTGTTTACCCACGACAACAGAGGAAGAGGACCTTGTGTGTCTTGGCCATTATTTTTGTTTCCCAAGAAGAATAGTGGTAGAGGTCCCTACGTGGCCTGACAGTATTGTACTATTTCTAACCCCGATCCAGGGTCTGGATCAATAATATATTTAAATTTGAGAGGACTAAGTCTCGTCTTGGGACTGACCCTCTTGGTTATATCTGATGTGCATTTTTAGTTGACGTTCAAAATATACAGTATGTAATTTATATTACACTACTTATTACATTGAAATAAAAATCTGTTTTAAAGTTACATTGATAGTTAATATAGAAAGTGTTTTTATCTATTGTAAATCATTAAGTTAGTTTCAAAAGCTAATTTAATCTTCTGTTTAGATTAACTGAGAACTAATCAATCTTTTGAGAATCTAATTTAACCTTTATAGTTTTAAAAATTCACTAAAGTTTAACTTCTTTTATAATAAGGGGATTTAAATCAATATATTTGTAATATAAATTTTAATTGGAAATCAATTCACCCCCCCCTCATGAGTGTCCACTCTGACAAACATTTGGTATTAGAGGTTGTTTTTATTAATAAATGTTTTAAAAAAATTCTGTTTTTCAACTGTGATTTTAGGTGCATCTTTAAAGATCTTAAATATCTATTAGTTCTAAATTTTTACTCTTTACAATTATTCTCTAAAATATAGATATTGAAAATACAATAGAAGGTACTGCTACTAACATGCCACCTTTATTTAATGGTCCAATCATTGTTCAAGGGAAACATAAAATGAAAATACATTTACAAAGTATGGGTTTTGATATCTGGACTGTTATAGAATCTCAATATCAAATTCCAAAAACTAAAAGAACTACATGGGATGAACCTACTAAAGTATCATACAATAATAACTATAAAGATATGAATGATTTTTATTTTTCATTAGGATATGAGGAATTAAATATAATATCTACTTGAAAAACTGCATATGATATTTGGGATACTTTAGGTGTTTCTCATGAGGGAACAACTAATGTTAAAAAATGAGATTAAATCCTTATACTATGAAATATGATAATTTTAAAATGAAAACTGATGAACCTATTTCTGATATGTATCTCAGGTTCAATGAGATTGTCAATACAATGATTTCACTTCGAAAGGTTATTCCAGCAGAGGAACAAATCATGAAGATACTAAGATGTCTACTAGAAAGATGGAGAGGCACTTCTGTTTCAATAAGAGAATCATGTGACATTGGAGCTATGCCTGTCAAAGAGATTATTGGTAAATTAATCATGTATGAGGAAGAAATTATGGTAAAAAAGAAGATGATGATGAACCCAAGAGAAACTATGTGGCTTTCAAGTCTACTTCTTCAAAGTGAAAAGGAAAAGAAAAAATTCATGTACATACTGAAAGTTCAACCAATGAAGATTTGGATTTACACAGTGATACTGAGATGGATTAAATAGCTATATGATTTAAGAAGTTCTATAAAAAGAAGAAATTCTTTATAAAATCAAATTTCAAAGGAATGTATGAAAACAAGGATAACTGGAAGAAGGACTGGAAGAAATATGATAAGGAAGATGATATAGTCTTCTATAAATGCAAGAGGAAAGGACACATCAAGGCTGACTGTCCAAAATTAAAATTCAAAAAGAAACATGATTATAAAAAAAATAAGTACAATAAAGATATGGAAGCTACTTGGAGTGATTTAGAGGACAACACAAGTGAATATGAAATTTCTGATTCTGAAAAGAATCATGCCAACATGTGTTTCATGACCAACACATCCGAGGTAAACTTATATACTCCTGTTTTAAATTTCTATTATTCTGGAGATGGAGCAGAATTTGATTCTGATTCTGAAGATATGTCTAAAGATGAATTACATGAACACTGTAACATGATGGAGGAAATATGAAATGATCATAAGGAAAAATATAAGTCATTAATAAAATAGCATACTCTCGCTACAAATGTTAAATCCACCCTTGATATAGAAAAGGAAAATAATTCTCAACTGTTAAAGGAAAATACATAATTGAAAATGTTTAATGAGCACCTTAGAAATGACATAGAAAAATTCACAGAGGGAAAATATACACTTACTCAAATTTTAGGAAAGCATGTTGAACTAAAATACAGAACTGGTTTGGGATACCAACCTTGAAAAAGACAGGTCACTAAAACTCGATATATTCCTAAATCTAGACAAAATTATGCTTGTTCCAGTTCTAGAAATTCATATAATTCAACTAGTTATTCACATATTTATAGGTCAAATAGAGTTTATCTTTCAAAATATTTTGATTCTGTAAATTATATAAAACCCATAAGGCAAATTTGGGTACCAAAATCATTGATCGCAAACCATTCTAGACCCAAGAAGATCTGGGTACCCAAGTCTTTCCCATCTAAATCTGTTTTGTAGGAAACCTGTTTGAAGATTTCCCACAAGAAGACATGGTATTTGGACAGTTGATGTTAAAGACATATGTCTAGGGATTACGCATGCTTCAAGAGCCTAATCAAGGTTGATGGAGGCCATGTCACCTTTGGTGATAATTCTATGGGAAAAATCATCGGCCTAGTCCAAATTGGTAACACTAACTCAGTTTTAATTTGTAATGTTTTATTTGTTGATGGATTGAAATATAACATGTTAATTATATCTCAATTATGTGATGATGTATTTAATGTTAAATTTGAAAATGATTCTTGTGATGTTTTTAATTCTATTAATGTTTTAATATTTCATGCTTTAGGAAATTAAAATGTTTATGCTGTTGATTTAAATTCTCTAGCTAAGAAAAATGTTACTTGTCTAAATTATTTTCATAAAGAGTCATTATTATGGCATTAGATATTAGGACACAGAAATATACACGCACTTATAAAACTAACTAGGAATAACTTGGTAAGAGTCTTACCCAAACAAGAGTTTCCAAATGACAAAGTTTGTAATCCCTGTCAAAAGGGAATACAACACAAAATCTCTTTTAAATCAAAGAAAAAAGATTCAACTTCTCAACCTCTCGAGTTGGATCACATGTATTTTTATGGACCATCTAGAGTTTCTATCTTAAATTGGAAGCATTATGCCTATGTCTTAATAGATGACTTTTCAAGATATACTTGGGTATAGTTCTTATCTCACAAAAGTGAAGCTTGTTCTTACTTTATTAAATACTCTAAGTCTGTAGAAAACCTTAATGGAATTAAGATTAAATCCCTAAGAATTGATCGTGACCATGAGTTTGAAAATCAAGAGTTTAAATCTTATTTCTCACAAAATGGTTATAGTCGCAACTTTTATGCACATAGGACACCTCAGCAGAATGGTGTTGTAGAAAGAAGGAATTGAACCCTTTATGAAATAGCAAGAACCATTCTTACTGAGTATGACCTGCCTATTAACTTTTGGGCTGAAGATGTAAATACAACTTGTTATATCATCAATAGAGTCTTAGTCAGACCTGTTCTCAAGAAGACCCCTTATGAACTATGTAATAATAGAAATATTAAGGTTAATTACTTTAATGTCTTTGGTTGCAATGTCTTTATTTTTAATACCAAGGATAATCTGCATAATTTTTCTTCTAAGAGTGTTGAAGGAATATTTTTACAATATTCTTTAAATAACAAATCCTATAGAGTTTTCAATAAGAGAACCATGTGTGTTGAAGAATCTGTTCACATCAATTTTGATGAAACTGATCCACAAGAATCTAACTCATCTCTTGAAAATCTTGAAGAAGATTTATCTGTTCTGAACCTTAATGATAAAATCAATGAACCTGCTGTAAAGACAACCAGTTCTGGAAATATTTTAGAATCTACTCCTAATGAACCGAAACCTAGAGAAGAACATGAAATTTCTATCCTTACCTTTACTAGATCAACTATGATTCTAAATAATCATCCTGTAGATGATGTTGTTGGTAATATTGATAGAGGGGCACCGAATAGAGCTTTATTTAAAAATCAGGATGAACATCAGGCCTTCTTGTCACATCTTGGACCTAAAAACATTGATGATTCTATTAATGAAGAATGTTGGGTAAATGATATTTAAGAATAACTTAATCAGTTTGAAAGAAATAATTTTTGGAAACTAGTAGAATGACCTAAGGACACTTTCACCTTAGGTACAAAATGGGTGTTTAGAAATAAACTAAATGAATCTGGAAATATAGTTAGAAACAAAGATAGGTTAGTTGCACGAGGCTGTAGTGAAGAAGAAGGAATTGACTATGAGGAGACTTTTGCTCCAGTAGCCAGACTAGAAGCCATTAGGATCTTACTTTATTATGTTGCACATCTAAATTTCAAACTATATAAAATGGATGTCAAGATTTCTTTATTAAATTGGTATATATATGAAGATGTGTTTTTTGAACAACCACCTGGATTTACAAACCATCATTTTCCAAATCATATTTTCAAATTATCAAAAGCTTTATATGGATTAAAACAAGCTCCAAGAGCATGGTATGACAGATTAAGTACTTTTCTTATCACTAAAGTTTTTACAAAAGGTATAGCTGATCCTACCCTTTTTATAAAATGTATTTATAATGATGTTTTAGTTGTAAAAATTATGTAGATGATATTATTTTTGGATCTTCAAAAACATCTTTATGTACTGATTTTTCTAAAATGATGCCAAATGAATTTGACATGAGTTTAATGAGTGAACTTAAATTCTTTCTTGGATTTCAAATCATTCAAAACAATGATGGAATTATTTTAACTCAAATTAAATATACTAGAGATATTTTAAAACGGTTTGGATTGGATATCACAGAAATTAGTGACACTCCCATGATTACCACATGTAAGTTGGATCATGATGAAAATGGAAAATCTGTTGATCAATCCACTTATAGAGGAATAATTGGAAGTCTACTCTACTTGACTGCTAGTCGTCCTGATATTATGTTTAGTGTGTTTATGTATGCTCATTTTCATGCAAACCCTAAAGAGTCACATTTAAATTCTGTAAAGATAATTTTCAAATACCTCGAGCATACTCCCAATTTAGGACTGTTCTATTCAAAAGGACAATCATTTGATCTTTTTAGTTATTATGATGCTGATTTTGATGGATGTAATTTAGATAAAAAAATCACCTCTGGAACATGTCACCTTTTATGCAACTAACTAGTATCATGGTTTAGTTGGAAACAGAATTCTGTTGCATAATCTACTGCTGAAGCTGAATATATATCTACTGGCATTTTTTGTGAACATATTTTGTGGATGAAACACACTTTACTAGACAATGGATATCAATTCAGACATGACCCAATAAATTGTGACAACACAAGTGCTATTAACATTTCAAAGAATCCTTTTTCACATTCTAGGACAAAACATATTGATGTAAGACATCAATTTTTGAGGGATCATTACCAAAAAGGTGATATCACATTAGAATTCATTGGTACTGAATATCAAAATGATGATATATTCGCTAAACCATTAAATTCTGAGAGATCAGACTATATCATATATGATCTTGGTATGATTAACCATAAATAGACATCTTACAGATCATACTGTTTACTATTTTTACTATATTACTTTACTATTTCATTTTCTCTGTCTCTCAGTTACTATTTCATGTTTACATTCTCACAGTTAACATCTTTTTTTCACAGTCTATCACCTCATTATCTCACCGTGACAGAACAGTTCACTCACTGTCTCACCTTGACTGCACAGAATGGTCACTGTCTCACCATGATGACCACCAACTGTCTCACTGTGACAACTATTTTTCGTCACACCGTAACTCCTACTCACCATCTCACCATGAAGATTCATTATATATTTATTTTAACTCGCATCTCAGTAATTTTTATTTCACCACATATTACATGCATCGTTTTTGTTTTTATAACGCCTGATATTCCCAAATGATAAATCATAATGGTTTTTTCAAGGTTCCTTACAGGAGCTCTCTCCTGATCACTCTCTGAACCCTCTTTACCTTGAAAACCACCTCTCCATCTCTCTTTCTAGAATCATCAGTGGATGCCCAGGATGTAGCATCCATATTCACCCTCATCTGAGAAGCGCCTCACGAAGAAACAGAAAATAGCACCGAAGATTTCACCCTAAGGACCACTAAATCCAAACCTAGTCAACCGTACTGTAGTACCTAAAAAAGAGATTTTCCCTAAATGGCTGCTATCTAGTAAGTCATTGGTTCTAAAATACATAAGAGAACAAGGATGGATCTAATGGTTTTCTAAAAAACATTGACCTATATATCCGAGGTTGGTATCTCAATTTTACTAGTATGTAATGTTAACCTATGATGTTGGACAATGTTTTATGGTGACAAGCTAGATAAATGGAAAAAAGTATTCATTATCTTCAAGGTTATGGGCTCCATGCCTAAGAATTCCTCATGAAGTGATTTGTGATGATTACCTGAGAGACCCTCCTCCAAGAACTGAAATATTTGATCTGGAAAAATGCTCTTGAGATACTGACTAGAAATGGCACCATGCGACAGGACATTACAGCTGAGTTGGATGGGGAGATAAGACTGTTGTTCAAATTTGTTCAGAATTTGATTAGTCCAAGGAAAAGATTTTTTTTTGTGCTGATATATCCGGATGTGTTCCTGATTCACCTATTGAAGAATAGCTATAAGATCAATCATTGAAAATATTTCATTAACCATATATGTGAGCTGATTAAAGTCACGTCCACATCCACCTCCTTGTTTTACTCAAGGATGGTTTTGGCCATGTTAATTTCAAATGGAGTAGTTGGACCGAATGAAGAAAAGCTAGAGGATTTTCATTTCTTTTTATCCAAGCCTATCATCAGAAGGATGAAGATTAATTGGAACCCCTAGAAGAAGCAGTGGGTTGAGGATAATTATAAACATTACAAGATGAATAATCTTGTTGATTATCCAAGAAGTCCAAAGAATATAACAGATCCTAGTTTTGAACCAGATGAAGTGGCTGGGTACCCATAAGAGGAGGAAGATGAAGAAGAGGCTGAAATACCTCAAGAAAAAGTAGCTCCTGTTGAGAAAGAAAGGATTGATATCCCTATTGTTGTTCCTGCTGAAATTCCTTCTAGAGATGTAGTTTCTGTTGTTTTTAGGGAAGAAGCTCATGCTTCTAGAGATGATGCTGGTCAGGAAATTCAACCTGAGGCTGCCAGAGATTTTATTATTCCTGTTTTAGAGCAGCAAGCCATGGAATAGTCTCATGGCACAGAAGACCTTCCTGTCATGGAATAAACTGATCTATGATAAATCCTTGAAAGGAAAAATGTTAATAAAGAGGATCTCCCTATTAAAAAAGAAGCACATCTGGATGTACAACCAGTGGAATAATCAGTTCCTGAGTACATACCCTATGCTGAAGAGAAGATGTAAATTTCTTTTCAGTTTGCAAGGAAAGAATGTTCTGAAGACATTAGAGGTGATCCTGTGGATCATAACCCAATTCCATAGCCTTAAGAAGTTAATATGGAAGCACATATTGAGGGGGAGGAACCTAAAAACATTGAGATTGATGAAGCCGGACCTGCTGAAACTTCTCAACCAACTGTCACATATTCTGTATACACTCGGTATGAGTTTCAAAGTTTTTATGATGACAGTGAATCATAGAAAGTTACTGCAACTAGTATAGATCTCTATTCTTTGTTTCAACTAATGTCAGTAGATCACCCAGATCTGGAACCAGAACCATAACATCAATCTGAATCTGAAACTAAAAATATTTCTGAACGACAACCATAATCTGTATCAGAAATTGTACCACTAACTTCTTCTTCTCGTTTATCCGAGAAACAATCATATGTAACTAAGTATGACTTGAAAGTCTATGGAGAGACTATCTTGACTGGAGTTGAGAAGATTATATCCTCTCAACCTTATCCAGGTACTCAACTAAGTCATGAAGATGCCTCAATTATTTTGGAAAACATCATTTTGCATATTCAACCAAGGATGATCCGAGAAATACAAGAAGTTATAGTTAAAAATAATATTCTTAGTGCTGATGTTGCAAATTTGAATGGTTTGGGGGAAAATCTGCAAACAGAATTGTCTTCAAGATCCGAGCCTACTCCTATTTTTGCTCTTGAATCTATTGCTGCTTCTCCTAAACCAGATGTTTCCAACCATTATATAGAGATTGTGTCTCAAGTGCATCCTTATCTACTGTAGTTTGAAGAGAATATTGTTTTAAGGCACACCAAGATGCTATAGCGCATGATAGAGCTTGTAGAAAATCTGAATAAGCTCATAGATGAGTACACTGGATGTATGAAAAAAGTATTGAAACAGCTCAAATTTCTCACTGAAGCTGTCTAGGCTTTTTCCCCCCGCTGGCCAGACTTCTATTCCCTATTTGGATGATTCTCTATAGAGATCCATAATCAATGAAGAAATTCAGAATTCCCTTAGTGGTTTTGATCTATCTCCTTTGTCTGAAGTGGTTAAGAACAGTGATCGAGATTTAGACCTGGGTAGAATTCATTCTAAGACTGACAATGATTCTCAAAAGGTGATCACCTAGAATATAAACGTTTATCTCACTCATATTTACTCTATAAGTGACATGAAAATCACTTTAAGTATCTTGTGCACAATTTAAAAATCCCTCTAGTGACTCAAGATTTTTAAGATCATGTTTAGAAGCTTATCGAGTTCACCAGATTGTTAGACAAATTCATGGAAAATAAGGACGATTTTGAAAAGGATATGTAATATGGTGTAGAAATAATTACTGATTTCATCAATCTTTTTAAGCTATATCTTCATGTGTAGAGTACTTCTATAGTTGCTCCGGCTACTCCAACCCTTATAACTAGTTTACCTACCCTAGCATCAACTTTCATATCAGTCAGCCAAGCCTTTTCTCAGATTAGACCAGTCATTCTTGATCAACCACAGACTAGATCTTCTAGAGCTCATACTTTGTCACCCTCTATATTTGAAGGTTTACCTTTACCATCATTGTCTACAACCTCCATGCCTTCTTCTACATTAGATCTAGCTCCTGCTAATAATGGTAAAGAGAAAGCCAATCTTTGATGCCTACCAATGTTTTTTATTTTTGATGGGATTTATTTTTCTGTTTACTATTTTTATTTCTCATGTATGTTTTATTATGAACCTTCTTAATGACCAATGAAGTGTTTCACTCCCTTCTCTCTACTTTTTGATAATACCAAACGGGGGAGAAAACAGTTATAAGTCTTTTGTCTATTCTTATTATTATTGTATATGTTATTTTCTCTAACCTTTCATTTTTTTATATTTTAACTGTACACGATTTGTGATCATCAAAAAGGGGGATATTGTTGGACACCTTGTGTATTAATCATGTTTTAATGATCAAAAATCTAAATAATAAGTACAAATCATGTTTTAATGATCACAAATCTAAATAATAATTACACATCATGTTTTAAGGATCACAAATCTCAATAATAATTACACATCATGTTTTAATGATTGAAAATCTAATTACTGTCCATTACACTCATTTTGATTTACAAATATTTTGCATGATCACAGCTCTCACTTATCTTATCAAACCCTTGTATTTATGTTTCATGTTCTCTTACTTGATAATGGTAAATCGTAATTCATATTCTGTATATTACTATTTAAGTTTGAATACAGTTAATTGTCTATGTATTCAGACACCGTGAAAGATAGACAGAGTAAGCATGAAACTGTGACCCAGACACTGTGAAAGACACACCATGACCTAGACACAGTGAAGGACACACCGTGACCCAGACACCATGAAGGACACACCGTGTCCCAGACACCGTGAAGGACAAACCGTGACCCAGACACCGTGAAGGACACACTGTGACCTAGTCACCGTTAAGGACACACCGTGAGTCAGACACCGTGACTCAGACACCGTGAGCTAGACACCGTGACATGGACACACTGTGAAGCACATACCGTTAAAAAACGAGTTCTTAGAGACACCATTTACATAATCACTATTACACTGTTTCTTAACCTTTTGGTCAATATTATTTAAATAATAATAACGGTCATATTTGATGTTTTAATGCAATTAATGTTATTTAATGATAGTTGTTGGTCTGTCAAAAAATTGTACCTTGTATCTATAGGAAGGAAATCATTATTATTACTGGATCTCGTGGAATACAAAGAATATTGAGCTGCAGTAGAGGAGAGGCTTCTGCTTGACACGTCTCAACACACATACTACAATACAGGCGAGCTCTGTACTGAACCGAAGAACAATCCTGAGCACAACAATGAAGAACACATTGCACGATCCTCAAAGAAGTTCCATAAATGAAATCCTAAATTACTAAAGAACACACGAAGTACTCTGGAGTCAAGAGAACATATTCTCTCCTGGATAAACAAAATTTGAACCACGACACTCTGTTTTTCAATAGAAAAACCAGAGAAGGACTCAGAAGCCTTTTTGCTGAATCCAACGAGTCCAGAGTTGCACTGCCAATCACTAGAACATTATAAACTTCCCTATAATATCTATAAGTGATTTATTATTTACTTTTGAGCAGTGTGTGTATCCTGTTCTTTTTACAAATGCACTTTATCCTATGCTGAACTGGAGGATATCACAATCCACACACCAAAACCCCTTACACTTGTTTACCCGCAACTACTGTAGAAGAATTCCTTGTGTGGCCTAGTCTTTATTTTTTTTTCCCACGATGAATAGTGGTAGAGGTCCATGTGGGGCCTGGATAGTCTTTTACTATGGAATCCTTCCTTTTTATCACATAATCATTTATTACATTTTATAAAACCGAGGATCTTTAATGTTTAGTGTCTTGGAAACCAGGAACATAAAACATGAAAACATAAAACATTCTTCTTAAAAACTTTATCGGCTTCTCCTCATGTTCATCCTAGGTTCATTACTGCATCTAATAACCTGGGGACATACATCAAAAGAAAGGGGGAGGAGAAGGCCCAATAAGGGAAACAAGAGAAACATTTTACAAGTGAACTTGAGATACTTCAATAAGGTCATTAAAGGAACATTAAGGCATGAGAAAGATATCATGAGATATATCATAATAAAAATAACATTTTTCATAACTTAAAAATGTGGCTAAAACATTTAATATTGACAATAAATTTGTTTTACCAAGGTCCATCCCCAAGGTTTCATTAAAAATTACCAAGGTTATTCACTAAGGTATTAGTCTAAAAAGTCATCTATAGAGATTAAGTCTTTACCCAATGCATTGGAGCGCTATCTGGGAGCACCCTTTAAATGACTTTATTATCATGTGAGACACATATATCATCATCAATAATTTCATAAAAAACCTATATAGCATAAAAGAAATGGGTTTCATTTCATAATCATAACATTTTAAAAACTACATTAAAGACATGATCTTTATGTCACTTTAAACCCATAGAAAAGGGAAAGAGGGTTTCATGTATGTAAATCCCAGAATTTAAAATAGAACATTTTGATATATATGTGAATACCCCTATAGAAATAAGAGCTTTTAGTATTCACTTAATAACATAAAATAATTTTGAGAAGAAGAGAGAGGCATTTTGAGACGAAAATTCTGTAGCATAACGGCTATGTTTTGGGTTTTTAGAAAACATTGAAAAGAGAGGGGACATGGGTAAAACATTCATAAATGACCATAAAACAGTAGAGGGACCAAAAAAGAAGGATATATGAACATGTTAATGAAATTTGAAGGACATACCATTTGAAATGAAAAACATGGAAGGAAGACAAAAATTAGATTTGTCTTATGAAAGCTCGGCAGGCTAACAACGTTACTTAAACTTCAACCAAAAATGAATTGATGAGATCAAATATGGTCTCTCGTCATATGAACATAAAATATCAGTATGATAGATAAATAGATCATACCCCAACATAACAAAAAGGAACTTCCAATACGTGACATGGAATTAGAACTTTGAAAAAGGAGAATGGTGAAAGAACCACTTAAAAATTCGGCAGCCTAACGGCATCACATATACATCAACCAAAAATGAATTGACAAGATCAAATAGGGTCTCTCATCATATGAACATAATAGTTCAGTATGATAGATATAGTGATCATACCCCAACATAATAAAAAGGAAATTGAAAGAATTTACATGAAAATAGATCTTGAAAACGAGAAGGGTGAAAGAAATCCCTTAAAAATTTGGCAGCCTAACGACGTCACTTAATCTTCAACAAAAATGAATTGACGAGATCCAATAGGGTCTCTCATCATATGAACATTAAATTTCAGTATGATAGATATAGAGATCATACCCCAACATAGTAAAACGGAACTTGAAAGACTTGACATGAAAGTAGAACATCGAAAAATGAGAAGGGTGAAAGAACCACTTAAAAATTTGGCATCCTAATGACGCCACTTAAAACATCAAAATACTGAATTGAAGAGATAAAATGGGGTATCTCATAACATTATCATAAAATATCATTATGATAGATATAGAGATCATACCACAACATAAAAAAGGACCTTGAAAGACTTGACAAGAAAATAGAACTTGGAAACGAGAAGGGTGAATGAATCTGTTACAAAAAGTTCGGCAGCCTAACGACACCACTTAAACATTAATAAAATGAAATGATGAGAGTAAGAGGGGATATCTCATCATATTAACATGAAAATTGATGTAATAGGATTATAAAAGAACATCCTCCAACATAAGTACTTGGAGCATAAAATAAATGCCATAAAAGAGATTACATGAAAAGAAAGAGAGAGGTCGGATCCCTTACCTTAAAACGTAACTCTTAAAACTCAAAGGTTGGGACCTTGAGGGCTTGGGGGTACCTTGGGAGGACACTTTGGGAGGTAATGAGACTCGAAATTTGTTGGGGGAGAGTGGGGAGTCGAAATGGATGAGAGGATGGCTTGGTATTTATAGGGAAAGTGAGGGGACAAGGCATTAATGACCAAGGGACACCTCAAAAGTGGTTTTCTCAAAAGCATGTGCTCTCCCACGATATTTCCCATGAAGTTATTCCACATGGGGCCCACCATACAATAATTCATCACATTTGGTCGACCATCCCTTAAAATATCTCATGAAATCATCATGACACAGTTTTGATGTCATTAAACATACCGAAACCCTAAAACTGTATTTCTACTATTCACTGAAATTTCATCTTTCGTAGAAAAATTCCAAAATTTAACCTTAACCAAATATCAATGCTCTGATTTCAAAAAGTAACTCCATTTTATAAAAATAATTTTCTAAATATTTTTAATTTACTTTTTAAATAAATACACTATTCACTAAAAATTCATTTTTTCAGAAAAAACCCCAAAATTTACCTTAACATAATATCGATGCTCTGAGTTCAAAAATGAAATTCATTTTATAAAAATAAATTTTTAAATATTTTTAATTTAATTTTTTATTAAAAAACACTATTCACCTGAAAAAACTAATACTTGAATAATAACTTATGAAATCGTTATTTAACAATTTTATTGAATCAAATTACTTAATCAAGGTGCCTAGATTATATTAATACTTTCTTTAAGTGAGATTAATAATCCATTTGGACACATTACTAATCCTAAGCAGAGAATCATTATTCATAATATACTTTTCATCAAAAATTATGATAATCTTATTAGAATCTAAATTTTCTACTGGACATAATTGTACAAGACAATTTTTTGAAAATCATTACACATTTTGAATTATTTAAGGTTTACCTAAACATTTTTAAAATATCATTTTTCTAAAATTCGGAAAAAATATGCATACTATATTTATTCGGACATTTGAAAATTCATAAACTTCATCATAAGAAGAAATAAAAAAATTTATTTAAAACAAAGGGTTACACAAGGCAGTTACGGTCTCCTTACATAGCCCCTTATCACACCAGCATAGGAACTAAGTGTAAGGTGTGCTAAGGTGAGAGAATCCTAGGGAGGCTCGACCAACATCGCATGAGTAGTAATTTCTATCAGTTTGAACTTCTCACGAAGGCGATTCCGTTCTAGCTTCACATGATGATGTTCGGCTTGGGTTTGGTCCAGATCAAAGCCCAGTGGTGCTACCTCCTTCCCAAGTTCTGTTAAATGGGCTTCGATTTGTCCAGGGCTACTGGGTGGGGCCATCGAATCTTCTTTCTATAATAATTAACCAATATTAATTGTATTTAGAGACAATAATCAAAACGTTTAGTTTCCAGCAGTCATATTGACCAATGGTCATATAACAGTCAAAACCCAATGGTCTCATTTTAATTATACTCATGTTATCAAATGAAACATTTTTTTGAGTATAAATATAAATTAAAATAACACATAAAATTAGGAAACAATATTTATTCAAAATTTCGGGTTGTTACAATCTTCCCCCCTTAAGAAATTGTGTCCCCACAATATTTAAAACTGGGTTTTGAAATTTCATTGAAAGTCCCACATCGGAAAAGGAGTCAGTAAAACTATTACTTTAAAAGAAAGAAAGGGAAGTACAAAGGTCACCCAAGTTAACACATACTAGGAATCTATATAGGAAAACATGGACCTGGAGGAGAAAACAAAGGGTCATGTTCTGAGGGAGAGTGATAGAAAACATGATTAGAAGAATGTTAACCATAAGAAAATCCCAAACTTATGATATGTGTAGACAGTCCTTGATTACCTAGTAGGAAACGTAAACCAACAACATTTTTTTTACGTTCCATTTCGTAATTTTGAGGAATTCATTTACTACATAGAATAAAAACATAAGAAATATACCTACATTCAAGAAGAGTTTCATCCTTTAATAAGTTTCTACCAAAAAAGTTCTATTCTCCAAACGATGAGCATCCAAAAACACTTGGTCTCATTAAAACACAAGAATCATCTTCATGAGAGTCACGTTATCCACAAAATATTAACTAACAATTTCTTCTATCATTAAACATTGTCCCAAAAACAAAAAGCGTAAGATAAAAAAACTCTTCAAAAAGAAAGAATCCCATATAAAGGGAAACTACTTTTAAATCTTCAAAGTTCCACGGTACTACCCAGAGTTCATCATAGACTATTCCATAAATAACGGTCCTTAAAATTCCTCAAAATAAACCAAACTAAGATTGAAACCCAAATACAAGAAGGATTTGATAATATAGTCTTCCAAAATAAACTTCATTGTTCATCTCCAAAAAACATCAACCACTCCTAACATCTTATAACAAAAGTAAATATCCTAAACATATATTAGCCAAGATAGGTTAATCATTCCCATAAGTAACCTAAATTACTATAAGTCCACCTTAAATTCATAGAATCTTAAAAATATAATTCAACCTTACTTCTCAATGAAAATACCGTAGTAATATATTTACCTCGCTCATATAGGATCCCCAAAATAGTGAACGTCTTCCAAAATAATAATCACCTTTTAATCCCCTAATCATCTCTGTCATATTAATATGGAAATTGTCACATTTCCTATCACATTGGTTGTTGGGACATGTTCTTCCATTTCCAGCCATTAACTACGAAAAAAAGTACAATTAGGGGCTTCAATACTTAGCCAATAATCATGAAAAGGAACTTAAAGCATATAAGGATAACTTTTAGAAGAAAAGTATACCTTAACTTGTGATCCCATAGGTTCCCATCTAGTTTATCCATGATCATATATTCTTTTGTTAATCTTTATTTTATTTTATCTGTGTTCCTTTAATAATGGTTCATACTAAGCTTATGAATTTAACAAAGCATATCCCCCAGGAGTGTCATAACAAAGAGTGCAGCAAGGCATGTTGTCGTGTACTAGTTCCCGTTTGAGTCTAGCTCAAAGTGGTGTTTTCGGGTATTACCCCTATGTACATATATGCCAGAGCTTCCTCTACCTGCTCGTATCCAGACATGGATGTATTTTCTTGGCAACCCATTACTCAATACTCACCAAAATACCAGGACGATTTCCTATATAAAACCTTTTCTATAGGATTCTTCCTAAAGTTTTCATATCCTAATTTCCACAAATAACTAAACCATCCTTTGATTCCAACTATGGCATCTAGCATTTTTATCACATAAACTTTAATTAAATTTTACAAAACCGAGGATCTTTAAGGTTTAGTGTCTTGGAAACCAGGAACTTAAAACCTAAAAACATAAAACATTCTTCTTAAACACTTTAAAGGATTCTCCTCATGTTCATCCAAGTTTCATTACTGGATCTCATAATCTGGGGACATACATCAAAAGAAAGGGTGAGCAGAAGGCCCAATAAGGGAAACAAGAGAAACATTTTACATGTGAACTTGAGTTACTTCAATAAGGTCATGAAAAGAACATTAAGGCATGAGAACGAAATCATGAGATATATCATAATACAAATAAAATTTTTCATAACATGAAGATGTGGATACAAAATTTAATATTGAAAATCATTTTGATTCACCAAGGTCCATCCCTAAGGTGTCATTAAAATTTACCAAGGTTATTCACCAAGGTATCAGTCTAAAAAGTCATCTCTAGATATTAAGTCTTTACCCAATGCATTGGAGTGCTATCTGGGAGCAGCCTTGAAATTTCTTTATTATCATGTGAGACACATATATCATCATCAATAATTTCATAAACAACCAATATAGCATAAAATAAATGGGTTTCATTTCATAATCATTACATTTTAAAAACCTGATTAATGACATGATCTTTATGTCACTTTAAACCCATATAAAAGGGAAAGCGGGTATCATGTATGTAAATCCCAGATTTTAAAATAGAAAATTTTGATATATGTATGAATACACCTGTATAAATAAGATCTTTTAGTATTCACTTAATTACATAAAATAATTTTGAGAGAAATAGAGAGGCATTTTGAGATGAAAATTCTGAAGCATAACGGCTATGTTTCGGGTTTTTAGAAAACATTGAAAAGAGAGGGGACATGGGTAAAACATTCATAAATGACCCATAAAACAATAGAGGGACCAAACAAGAAGGATATATGAACATGGTAATGAAATTTTAAGGACATTATATTTGAAATGAAAAACATGGAAGGAAGACAAAAATTAGATTTGTCTTATGAAAGTTTGGCAGCCTAACGACGTTACTTAAACTTCAACCAAAAATTAATTGATGAGATGAAATAGGGTCTCTCGTCTTATGAATGTAAAATATCAGTATGATAGATAAAGTGATCATACCCTAACATAATAAAAAGTAACTTTCAAGACGTGACATGGAATTAGAACTTTGAAAAAGGAGAAATGTGAAAGAACCAGTTAAAAATTCGACAGCCTAACGATGTCACATAAACTTCAACGAAAAATGAATTGAAAAGATCGAATAGGATTACTCATCATATGAACATAAGAGTTCAGTATGATGGATATAGAGATCATACCCCAACATAATAAAAAGTAATATTAATTAATTGACATGAAAATAGATCTTGAAAATGAGAAGGGTGAAAGAAATCCCTTAAAAATTCGGCAACCTAACGACGTCACTTAAACATTAAAAAAAATGAATTGACGAGATCAAATAGGGTCTCTCATCATATGAACATAAAAGTTCAGTATGATATATATAGAGATAATACCCCAACATAATAAAAATGGAACTTTAAAGACTTGACATGAAATTAGAACATTGAAAAATTAGAAGGGTGAAAGAACCACTTAAGAATTCGGCAGCCTAACGACACCACTTAAAACTTCAAAATACTGAATTGAAGAGATAAAATGGGGTATCTAATCATATTATCATAAAATATAAGTATGATAGATAGGGATATCATACCCCAACATAATAAAAAAGAACTTGAAAGACTTGACAAGAAAATAGAACTTGAAAACGAGAAGGGTAAAAGAATCTGTTACAAAAATTTCGGCAGCATAACGGCACCACTTAAACATTAATAAAATGAAATGATGAGAGTAAGAGGGGATATCTCATCATATAAACATGAAATGGGAAGTAATAGGAATATAAAAGAACATCCTACAACATAAGAACAAGGATCATAAAAGAAATTCCATAAAAGAGATTACTTGAAAAGAAACAGAGAGGTCAGATCCCTTACCTTAAAACGTAACTCTTAAAACACAAAGGTTGGGACCTTGAGGGCTTGGGGGAACCTTGTGAGGAATCCTTGGGAGTTAATGAGACCGGAAATTCGTTGGGGAGAGTGGGGAGTCTAAATGGATGAGATGATGGCTTGGTATTTATAGGGAAAGTGAGGGGACACGGCATTAATGACCAAGGGATACCTCAAAAGTGGTTTTCTCAACAGCATGTGCTCTCCCATGATATTTTCCATGAAGTTAGGCCACATGGGCCCCCCATACAATAATTCATCACATGTGGTCGACCATCCCTTAAAATATCCCATGACATCATCATGACATAGTTATGATGTCATTAAACATACTGAGACCCTAAAACTCTATTTTTACTATTCATTGAAAATTCAACTTTCTCAGAAATTTCCCAAAATTTAGCCTTAACCAAATATCAATGCCCTGATTTCAAAAATGAACTCCATATTATAAAAATAAATTTCTAAATATTTTTAATTTATTTTTTAAATAAATACACTATTCACCGAAAATTAATTTTTTTCATAAAAAACCCCAAAATTTACCTTAAAATAATATCGATGCTCTGAGTTCAAAAATGAAATCCATTTTATAAAAATAATTTTCTAAATATTTTTAATTTAATTTTCAATTAAAAAAACATTATTCACCCGAAAAAACTAATACTTGAATAATAACTTATGAAACCGTTATTTAACCATTTTATTGAATCACATTACTTAATCAAGGTGCCTAGATTATATTAATACTTTCTTTAAGTGAGATTAATAATCCATTTGGACACATTACTAATCCTAAGCAGAAAATCACTATTCATAATTTACTATTCATTAAAAATTATGTTAATCTTATTAGACTCTAAATTTTGTACTGGACATAACTGTAGAAGACCATTTTTTTGAAAATCATTACACATTTTTAGTTATTTAAGGTTTACCTATTGATTTTTAAAATATCCTTTTTCTAAAATTCTTCAAAAATATTCATACTATAATTATCCGGAAATTTGAAAATTCATAAACTTCATCATAAGTAGAAATAGATTTTTTTATTTAAAACAAAGGGTTACACGAGGCAGTTATGGTCTCCTTAAAGAGCCCCTTATCACACCAACATAGGACCTAAGTGTAAGGTGTGCTAAGGTGAGAGAATCCGAGGGAGTCTCGACCAACATCGCACAAGTAGTAATTTCTATCAGTTTGAACTTCTCATGAAGGAGATTCCATTGTAGCTTCACATGATGAAGTTCGGCTTGGGTTTGGTCCAGAGCAAAGCCCAATGGTGCTACCTCCTTCCCATGTTCTATTAGATGGGCTTCGATTTTTCCAAGACTACTGGGTGGGGCCATCGAATCTTCTTTCTATAATAATTAACCAATATTACTTGTATTTGGAGACAATAATCAAAACGTTTAGTTTCCAGCGGTCATATTGAGCAATGGTCATATAACAGTCAAAACCCAATGGTCTCATTTTAATTATACTCATGTTATCAAATGAAACATTTTTTTGAATATAAAATTAAAATAAAATAACACATAAAATTAGGAAACAAGATTTATTCAAAATTTCGGGTCGTTACAATCTTCCCCCCTTAAGAAATTGCATCCTAGCAATTTATAAAATATGGTTTTGAAATTTCATTGAATGTCCCACAATGGAAAAGGAGTCAGTAACACTATTACTTTAAAAGAAAGAAAGGGAAGTACAAAGGTCACCCAAGTTAACCCACACTAGGATTACTTGAAGGAAAACATGGACATGGAGGAGAAAACAAAGGGTCATGTTCTGAGGTAGAGTGATAGAAAACATGATTAGGAAAAAGTTAACCATAAGAAAATCCCAAACTTATGATATGTGTAGATGGTCCTTGATTACCTAGTAGGAAACGTAAACCAACAACGTTTTTGTTTTACGTTCCATTTCGTAATTTTGAGGAATTCATTTACTACATAGAACAAAAACAAAAGAAATATACCTACATTCAAAAAGAGTTTTATCCTTTAATAATTTTCTACCAAAAAAATATTTTCTCCAAATGATGAGCATCCAAAAACACTTTGTCTCATTAAAACACAAGAATCATCTTCTTGAGAGTCACGTAATCCACAAAATATTAACTATCAATTTCATCTATCTTTAAACATTGTCCCAAAAACAAAAAGGGCAAGATAAAACAACTCTTCAAAACGATATAATCCCATAGGAAGGGAAACTACATTTAAATCTTCAAAGTTCCACGGTACTACCCAGAGTTCATTATAGACCATTCCATAAATAACGGTCCTTAAAATTCCTCAAAATAAACCAAACTAAGATTGAAACCCAAATACAAGATGGATTTGATAATATAGTCTTCCAAAATAAACTTCATTGTTCATCTCCAAAAAACATCAACCACTCCTAACATCTTATAACAAAGGTAAATATCCTAAACATATATTAGCCAAGATAGGTTAATCATTCTAATAAGTAACCTAAATTACTATAAGTCCACCTTAAATTCATAGATTCTTCAAAATATAAGTCAACCTTACTTCTCAATGAAAATATCGTAGTAATCTATTTTCCTCGATCATATAGGGTCCCCAAAATAGTGAACATCTTCCAAAATAATAATCATCTTTTAATCCCCTAATCATCTCTGTCATATTAATATGGAAATCGTCACATTTCCTATCACATTGGTTGTTGGGAAATGTTCTTCCATTTCCCGCTATTATCTATGAAAATAAAGTACAATTATGGGCTTGAATACTTAGCCAATAATCATGAAAAAGAACATATAGCATATAAGGATAACTTTTTGAAGAAAAGTATAACCTAACTTTTGATCCCATAGGTTCCCATCTAGGTTATCCATGATCATATATTCTTATGTAAATCTTTATTTTATTTTATCTGTGTTCCTTTAAGAATGGTTCATACTAAGCTTATGAATTTACCAAAGCATATCCCCAGGGAGTGTCGTAACCAAGAGTGCAGCAAGGCCCATTGACGTGTACCAGTTCTCATTTGATTCTAGCTCAAAGCGGTGTTTTCGGATATTACCCCAATGTACATCTGTGCCAGAGCCACCTCTACCTGCTCGTATCCAGACATGGATGTATTTGCTTGGAAACCCATTACTCAATAATCACCAAAATACCAGGATGATTTCATATATATAAACTTTTCTATAGGCTTCTCCCTAATGTTTTCATATCCTAATTTACATAAATAACTAAAACATCCTTTGATACCAACTATGGAATCCAGCCTTTTTATCACATAAACTTTCATTACATTTTACAAAACTGAGGATCTTTAAGGTTTAGTGTCTTGGAAACTAGGAACTTAAAACATGAAAACATAAAACATTCTTATTAAAAACTTTAAAGGCTTCTCCTCATGTTCATCCTAGGTTTATTACTGCATCTCATAACCTGGGGACATACATCAAAAGAAAGGGTGAGCAGAAGGCCCAATAAGGGAAACAAGAGAAACATTTTACAAGTGAACTTTAGATACTTTAATAAGGTCATGAAAAGAACTTTAAGGCGTGAGAAAGAAATCATGAGATATATCATAATAAAAATAACATTTTTCATAACTTGAAGATGTGGCTACAACATTTAATATTGACAATAATTTCGTTTCACCAAGGTCCATCCCCAAGGTGTCATTAAAAATTATAAAGGTTATTCACTAAAGTATCAGTCTAAAAAGTCATCTCTAGAGATTAAGTCATTACCCAATGAATTGGAGGGCTATCGGGGCGCACCCTTGACATGTATTTATTATCATGTCAGCCACATATATGATTATCAATAATTTCATAAAAAAACCCATATAGCATAAAAGAAATGGGTTTTATTTTATAATCATAACGTTTTAAAAACTGCATTAAAGACATGATCTTTATGTCACTTTAAACACGTAAAAAAGGGAAAGCAGGTTTCATGTATGTAAATCCCAGAATATAAAATAGAACATTTTGATATATATGTGAATACCCCATGTAGAAATAAGAGCTTATAGTATTCACTTAATAACATAAAATAATTTTGAGAAAAATAGAGAGGCATTTTGAGACGAAAATTTTGCAGCATAACGGCTATGTTTTGGGTTTTTAGAAAACATTGAAAAGATAGGGGACATGGGTAAAACATTCATAAATGACTGATAAAACAGTATCGGGACCGAAAAAAAAGGTTATATGGACATGGTAATGAAATTTTAAGGACATACCATTTTAAATGAAAAACATGGAAGGAAGAGAAAAATTAGATTTGTCTTATGAAGGTTCGGCATCCCAACGGCGTTACTTAAACTTCAACCAAAAATGAATTGATGAGATCAAATTGGATGTCTCATCATATGAACATAAAATATCAGTATGATTGATAATTATATCATACCCCAACATAATAAAAATTAACTTTCAAGACGTGACATGGATTTAGAACTTTGAAAAAGGAGAAAGGTGAAAGAACCACTTAAAAATTCGGCAGCCTAACAGCGTCACATAAACTTCAACCAAAAATTAATTGACAATATCAAATAGGGTCTCTCATCATATGAACATAAGAGTTCATTATGATAGATATAGAGATCATACCCCAACATAATAAAAAGTAATTTGAAATAATTGACATTAAATAGATCTTGAAAACGAGAAGCGTGAAAGAAATCCCTTAAAAATTCGGCAACCTAACGGCGTCACTTAAACTTCAACAAAAATGAATTGACGAGATCAAATAGGGTCTCTCATCATATGAACATAATAGTTAAGTATGATATATATATAGATAATACCCCAACATAGTAAAAAGGATCTTGAAATACTTGATATGAAAGTAGAACATTGAAAAATGAGAAGCGTGAAAGAACCACTTAAGAATTCTGCAGCCCAACGACACCACTTAAAACATCAAAATACTGAATTGAAGAGATCAAATGGGGTATCTCATCATATGATCATAACATATCATTATGATAGATATATATATCATACCCCAACATAAAAAAAGGAACTTGAAATACTTGACAAGAAAATAGAACTTGAAAACTAGAAGGGTGAAAGAATCCGTTACAAAAATATCGGCAGCCTAACGGAGCCACTTAAACATTAATAAAATGAAATGATGAGAGTAAGAGGGGATATCTCATCATATGAACATGAAAAGAGAAGTAATAAGAATATAAAAGAACATCCTCCAACATTAGAACATGGTTCATAAAATAAATTCCATAAAAGAGATTACTTGAAAAGAAAGAGAGAGGTCAGATCCCTTACCTTAAAACATAACTCTTAAAACTCAATGGTTGGGACCTTAAGGGCTTGGGGGCACCTTAGGAGGACTCTTTGGGAGGTAATGAGACCATAAATTCGTTGGGGGAGACTGGGGAGTCGAAATGGATGAGAGGATAGCTTGGTATTTATAGAGAAAGTGAGGAGACAATGCATTAATTACCAAGGGACACCACAAAAGTGGTATTCTCAAAAGCATGTGCTCTCCCTTGATATTTCCCATGAATTTAGGCCACATGGGGCCCCCATACAATAATTCATTACATTTGGTCGAACATCCCCTAAAATATCTCATGACATCATCATAAAATATTTATGATGTCATTAAACATACTGAAACCCTAAAACTGTATTTTTACTATTCACTGAAAATTCAACTTTCTCAGAAAAATCCCAAAATTTAACCTTAACAAAATATCAATGCTCTGATTTCAAAATTTAACTACATTTTATATAAATAATTTTCGAAATATTTTTAATTTATTTTGTAAATAAATACATTATTCACCGAAAATTCATTTGTTTCAGAAAAAATCCCAAAATTTGCCTTAACATAATATCGATGCTCTGAGTTCAAAAGTGAAATCCATTTTATAAAAATAAATTTCTAAATATTTTTAATTTAATTTTTAATTAAAAAAACACTATTCACCCGAAAAAACTAATACTTGAATAATAACTTATGAAACTGTTATTTAACCATTTTATTAAATTGCATTACTTAATCAAGGTGCCTAGATTATATTAATACTTTCTTTAAGTGAGATTACTAATCCATTTGGACACATTACTAATCCTAATCATAAAATCACTATTCATAATTTACTATTCATAAAAAATTAAGTTAATCTTATTAGACTCTAAATTTTGTACTGGACATAATTGAAGAAGACAATTTTTTGAAAAACATTACACATTTTTAATTATTTAAGGTTAACCTAAACATTTTTAAAATATACTTTTTCTAAAATTCATCAACAATATGCATACTATATTTATCCAGACATTTGAAAATTCATAAACTTCATCATAAGAAGAAATCAAAATTTTTATTTAAAACAAAGGGTTACACAAGGCAGTTACGGTCTCCTTACATTGCCCCTTATCACACCAACATAGGACCTAAGTGTAAGGTGGGCTAAGGTGATAGAATCTGAGGGAGGCTCGACCAACATCGCACGAGTAGTAATTTCTATCTGTTTGAACTTCTCGTGAAGTTGATTCTGTTCTATCTTCACATGATGAAGTTTGGCTTGGGTTTGGTCCAGAGCAAAGCCTAGTGGTGCTACCTCTTCCCAAGTTCAATTATATGGGCTTCGATTTGTCCAAGACTACTAGGTGGGGCCATCGAATCTTCTTTCTATAATAATTAACCAATATTACTTGTATTTAGAGACAATAATCAAAACGTTTAGTTTCCAGCGGTCATATTGACCAGTGGTCATTTAACAGTCAAAACCCAATGGTCTCATTTTAATTATACTCATGTTATCAATTGAAACATTTTTTAAGTATAAAAATAAAATAAAATAACACATAAAATAAGGAAACAAGATTTTTTCAAAATTTCGGGTCATTACATTTACTATTGCTATCCCCGATCCAGAGGGTGGATTAATTATATATATATATTTGATAGGACTAAGTCTCAGCTTGAGACTGAATCTCTTAGTTATATCAACTGTGCATTTTTAGTATAAGTTAAAAATATACAGTATCTAATTTATATTCTGTTGTATATTACGTTGAAATACAAATTTGTTTTATAGTTACATTGATAGTTAATCTAGAAAGTTTTTGTATCTATTGTAAATCAATAGGTTTGTTTCAAAAGATAATTTAATCTTTTGATTAGATTCACTAAGAACTAACCAATCATTTGAGAATCTAATTGAACCTTTACATTTTTATAAATTCATTACAGTTTAACTTGTTTTATAATTTGGGGGATTTTAAGAGATATATTTTTAATAGAAATTTTAATTGGAACTCAATTAACCCCCCCCCCCCCTCTTGAGTGTCTACTCCGACCAAAAACCCCCATATGGTAAATTTTAAAACCACACTAATATGGGTGCACATCTAGGGTGTACGGTTTTATAATAGTTCTGCACTTCCTATCTAATCATGCACATAACTTTTGAATAATATAAAAATTATTTAAAAAAACTCAAACACCCATTTTGACCACCTTTTGGACCATGAATATTTTTATTACAATTTTTAGGGTTGAGGGTGATCTTAATGACAAATTATGTCTCCTAAAACACCTTTAATGGAAGAGGAATTCTAGATAATCAGCATTTAGTCCTTTCAAAGTAATTGTTCTCTCCCCATTCATTCACGTCCAATTTCATCCTCTCTATTCCTAAGTAATTTTTATATCTACATGATGATGGATGTATAATATATGTTTTTTATACCTTTACTACTGGTTTTATTCTCAGATATCCTCTTTTGACATTCATACTCAGAGTTCCACATTTTGGGTGTTGTGTTCATAATCCCATTTCCTAAAATACACGGATCAATTTATGACTTTCCATTTGCTTAATCCTAAATTGATTGATTTAAATTAAATTTCATGATTTAAATTTTATTTCAATAATTTTTTTTTGTTAAAAAGGAATTTCAATTGAATTTGGGATTTGAAATATATTGGGCACGAAATTTGGAAAACCTCCCAATTCCATTGAATTGGGGTGTGATTTTTATTTGATAAAAAAGTGTAGAAATTTTAATTGAGAGATTTTAATTTTCAAATTGAAATGTTATATTTATTTTTGAAATTTATTTCAATCATGAATTTGAAAAAAAAATTGATTATCTTGTTTTGGTATACACGCATTGGTATTATCCTAAAAAACATGATTTGATTAAAATTCCATTTTTGTATTTAAATGGAAATTGTCATATTGAAATGGAAAATTAGATCAATTATATTATAAATAGTTTTGAAATTTTTTTTCCAATTTTGAATATTATTAGAGAACATGAAAGCCTAGGTAGTTAGTGTGTAATTTAGGAAAACACTCTATTGATACTTTACCACAGAAACAATACTTATGCAGCATGTCTCATCCTTGATGGGATGGTGATGAGTCAACTTTGACCAATGTTTGGGGTACATGTGTAAACTTATCATCTCAATCACTATTCATGTTTGTGAGGATCCCATAACATATAACTATCCTACCCCTTTGAAGATGAAAATATTTCTTATATATAAGTTTTTTGATATATAATCCATTATTTGTAAACTATTTTATAAATTTCTATTGAATTTATATAAAATGTTTTATATAATATGTTTATTAAGAAATTGTTTTGAAAAAAAATCATCAAATGTAATGTAAAACATGATGTGTATTAAATATTATATGTGAAATTCCATTTATATATATTTAAAATTTAAATATTTATTTGGTTAATTAATTGTGTAATCTTATTATGGAATCCTTGGTGAGACCCTAATATGATATTAACTCCCTTTATACCTTTACCTTGGGGAATTTGTAGATTTCCTCATATCTTGTTTGATCAAAGGGAAAGAACCACTTAGAGGTCATTGTTAATGTTAATCTTTGATATTTAATATACTCTTTCCTCTCATAAATGGGTTTTTATTATTTTTTATTGAAAGTTGTAATATTACCATATTTTTTGTTTACCTAGTTTTCTTATGGTATAGTTCTTCATATGGAGTTTTTTTCGTTCTGAAATTTTCTCTAAATTTAATTTTGTTTGTGGAATATATATTCCCACTTTCAAATAATATGGCTCCAAGTGCGAGTCTTAAACCCTTGAAGATCAAGAACACTCGTCTGATCATGTTAGCACTGGCGTAGGAATCAAGGTATAATGGCATCCAGATGGTTCATGATAATGTCCACAAATAAAAGGGACATATTAAAAAATATTAGACTCTCTGATTACAAATGGGGTCCAATTTTTAAAATTCCAAACACCTATGTATTATAATTTAATTTAAAATTTAATCAGTAAATGTGATGAAAAATAATTTTCGTAAAAATTGAAACCATTATTATAAATTTTATTTTTACCAAATTCAAGTATATAATTAATTTAAATAAACATGACTCTAGTATAAAAAAATAATTAATTTTTATAATGAATAAAAAATAAAATATTACATTGTATATAAGATTAATAAAATACAATTTTCCATAAATATTAGTATTTTTCATTATACACTAAACAATTAATATTTTAAAGAAATTATCAAAAATTAATCATAATATAAATTTCTCATGATAAGTTCCAATTTTAAATTAATTTTCTCAAATTTAAATTATATATTTTTGAAATAAATTATTTAAATTAAACTATGTAACACATGAAACCCGAGTTGGGTTTGAAATAAATATTACCACTTTTGAATGAATAAATATATATTATTTTTATAATGAATATAAATATATAAAAAATAATTAATAAACATATTAAATTTATTTATCTTAACATTTTCTCGGTTGGTGGAGGTTAGTTATTAAAATACTCATTAATAATACATGGAATATATAATGTACTTGAGAAAGGTTTAGTGGAAGTTTAAGACCATTAGCTATCATCCCCACATAATCATGGATTTCAAAAGAGAAAATATATATAGGTCTATATATTAACTTGTTTATTAATTTCATAACCATTTTCCATGGATATATTTACACTAATAACTTTACTATGGATTTAATCCCAAAAAATGATTGATGATTATCAATGTAGATTTTATATTATATTTTCATAGCTTTAATGTGTTGGGGAATAGTTTTAATATTATATAAATATTCTTATGAAAGATCATGTCCTAGTAATTTATGTTCAACAACATCAATGTAACATGTAGATTTCATTCATCACTCACCATAAAAACCTTAATAATGTTCAATTTTAATTAAATAATGAAAATTTCTGTTACATGTGAACTCTACCACGGGGAGGTATTTATAACACCACGAACCATAAATAACATAGAATGATATTATTTATAAGAAGGGTTGTAATTTTTTACATTTCAATTATATTTTATGTTTATGGATTTAGATAATTTGGAAAACTATATTAAAAATGTGTATATTTGAAAATAGTTTAACTTTTCCCACAAACACATGTTCTTTTCATTAGAGACATATTTAAATCATGACCGTTTTTTTCCTTCAACATGTTTCTACATTGATATTGAATAAAATTCCTACACATCCATTGACCCATTAAAACATTTAAAATTGTGATATGATTAAAATGAATCTCACTAAGGGATATAGAAATTAATGAAACCAGTTAGTCTATTTTAAAATAATGATAATCTATAAGATTTTTTTCCATTTTCAATTGTAACCATTGAGTTGAAATAATTATTGATTACTCATAAAATCAGTCTTTTAGCCCATATTTTCATAAAAAATTGGATCAAGCGTCATGAAAACCCACAAGTAGATAATTTCATGAGAAAACATGAGAACTCCAGATATTTTTTCCTCAAAATATAATCGATTAACTTTTTGAAGGTCATAATCACCGTATCCATTAATTCAAACATGTGTCTCCTCAAGAACATATCCCAACCAATGAAAATGGATGTACATATTGGATCCACATATCATAAAAAAATTCAATGTATCGTATCATTCATAAAATAAAAAAATAATTAATTTAAATTATAAAACTCAAAATAATTGGTATTTGATATCATTAGAAAAATCAATTTCATTTATGTCATAAATATGAACAGAATATCATTTTCTCTAGAAAATGTTTACAAAATAAATAATAATAGAAAATTTGGTATTGAATAATCCATGAAATCCCATGTAAAATTTTATCTTATGCTTCTTTAATGAGTAATGGATATTATTTTGAAAAATGTGTTCTTTTGAAAAATATTAGCAGTAATCTTTCTTCATTCACTTTTGTAAAAAAATCAAAACTAACCAAGACTGGAAAAAAAATTATTTTCATAAAAAAATTAATAAATTAAATGTATTTTAAAATTTACTTCTAAAAATATACTTTGTGTAAATAATAAATTTCTTCAAATATTTAAAAGAATAATGATATATAATATAATGACTGTAGAATATCAAGAACATCATTTTAATGAAAAATCACTCATCTCTAATCTGGACATGCGTAGTATGACTTCTAATATTCCAAATAATGAAGATATATTAATTATTTAATTTATAAATAATTTTTTAATGGTCATTATATTGTCATTATTACTTTTACCTCATTAATTATCCGTTTAAATTACGTTACTAAAATGGTTATGTTAACACTAGATGTTTTGGGTTTATTCAGCCAAAAATAGATTTAGTGTGTCTAATGTAGTTAAAGGGAAAAATTTTATGGCATCTAAAAAATCATAAACATGTCATAATTATCATTTTTAAATATTAAAAATGTTTTAATGATAATCTATTTCATAGTTTAATATGAGTGATATTAATCATTCATAGTAGCAGAAGTATCGAAAATAAATATTTTCATTTTTAAAATGGTTGGAAAAGAAACAATGTAGATAAACTTTTTCCATTATATAGTCATAATAAAATTATAAATCTCATATTTATTCATTTTATTCATCTATATGACCAGCCATGTGATTCAAAAACTAAAAAATGAATTATATTACTTAGTTGATGTAGTAATCCACACGTACCCATGACAGACATTTCCATTTTAAAATGGTAGGAAAATAGAATGTAGATTCTATTTTATCATTATTTTTTAATGATTGAAAAAATAAATAAATATATGTATATATAGAAATTTTAGGAGATGTTAAAATTTATAAAACATCACCTTGTGGATGTGGTAGTCCAAATATACGTATTACTAATGAGTTTATTTCCCATATGATGGAAAGCATCATGAGATTTGAGGTTCTATATACATAAAAAAATTGTTTAGAAAATATACTAATTTCATTACATTATTATTCCATAAATATTTTATAAGGAGGTATATGAATAAATTAACATTAATGAATATGGTTAAGACTTATTCCTCTACCTTAAATATAATCATTTGGTTTCCCCCTTATGCCTTATAGGATTGGTATTTTGGTTAGAAAAATATTTATAGGGTTCTTCTAAGATATTTGAGAAGATATTTGGGGAGATATTAGTTAATATAGAGTTATCAATGTGTGTAGAACTGAAGAGAGGATGTTCCCCTTAATAAGTGCGATGAGTGAAACCCATGAAAACATTAAAACATTTTAATTTAGTAACTTCACTTCTCAATTAAACTATATAAAATATATATCAATTTAAATTAAAATATAATTTAATGTCCTAAAACACTCAATAAAACAAAATATAATGATATTGAAAACATTATATCCTAGATTAACACCCCTAATTATTATTATTTAACTTTTACTGAATTGATAGAATTCTACCAAATTATCTTTTCATTATGAAATAAAATGATATTGAACTCATATTAGGATTACAATATTATTGATAATTATATTTAATCTATTTCCTAATATTAAATTATTAAAGTGGACAAAATTACTTTTTATATTGGTTTTCAATATTTAATAAAACCCCACATATGGAAATTTTTTTATGGATAATATTATTTTAATCCAAAATAACATAAAATAATAATTCCCCTAACACTTTAGGATAATTATTAAATTCATTAATAATATCATAAAATATCAATCCAAAAACAAATTTAATCTTTAAACAACTAATTTCAATGCATGGAACCGAAAAGATTTTTTTATTCGGAGAACATATTTTTTATGTTTCAAATTGTGAAACAGTTGTTTCCAAATTCATTATATTACCATTAATTTTTTTATTACTTTATAAATTAACTTATTTATATTGTATTTTTTTTAATTTTCAATAAATTTTTATATCAATATATTTTTATTAAAATTACTGTATTCGTATAATAATTTTTTTAGTATTCACATAACAAATCAACCATTTCAAAAAATAATACCATAAATTAATAACCTAATATAATTATGATATTATGATATCAAATTTAAATTCAAATTCACTAAATTGAAATTATAAAACTAAGAATTTTTATTTTAAATGAAACGATATAATTCATGGAAAACAATATAATTATTATAAAAATATAGATTTTTAGTTTGATATATTATGTAAATTCATTATAGTGAATATGATTGTATAAAATATAATCATGATTATTAATAAGAAATAAAATTTATTTATAATTAAAATTAACTAGTTTTTCACATTCTTCAGCAATTAAAAAATGATCAACCTCAAAATTTTATTCATTATATAAACAATTGAGGATATATTTCACTCATTGTTTTTTAATATTCACATGTTTCTTATTCGATCATATTGTTCATTCACAAATAATTATTGAGGTGGGTTACATTATTTGGAAGTACATAGTATATTTTATAAATAATATAAAATTTTTTTTCCTCACAATAAATATTTTTATTTAAATGAACTACTTTAGAGGTCAAAACCTGAAATGAATCATGTTTTTATTACTTTAAAAATTATTCATGAAACATATAATGTACCTATGATAAACACATAGGTAAGGCATGACTATGTAATTATCCCATATTATTGAAAACATCATGGGGGATAAATAAAAAATATTCGTCATTTTTGTTTCTTAAGAAAATGCATTACACATTATAAAAAGATACTTTAATAAAAAAATTCATCTACCTTAAATAAGAGATCAGTCCTCAAGTAGTCTCCATCATTTTCATGCTGACATTGTGCTACACCAATGTAGTGTTAAATCAACATTACCTTCTTAACCATATCTTCTACTTATTCCAATCCCAATAACATTCACTCATTGACTTAATCCCCATATATGGAAGTTCGAAAACACATTCCATATATTTTTTAAAATGGTCTCACATGAATACAAGAATGAATATAAAAATAATTTTTTTAAAATATTATAGATATTGATCTTAATATTGATGAAAATTAAATTTGTGACCCAAAATCATATACTTAAATGTTTTTAGATGTCCTCTCTATATATCTATCATAATTAAGTTGAATAGTTTTACAAAATTATCACTCATTTCATGAGGCCTTCTTCAGTTCTTTTTAATCAAATCATGTAAATTTACAATTGTGGTCTGAAATAATAGATATGGGAAATCCATGTAAATATATAATCATTTTATGATATATTATATCTAGATAATGTAAAACCGTAGTATCCCAAATAAGATGAAAATTAATAGATTAAATCAAATAATGATGAATACCCAAATTTTATTAATACCTAGAGATTCCCTAGGTAATCCCACTGTGATATCCACAGATATGTTCTACCATTTCCTCTCAATAAGTACAAATGGATAGTAAAACCCCTTCTGTAGTTTTCATTCAACATTACCAAATTTAAAACTCAAAAATTTAATTGAAAAATTAGAAATACTTTCTTACTTCCTACCCATGACTAATAATCCTAAAGGATAATTTATATCATAGTGATACATAAATTAATGGAAAATAAAGAGTTATAAAATTCATCAAATAATTCCCTTTTGTACTATCAGACACATAAAATATATGACCACATTGAAAATATTTTGAGACAATATTTATCAAATTTATATTTTTGAAACATACTATTCAATCTAATTGCATAGTTTCTTACAAACAAAAATATTCTTTATGAGCATTTTTAATCATATAAAACAACGATATCATTACTAAAACCTAAACCAAAATATAGTAATCTTATATATATAATAATTTATATTCAATAATATTAAAAACATTAACTATTGAATAATTCTCTACGCATATAATAGTTAATGATGCATTATCATTAAAAGTCAAGTAATTAGCTTACCTATTTTACTTACAAAGATGATAGTGAATCGATCATTCATAATTATTTATGAGTTCAAACAATCTTTTCTACTTTATGATCAACACATTATCTCTGAATATATACATAAAGAATATATGAAAAATATATATTTTACATTTCTAAAAATATATATAATGCCTCAAAAAAATTAATGAATTAAAAACATTATCAATTCCAAGATCAGGTGTTGGATAATTATATTTGTAAGATTTCAATTAGTATGATACATAATGAATTACTTTATCATAATTTTCCAATATAAAATGAAGTTCTTTTTATGATGAATCACAATAAATGAAAAAATCATTATTTATAATTTGAAATGGTCATAATGGGTATTTTAAAAATATTCATTTTAATTCTTGAAAGAATTATTCACATTAAATTATCTAGATGAATCTCATACCCTTCCAAGTTATCTAATATTTTTATACCTGATAAATAAGAAAAGTAATCAAAAAAACTATCTATAGTAACCCAATACTTCAAGAATAATTCAAATCTGAGGGAAATTTTAATGTCTTATCCAGTCTACCACCACTTTAGTTTTAGTAGGAAAAACTATTATACAATCTTTAGAAAAAAAATACTCCCAATGAAAGAAACATGATGTCTCCCAAATTCAAATTTTATAAATTTCCTATATAACATATTTGTTTAGAACTAAAAAATTCATAGTTTTTTACATGATATTCATAGATTATATAATATATCATAATATTGTTATGTAATTAAACAAAAAAATAAATTAAAATTCTCATTAAAACTATATTCATAAGATCCATAAATACAAAGGGTACATTTTGTAACCTAAAATTCATAACTCAAAAAATATAAAATCCATGTTTAGTATATTTTTTTTCCTTTGAATGCCTTCTTCTTATACTTTTATCTAATGATACTCAAAAAATATGTCAACTTGTAAGAAATAATGAGGACCCTAATGCTAATGAAAACATTTCATGGATAAGAGACATCATATTTTGTTCCATAATATTAATGTCATTGTGTGACCTAAAATCATTTTTAAGCCACATAAAAACATCATTCATTTTATTATAAAATATGATCACCAAAATTTCATGTAATAGGGAAGATAAAACCATTTAAATTAATTCCATTAAATTCCTTTAAATTAAAAAATATCCACTATATTAATTTGGTATAGTGTTTTTAAAATTGGTTTAAAATCTGACATTAATAGGTTGGTCAATTAAACCCCCCAATTAAGAATAAAAATTGTAAGGTCATTAAAAAATATGTTAAAAAAATTATTTTCCATAGGCACATCACTGACCTTAATAGTAACCAATTTTCATTGACCTGTGTTAGATAAAATCAACCAACATTATTAATCAGTATCTCATCTTCTTGATATATTATTAGTGGTATGACCTCATTTTTATATGAATTCAAATAATCATTGATAATTTAATAATAAAATTTTTCAATGGAATTTATCTTATCTTTAAAAAAATCCAAACCAATCCTAGAATTACATAAAACAACACCAATAGTAGGACCACGATTTTTTTTGATAAACAATTACATAAATGAAAATGTAATTTTTTTGTAAATATCAATGGGTTTATTACTTCCCTAAGGGTTTTTACCGAACATTTTTTCTTTATTTATTAATGTGATAATTTTGTTTTATCATGAACTATACCAATAAATAAAATAAATAGGTATACCTAGAATCAAAAAATACATTCAAATAATCGAAATAAACAATTTATGATCATTTAACAACATCATTTGATTGTCTAATATTTACTAATCATCTATAAAATCACTTTTCCACACAATTTTGTTTATGTTCATTATGATATAAAATATTCATTCATTTTTAGACATTTATATTCATAATAGAATATTTCATTAGGGTAAAAAAAATTCTGTCCACTTTTCATCAATAAACTAACCATCAGATTATAAAATTTTGTCAAAATAATGAGACAGGTTTATCAAATTACTTCATGGGTAACAATATTTAGTTCTTATTATATATTCCCTAGAATGATTTGTGCCACATTTTTCCTAAAAGGATGATTAAATGTTTTACATTTTAATTTATTTGATGGATTCTTCCCCACTTATTCCCACCAAAACCACTAATTATCTTTCTTATTATTAATGTTTTCAAACACAATTGTATCCATCCAAACACATCAAACAATATCCTAATAAATAATTTCCTCATTATTAACTAAATTAATTCATTAATATGATTCTAGGTAAATACCTCCATTAGCCAAGAATCCACACACAATATAGAATATCAAAAATAGGAAAATTCAAAGTTCATAATTCCTATATCCCACAGGCCAAAAAAAATATAAATATAAAATCCACAACTATACCAAATCACACAATAGTTCTCATTTTTGTTCACAAACACATATTCCAATCATGCTAATCAACTTCATAAAATGTATCTATGTTGAAAGAAATTATTACTTTAAGATTAATATTATAGAAACAAAATATAAATAAAAATAATAGATAGAGAGAGAAACAAAGACATGTATGAACCATAATAGTAGTCATTTGAAAATATAATGGTCACATAGGCTACCTTTCCAAAACACAAGATTTTTAAGCCATTTAGATGAGTGGAAAATTTACCATAATTTTACCCCAGATTAATCAGGGTATTCATCCATCTTTAGAAGAGGAATAACATGTGTTATCTGGGGAGATAAATAGTATAAATTATTTTTATAACTCCCAAAATTAAGCATATATCATTTCCCATTCTAATTTCTAAAATCCCTGGATGATTTTTGGATAATTAGAACATTTAAAAAAAATACCATCACCACAACATAGAGATTCCATCACCCTCCACAATTGATTAAATCTCACAAAGATGAAGAGATCCATCAGATATACCCACTATGGTGTATGAGTAATTACTTTTCTATTTTCACACTTCCACTATGTGGTGAATCGATTCTTGTCATGTTTCATGGAGAATATCCAAATACCCCATTCCTGAGACAACATTGAGCTATTTGGTTGTGTTGGTCTCCCCATATCACTGAGATAGACTCTGAGGACAATATAGTTTTCACCGAATCATTTTCCTACTTGTAAAGCACATATAAATGCAAAAATTTTCACCCGAGGCCACCAATAATTGTCTGAAACACCCCAAACCCTATTTAAAATAAGTAAATTATCAAAATTACATACTATGTTGTTTTAGGATGTTAAAGGTCATGAAATATTTTAATAGTATAATATGTGTACCCATTGACCATTATAAATGTTCGAAAAATACATAGGGCCTCTACAAAACATTTTTAAACACTATATGGGAAAACATTCTGAGTAATTGACATAAAAAGGATATAAAATCTTTAGCTCATTTAAACATCATGAAAATATCTAAGGATGGTTTATTTTTATAAAATAATATGTTATCTCAATTATTAAATTAATTTCTCATTTAATTATAGTTAATGTTTATATATTTTCAAAAAAAATTGTTTGAATTCATGAAAAAAAATTAATAATAATTACTGTATCTTATGAAAATATTAGAACTCATGAAATCTTTTTCTTGGAAAAAAAACCTTTCACACGTAAAATTTCATTAACATTACATTATATAAAAACTAATTTATTACACTGGGAAATCAAAATATTTATCATAAAATAATATTAATAATTAAAAACCATGTATATTTCCTAGGAAACTACCCTTAGAATAAACTTTACAATATCCCTGGAAAAAGAATAAACTTCATATTTAATTCTGGATTGTCTCTTCTTGAGAACATATCATTTACTAATTCATTAAAGTGTTATATATGACCCAACTACTGTAATATGATATTTAAGACTACCATATGATGAATAAACCACATAAAATATTTCATTTCATTCATATAACTCATAATAATTGTATTTGAGATAATAATAAAAAATACTTTTAATTTTTTTATTAAGATTTTATAAAAACTAATTTTCTCTTGAAAATATTATGACGAATTTAAATTCCGAGAACAATGGTAATAGTATTTTACATAAAACCCATAGAAATTTATATATTTCACATCATAATTACCTATTTATATAATGTTAGTAATGTTTGGTCATTCACTAAATGTTCAAAAATACATTCTCTTAGTACTTTTGTAATGAAACTAAGTAAAAGAATCATAAAAAAATGTTGAATAAATTCATTTTTATAACTTTTTAAAGAAAGTAAATGAAATATTTTAGTAAACATATTAAATTATATAATATATAAATAAGAACAGTTTTTCAATATTTAAAATAAAAATTATATGTATGATAATGTTCTTAAATCATTTACACAATGTTTAAAATAAAAATATCTTAACTTGTGTAATGATATGATACGTAAAACTTATATGTTCCCACATAATAAACATATATTAATTATTTTCTATAAAAGGTAATTTTTTATATCCATTAAATAAGAATCATTCATTTTATTTCATTTATTATCATATTCTATTTAGTTAATAAAATGGTCATGTTCGTGTCAGATGTGTTAGGTTTTTTTGGTTTAGAAAACCTTGGGTGTACATACTATGGCCAAAGGGTTCATAGTTATATCATCTATTGAATTTAAAAATTTTCATTATTTTTCATTTCAATAAATTAAATATAAATTTGAAACCTAAAATATAAAGAGAAATTAAAAATGTGATAGCTCATTTTGGGAGTTTGTAGTCTATATGTAAGTGTGACCGATGTTTTTATTTTTCTATGAGATGATGTATCACCACAAAATTGTTTAATATGAACATCATATGTGTTAAAGTTTGTGGAATGAATAGCCAAGCATAGTAGGGAATATTACACCCTGATACATTACGTTATATAAATTTTTATATTAATTAAATCTCATTAATATATTACATTAAACGAAATACTTATTTTAGATTGTGTTATATATGACGGTAAGCTTAAAAGATATGTCATACTCTATTAAAATATTTTTTAAACATGACTGTGATAAGAAATAAATTAACATTATGGGTATAAATTGAATTATATTATGAAAATAATATATTTAAAACTGTTCATTTTTTCTCTATTGATTAAAAATTAATATAATAATAATTTGAAATAAATAGAAATGTTTTCTAAAAACATTATTTTTCAAAAATATCGTTCAATAGCGATTTTTCACCCATATTATAATATTTATTCAATACAATTTTATAAAATATATTTTAAAAAATAAAATACGTTTTTTAAATCATGGAAAAATATTATACTATGGTGATTTTTTGGATCATTAAATGAGGTTTTATTTTTTGGTAAATAGTTAAAAATACATAATTTTTTTGAAATCTACATTTTTCTAGAAAAATTATCATTTTAAAATTTGTTTTTAATTAATTTAAAATTAAAAAAATTTAATATTAATTAATTTTTTCTAATTTATGTCATCACAATAATTTTTATTTTTATTTTAGATATAAAAACATTATAAACCTTAAAACGTTATCACTTTGAAACCCTACTTTTTCGCCATGTCTACATGATTAATTTTAAATAAAATTATCCCACTTCTGAGAATTTATTTTTAAATAATGTATTCTATATTTTTAATCTGAAAATTTTATAATTTCTAATAAAATTATTTTTTGACCAAAATTAATAATGAAAATATTATAAATTAATTATAATGGTTAAGGAAAAAATGAGTTCAGTAGGGGATAAAAAAAGTTAAAGGTAAAAATGACCTATAAAATTGTTTAAACACTATTATATGAATATATTTATATCATTAAACTTATATGGTTTTATAACTACCAATTTTCTGTAGTTTTTCACATATAATAATTTTGGGCGCACTCAAATCTTTTCAAAAATACCAATTGTGTCCTCTCCCACATTTATAAATGGTCACCCACTATACTCTCTTATTAACACCTTCAAAAACTTTAGGATTGTAAAATAGCAAAAAACTCACTTCTCAAAATCTCTAAATTCTTCCTAAAAGCCTTTTTATTCATAATTCTATTCATTTAAGGATTTAGGGAAATGATCGGATCCATAAAAAAGGTTATGGTTCGTTAATTGGTATTTTTATTTTATTTCTTTCTCCAAGTCCATTATTTATTATTAAACCAATATGATTTAATAAAGAAACTATTTTCCATATAATGGGTTTTTTAAATAAAATTTAATTACCTATAACAGTCTCAACTTCTATTAAATGGTTACAAGAACATTATTAGTGTATATGGTGAACTACCTCCTTACAAATGGATGTCATTCATTTCTCCATTTCTGACTCTCAGGGTTGGGTTTGATGATAGATATAAAGTATATATATAATATTTATAACATAAATATTTCTATTGAGTGAATATATCATATATATCATTTATCCTTACCTCTATTTGGAGATAAAATAATTTCACTCATGCATATGGCAGACTCCTGACATGCGAAGTGATGTGATTCGCCTTTCACTAATTCTTCACAAGAATGGTGATAAAAAATAGTGTTACTTATAATATGTGATATAAATGTAATATTTATGAAATTCATGATATATATAAAAACTTTAAATGATAATATATATCATTTTATAGAATTACTTTTCCCTCATATTTAAATGGTATTAAAATGATAACATTTTTCATGTACTTGTGGACTACGACTTAGATAAAGCAATGTGACTCACTTTCAATCTCCATAAAAAATGATGTATGTATATAATATGGTATATATAAGATATAATTATCATTATGAAAAGATAATTTATTATTAATCTTATTTCAATAATGTTCATTGGAATATAGAAACGTTAATCATGTGTATATAGGCCTACCATCTCCATGATTGTAAAAAAATCATAAACTTATTTCGTAATTAGTTTTTAATGTAATATTAATTTAAAAATATAATAATGTTTCCATGATTTTTTTTATGTACATTGTGAAACTATATAACATGTTTAGGTATTGGATCACTCGTGACAAAATATAGGTGATAAAATAAGACAATTAATAACCAATACGATGGAAATAATGATTAATTCTTAATGGACGAGTGATATGATTATATAAGAGGATAATACAAGATATTAAAATTTTAAATATACTTATGGAGAAATTTAATAAAATTTTTATAACCACTATACAAGATATTAAATCATGTTCCCCCAAAATAAGTATAAATTAAGAGATTTCATCTCAATTTCATTTCATTGAGACTTATTGTAATTTTATGCACCTAATTTATTATATAGGGTATATATACTACCCATTTGAGATGTAATATCATGATACCTTATTAATTCATTTTATTTTATGTTTCAATTGGAATTTTATCATCCGTGCATATTTTGGTAAATATTACCATGTTGTAAAGAATATCTTAACTAAGTTTCAATTTATTGGATTAATCTTATACATCATTGATTATATTATTCTAATATTTTTTGTGTAAATAATTTTTATTACATTATATATTCATCAATAATTACTAAAGTTTATTTAAAATAGAAATACATAATAAATTTTCTTATTAATTCCAACCTCATTATTTTGATCATTGTAAAAGTTTTTTCCATAATCTCATTATAATAATGATTGTTTACTATTAAATTTATGTTGAAGGGAAATATTATACCATTCCATAATAAAAAATTACAATTTATAATACAATAGTTAGTAATGATATTTTCAATTAATTCAACAATTTTTCATGAATTTAGTTAAATTAAATGAAACAAATATTTTAATTAAATCTTACATCATTTCATTCTTTGGTGGGAAATCTAATTTCTCCCAAAATAATGTATTCATAAAAAGGATAATTTTTTTAACCGTTTAAAAATGAATAATTAATTTAATTTTAACACATTATTTCTAATTGGTGTTTTTAATGGAATTTTATGTTGTTTTTAAAACAACATCACTTTAGATTTTAGTAATAATGTATAAGGAATCTTCTTGTTGTTTTCCAAACGTGGAACTTTTCTATCCATTTTTTAAATGTAAAGGGAATGATATTTTTAACATAAATTTAATGTACATAATTACACAGAATCCTATAAATCATTTTCTGGATGATTATTTTCCACATCTATGGATATAATTTTAAAAGAATTTTTTTTATTCATTTTGAAAAAATAATATTTTTTAAATTTTTTATGTTCTAAAAGGTGATTTTCAATATGAAAATGATATATTTTTTGTATAAATTAATCAAATATATTTTTACTGTATTTATATTAATCAATGTCAACAACCCTTTAAAATTCTTTTAATGGCTATATGTAGATACCATCCTAATTCATCCACTAGATGTTTTATGATTATTCTGACCAAGGATTGTATTAACAGTCACTTCCTTGTAATTGTTTTTCATTGTAGCTTAGACATTAAATTAATATAAATATTATTATATTTTGTAAATTATTATTGACTAAATCATATACCATTTATACAGAAGTTTTTTACGTTTATATTTATTATATTGACCCGTAAATATTTATAAATCGGTATCCTTTACTCAATACGAATATTTGACAATAAGGCACATTGTTCATGAATTAGATATTTTATTCTATATATATAGAATGATTTGGACATTAGGATATTGGTGGGAACCACTATAGATCACCCTACAATGCATTTCACATCCAATGAGACGAAATTAGTTTTGAAAACCCTATGTGTTTTTGAACAGTAGTTTTAATGAATATTAAGGATAGATCTTGACAATAGAGTTATAGTTAGCCAAACCTGATGGGGTTTTACATCGTAGTTTTAAATTATCTTGTGGATATATCTTGTTGTTTAGTATATCATGTTCTAGGAAAAAATAACATTCAATAACTAATAATTTCTTTCATTCATTATTTACTTATTATTATCCATGATATTTTTATAATGATATTATCACTAGAAACATTTCATTCCCATTTATTGTATTTAATGAAATGTTTTTTAGTTATTTTCCTTTGCATATTAAGTATTCCTTATCCAATTATGATAGTTAATATAATGTTTAAATGTAATGTGTTTCAGTTATTACATTTACATTGATAATGATAGATAATTATTTAAATGGATTGTGTGTTCATATATTTACCTTCCCATATCATCCATTAAATAGTTATTATATTCCATTTATTCATGATATCTTCCACTATAACTTACCCTTACTGAGAATTTGAGTTTTCCCTTATTTTTAACTTTCATAGGAATCAATGAATAATATAATAATTGATATACATGGATATTATATACAGATTAAATTCATTCTACAAAAAATATGTTGTAATTAATGTTTTCAAATATAATAAACCACTCATGTATGTATCTAGTTAATAAATATTACGACACAATTCAGTCATTTGGGAAGAAATTCTTTATATATTATGTAAATTTATTAAAGTATACATTGACTTTGGGATACTAGATTAGGGGTCGATGTAGTTTCTATTAGAGTATGTTTAGGACAAACCATGTATACTATATTTAGAAAATAATATATTAAGGAACATAATCGTATGAAAGAATTTAAAGATACATGTAAAGGAACACCATAAAGTTATGGTAAAGTAGATATTATTTGGTTTTCCTTATAATATATTAATGTATAAACACTACAAGTGGATTTGGTTCTAGAACAGAGGTACTTAAGGGTAACAACTCTAAAAATTGTGCATTAGACTTGACCCTATAATCATTAGGTATATGATAATGGGCCTTACTATGAAATGAATTTTACATGACAAGGGGATGTGCTTAGGGCAATTCAATTTTTTTTACAAACCATTATTGATGATTTATTATAATTCATAACATTTTTTAGATCTTAGTTTTCTATGAATTAAAATTATGTTTCATAATTTATGAACCCTATACATAACTAGATTATTTTCCCACTATGGTTATTGTTTCTCACACTATGATTTTTGGATTTAGTCAATGGATAGATGCAAAAGGAATCATGTTAACATGGAATATAAAGAACATGAATTTTTCTATAACAAACAAAATGATATAAAAACTATAGATAAATATGATGTGATTGTCAATAAATAATTTTCCAAAAAATATGATTAGCAATATAAAACTTCACCACCTCCTAGACTTACAAAAGAAATGAATGATGGGGATCAGTGGGATCTTTATTGATGGACAAGATAATGTAAAGTTGGATATATTTCCATTATGTCAGAAATGTGGAAGGAGACACCAAGGAAAGTGTCTCAATAGAATGGGAAAATGATTTATTTGAGGGAAGGATCCACATAAATAGAATAATTATTGATTAAAATTATGTTCATGGTGGAATAAAATAAATCTCTCCCATCTGATCCATTGGTAATTCATTTTCTGATATATGTGAAAAATGGGAATTACCCCCAATAAATACATTATCATTAAGGGTAACAACAATAAAAATGAAGGACATGGGTTGAAATAACATAGAAAAGTATCTATTTGTTAGTATTCAAGAATTAAATTGTAAAAGTATTTTAACAATGGTATTTTGGTTATAGGAATCAGGAAGTTCTAATGATTATGTTAAATTTTTTAAACATATTATTCTTAATTGACATTATAGTTATGGATACCATCATTAGTTAATTCGATTGAGATTGATCATATTTAAAATTTCTTAAATATCTCTTTTTTGTTTTATATTATGAGAGTCTTGCAGTACTATGGATATTTTGGGATAAATTTATATTAATTTAAACATGCAGTGTTTTTTTTAAATAATGACTTTAAATTTTAGATAAAAATTTTTAGAAGTATTGATATATTTTTCTGTTAATTTTATCATTAATTTCATTGTAATAGTATTCAAATAATAATATTATTACTTTTGGAAAAAAATATTGAAAACAATGGTAGAAATATTATTTAATGATTAATTTTATTTCATGTATAGCCTTCATATTTTTTTGAATATTATAGGAAGAATATTAATATAATTTATAAAATGCTAAAACTAAATTATGGTTGAAAAAATTCACATCATACAAGGTAGTGGGGCTCAAAATCATGACCAAAATAAAATATGGGGTTTTTTCCTACCACTAGCCAACGTGATGTTCTAGATGATATTTTATTGTTTTCAGTTAAAAATTTCGAAAAATAAATTTTAATGATGAATTTTGGAGTCACTATTGATGTTTAGATTTTTATTTATTACATAAGGTGTGTTTTACATACCATATAGTCTTATAAAATAGTTAGAGATAGTTGTAAAGTCTGGTTTTATGGATCTTAGGATCGATTAAAAGTTAGTTTTATTGTTTTAGGAATAAAAATATTGATTTTTGGATATTAATTTCAAAAGTTAAGAGATGAATAAGAAGTTAATTGAAGAACTAAAAAGGGATGAAGTTATACATATGAAATATAAATGTTTCACGTAATTATATTTCTTTATATTCTTATATAGTTAAATACTCCCTCATATTTAGGAAAAAAATATTTAATAAATTTCAATCCAATTACATTCATATCTGTTTAATTAGATTGTATTTTAATTTATTACTGATTTATAGTTTGGATCCTTATAAATTTCTATTTATCATTGACTTTCGTGTTATCAATAAAATTTATAATTATATACAATTATTTATTCATTTATTTCATGTCCACATTTATAATTTTTCCTAAGGATCCCCTACATACAAACCTCGTAATGTGTTCATCCATATGACATATATACATCCCTTTCTGTCTAATTATGAGGATATTTTACCAATTATTTGCAAGATATGAGTTTCTCAAAAAAATAGTTCTAATTATCAATCCCTTGATCACCAAGATCTGGATTAAATTGCAGGAACACAATTTATTTAATGTGGGAAAAATATAACACCATAAAATTATAAAATATGAACATCACATTCTATAGCATTTATAAAATTCAAAACCACGAGTATAATAGACTATAATACCCTAATAAATTATGGTATAGTTATTGTAAAGTAAATTGAATATATTTAATATCATTAAATACAAGAAATTTTGAATTTATGTTGTGTTACATGCAACAAAAATTTTAAAGGATGTGTCATACTCTATTAATATATTTTTAAAACATAACCATTATAACCTATCATTTATACTTTTTCATATTAATATAATTAAATTTTGAAAATTAAATTGTTTACTCATGTAAATAAATTATATATTAATAATAATTTGAAATATGACACATTTGGACGAAGAATAATTGTTTTCTCAAAAACAATATTTTTTAAATGATGGGTTAATCTATCTTTATGAATATAATTTAAAATATATACTAACCACATTTATTAAGTTTATATGAAAATGAAACATTTTTTAAATTACGGTACAAAAATTATATTAGGGTGAATTTTTTGGTTTTTTAAAATAATGTATTTTTTACTAATATTTAAAATATAGAATTTTACTTCAAAACTACGTTTTTGATTATATATTTTGTGATTTTAAATGGTATTTTTATTTTTTAAAATATAAAATTGTTTCAATTTTATATCAATAATTTTAATTCATATCATTGGAAAATTTCATATTGAATTAGGAAAAAAATACCTTATAAACATTGGACCTTATTCACTTTGAAAAAAGTCTTTCTCATCATGTCTTAAAGATTAATTTAAAATTAAATTTACCTATTATGTGAATTGAATTTTTAAATGTGAATTCCATATTTATTGGCATTACAATTTATAATTTATAATAAGTGCAACTAAAATTTTTACCCAATGAAATAGTTAAAAAAATAAAATTTTATTTATGTAATTAAAGGAAAAAATGGGTTTATCGGGGTTTAAATGAAAATGTGCAGGGTAATAGTGAACTATAATAATTTTTATAAAAACATGTATGGTAATATTTTTAATCTTGAACCTATAAGGTTCTATAATTTTCTATTTAGGATCATTTTTACATTAAAAAAACATATGGGTACTAAATTCTACCCTAAAAAAATGTTTGTCCCCTGCCCCACTTACAAAAAGTCACCTCATATCCTCTCTTCTTCACACCTTAAAACTATTTTTTATTAAAAATTATTTGGAAAAATATCTTAACAACATAACTTCCATCATCATAGAAGATGTATTTTGGGTATATATCTAGACTTTAAAGGCTTTGGTTCAATCCTATAGTGGATACATTAAAATGAGGTAACATTCTTCAAGGAGCATCATTATTTCATTTATTTCTCATATTATATGAGTTCATATTAAAAAAATAATGATATACTAGCCTCTGTATCATAAATGTACATTTATGTTGTTTTAATAATTTAATTTCCAACATATATCACAACTCCCATCAAATGGGTTATGAAATCATCATTGTTATCTATAACGTACTACTGCCTCATGAACTGATATTGTTAATTTTTTGATTTCCACTTCTCAATGTTGGGTATCATGATAGATATAATTTATATATCTAATAGTTAAAAAATATTTATTCTTCTTGATTCACTATTTCATATATTATTTTACCTCTCATTTCGTTTGAGATGAAATAACGGTACTCATGTGTATGGTGAACTACCACCCCGCGAAGCGATGCGATTATTTATTCACTAATGGATCCCATGGAATTTGATATAGATAAATTTAATTATAATTTTTTTTATAAGTTAAAAAATAATTATATTCATGAAATATTTACAATTTTAGAAATGTAATATATATAATTTTCTTTCGTTCACATTTACTCACATAAATATAACAATTTAATTCCTGTACTTATGGACTACCACCTTCAAGAAGCGATGTGACAAAATTTTTATCACCATAGAACATGGATGATAATTAAATCTATATATATATATATAATGTGGTATATATGATATTATGATCATTATATAAATATTATATATTACCTAAATTTATTCAATAAAGATCATTAAAAAATGGAAGTGTTGCTTATTCATACGTTGGATTGATCATCTCCACAGATGCAACGTTATTCATTTTCCATAACAATAATTAATTACTTGTTTTAAAATAAATATTTATTTAAAAATATAATACATAATTCATGGATATTATTTTTTAAATAATGATGCTGTATAATATGTGCAATAACCAAATACAAGGCACACATGAGAGATTAAGGCTATTAAGACATGAAATGATGAAAATAATGAAATATTATTAATTAAATGGTAATAAGATGTTACAAAACAATAATATATGATATTATAAATATAAAAATGTATCTTTAGTATGTTAATAAGAGGTTTAATTCCACTATAATATAGGTAAAATCTCATTCAATCAAATAAAGTGTATGGTAAGGGATTTCGTCTCATTTTCATCTCATTGATGCAAAATGCAATATTATGATACTAATTTATTTTATATGGTGTATATACTTATCCTATTACATTAAATATAATTATTCTTTAATAAATAATGTTATTTTATGTTTCACTTTTAAATATTTCATCCATGATGATTTTACATGAATATTACTAAGTTTTAAAGGGTTTCTTAACTCAATTTCTGTTTAATGGGATAATATTTTTCTTTATTGACAATGTCATTTTTTGATTACGTGTATAATGACTATTTATTATCTTTTTTTTATTTCAAATTTATTTATGTGAATTTATAATTCAAACACCAAATTGATTCATTGATTAATTATCCCATCAATGTTATAATCCTTATAAAGGATTATATCAGAGTCTCATTCTAATCGAGATTGTTTACTCTTTATTTATATTTGAAGAAAATTATTTAATCATTTCCTAATAACATCATTTAATTTTATTCTATTCTGGTCATTAAAAATAATTTAATTTAAGGATTACAATTTTACACTCTTTGGTAAATAAATTAACTAATAAATTTTATGAAATATAATAGACATAATTTTTTTCAACAGTTAGAAATATGTTTTCTTCCAAAACAATATTTTCATTAAAATATTTAAAAAAGTTTTTAAACATTTAAAATTGTTTTAATAAAGTAATCTTCACCCATTTTTCTCTTTATTAAAAAATAAAAAAAATTCCCCCTTCAAAACAATTCTTCTTTGGATTTTTAAAAAAATGTGAATTGAATGTTTTAGTCAATTTATAATCAAGGAACATTCCAAACTAGTTTACAGTGATAATGATTTCTTCTTAACTATTACTAAATTTATGAAATTACTCACTATTATGATCATTATTAGATGATTCTTCCTTTGTATGACTATGAGGATCATTTTAATGAAAATTTTTAAAAAATTAGTTTTCCATTTAAATTATTTAAAAAATGTTTTATGATTTAAAAAGTATTTTCATAAATGAAAAATATATATATTCTATAAGTGTTTTTTTAATGATATTTTCATGGTATTTATATTTTGTAATGAAAACAACCCTTTTTTCTTACTCCAATGTGTAAAAGTTGCTACCATCCATATTCTTCCTATAGATGGATTATGATTATTTTTAACATGGATTGTATTTATAATAAAATTATTGAAATCATCTTCATTATATATTAAATTCATCTTAAATATACATATTATTATACATCAGATTTGATTATTTCCTAAATCGAATAACAATTTTTCATATAGTGTTTAATTTGATTAATATTTGATTAACTGGGAAATATTGATAAATCTATTCTTACCTCAATATAGATATTTTGTGATAAAGAACATTGTCCATAAAGAAAAAATTATTATTTGATATATATGAAATTATTTTGAAATATTGATATTTTTGGGGGCCATTATAGATATCCCCTCTATGCATTGATAATTGTTATGTGAAAAAATTAGTTGGCCAAACCATATAAATTTCCAACTAGTAGTTTTAAACGACAATAGGGATAGATCATGACTATATAGGTATAGTTGTCCATAACCAAATGTTTTTTCCCAAAACATATAAATTTTCATTTGGAAAGATATTGATAGTAAAGGTATCATTTTCCCATGAAAATGACATTAAATAATTAATCGTTACCTTTATTCTGAATTCATTTATTATTATATATGATATTTTAACAATGATATTATATCTAGATGAATTTATTTCTTAGATCATTGATTACATTGAATTTTATTCCCTTATTTATCTTCCTATATTTATTATTGCATATAAATTTATTATAGTTAATTTATTTATTAAATTCCATGTGTTTTCGTGTTTTACCTTTCCATTGATTATTCTATTAAATTATTTGAAATAGTACTATTTTTCATATATTAACCATGTCATATTTTTCATTATTTTGTTATTATAATTCATCAATTCATCATATATTGCTCTACTATTAACCTTTAATTTATAATTTATATCAGCATTTTTTCCTTTCTCAGGAATCCATTATGTGTACTATATTGGATTTGTAAGGATATTCAAGATGGAATAACATTATCCTCAAAAATAATAATTTTGTAATTTATGGATTAAATTTTAATGAAAGACTTATGTAGGTATATTTTTTTACCAAGAATAGTAAACCATTTAGTACATCGTGATGTGATTTGTTTTATCTTGTGCCAATGTAATATAGTATATACTATCTCCATGTTATTGGAGTCAGAGCCACAACATGTGAAATGTTAATAAAATAGACAAAGGATTATCTTTATAGAATCATAATCATCTTATAAATATAATATTTATTCATTTAATATATCCTCAATATCATCCATTGTATGAGGAAATGAAAAAATAATTACATCACTTCATGGTGGTGGATTTCCACATGGATGCACGAACGACGTTTTCATTTGTCATAGGATGGAAAAGACGTATAAAATAGATATGTCATATATTTAATAACATTATATTATAGTAAATATGACTTTGTTATTATATTAGGATACTTATAGAATATTTTAATGATGTTTATAAACAAATTTTTTTTAATGAATTTGGTTATGACTTATGCATCCTTACTGAATATCTTTCTTTAAAATGCACCTTATGCATTCTAGGAATGGTAATTTTGGTACCAAGACATCTCTAAAGTGTGAAGGATATTTTTGAAGGTATTTCGTTATATCTTCTTCTTAGTATAGTTTTCATTGGGGGTGGAGAAGGGAGGATATGGGGTTCACTTTAATGATGAAGATGTGTGGGACCATTGTAAGGATTAAGTACATTTAAATACAATTAATGTCTTTCGCATGAAAAAAAGATTCAATTTAGTCCCAAATTATATATCATAAATTTTAATGTCAAAATAAACTTCACTAATAAAATTTATAATAGTATTGTAGTAATTCTGAAACCATATCTTTTAGTTAAATACCCCTTATTAACTCATTATCTCATTCCATATGTGATAATGTTTTTACATGATAACTATTCATTATGACCAAAAATGAAATCGTACTAATTAAAAATTTATAACAAATTTATTAGAAATAAATATTTTTTTTAGGTTTATATTTTCCAGAATTATAAAAAATTAATTTTAATATAATTTTGTGTAATATAATGGATAAGATTTTTTTCTAAAACTCAATTTTTAAGAATAAATTGATCTCACAAAAATATCATGTTTACTTTTTAGTACCATGAATTATTTTGTTTTAATTTTTTTAAATAATTATTATTAGTTTATATAAATCCAAAACAGAATGTTACCTTCTATCCACTCAATTACATATAATTAAAAAAAATAGTTTTCTATTTTATAAAATGTAACAGAGGTTCCCAAGATTCAAAAATGGGTTTAAAAAATAAACCATAAAAGTTTGAAATAATTTATATTACTCCTTAAACACATATTTAACTATGTAAATGGTTTTATATATTTCTTAGTAATTCTTATATGATATCTATTTCATAAATTCTATGGTTTTTATAAAATTCATATTTTTCACCAATCAACTAAAAAAATATCTTTTAGAAAAAATCATAAAAAATCACCCCTATATATATTTTATTAGAGGATATAAAAAATATGGAAATTTTATAAAATTTAAATTATAAAATTATGATATTATCATTTTTAAACATATATTTCATGGAGAATAATTTATTTTTATTAAAACTGTATCTTTTCAATTGAAAAATAAATTAAAATTTTTATAGTGAATATGATTCTATAAAATCTAATCATAATTATTAATAATAAATGAATTTGATTTATTATTATCGATTTTTTGGTTTTCAATTATTTGGCCCCAAAATCCTTTAAAATCCCTTAAAGTGGATCTCATCATATCTTCTAATGCTTGAATAGTCCTTTCACATTGATAATATGTTTTAGTATGCTATATAGTGCCCAATACCAATTCTTTATTATATTAATATTGAAAAAATATATAGATATTATAGTAATAACATATATCTTAATCATATTCAATGAAAATTTGTACTTCATGTAGCCTAACAACATCCCCTATATATATCCTTGAAAGTTGAAGGAGTGATAAGTCTTCATGATTAAAAATAAAATGTTCCATCTTTATATGTTGTGTAACTACAACCCAAATGGATTTATTTACATTAGATGTCAAGGGATGACATATAATTATATCCATGGTGATTACCTTTAATTTCATTATTTTTATATTTAATAGTTTCATAAACCCTATTGTACTTCATTAGAATATCTTTAACATGTTGGAAAACCAAACATTGAGATACATACCCATCATTCTCCCTCTTCATGTTGTCGCACCATAAATGATTCCTATGATCTCTCTACATATTATTGTCTTCTTTGATGGACAGATAATTATGTGCTATTTTAATAGTAAAAAAATCCTTTTAAAATTACATTATTTAAGGGACAGATATATTCTACCCAAATTTTCTAAATCCATTTTTTTATGGACTAACTGTAGAAAAATCCTCACCATTATATATATATATATCCTCATTATGTTCCTCATTTATAATATCATGGATTAATGATTCATCGTTCATTTAGAAAAGTATTGGATTTCTATTCCAATACATGGGTATCAGGTCCAAATAAACCCTCATTGTGTTTAATGTATCAATATCCTTCCCACATAGAGCATTAGACACTATGTTTTACTTCCTATGGTGGTAATGATTTGATTACTCATAGTCTTTATCCAAATACAAACATCCTTATAGGCATATATTCATCTCACTATATGGTAATATATATATATATATATATTACTCTATTCTCTATATAGATTTTTCCTATATATACTTAATGAAAATCTTAATATATAATTATATAAATTATATACCATGAAATTTTTTTCCTGAATTTTTAAATTATGCAAATAATATGCTAATAAAAAAATTATATAAAAACACAACACATTCTATTCATTAATTCTTTATTTAATCTCATAAACTATTCTCCAATGAAATTTTTAATTACATTTACATAGAACAAAATTCTATCAAGATCCATTAAATTTACTTCACATTGATTTAACTAAAGAAACATTACTCCATTATTATTTATATTGGTCATATTATTTGAAAACCAGGATTATATTCCCAAAATTCTTATATATTATCTAGATAATTCAAAAAAACTATATATCTCTATTATAGTGGTTTTTATATGCCACTCCTCAATTACATTGGTCTTTGGATGATCCATAGATATAATTTCCCAAATGATTATATGATCCACTAATGATTAATTTTCTAACCAAAATTCTCACATTCTAAATTTGATATAAAATTTCAACTTTTTCAGGTTCTTTAACACAATCCCCAAGTTATATTTTTACTCTATCGTACTCTAACAATGTATAAGAATAAAATATGAAAATTATACCATAAAGTAATCATTTTAATCTTTAAAGACTCAATTCATCATATCCTTTCATATAGTAGGGTTATTTTTTAGTCTAAATGGAATCACTCAAAATTCATATTAAAAGTTTCTTGTACAAAATGACCCTTAGATAAATCCTCTATAATTACACATCATTGATGATATCCAAATTCATGATTAATATTATATAATTATTTATCCCATTATTATTTCACAAATAATTATACAATACAAGGAAGATCATTATTTTTTTTAATAATTATATTTTTATGTTCATAATAATCAAGGTAGATATGCCTCAATCAGACATTATTCTTAAAATAATCAATTTGTGTACCCAATGGAGAATCACTAGAGAATGTATTTTTTTTTAAAAAATTCTCTTTGAGTTTATTATTTAATTAAAAAAATTAAAGTATGGAAATTCTATAAGTAGCCTTTGGTTTATGTGTAACATCAGAAATGAGTTTTCTGGAATACTCAACCACATGATCTAGAGTAAGACTAATACATTCTTATGTAAATACATTGACATGTTCTAGTGAAATATACATGTATTTAACGTTAGTATTTTTCAAAACCATTATATTTATATATCCCCCATTTGAAATTAAAAAAGAGTAGTAAATGGGAAATAACATCCATAGAAATATTATATTGACCCTCACATCACTATATAGTAAGGGGTTGATTCAAAATGAGGAAAACAATTTATTGATCCCAACTGTTGATCTGGGATCTATATATAGAGAGCCAATCCATGCATAAAATCACATCAAATTCAACTCGAGAGATAATAATATGGTTTTTCATATTCATAATACCAAAAACATAAATTTGAGAATAGTTATATACATTAGATATATTTATCACACCATTGGGATTTTCACTATTATATAAATATCCAGACACAAGGTGTAGTAATATGATTATATTTTTCAATATATTAAGGATTTTTATGAACCAAAATAAAATAAAACATTTGTTTTTATTTAGTGGAAGATGTGTTTACCTTTTACCCCTTTATATTTTTCATCACCTATAAAGATGTTATTTTAATGGATTTCACTTTATGATTTTATTTAGAAGGTTTTTAATGTCATTTTTCATCATTAAACATGGGACTGGTTCACTGGTTTACATAATTTCCATCTATCATTAAATTAAATCATTAGTGTGTGGATGGATCATTAGGTTTATATTTCATTTTGACCTATCATATGTCGTCCTCTCATATTTCATTAGTAATCATGTTCCTGATTTCCTTATTTTCCAAACATGAATCATTTGCCTATCATTTTAGGGAAGTTAAACTATTGAATATTATTTTATTTTTGGAATGTATGAAGTTTATATTTATTTCATTCATGGGTTTCATTATTTTAATTTTATAAAACCACAATCCTCCATTCATTTAAAAAAAACCAATTTGAATAATTTGAGTCTCCAACTTCCTTCCCTTCCTTAGTAGCACATCAATCAATTTCATTATATCTTTCAATGTCCATTACAGTTAATACCTTTCAAAGAAATGTTTTTAAGAAACTAATTAAGTGATAAATTTTCTTTTATTGATGATGATAAAATTAAAATCATACCTTTTTTAACATGTGTTTTTCTTTAATAGTTACAAATGGATTAATCCTCATTTTGTTTCCACTCTTAGAATTCCATCTATATACTTTTTTGGAGTGTTCAAGGAAATTATTTATCAAAAAAAATTCATAAACTCTTACAACTCCATAATTATTATTTCTTACACTCACATTATTTTCACAATGTTATCCCACAATTAAGAAAAAATTTTATCCAAATAATAAATTTGAATGAACAGAATTTTAATTTTTATACACTATAGAATAGAAAATAATTTCTCCATTATATTGATCTATTTCTCAGAAATTAGTGGTTTATAAGAACAAATAATGGAGGGAGAACATTAATACATGATGGAGTCAATAGATATGTTTCTTTCATTTAATTATTTCATTGATTTTAATGATTCATGTTATTTTTTTCTGAATGAGATTGTTGGTGAGCATAACCATGATAATTTTCATTCCATCCCACACTCCATTTGTTTTCTAATTAAGATGATCATCGTATTATCTATAAAAATTGTGGAGGAATAATTTTATCATATTTCAATACATTGAATAGAATTTATAAGGATTGTGTGAGTGTCAAGAAATACAAATAGTAAGTGTAAATGTGATAAATAAATTAATTCTAATGTGTCATAAGTTATTAAACATTCATTTCAATTCCCAACATTTATTGTTCATCTTATCAAACTTTTGGTTAAATATTGGTTGTTTCAAGTTATAAAGTTTTATTATTTATAAAATAATCTACATGAAAAACTATATCATTCTATAATTGAACCTGAAATGAACCAACCATGACATATACTTATCATACATCATTTTAGACGAATAATGATTATTTATAATATAAAATATCTCTTTAGAAATAGTTGTTTTATTATATTTTATGATTTAGAATATGTCTAAATATTTTATAAAAACTTCAATATTTCTCACATGTATTTTTTCAACATGGTAATCTTCTATACATATCATTTCTAACACCCATATTATAAACATGATAAATGGAAACCTAAAAAAGTTGATCTGAAGTGCACAGTAATGGTATACATATGAGACGTTAATATATGGGCATATGTTAAAATAAGATGAAAATATGGGTATGATAAAATAATAATGGATATTATAAATAAAATATGAGAATCATACCATATAAAACATCAATTATAAACTATGATTAATGTAATAAATCCTTGGAATAATAAAAAACACATCTAATAGAGGGTGTAGTTATAAGTTGATAATATTAATCCTTCAAAAATTATAATATTAGTAATAATTCGGAACAAGAATAATTCAAAAACATAATCCTATAAAATTATGAAATTTTAATGGTTCCCAATCAAGAACAACATTATATTTTGGATATATTCCTTTATTATATATGGTTTAATACATATTGACCTAAAATTTTATTTAACAGAGGCCCATAGTGGATTTACTTGACTATATAGTTCCTTACAAGTTATATTATTATTTCTAAATCCATAACCAATATATTATAGGGATATAATGGATCCAATCATCACATAATAATAAATCCTAGATATGTGTTTCCTATGAATGTAAAAATAATCATTACTCCAACATAGTATAATTAACTGGTGAGAGTGAAATGAGTTTCATAAAAACCTCCTCATAACATGAAAATAATATATATAAATTAAAAATGTGGATTTATTTATTAGATAATATATATAGTGATTCACAAAAAATATTTAATAATGTTTACATAGATAAAATATCCTTTATAATAACATAAAAAAAATTAATTAAAAAATCCAAAAAATATCCATTTATTTAGATAAATTATATCTTAAACTAAAAAATTAAAAAAAAAGTGGTAATATAAAATACATTGGGAAACCATGAAATCATATAGTGTAAAATTCAATGACAAATTTGGTTATAAAATAATTAAAATATGTTTATACCGAATATTATAAAATGAAATTATATTAACACTTTTAAAAAAAATTCTAATATCACCCAAGATGTAAACAATAAGTTGACACATTTAAAAAATTAATTTAAATAAAAGTTAATAAAAATTTACAACATGATATAATTAATTTATATATAATAAAACTCAAAAAATAATATAAATAATATGGATATGGAGGAAAAATATTTCCACCCAAAAAGAACAGATATGTTCAGTTCCATTTATAGGAAACCTTTAAGTTATATTATGAACTAAAGTGAAGGGAAATGACAAGAAGATAATTAAATCCTTCAAAAAATCTAAGGAGAAGAAAATAGATTAAGATATACATACATATAATATAAAATCTCCTTAATTGGAAATGTAATATAATAAATCTATAATTTAATGTGATATTAGAAATTAAACCATTGCCTAAAACATCCATTCTGTTAGACACACACTAACTTAGTTCAAGAGATTATTCTACTATAAATAATCTACTTGAATATTATGGGTATTGGACTTATTGTTGAGACTACAGGTTCCCAAATTTGATATTGACTGATGAAGGAGGGAAATAATTTAGTGATTCAATATAATTTTTAAGGAAAATTTCTTCCTTTTTTGAGGAGGGGCCCTTTTTGAGATGATAATGGTCAGTATTTTTGTATATTCTCATTTCTTAATACAAGAGGAATTCCATTTTGAAAAAATTGGTTCAATAATTTTTTATTAATTGGGATAATATTAGGTGATTTTGATGAGGACATTATCAACCCATATTGAAATAGGGTTACAAGTTATTTCAAAAGCTTATCCCTTAGTTTAACTCATAAAATATCTTTATGCCTTTACTATGGTGAATAAATGTTACATATGTATCATATTGTAATGTATACAAACTAAATTGACCATATTTCAAAATTAATAAATGAATATTCTAAATATGAAAAATAATTTACTATATTAAAATTATAATGGTGAGAAAAATTAATTTTAATATAAGTACACAATACCCAATAAAAAATATAATACCAATTCATTCATAATCATGAAAATTGATTCATACATATTACATACCATATTACTAACATTAAGTGATTTGTAAATTTATTTCATAAGAATATAAATAATAATAATTTCACTAAACACCACACTTCAATTATGAGAAATGTAACATGTTCAATAAATACAATGTTTTAAAAAAAGTATGTTTAGCCATGAATAGTTAATTTAAAACCATTTAATTCTTTCTTTGATGTTACTAAATAATTATTAATTATCATACCTTAAATTAATTAATTATTATTTTTGATAACACTATTAACAATAAATTAATTTTTAAAAAATAAATAATTCATTAAAATATTTTTTCAAAAAATAATGTTATTTTTATGCAATTTGGAACCTTTTTTAATATAATTATCTTTTATAATATTATTTTTGTCGACTATCCTATAATATGTTTAATTTTGTTCAGTATAAATGAGTTATTCAAGTTATTATAATTTTTTAAATATACTATGTCTATTTAATGGTAAATACATATTAAAATAAGAGAAGTCTCGCTTACAAACAGGTTGAAGGATCAAGTTTTTTCTCTAATTTTGAAACATGAAAATGCCAATTAAATTAATTAGTTATGGTTTATTTCCCTAGTAAAATTTGATTGAAATAATATTATTAAAATTCTTTCCTCTTGGCTTGTAAAAATAAATATTAAAATTATCGATTGCAACTAATTTGGTTTCATTCTTAGGAGGATAATTCATGAAAATATTATAACAGCTTCTAAATGTGTTAATGTTCATTGAAAATCAACCATAAGGGGATACATGGCCTTAACTCAAAATATCCATTTTTTTTTTAAACTATTGATTGTGGAATAATTAATATGGTTCAGTGTAGTTTTGGGTTCAATAGTCCCTTTAATAATTGGATCATGAATATTCTTGCTTCAGCTCAAATATCAATTTTAGTAATTTGATATCTAGAAGGAAATTTATCTTTCATACGAGGATTTAGGTAGGGTGATCCCCTCTTAGCTATTGTATTTAGGTAGGGTGATCCCACTATAAACATCTTATAAATTTTTATCGTGAGGAAATATAATGTAATCTTGTTACCTATAAAATGATGGTAAACCCAGAAGGTATATTAACTAAATCCTTAAAGTGATTGATTTTAAATACCTAGAGTTTAATTATATATATATTATTTTGGAAACAAAGACTAATATCTCTAGGAATAATTTACATGACTAATAATAATAAAATTTATATGAAGGCAAGGAAGGTAAGAATATAAACCTATCATTTTCAATAATTTTTTTAGAATTTTTATTCATACATATAAGTGAATTTTACAAGGTAGTAATAATATTAAATTAATGTGAAATTTCCAGACAAAGAGTTGAGACAATTTCCTCTAAAAACACACATTAAATAGAGAAATTAATATAGAATTATGTTTAAATGAATATACATGGTGAGAAAAAAGGAAGGTGAAGATTATGTATGTTTTGTAGATTATGAAGAAGAACTATTATCTCATATAGATAATGTGACAATATAAACAGAAAGGAAATGAGATCCAAAAATTGAAAAGTATAGTAAAATGAAATTCATTATTCACAAGAAGTTAGAACGTGGATGTTCTCTTTAGGGGCATGGTATTTAAGTAAATAATAATTGTGATGATTAGTTGGAAGTTGAATGAATCATCATAATATAGCAACCATCTCGAACTAAACTAACTAAATTAGCACAATGGGTGAACGAAAATTGGCATAGTAAAACTATATGGGGATATTATGTGATTTTAAAAGTAAATATATAAAAATAATGAAATATATTTAAAAAATTCATGGATTAATAATTGGATAATTTTTTTTAATCCCTTGAAATAGAGGGATTAAAATATTAAAAAAACTAAAATCGATAATTAAATCAAGATATTTAAAAAATGAATATTCTATCTATAATTTATTTTTATTAGGAAATAATTGAAATGGTCAAAAGAGGCTCGAGATGTATTGTGAATTTGGTGGGAGATGAAATAAAAACATAAATTTGTAAACGTGAAGTTTGATTTGATGTTTATATAAAAAAACTAGTTGAGTCACTATGGGAGATAGAGGAATGAAAAGTTATTCTAACAACTCTATGATATCAAGAATGTATGAAAAATAATGATGTCACTCATTAGATAAAATTTAAATAAATCATATATAGACAATCTATACCACGATTGTTTTAAAATATTATGGATATTTTGTAAATATAATGACCTATTTCATGGATTCATAATGATACATGAAATGAGGAGAACCAAGGAGTCAACCTAAGGGTATAATATATCCGGAAACACATATATGAAACACTTTTTTATGGATGTTTTTTTAATATCTCTAACTTCAATCAGAGTTCTATGAATGGTAGGGAGTGAATGAGTGAAAATTACTCTACTAGAAATAAATGAATAATAAATATAAATGAATCATGTTCCACATCATTCAGAAAAAGTTATTATCCACTAGATAAGGAATAATATAATATCACCATCTATGATATTAAAAATATGGATAAACTAATCCATATATAAATTCAGAAATACATTTATTGGAAGTAAATTATGAAGGTATAGAATGATATATTTCTTCAAATTACACTCAAAGTAATAAAATAACTCATAACATAGAAACATGATTATGGGTGTTTATTCCACATGATCACAATGATGATTCTCCTGAAAATGTGATGGGTTGTATGGCGGGAAGAAATTGATTTGGGAATGACGGTGTATTAAAAATAAATGAATGTAGAGATGGAGGGCTAGCTAAAAATAAACTGACGAATATAAAAGTTCTGTGTAATAATGTGATAAGATATAATATAATGAGGTTAATTATATATTTTAATTTAGTAAATGAATCCACATTTTATTTAATGGGATTCTTGATCCAATAAAAATTTTAAAATTCTTTAATTAAATGATAGAGGAAAAATGGAAACTAATATCATGTATTTTGTATGGATAGAACGTTTCTCAATATAAGGGATGAATAAACCTTCTTTTGGCATTGATATATCATGAAAATATATTAATATATTCTATATAACCTATCAAAATTAAATTTTTTTGTTTATATTAATAATATAATTTGTTATTGTGTGATAACATAATAATATTTTATTAGAATTAAAATTGTGAGAAATCCCTTTTGGGTAAAAATGAAAAGTGATTCAAATATACTGGAACTAATTAACACTAACACATTTGGATCCATAAATAATATCATGTATACAATGGGAAATATATAATTATTTTTGTTCGTAATTATAGTGGTGTATGTTGTATGATACCATGTAGTAAAGAGAACAAGTAACTAAATGTATGAAGATATTTTTAAGAAGATCTGTAAATGAAACTAAAATATTAAATAATGTGTGTATATAATACAATTGAATGGTGTACATATCTAATATATGATAACATGATATAAAAATAGATTTCACTGAAATGAATAACATTGTAGGGAAAAACATATAAAACACCATTCTCATTAAGAGTGTTATATCTATAAACTATTTGAACAGAGTAGTACATGTGAGGGTGTATATAAAAAATCATGCATTACTATGACATGAAATTAATAAAAAATCATATTTAATGTGTGACATGTGGAGGCCAATAGTAATATTCTATAAAGTGTTTGGATGAAACTACTATAGATTAAATATGTAATGAAGTCGATGAAAATATATGGATATAGGGATGCATGGATATTCTTAGTCTACTCATTCAAATGTAAAATCTATATTTGAAATAATAATATGAAAGATATCATTAGGATAATTTATTAAAAAAATGTTGAAGAAAAATTTGTAATTAAATATGGAATTCCATATTTGACTTAGTCATTTTAATAATTGGATACAAATAATATAAATTCTTGAACCCACACACATTATTGTGAATAGGATTGCATGATTGAGTAAATGGTTGTAAAAGATGCTAAAGTGGATTGGCTAGTATGAAAGTAGAAGAGTTGATAAACTAAGGTCATTCATTCAAATGTTATTGGTGAGAAATATGCTCCATCATAGACAAAAATGTTGAAAATTTTATAACAAAATATCATATATCCAATGGATGAATCATCAAAATTTGAGGAAGTAACAAGTGTTGAATCATTGATAAAATCTATAAATAAATGGACTGGTCAAATTGAGAAAAGGACCGCATAAGAAATTTTATAGGCTATGATACATCACTGAATAATTGGAATGATGTTGGAGTTTAAAAATTAGTATGATTAACTTTAAAATGTGACATATAAAAAAATTTAAAAAGTATAGTACAATGTCTATGTGTATGTTAAATGTGTTAATGTAAACTAAAATTTCACACCAATGGTGAGACATGGGTAAATAATCCACTTCCTAGAAGTTACTAATCAGTTAAATTTAAAAACCCTCAAATTGATATTAAGAATGAATTTCTAATTTTACTTCTTTAGGAGAAATTATATTGTAAAAAACTATTTGGTTTTATTAATTAGTGATGATGAGTTAAAATTGTGATGGATGATGATGGATTTAAATGGCATTAAACAAGAACCACGATCTTGGTATTCTAAATAGGATTCCCTCTTGAGGAATCTGGAATTTACAATAGGCATAGTATATCAAAATATATATGTGAAATCATTAGTGGAATAATAGTTCTTTGTTAATTCCTATATTGATGAAAACATATTTTGGGGTTACTATATGAATTTTGTGGGATAAATTTCATGATTAATGATATTTGAGAGTGAAATTTCAGTTAACGTTTAGATTAAAAATTTCACTAGTCTACTATAATATTAAATGGAGGGATACACATTCATCTATGAACATTAATATGAAAAATAACTATTTAAATTTTTTTAAATACATGGTAGTGTGCTAGTTTACACACCCATTAAAATTGTATTTTAACTAGAGAAACAAAATTTTGGAAAAATTATGTATCACTCAATTTATAGGAGTATGAATAGAATCTAGTTATATATTATAACTATAAGTCCTAACATAATATATGATATAAGCATAGTTTCTTGTTTTCAACATTACCCCAAGGAGAAACATCTCTCAGTCTAGAATTAAATCACGTGGTATGTTCACAGACCACTAAATTATAATTTAGTTTATTATAAATTAAATGATAATAAAATTTTAATATATTAATACTCATTGGGATGTATATTTTTTGGGAATAAAATAAACAAGTGATGTATTACTATTTTGTAATAAAGTTTATTAGTTGGATTATAAAATAACGTGTATGTAATTCACTATGAATAGTTGAAGTATATTATATTTCAACCATAATATATTTAACACAATTATCATAGATGAAATAACTATTGAATGATCATGGAGAAGATGTTAAGAACACCATGGTGGTGAATTATGATTACGTTAGAGAAATTACTCAATGTAAGTGTCTCCTAAAACTGTCATACATGATGCTTACTCATATCTGATATCATCTTATTAACAATAATATATAGAAAAGGATCATTAAATTAGTGAATGTTTTTAAAAAATAAAATATTTTGATATATTCACTAAAAAATTGGCTACCCCATCATTTGAGAAGAATCAGGTGATCCTCATAATAAATATATATCTCTCTCACCTTAATGTTGTTCTGAAAGTCAATAATCCACATACACATTCAATTTCAAACTTTATTCTTTTTTAGGGTAATATCCTCGAGGATTATTTTTAAGGGTGATAACTGGTAGATTGGACTATCATTGATGGTGAGTATATAAAAAAAGTTGGTTTAGTGGAGGTTTTGGGGTTTTTATAATGTTTTATGAACCAAATTTTAATAGTGTTCAATGTTATCCTGGAAAATTCTCTCAGAATCTCTTTTTTCCAACACCGCTTATTTCTCGCATAGACATAGCTAGAATATATAGTAAATCAAGTAATGTGGGGATTTCTTGTGTTTCATGCACTTAAACTCAACTAAAGATACCATAAAAATAATTTAAACACATAGGGGGGGATGTTGGTACCAAGGGTTCCATTAAATGTTATAATTCTATTTTTGGACAACAAAAGTTTTTATTTTTGGATAGTTTGAATTTTCATAACGTTTTGTAGAATAATATATCATAGATGAATGATTAATTTCCAAAAACATTATTATTCTAGTATAATATGGATTTGTTTAATATTTTGTATCATTTGATGAAGAATGGAATTAATACTCGAAAACATTTATATATGTGTGATAAAATAGAATTTACAAAAGGTTATATAGAATTAAAATATTTTGTTCCATGTTTAAATATGATTAAATCAGAATTTTAATGGATATGTTGGATTAAAATTGTGAAAAGGGGAAATATAAAATCCAGTGTTGTATCTCAGATGCTGGAAAAAAATTATGATGTGTTTCTGAATGTTGTGAAAGATTAAAACCACTGGGTGCCTCATTGCAAAAGAATGAAAGGGAGTATATGGTTATATATAAGGGGAAGGATAGAAATTATAATAAAAATATAGGAATATGATGGATATATGATAAATAAAAGTATCTCATGTCAAATTAAATCAATTATTTCTTATAAATGACAATGTAGGGATGGGCTATGCCAGGTTAGCTTATCCTTATAGGATACAAATAAGAATATTCTCAAAGTCAACTTTTAATAACTTGAAATTCAATCTCACAATGAAATTCTAATTCAATTTTTTTGGATGTGTGAGGCTAATCAATGATCTATGTTAAACTAATTTTAAGTGTCCATAGCTCATATAATTATAAAATAATAAATTTTCATAGAGTAAGATTCATAAATGAAAAATAAAATAATGAGTTATATGTTAAATTTGAGGAAGAAGTAATCACATTCAGATGCATATATTTATATTTGAAATTAATATAGATAATTCAATTCATATTTTTAATAGATATTTTATGGGGGAATTAATGTCGATTGTTAGGGAATTATTAAATGTATATTTAAATAATAAAATCTGTTATAAGATTCAATGTTATTTCAAATAAAATTAAAATTATGAAATTATAAAAATTTATAGAGATTTTTAATAAAGATATCAATCATATTTATTTAAAATATTATAAGTTATTTTAAACTAATAATTAATTTGACATTTTTTTTGTATAACAACGTGGAATATTTAAATGAAGATTATAGTGTAATATATAATTAATATTATCATGGATGATAAAAAATGGGGATTTTTCTCTAGATATAGCATATTATAATTTTAGTTATTATAGATAATAAAAATATTAGATAGTTCGTGTATGAATATGTTTGTTTTTATAGGAATAATTAAATAGCTATAAAATATGGATATCTCTTCAATGAAAAAATAGAACATTTAAAAACATCATACATTAGAATTTAAGAATGAAATATAAATTATGAAATGTATAAATTATCATTTAAATGGATAATTTAAAAAAAATGAGGTTCAATAAATGATTATATTTTTTTCAGAAAACAATTTATATATCATGAGAATGTGAGAAATATCATGTGAGTTGAATTTTTTATAGAACTTAAATTTTGATGATTTAGAATATTATTTATTGATATTGATGAACTAAGAAAATTAAAGTTGTATAAAACTACACTTATGATCAATAAATTTCAAAGAAAAATTGAGCACTGCGACAACACGCATGTTGATTTTGTGTTTATATCTTCTGAAGTTTTCAAATTACCAACTATAGATTTCTGTAATCTTTTGTAAATATCTCATGAATTAGTGAATTTATAGATTGAAAGTGGGAAATACCCTTCAATAGATACTTTTATTTCATTATTTGTGTAATCACCTACACTGAGTTTTGATATCCCATAGTATATCTACACAACATCAGTGTATTCATTATCAATAATCTCTTAGTTTTTAAACAATTAAAATCATAATGTCATAATATTTTTCTTTTCTTATTATCTGATACAAAATTTTAATAATATGGAATAAATCAATAAGGTTATTACTAATGTGAGAATAAGATATGATCAAATATGATGAAAAAATATACACCCTAATACACAGCTCTATTATAGAGTATTTGTTTCTATAAATTCAAAAGGATGTCTTCTGTTAAGAAGTGTATGAATCACATTGATTATCTATGAATATGTAATGGACCACCCTAGGCTACCATTTGAACAATCACCTAAAGTAGCATACCGCTGACCTAATGTGTGTTTATGTTCTCATGGGCTGGTAATGATTTCTTGGGGATCGGGTATATTTATAATGGTAATAATCTCATCCAAAAAAAGATTAAAACAAATAGCTAATTTATAATGAAATTATATAAAGACCCATCCATAGATCAAATTTCCATTATAAAAACTGTTGGTCGGAGTGGACACTCAAGAGGGGGGTGAATTGAGTTCCAATTAAAAATTTCTGTTATAAACAATTTCTAATAAAATCCCCCAATTTCAAAAACAAATTAAACTGTAGTGAATTTATATAGATTATAAAGGTTCAATTAGCTTCTCAATGATTGATTAGTTCTCAGTTAACTTAATCTTATGATTAAATTAACTTTTGAAACTAATTTACTGATTTATAATAAATATAAACACTTGCGAATTTAATTATCAAAGTAGCTTTGAAGATAGATTATATTTCAAAGTAATAGCAGCGGAATATGAAATAAATATGTATAGTATGGATATAGAGTATAACTACAAACACATAGAATTAACCAAGAGGTTCAGTCTCAAGCCGAGACTTAGTCCTCTTTCACTTGGTGATCACCTGCCACCAAGCAATTTTATAAAAAAGGATTGATACACAGCATGTATCGGGCTTTACAACAGTTTTCACAAACTGTCCAGGTTTGACAACCTCTGCCACAGTTATACGTGGGAAAACAAATGACCAAGCCACACCAGGCTTCTTCCACAGTTATACGTGGGTAAAAAATGTAAAAAGGTTTGGGATAGGGATTTTCAGTATCCCTCAGTTTAAGCACAGGAGAGACAGTGTGTGTAATACTAACACACTGCTCACAAATGTAAAGCACTTAAACACAGTAGAGCAATAGATAGAAAGAAGAAGGTTTAGAGTGCTCTATAGTGTTGGCAGATCAGTTCTGGACTCGTAGGAATGAGTGACTTGAAGCTTTGGTCCTTTTTCTGTAAGTTGACACTAAAACAGAGTGTCGTGATTTCCAGACTTCCAGATGTTCAAGTGATCAGCTTCCTTGAGTTTGAGTGCTTCACAGCATGGCTTTTAGGAGACGGTTCTTTCAGTCGGTTCACTTGAGACTCTTTTGTTCTTCAGAATGAATGCTCGAGAGTTCTTCTTTTTGTGTTTATGCGTATCTCCTTCTCAGTTGTAGATGTTAGACTTTGTGTGTGCTTCCTCTATTCTTGTTCGTGTATGTCACTGTTCTTTTCATTCCATTCATTTCTATTTCTTGAATGCTTCTCTCTTCTTTTTATACTCCTCCATATATGCCCTTTTTGTTCACCCAAGGCCGACAAGATAAATAGTCTTGAGTTACACGTGCGATCTTCCTCGTACATTGTATTATTTCTTGATATGTCTGCAAATATCAATAAATAATTTTAGGTGTATTAATTTGTCTAGACATGACCGTTATATTAGTATTAATCAAATTGGTAAAGAAAAAAGTAGAAATATAATAATAATAGACTGGTCGAGAATGTATGTCACTGTGGGATTCAACTATGGTCTTCCAACTGTGGACTTCCTTCTGACTGCTGACTTCAACAAAAGGATTGCTGTTTGTAGGCTTGCAATGGTAGCTTTTACTCCATGTAACTGTAGCCTCTCTAACTGTAGACTTATGACTGTAGGCTTGTCCGACTGCGAACTTGTTACAACTGTAGACTTGTTCGACTGTGAACTTGAGCAGAGAAAACTTTGAACAGAAGTCTTGTAACTGTGACCGTCGTCTGTGAGCTTTGACAATAGATAGCGGTAGACTCGTGATTGTAAGCTTGTATTAGTCTTCGACTGTAACCTTGTAACTGTGAACCTATTGCAACAGTAACTTAAGGTGACAGTTAGCTGTAACTGTGACTTTGAAAAGAAAACTCTGACTGTTAGCTAACAATACTAAACTTATGTAAATACTACTGTAAGCTGTTACAGTAAAGTTATGAGAGTAAGAATATGAACTGTTTAGAATAAAATACGTTTAAGAATAGAATAATAAGATTAATGCAAGGTTTTAATACATCATAATCAATGTTTAAGCATGATTTGGGATTATCAAAACAGGTGATTCCAACAATCTCCCCCTTTTTGATAATCACAAATTATGTCAGTATGGAATGAAATATAGATGTATCAGAGAGAAGTGTTCAAAACACAGTATTAGCAATATGAGCACAAAAATTAGGTATAATCCTCAAGGATTTCTCCCTCTTTGTATAGGTTCATTTCTCCCCCGAGTGTTCCCTATTTCTCCCTATTTCTCCCTATTTCTCCTTATTTCTCCCCCTTTGTGATTAACAAAAAGAAAGACAGAGAGAGAGAAAATAAACATTGTATTAATAATTAGTACATTACATGACCCAAAACGTGAATACATGATCCCTATCAAAAAAAATATAAACAGACTCAATCCTCTTCATCTGTAGGTAAGGGATATTTTCTTTTGGAGGAAGAAGATGGAGCAGTAGGTGAAAGATCAACAGGCTGAGGAATTGTAGTAGGAATGTCTGGAGGTGCAGCAACAGATGCTCCTGAAGGCCTGTAGTGAGTAGCTTGCCGATGTATCAGTGGTCTAAGGCTTCTGAGGGCATCAGCAGGAGACATTACTGAAGAACCACTGGGGTTGGAGACAGGTAGGACAGGAGGAACTATAACAGGTGTTCAGTCCACATGAAGAAAAGGTAGAAGCAGATTCCTGAAATCCATGATGATGTTTCCTCCTCTGTCCATGGCAGATAAGAAGTCATTTTTGTTTTACAAGAATTTATCCAAAGCTGGGGTCAACTCTCGTAGCTTGCTAACTTGTTCTTTGAAAGCTTGAGTTACAGGAGGCAGCTTCATAGTTTCTAGCATGAGCTTGAAGTGATGGTTCAACTGATGCTTGGTGAAAATCCGATCAAAGTAATAATCCACTTTACTTTTGATGGCCTCCTGAGAAGCAGTAGCAGCCTGCAGGTGCTCACGAACAAAGCCACTGACTTCTATTATAGTAGCAAGGATCTGTAGGTCTGATGTGTCATTTGCACGGGCCTGAGTAAGCTCTTCTCTGAGCAGGCTTCTAAACTGCTCAAGGTCTACAGGAGAGCTAGATGAAGGAAGGGACTTGACTGAGCATGCCACTGTCTCCTTGAAAGACTGAGTCAGATTTCCAATCACTGTCTGAATGACAACATCCTGATTGCTAAAGTGTTCTTTTACTGATTTCTTGAAAGCCTCAAATACTTCCACAAACTGCTTGACCACTTCTTTGATGTATCGAATCTCACTGGCCAATTGTGTCTGAGAACTGCTCAGGGCAGTTAAATAAGCAACTGATTGTCTGAGGGCCACTACTGCTCCAGTCCAGCTTTCAATTTGAGTGTGGCACACTTTCATTTCATCCATCATTTCTTTGATTGGACTTCCCACAACACATCCTAGAGAAAATTCTAAGGATTGTTCTACATTTTTCAGCTCATCAAAAAGACTGTTTTTCAATTCAGCAACAGACTGTCTGATGGTCTCCTTCATTTCATTCTTTAAGGATTCAAGGTCTTCCTTGGTGGCCAATCTTTCAGTTTCTAACACTAGAGAGCTGTTAGTTAGGATAACTGGATTTCTTGGTGGTTGGTTTTCCTCATCTGAATCCTCATAATTGAGTCCTAACACCATGTATCCTGGATCTGAGGTCCATCCTTCTATATCATACAGTACAGAGACTGAACCAAAACGCTCCCCCTCACTTGGAGCTCCTTCCTGAACATTTTCTACTATCTGCTCGACTCTGGGTAACTCTAAGTTATCTTCTGTAGCTCTAGCAGGTTCCATACTTGCTTCCTCTGTAGGTTCAGCAGTGAGGTTAGCCTCCCTTTCTGTTGAGTCATCAACCACTTCCATGACAACAGTAGTAGAGACCACTCCTGCTTCCTGGTCAGACACTGACTTGTCTATATACCCTATCAGAGGGCTCATACTAAGTTCTTCTGTTTCTTCACCACTGATCTCCTCTTCATCTTCTGCAACAGTTTCTTGATTTTCATTTGAAGCTCCAGCCTCTTCTGCTTCGACTGTATCATCCTCGTCAGAGGTGTCCTTGACAAAATATTGAGATTCTTCTTCTTCTTCTTCTGTAGACTCAGTCTCACTGTCTCTTAGAACAGGTTCTCTACTAGGTAGTTCTTTTGGAGGGCTTGCTGCTCCAAACGCCACTGTCCTGATAGTACTGTGAGTAGTCTCAGGATCACTCCCTTCATTAATTGGGGTGTTCTCTCTTGCAGAGTCACCAACTACGGCAGTCTGTTCATCATCTAAGTATACAGGTTCAGGCTCATCAGGCTTTAATCCTGGATCTCTCCTATCTCTCGGTCTAGAGGGATGAGTAGAAGGGCTAAATTTCTCATAGATTCTCTCCTCATCATTCACCCATGATTTCTTCCAGGGATTCCAACTGATCTTCATGAATTTTCAGATTACTTTCGAGATACATACATTGTTCTTTGCCACTATCAACTCTTCCTGACTTCCAGCTGCACCTTTCACTTTCAACATTACCGAAATGAGTTTACCATGAAACAAGGCACTTGATTTTGAGCTTGCCTTTATCATGTCCTCCATCTGAGCCATCAGCAACCTACAAAGGTTGACCTTCCTTCCATGTTTTAATAAGTACATCAAGTAAATATCCTGGTGCTTCAGAGTTGCAAAATCTCCTCTTCTAAGACTCAGTACATACTGAATAAACATAAACAGAAGCCGGTCCTCTCCACTCATTTCAGCAGCAATAATCTTTCTTACTGTGCCATTGCCTGTCAGTTCTTCCAGAGCCGTCTCATGATCAAAGATTCCACTATTTGGAGGAGCCGCTCCAGAATAGTAGTTGTAAATACCCTCATGAGGAACTCTTAAACATGCAGCCCATTCAACGGATGAAAAACTGACTTCATTGCCGTTTACTCTGGATACCAGTCTATGCAGATCATCCTCTTCCTCGAACTGTAGATATTCATAGAATTCCTTCACCAACTTCGGGTAGTACGGTCCATTATTGTTTGCGAAGCATTCGGTCCATCCTTGCTCATTAAGCACTGCCAGTACTAATGATCTGCTCGATAAAATACACTCTTCAATTAGCTCCTTCTCAGCAACTATTTCTCTCTTAGTCAGATGTGGATTAACGGGTCTTATCTAGGCGTTCCCGGTGCCACTGGATTCGACTCGAGTCCTCTTTGGCATTGGTGCATCTTCATTGACAGTCGGGGGTCGCTTTGTTCTGGCAATTGGAACTGAATGAGGTTTCGAGGTTCGGTTGAAGGTTTAGGGTTTAGGACTTGAGAGATCAAGGGTCGAGATGAGTGGATTGAGATATGTTCGATGTTCTAAATTTTATCATTTAGGAATATAGAAATAAAAGTATAAAGAAAAGAAACGATTTGAATTCCCGCAAAAATAAAATAAGGTTAAACAGCGAAACAGCCTATAGAGAGATGTAACAGTGAGGTACACCGGTGAGGTCTAACTGTGAGGTTTCAACTGTGAGGTTTCAACTGTGAGGTTTCAACTGTGAGGTTTCAACTGTGAGGTTTCAACTGTGAGGTTTCAACTGTGAGGTTTCAACTGTGAGGTTTCATCTGTGATGTTTCAACTGTGAGGTTTCAACTGTGAGGTTTCAACTGTGAGGTTTCAACTGTGAGGTTTCAACTGTGAGGTTTCAACTGTGCTATAATTACTCATACCTAACTCATGTTTGATGTAACTTAATCTCTCAGAATTCAAAGGCTTTGTAAAAATATCAGCTAACTGATGTTCAGTGCCAATGAACTCAAGAGTGATATCACCTTTTTGATAATGATCCCTCAGAAAGTGATGTCTCACATCAATATGTTTTGTCCTAGCATGAGATACTGGATTTTTAGAAATGTTAATAGCACTTGTATTGTCACACCTTATAGAGACATGTTTGAATTGATATCCATAGTCTAGTAAAGTGTGTTTCATCCACAAGATTTGTCCACAACAGCTACCAGCAGCTATATACTCAGCTTCGGTAGTATACAATGCAACAGAATTCTTCTTCTTACTACACCAAGATACTAGTGACTTGCCTAAAATGTGACATGTTCCGGAGGTGCTCTTTCTATCTAACTTGCAGCCAGCAAAATCAGCATCAGAATAACTTAATAAATCAAATGATTGTCCTTTTGGATAAAATAATCCCAATTTGGGAGTATGTTTTAGATATTTGAAAATCCTTTTAACAGCAGTCAAATGAGACTCTTTTGGATTGGCTTGAAACCAAGCACACATGCATACACTGAACATGATGTCAGGTCTTCTGGCAGTAAGGTACAGTAGACTACCTATCATACCTCTGTAATTGGTTTGATCCACTGGTTCACCAGTTTCATCACTGTCCAACTTGCAAGTGGTGCTCATAGGTGTGTCACTGCCTTTGGTTCCATCCAAAGAAAAACGTTTTAGAAGATCTTTAATATATTTACTTTGGTTCAAAATAATACCATTTTTATTTTGAAAGATCTGAAATCCAAGGAAAAATTTGAGTTCTCCCATTAAACTCATTTCAAACTCATTTTGCATTATTTTTGAAAAATCAACACATAAAGAATTTTTAGAAGATCCAAAAATAATATCATCCACATAAATTTTTACTATTAAGACATCTTTAGAAATCCATTTAATAAAAAGAGTAGGATCAGCTATCCCTTTAGTAAATCCTTTCGAAATAAGAAAAGAGCTGAGCCTATCATACCAATCTATTAGCGCTTGCTTTAAACCATATAAAGCTTTAGATAGTTTAAAAACATGATTAGAAAAATGGGGATTTGTAAAACCAGGAGGTTGTTCCACAAATACATCCTCAATTATATATCTATTTAGAAAAGCACTTTTAACATCCATTTGATATAGTTTGAAATTCAGATGAGCAGCATAAGCAAGTAATATCCTAATGGCCTCTAGTCTAGCCACTGTTGCAAAGGTTTCCTCATAGTCTATTCCTTCTTCCTGACTATACCCTTGTGCAACTATCCTAGCTTTGTTTCTGATTATATTACCAAACTCATCAACTTTGTTTCTAAACACCCATTTAGTGCCTATGGTAAGAGTGTCTTTAGGTCTTTCCACTAATTCCCAAACTTTGTTTCTTTCAAACTGATTTAGTTCTTCTTGCATAGCCATTACCCAGAATTCATCACTGATAGCATCATTGACATTTTTGGGTTCAAGCTGTGAAAGAAAAGCTTGATGTTCAACCTGATTTCTTAGAGAAGCTCTAGTTTGTGTTCCTCTATCAAGATTACCAACAACAGCATCTAAAGGATGATTCTTTAGAATCCTAGTTGATTTGGTAAAGGTTGAACTAGAGATTTCAGGTTCATTTATAGGTTCAGGTTCCACAGAGGAAAATTCTGGAAAAAGTCCAGAACTGGATGTTTTTATTACAGGTTCTTTAGATTTGTCATTTAGGTCCAGAACAGATAAGTCTTCTTCAACATCTTCAAGAGAAGTTTTAGACTCATGTGGATCAGTCTCATCAAACTTGATGTGAACAGATTCTTCCACACATTTGGTTTTCTTATTGAACACTCTATAGGCTTTACTAGACATAGAGTAACCCAGGAAAATTCTTTCATCACTTTTTGGAGCAAATTTATCAAGATTATCTTTAGTATTCAGAATAAAGACTTTGCAGCCAAAAACTCTAAAGTAATTAACCTTAGGCTTCCTATTATTCCACAACTCATAAGGGGTTTTCTTAAGAACCGGTCTAATCAAGACTCTATTAATAACATAGCAGACTGTATTTACAGCTTCAACCCAAAAGTAAACAGGCAGGTCATATTCATTAAGCATAGTCCTTGCAATTTCTTGCAGGGTTCGGTTTCTTCTTTCCACTACACCATTCTGTTGAGGTGTCCTAGGAGCAGAAAAACTGTGAGCATAGCCATTGTGTGAGCAGTAAGATTCAAATTCTTGATTCTCAAACTCACGGCCATGATCACTCCTCAAGGTCTTAATCTTAAGTCCACTAAGATTTTCTACAGACTTAGAGTATTTAACAAAGGAAGAACAAGCTTCACTTTTGTGAGCTAGAAAGTATACCCAAGTATATCTAGAAAAGTCATCTACAAGAACATAAACATAGTGCTTCCCATTTAGACTTGAAATTCTTGATGGTCCAAACAAATCCATGTGAACCAGTTCAAGTGGTTGAGAAGTTGAAACTTCTTTCTTTGGTTTAAAAGAAACTTTGTGTTGTTTTCCCTTTTGACAGGGATTACACACTTTGTCATTTGGGAATTCAAGCTTAGGTAGGTCTCTAACTAGGTGTTTCTTAGAGAGTTTTCTAAGTGAGTGAATGTTGCAGTGTCCTAATCTCCTATGCCACAGCCAAGACTCTTTATGAAAAGCATTTAAGCAAATAACATTATGTTTAGCTAAAGTGTTTAAGTCAACAGCATAAAAATTTTCATTTCTTAAGGCAGAAAATATTAAAGCTTTTTTGGAATTATAAACATCACAAGAATTGTTTTCAAACTTGACATTAAAACCATCCTCACATAATTGAGAAATGCTAAGTAGGTTGTACTTAAGTCCATCAACAAATAAAACTTTGGAAATTAATACTGAGTCAGTGTTACCAATCTAGCCTAAGCCGATGATTTTTCCTTTTGAGTTATCACCAAAAGTGACATATCCTCCATCAACCTTTATTAAGCTTTTGAAGCACGAATAGTCCCCAGACATGTGTCTTGAACATCCACTGTCTATGTACCATACCTTCTTGTAATTGCTCTTCAAACAGATTCCCTACAAAACAGATTAGACAGGAAATGACTTTGGTACCCAGATTTTCTTGGGTCCAGATATGTTAGCAATCAAGGATTTAGGTACCCAGATTTGTTTTATGGGTCCCATACAATTAATAGATGCAACAGATTTAGAGAGATATACTTTATTTGATCTAAAACTATTTAAATAACCAGTTGCGGCATACGAATTTCCAAAACTGGAACTAGCCGGATTTTTTCCAGACTTGGGAATAAATCGGGTTTTAGTAAACTGTCTTTGTCCAGGTTGGTATCCCAAGCCAGTAGCATACTTAGGTGCAACTTGCTTTCCTAGAAGTTGGATTAGAGTATCTTTTCCATTTGTGAATGTTTCTAAGTCCTTTCTAAGTTGTTCATTAGATAGTTTCAGTTCTGTATTCTCCTTTAATAATTGAACATTTTTTTCTTTTTCTACATCAAGTGCAGACTTGACACTTGCAGTAAGAGCATGATGTTTCTTTAAAGACTTATATTTATCCTTTAGTTCATTACATGTTTCTTCCAGCATATTACAGTATTCAATCAATTCATCTTTAGACATATTTTCAGAATCAGAACCAGATTCTGCTTCACCTTCAGAATAATAAGAGTTTAAAGTGGGAGTGTCTAAGGTTACCTCAGATGTGTTTGTCATGAAACACATATTAGCACGATTTCTTTCAGAATCAATGGATTCTGATTCACTTGTGCTGTCTTCTGAAGCACTCCAGGTGGCCTTCATAGCTTTCTTATAATTCCTGTCCTTGTACTCATATTTCTTCTTGAATTTTAACTTAGGACAGTCAGCTTTGAGGTGACCTTTCCTTTTACATTCATAGCAAACTATGTCTTCTTCTTTATCATTTTTCTTCCAATCTTTCTTCCACTTACCTTGTCTATCATACTTACCCATGTAGTTTGGTTTTCTGAAGAACTTCTTCTTCCTATAGAACTTCTTGAATCTCCTTGCTATTTGTGCCATCTCAGCATCACTGTCAGAATCTAATTCTTCACTAGATGAGCTTTTAGTTGGTATATGCACTTTCTCCTTGTCTTTGCTCTTTGATGCAGTAGACTTAAAAGCTACATATTTTCGTTTTGGTTCCTCATCTTCCTCTTTATTTACCTTGAGCTCTTCTTCGTACATAATCAGCTTACCAATTAACTCCTTGACAGGCAAAGTTCCAATATCACAGGATTCTCTAATTGAAACGGATGTGCCTCTCCATCTGTCAGGCAGACATCTCAATAATCTCATGATTTTCTCCTTTGCTGGAACAATCTTTCTGAGTGAGCTCATTGTGTTGACTATCTCATTAAACCTGAGATACATATCAGAAATAGGTTCATCAGCTTTCATCTTAAAGTTATCATATTTGATAGTATAAGTATTTAACAGCATTTCCTTGACATTAGTTGTTCCTTCATGAGAAACAGCTAAGGTGTCCCAGATTTCAAAAGCAGTTTGACATGCAGAAATTCTATTGAATTCCTCATCTCCTAGAGCACAGTAGAGAGCATTCACAGCCTTACAATTATTATTGTAAGCTACCTTAGTAGGTTCATCCCAAGTTATTCTTTCAGTTTCTGGAATCTTGTATTGAGACTCTATATCAGTCCAAATATCAAAACCCATACTTTCCAAATGAATTTTCATTTTGAGCTTCCATTGGGCATAATTCACACCATTAAAGAAGGGTGGCATGTTAGTAGCAGCACCTTCTAGTCTATTATCCATAAGGAAATTTTAGAAAATGTTTTAAAGAGATAAAATTTAGAACTAACAGAAATTTAAGATCTTTTAGATAAAACTACAATCACAGTTTAAAAACAGAGAGTTAAAATAAAACTTTGAGCAAGTATAACAGAGATAAACACAACCTCTGATACCAAATGTTGGTCGGAGTGGACACTCAAGAGGGGGGTGAATTGAGTTCCAATTAAAAATTTCTGTTAAAAACAATTTCTAATAAAATCCCCCAATTTCAAAAACAAATTAAACTGTAGTGAATTTATATAGATTATAAATGTTCAATTAGCTTCTCAAAGATTGATTAGTTCTCAGTTAACTTAATCTTATGATTAAATTAACTTTTGAAACTAATTTACTGATTTATAATAAATATAAACACTTGCGAATTTAATTATCAAAGTAGCTTTGAAGATAGATTATATTTCAAAGTAATAGCAGCGGAATATGAAATAAATATGTATAGTATGGATATAGAGTATAACTACAAACACATAGAATTAACCAAGAGGTTCAGTCTCAAGCCGAGACTTAGTCCTCTTTCACTTGGTGATCACCTGCCACAAAGAAATTTTATAAAAAAGGATTGATACACAGCCTGTATCGGGCTTTACAACAGTTTTCACAAACTGTCCAGGTTTGACAACCTCTGCCACAATTATACATGGGAAAACAAATGACCAAGCCACACCAGGCTTCTTCCACAGTTATACGTGGGTAACAAATGTAAAAAGGTTTGGGATAGGGATTTTCAGTATCCCTCAGTTTAAGCACAGGAGAGATAGTGTGTGTAATACTAACACACTGCTCACAAATGTAAAGCACTTAAACACAGTAGAGCAATAGATAGAAAGAAGAAGGTTTAGAGTGCTCTATAGTGTTGGCAGATCAGTTCTGGACTCGTAGGAATGAGTGACTTGAAGCTTTGGTCCTTTTTCTGTAAGTTGACACTAAAACAGAGTGTCGTGATTTCCAGACTTCCAGATGTTCAAGTGATCAGCTTCCTTGAGTTAGAGTGCTTCACAACATGGCTTTTATTAGACGGTTCTTTCAGTCGGTTCACTTGAGACTCTTTTGTTCTTCAGAATGAATGCTCGAGAGTTCTTCTTTTTGTGTATATTCGTATCTCCTTCTCAGTTGTAGATGTTAGACTTTGTGTGTGCTTCCTCTATTCTTGTTCGTGTATGTCTCTGTTCTTTTCGTTCCATTCATTTCTATTTCTTGAATGCTTATCTCTTCTTTTTATACTCCTCCATATATGCCCTTTTTGTTCACCCGAGGACGACAAGATAAATAGTCTTGAGTTACACATGCGATCTTCCTCGTACATTGTATTATTTCTAGATATGTCTGCAAATATCAATAAATAATGTTAGGTGTATTAATTTGTCTAGACATGACCGTTAGATTAGCATTAATCAAATTGGTAAAGAAAAAAGTAGAAATATAATAATAATAGACTGGTCGAGAATGTATGTCACTGTGGGCTTCAACTGTGCTCTTCCAACTGTGGACTTCCTTCTGACTGCTGACTTCAACAAAAGGCTTGCTGTCTGTAGGCTTGCAATGGTAGCTTTTACTCCATGTAACTGTAGCCTCTCTAACTGTAGACTTATGACTGTAGGCTTGTTCGACTGCGAACTTGTTACAACTGTAGACTTGTTCGACTGTGAACTTGAGCAGAGATAACTTTGAACAGAAGTCTTGTAACTGTGACCTTTGTCTGTGAGCTTTGACAATAGATAGCGGTAGACTCGTGACTGTAAGCTTGTATTAGTCTTCGACTGTAACCTTGTAACTGTGAACCTATTGCAACAGTAACTTAAGGTGACAGTTAGCTGTAACTGTGACTTTGAAAAGAAAACTCTAACTGTTAGCTAACAATACTAAACTTATGTAAATACTACTGTAAGCTGTTACAGTAAAGTTATGAGAGTAAGAATATGAACTGTTTAGAATAAAATACGTTTAAGCATAGAATAATAAGATTAATGCAAGGTTTTAATACATCATAATCAATGTTTAAGCATGATTTGGGATTATCAAAACAGGTGATTCCAACAAAAACAAATCTTAAAATACAAGAAATATATGAAATAAGTATGTTGTGGTTTATTTAGTGAATATGTATTACTCATAGTCAGTCACCATATCCAAGAGACCAATGTTAAAATTATGGCCACCCATTACGGAATTTATGTGAAATGGTATAGGTAGTGATGATGGAAGACATTGATGGAAGGTGATAGGGTCATAAGGAATTTGCAAGAAAGATGTATATAAGGGGTACATACCCAGTTCAATGCAAAAACATCATAGGGCTGTAGGGCCATGTAATTATCCTTCAATCTAAACAATACTTTTAGATATTTATTTCAATAAAATTGGTTTTGTTGGTTCTTGTCCTTACTTGTAGAGAGGGACGAGGCATTCCCAATGGGGTTGCCTTGGTTTGTTTGTTTTTTGGTGTCATGAAACCCTCTTTACCAATAATCAATAAATAATCAACAATCATATATAAGATAATATAAACTAGTCCTTTGGATCACCGTCCAAACTAAAACACTTATCCTTCATATATACGTGAAACCCCTAAGATCCATCAATATACTAAAGCTCCAGAATCCCCCAATCTACGAATTATAACAAAAACCACTAATAACCAAAATGGAAAATAATACATAACTCATTTAAAGAGACAAACGATAAATATTTTATTAGAATAATGGTATTTCAATAAACTCGTGTAATATGCACACCTAGTCTATTGTGATTATATAAAGTGAAACCCCTATCCTAAAAAGCCCAAATCAATAAATTCTATATGGGAATTGAGAATCAAATATTAATCTTGTAAATGAGATATAATATATGTGTAATCACAAGTGAAATTAGAAGGCCACTACCATATTTACCATATGAATGAGAATTAATTTGAAATCTATTTCAGCCTTATTTGAATATAAATTTACAAAATAATGATTTTCAAAATCCGTTACAAAAAAAAATTAAAAACATGAATTTTTGTTAAATCTATAGTTTTAAATTTAATAATTGAAAACAACCACCTAAACCAAATAAAATATTCCAATACCTCTTCCCCAAAACACCCATTCAAGTGTCACCTGTAAAATAATTTAAAAATTATGGTTTGAGAAATCCTATAAATAATTATAAAAATTCTACTAAAACACTAAATTCTATGGATTTTCTCATAATAAATTTTAAAATAATTTAGAAAATAATTTCAAACAATAATTGTTGTGTAACATAGAAAATGGGTGTTACACATCAATAAATATACAAAATGAAGTAAAAATGGTTCCAGAGTCATCATAATTACAGTGGAGTACAATTTTCATGTAGATGATGAAACCTATGTGAAATAAAAATTAAATAATGTGTGTTATAGGATACCTCATATAACATCAGTAAATCAACCTAAAATAGTGATTATAATTCTATACTAACAATAGGAAACCTATAATTATTCCATTAGCCTCCATAACTAGATGGGCCACATAAAAATTCTATTAATACAATTGGGCCAATGGGAAACATACATTAGTTTTTACACAAAACGTACTAAATCATTCACATATCTAGACTTATATATTTATGTGAGTTCCCATTTACAAAGAAATTGAGGTTGAGAAAGAAATATGTATATATATTAATAAATACAAACCCTAATCTTAACTTTACCTCCATCTCCCATTGAAGGAACATCCCCATTCACATATCCACATTGTGAAAAATAGTCTTATAAAATAATAAGTTTTTTACAAAATAAATCTTCATCAATTTCAAATGAATTCAACCATGAAACCAATTTATCCCCCCCCCCACAAATAAAAATTCAACATTACATAATCCCTTAAACAACTTGGGGATATGTCATTTATAACCACACATTTTTTAATGAAAATCATTAAATAATTTGTTAATACATAGAATTATAAATTCTAAATGATATTCCTTATTAAGATCATAGAAATTGATTTCAAACCCCCACCCAAAAATTTTATAAATATTAAAAAAATAGTGATCCAATCATATAATATAAAAACTTGGATATGATGTTTTATAAAATTTGATTTAACATGTTTCATATAAAATAAATCAATTGAAATGGTATGAAATTAATTTAAAACATGAATTTTCATTCAATTAAATCTTTATCATGTTTGATATTGTCATTGAAAAATTAAACAATATATTTATCATCCAAGTTATATATAATTATGAAATTAAAACATAGCACATGGGGAAAACCTACCCCAAATCCGTAGTGAACATTTATTTATAATTAATGAATAGTTATGTTACTTTAACATAAAATTATATAATAATGGGAATTCGAAATTATATTCTTTAATCAATAGAAATGAATATTTTAGAAAAAAAATTTATCTTTCACTATTCAATTAAAAATAATCACTATAGAAAAATTAAAAAAAAATAATTCAAATATAATTTTTTAAGGATTTTCAAGATGATGTTCATTTTTACAAATTTAAATTCAAACATTTTTAAATTATTCATTTAAATAAAAACATATAATACATAGAAAAATATTAAATCCATTAAAATAAGATATAAATATTATAAAACATGATTATCCATTGAATTAAAACTTTGTTATATTGAAAACAATCATTTGAATATAAAACCATATATTTATCAACCAATAAATCTAAAATTATGGAATAAAAATTTAGAACATGGGGAAAACATAACTCAAATCCATATTGAATGGTTTGGAACCCAAATATATGAAACCACGTGTAATAGTGAAGAAATTTAGTTTCTTATTAATATTCATGAATGAGATTTTATATTGTTATGTTCATTGTAATAATTTTATAAAAATTCTCAATCATAATGGAAATAGTTTTATTCATAATATATTTGTCCTCATTTACAATATGGTCTTATTTAAAAGAAAAATTTATAAATTTTAGATTTTGAATTTGGGAAAATTAACTTCAACATTGAAATCATAAAATCATAATTATCTTAGAATAATATTTTTCGTACCCTAAAATGATTTATAATTATATAATAATAAATGATAACAATTTTTCTAAAACATTAATTTCACATAATTATATAAAGTAATTTAAAATATCCATTATTTTTAATTTAATATTAATGTAACATAACTATTAATTAAAACAAAAAAAATTAATCAAATTACCAAAAAAGGAACATTTTTCCTTATTTTGGAATAAATACTATTTTGGTTTAAAAATGAATTTTTCAAAAAACTATTTTTTCACAATGTTTTACAAATTTATATTAAAATTTTTAATTACACTTATATTGATTGAATTTATAAAAATGAATTCCATATTTTGAATTATGATAATAAAATTATTTAAATATAAACCTTTTATATTTGGTCAATATTTATTGTAACCATTGTAAATGTATTTCACCCTAATATGAGAATAATTCTTTAGACATGGTTAAAACATTTATAGAGGGCATAAATATTTCCATAAAATTAGTTTTATTTTATTACATATTTTTTATACCATAATAATTAATGATTCCAAAAATTTTAAATGTATTTTCACTTTCAATTTATAATGACAATAATATTATTTTAAATAAATAAAAATAGAATGTCACTCTCAAAGATTTCATATCTCTATTGTTAATTAAAAAGATAAAAGGTTGTATTGTATAGTTAGAAATGTTTATTTAAAATTAAAAAGAATTTTTTTATCATGGATATTTATCTTTAACTCTTTTTTATGTCATAATAATAGAAAGGGATTACATAATGATGACATTGTTCCTTTTTATGTAATAGAAAAATCAAGTCAATGGTTTTTTACAAAACTAATATAAATAGAATTTTGATGATTGTTTTAGTTCCACAAATTTTTTAAATAAAGACAACATATTAATGATATGTGAAAAATTAATATTAAATTTTTACTATTATTACATTTTCGTTAAATTCAAACCATTTGAATATTTTTTGAAATTACTTAAATGGTATATTGTTTTAAATAATTTTTCATTAAATGATTTAAAATTTCCAAAAAAAAATTTAATTTTAAAATTTAAAGGGTTATGGTCTATAAATTTATCCATTTTCCACTTATGGGTCACTTGAACTTCTTTAGTAACATTCTTGAGTATTTTTGAGTAAAAAATTATCCAATTTTGGTAATCATTAAAATCATTAATGATGGTTAAAACTAAGTGATAAGGGGGGAAAATCATATAAACATATTAAATTTTATTTTAGGATAGTATTTTCACTCATCCTCATCCTATATTTAAAATATATTAGTTTGGTGGAACATTAACAAGAAAATTAATTTTTATTAATTTAATGCATCATATAATTCTAAGAGTTCCTCTCTCCTAACATTTTAAAGGGATACTTGTATACTATATTCCACACACCTTTAGAGAACAATCGTTTGTTCATTGACTAGAAAAATATATCCTCAACATCCATCGACATGTCCTAGAATTATTGAACGCAACAAAATTCTATAACTAGAAGGATTAATGTGCAATACAAGGATACTATTCATGTAGATGAAAGATCATACAACTATTTAAGTTTTTTAAGGTAATGGACTATTCATTAAAAATTTATTTAAAATTTTTCTTTCATAATATATCTCTACCATATCCCATATCTTCAAAACAATTCCATAATTTTATTATGTATACTTCAAATGATGTTAAATTTGATTTTCAACTACCTTTCACTTTATTTACAATATTTAAACAAGAATATTATTGTCATTCTCTGAACAATGTACTTTTACTAAAGGTTTGGAATGAGTAATTACTTCATCTTTTAAAACATGAATGTAATTTACCAACAACGTAAACTTTATTTTCATTCAGTAATTCTATAAAATTATCAATGATTATTTTCTAATAAATTTATTTATATTTTATTTTATGAATTTTACTTTTTAATGTTTTTTTAAAATATTGTGATATTTACCCCTTTTTAATGTGTAAATGGAATGTGATTTGAGTATGGATTGAATATATTTTATCATTGAATTTATGATGTGAAGGTGATAACATAATAATTTATGGTTTATAATATAGTACCTAAAAATTAAGATGATAATAGGTGGGCATAATAAGATATATATAACATGTGAGGCTGATAATGCTTATAGGATGTGTGATCCTAATACAGCTCATATAATGGGTGAGACTGATACAAATTATTATATTAGTGAGACCAATATATCGATAAAATTCACTAGTTAATGTTACTTGTCTTTAATATCAATAAGGATGGAGTTAACAGGGGAGGTTTCTCTTATGGATTTTATTAGGCTCTAGTTATTTCTAAGAAGAGTCAACACATGTTATAAAAATAATTCTCTAAGATTCGTACAATAGTTTATATTTTTTATTGGTTTTAAAGAATTTCATCTATAAAAAATTGTGTTTTTCAGGTGAATATGTTTTATTTTACATGCTCAAAGAATAATGTAATAAAGTAAAAAAATTTATGTCTTTTCATTTTTTTCAATGGACTATTAAATTTATTTCATTTATATCACTTAAAAAACATTTTATTCTTATCCCATTATTTTACACGTTTGTTAATAAGTTTAAGGATGAATAAGAATAAATAATTAATCAGTTTGAATGTCATGTATATTCTTCATGAATAAATGTTTTCCTGTTATAGGATTTATGTAATGGTAAAATGAATAATGTGTGGATGAATCTACATTGTAATTTATGGGATTTATATAAAAGAGTTACGTTCTAATTCTCTAAATCAAAAATCTAAAATGTATTTAGGAATTCAAGAATATGAATTCTAGTCCAAGTAAATAAGATTATGTAATGTTTCTAGGATGGATCCTTAAAGTTGGTATCAAATATATGTTTCAAATAACATTGGAGTTTAGGATAACGATACTATAATATCCTTGAAAAGTTCAAAATTATTATTATATTTAATTGATATTTAATTTTAACATTATAATTTTGTTTCATCAAATATATTCCCGTTCAAAATGGTTTTCCATATAAGAAACATGAATCTAATGTAGGAAGGTGCAAAAGGGAAGACATCTGTCCAAATCAACATTTTTTAATATTTTGACTAAAAACTAATTAGTTTTTTATAGTGATGGATCATTTGATGCAAGATATAAACATCGATTGCATCCATGTTACAGAAAAATAGGATTTACCACTAATTAATATATCTATAATTGATTATTTTATGAAACAACACCATTGTAATTTCTTGTCACCCTAAGATCTAATGGTAGCTGAATGATGAATCAAGGATATGGAAAATATGATAAAATTCATAAGATGTTCAAAATCATAAATGGTAATTTTTTTCACTTATTGTTTTAAAATTGGATTTATTCAATGGTTTTAATCGGTTAATATTATTGGAGAGTTATAATATCTTGATGTAATTAAATGGGATAAATTAAACAATAATATTTTGTACAAATATTTCCGTAAGTGGTTTTGACTCATAATAGAGTAATAATTCTTTTAATAGAGAGAAAATTAGTATGATTTAGTATCCATGTAAGAATTTTTTTAACAATATTTTATTGGTACACATAAATTTATATTCTATGAATTTATATAATATTAAATAGATTATTATAGTTATTTAATGATTTTTAGGAATATAATTCTTCTTATATGAATTTAAAATTTATTAGAAAGATGTTATTTGTGATGGGATAGATGATATGGACTTTTCTAACACATATATTATTCATCATTAAAAGTGTAAGAAGATATCTAGGTGGGAATAAATGTATTGTAATTAAAATAGTAAATCTTGAGATAATCCCATAAAATGTTAGATATATAGTAAAAAACATTACAGAATGTTTGATTGGTTCTAGGATGTGTTACTAATATTTTGGACATGTGGTTAATGATTGCAAAGGGAACTATCATTAACTATCCTATAATGCGGTATTAGATACTCAATCATTGATGAGATGTTTTAAATTAAATTAGTTGTGGAACTAGGATAACATGTTCCCCATGTTAGTTAAACAATGATGAAATCATTAATATAAAAATAAAAAAGGATTAAAAAATCATATATCAGTATTGTAGTTTATTTTGGTCCATCTAATAAAGTAGTGATTGATATTTTTTGTGTACATTATAATTATGGATATTCACTTATTGATTATGGATATTTATAATAATTCATGTTTGATAAACTTGTATATAAAATTTGTATATCAACTCATAAAAATGATAAAGAACATTTTTTAAAAAATATTGATGGAAGTATTAATGGAACAGAAAAAATTTAGAATTATCCTACTGCTATCATTGGGATGGGTTTTCCTAAAAATCATTGTTCAACTACCTATATTTGATATTGATGTTATTCTTGGTATGGAATGGCTTTCACATTATCATGCTAATATATATTTGAATAGATAATAATGTTTATCCAAAAATTCATACCTATGAATACAAATCATGAAGTTGAAAAATTGATTATTGGTGGAAGTGAAAGGTAACAAGCTCATGTTATTGAAAAGTATAAAACTATTTAAATTAGTGATGTCTCACTTGTGGATGAATATTTTAGTGTGTTTCTTAATGATTTTACAATTTTAATACATGATATAAAGGTAGATCATTATATTCACTTTGTTCAAAATGATAATTTAATTTCAAACACATCTAATAAAAAGTATTGAGAAAATCTTTTAGAATAAAAAAATTGCAGATGATTCAAGATAAAGGTTTCAGTCATCAATAGAAACTTCCATGGGGTACTTATATTTGATTTATTAAAAATTAAAATTGTTCAATGGGGCCCTTATTATTATAGATCCTTCGATAACATCACTATTATGAACAAGTATCATTTTTCTCATATTGATGATTTTTTATATTTACTCTAAGGATAGAAATATTTTTCAAAAATTAAATCTCTAGTCATGGTACCATATGTTTATTGTAAAATAATAATATATTCTTAATATATTATTTTTGGCATGGTATGAGAATTATGAGCTTCTTATTATCCTCATAGGGTTGTCTAGTTCTCTATCTATATTGAATGATCTTATAGATAGATTTTTCCATGAAAATGTGTTTATGTTTTTTTATGTATTTATTGATTATATTATTTTACATTCTAAAATTCATGTGTATCATGAAAGAATCATAAGGATTGTTTCAAAAACTGCGGATGAAAAATATGCAATTTTGAAAAATTATTTGATTTGAATTTGGGATCTAACTTATTTCTTTCTAATGGAACATTTTTATCGTGTAGGCAATAACTATTAACCCTTTTAAAACCAAAGTGTAAAATGATATCCAAAACCTAAAACTGGCATATAAATTCATATTTTTCTTGTATAATTATGTTACAACATTTTTTTCTGAAAAATTCACTCTTCTCTCTATCACAGTGACAAAGTAGACTTCAAAATGACATAAAATCATCTATAAAATGGTGTGTTATGATTGTTTCCATGAACTACAAATAATAATGGTTAATTATCTCATTTTTTCTGTACCCTAATAAAAGGGTGATTTTGTTGTCTGAATATATGATTCTTTGAAGGGACATGGTTTTGTTATGATATCTAATGATCAGGTAATTATTTATATTGACTGTTAATTGAATCCCCATGAGTTCACTATCTTACACATGTTTTTCAACAAGTCATTATATTGGTTTATTTAAAATTTTCAATACCTAATTGATAAAGCATAAAATAAGAATTATATGTTGATAATAATATTTTTATGTATATATTTCAATAGATAGTGTTTAAAATTAGAAAAAGAAATACTATAATAGATAACCAATAGTGATTATTTATTCCTAACCATCCAACAAAATTAAATGAAGTTTTCAGTGCTTGGATTTAAAAAGATAACGCATCATTAACCATTATATGTTTTAGAATATAATCCTTAACTACATTATCCAATGAATGATTTATAATAATTTTTTTATGAATGAACCTCCCCAATTTTATTTTTTTTGTATTATTGAAGTCATAGTTGTTAGAAATAATGATACATGATCTAAAATAAGATTGTTATTTTTATGAAAATTTGGAACTAGTAAAGTAATTTATGTTACGTGAATATAACATTAAAAAGATATCTGGTTTTTTATTTGGAAAAATATTGTTCAGTTGAAAACAGAAATAATTGGTGATACTCACAACTCTCCCTTTCTTGATCACCCATGTATTTCTAAGATATATCTGGATGTTTAGGATTATTACTTGTGGGATATAATGTAGAAATATATTGCATAATTTATAGAGAATTTTTTCTAATTTCATAGATGTTAATGTTAAATTAAATTAACTAAATGTATGATTTCTAATCTTCTACTATTGATGTAGAAATGGAAAATTCTATCCATGGATTTTGTGGTGGGATTAAAAAATAATTTTAATTTTAATAATGGGATTTGTTTTATTGTTAATAAATTAACTAAATTTATAAATTTCATTTCTATACGAGATCATTTTTGTTTACGTTATATTTCTTGAAAATATGTTAATATGATATTTTGTTTACGTGGATTTATTTTCTCCAATGTATCTAACCATGATCCCATGTTTACTTGTAAATTTTGGAAAGTCCTTCATAAGTCATTATGTATTTAAATAAAATTCACTATAGATTTTCATCCTCAAATTTATGGAGAGATAGAGAGAATTATTTTGAAATTAGAAAACATGATTTTAGCTCATTTATTGGATTAACATCGATTTTGGGATAAAATTATTTTAGTAGTTTCATTTTATTATAAATAAATTTTTCATTATTGTATAAAAATTCAACCTTATAGGGAATTATATGGAAAGCGGTTTGAGACTCTATATTTTTGGGATGAAGTAGTTGAAAAGAATTTTTTGAAACCAACGTAGGTAGAAGATATGGATAAAATTTTATAGATGAATCAATGAAATATGAGTGAAACTCAAAATTATCAAAAACTAAATATTTAACTATAGGAAATATCATTCAATCAGAGAATGTGATCTTGTTTTTCTTAATTTATACCTCTAAAGACCAGTGTTTTTTCAGGCTCCAATTTTGAGCAAAAGTTTGAATGTTTACTTTTGGATACTTAGGAGGGGTGGAAATGAATTTTTTCCATAGTATTTGATCTTGGGTAATTTATTTACCACTCCTTTTGTCCCAAAATATGGTGTTTACCATTGTAAATGAGTTTCATAGAATTACAAGATGTTCAATGTTTTTGCTGAATAATTAAAAATTATTATTTATTAAGTTAAATGTTAAATTAGAAATCCGGTTTTGTTCCACCATTAACATTGAAAATAGAATAATATTAAAATTATACCTCCATCATTAAGTGTGGAATGGGTATTATAGACTAGTAAAGGAATAAACGAGAGTTGGTCATCACGTCAGGAATGAGCCCCTTTTTTCTTTCATTCCCTTTTTTATTTTCTTCATTTTCATTTATTTTTCTCATTTTCATTCTTTCTACTCTTGGATGCCTCTCTTGGATCCTCTTTCATAAGACCTGGTGGACAAAATGGAGAGTGATATAATGTGGGGGGGGAGGGAATAAGGGTACTGATGTGAAGCCCTTGATGCACTGTTTTGTCGTGCAGTGTCCATGGTTGGGGAAAAGAACTGAATAATTGGCGGTTTTCACACGATGTTATTCAATTTTTTATATTGACTAAAAAAACCTTAATATTTTTCATTTCATGTTTTTAATCCCCTATTATTCTTTTTAATGGCCCTGGAGGCATGATCTATTGATTTGAAGATTTTATTGGGGTGTTTCATGCGATCTAGAGGGTTTTTTTGGGAAAACCTAATAACGTGGTGTTTAGTTCATGGGAACACACCTTGTGTTCTTCCCATTTTTTGAAGATTAAGTTTAAGGAGTACACACAATGTACAGTGGTGCACCCACCATGTACTAGTACTCAGTTGATTAGTTGAGTACCCGAGCATGTATACCCATGTTGTGGTACATAACCGTTTGGAGTGCAAATCTAGACCCTGTGTTGGTGACACGTCTTGTAGAAGTCAACAAAATGGTCATGTAAATGTTCAACATGGTTAACAGACATGTCCTTGTTCCCCATGATGGTTACATGTTTTGTACCCCCATTACACATTGTGTACTTGAGGTGTTTACATGCTCTGGCTGGTGGATGTACACGCCCAGGTGGGGCTGTGGGAGTACACGCCATGTACAAATGGGGACATGATGTCTACTTATCTCATGTGATTCTTAGAGGGGACTTCATTCCTTTTTTTCCTAAGGACATAATTAGACATGATAATATTCAATTCTATGTTTTTGTAAACATATATCATGATGGTGAAACCTGTTGAGTGTTTTGAGGACTCCAACTGGGTGTTTTGGGGCATCTATTTAAATGCAAAGACTCATTATCTTGTTATGGAATTCAGTTGTTTCATGAATGTGAGAAATTTTGGGAATGATAGGTTGGGTTTTCTAACCAACCTTGTTGTGATCTTTATCTGAGATGAGCAACGATCTATTTCCCATGACCTAATCTTTCGAGGATGTTCCCCTTGTGAGACATTCCCTTTTGTCCTATGTGGTACTAAGACATATTTATTAGAAGGATTCCATAATGGATGCCTTTCAATAAATTCTTATCTATGGAGTTCTTATTCAGATCCCATACATGTGTGTTTACATGGAGGATCCTGATGAGGATTCTTATTATTATTTGACTTGAGGGACCTAACAGGTTCCCATTGTTTTATTGACCTTGAGTTTTTTTAAGGATTGGGTAGAAATGGTGTTTGTGTGTCACCTAGAACATATGTAGAACTATTAATCCCTTGGATCTATGTATGGGGTGTAAGGTTGGTAGTTCGGGCCACCCTAACCAATTTTTATATTTCTAACTTGGTTTTCTGATGCATCATTGTTAACTATATGTTCTTCCTAGTTGGTGGCTATTGAGCTTCATGTGAGGTGTCTTTATGTTTTTGGGATGCCTTGATGTTCTTTATAAGGACCCACCTTAAAACAATACATAATCATGAATTAAATTAATAATTCACTTTGAGGATCTTTTCATGTTTAGAGTTTTAAAGAATTATGCCATTACTATTACATCTCAAAAGTTACAATGTAGACACTTCTACTCAGTTTCCATTTTTTTATAAAATAAATACTCTTAAAAAATGATTCATGTCTAGTTCCATGTTTTAGACAGCATGAATTTCCTTTGTCACATCCTTGACCATATTCCACTTTATGACATGTGAAAAACATTTTAGAAACTTGGGATGAGCATAAAAAGCTTAGCAAGGAATACACAAAGAAGAAAACTAATAGTTTTTAAAACAATAAGTAAACCAGGAATACCTAATCATAAGTAAAACTTTTCACCTATATGAAGTAGTAAATACTCTTCACTGAATAAAATAACTTTTCTTAACCTTTTGTAACGAAAAGATCACTATAAAAGTCATATAAAGAACACATAACATATAAAGGTTACTCGGAACATAAACACACTTAAATGGAATAACCATGCAGTCAACTTCCACACATGTCACAAAATGGAACAGCCTTACGGCCGACTTCCATACCCAATGCATTGGAGGTTATAACATAACCACCCATCTTGGTTTATCACGACACCAACCATCATTTGGTTTATCACGTAACCACCCATCAAATGTCCAATTACCATTATAAAATCACAATACATACAACAAATATAAAGGAAATAAAACATTTCCACATTTCAAACACAATATATCACTTAAATATATTCAAATAACAAATATATTATCAAACAAATTTTCAATACCAAAATACATAATAGAGTATATGATATTTATTTCTACTTTTTAAAAACATTACAGATTGTTAAGGAATGCAAAGATCAAGTAATACTCACGGCGGTAGAAAGGTCTTGGTCACTGTGTACATTAAAAAGAAATATAATTTTTGTCATTTAGTAAAACACTTCGTTGATAAAATATTCCTTTTGAATAAAAGTAAAATTCAAAGTGGTTTATACATAGTATAAAAGAATGTTGTGTATAAAACAAAATATGCCTCAATGAAAAGAGATTGATATGAAGTCCCTTACCTCATGTCTGAATTGGCTCGATCATTCTTTAATCTCCTAAATTATAAACTAAAGTTAATTTCTACTTGATTAAGAACTTTTTTCATGTTCATTATCCCTTTTATATCACTTTTTACCATGTAATTAACATTCTGTAGTCATTTAAGTTAATAATGGTCGTTTTGTCGATATTTGGTTCTTGATTTAAAAATAAACTTCTTAAAATTACAATTAGTTCATGTGCTAAAATAACCATTATATCCAAAATTATATTCATGATTTAAATAAAATATATATCATATATATCCATTATATACATTAATTTATAATATTACATAACATTTAGAGGTAAGAAATTAAATGCACCGTTCATAGAGACGGTAAGTCGTACGTACGCATGAATGCTACTCTAATTTTGTTTTCACATTTAATGGAATGAAAACATTATGATATAGAGGTGTATTATAATTCCAGTATCATATCATATATAATATTATTAAGTCCATCCTATATAAATCCCACATATGGCATTAACTATTGAAATCACTTTGAGGGGGCGGCAGTCCGCACTTCCTAAAATGAGATTATCGTGTTTATCCGTTATGGAAACCATAAAAGTATTTCATAAATTATAAAAACAAAATCTTAAGGAAAAAAAACTTAATATATATCATATATAAATATATTGACATCTTAATGGCCACCATGAGAGGTGGTTGGAGATAATTGAATAATTATCATTTCATGAGCCAGTAGTTCACCATCCACAGAAACAATATGTTCTTCACCCATTAGATAAAGGTGTGTGTATGTGTAGCTTGAATCCATATTATAACACCATTCTAGTATATTGAATATACTTGTGTTGTTACAAAATAATGGAATAAAAATATTTTAGGGGGTTGGAGAAGAAAATAAAAAAAAGAACATAAGAGAAGACGTTACCTTTAAATCGGGTAACTCCCCTTAGTTTGAACCAAAATGGATTATTAAAGAGATTTCTACCTAATTTAAGGATTTTATGATGAAGAGAGGTTTATTTGGAGCTTATTAGAGTAGAGTTTGGATGAGAAAAATGTCTTGAGAATTGTGAGAAATGGGTAGGATGTGGAATATTTTTATAAGGGAGTGGAGGGGCTATTTTGGAATGCTTGAAAACATTATTTTATTATATACCACTTTTCGGTTTCTAAAGGTCCACAAATAATTAAAGTATAATATAAGGTGGACCATGTTCCAAAAAAAATCATCCAATAAGAATTGGGCATGTTTTGGATATTTTTTTAAGCATTATCTTCTTATTTATTTAAATTATTCAATAATGATGTAAACAATGCATCATCATTGGGTCATAAATAATTTTATTTATTTGATGTCAAAAAATTATAAAATAATTACAAGGATGTAGGAAATATTTTTATATTTTTAATGAATATTTATAGTCAAATATATCAATTATATAACCCCATGTAAAAATTGTTTTAGTAAAACAATACATGTTTGTGACATTTTTATTTTTACTTTAAATAAAAAGGTATTAATGTCATTATCTTACCCAAGTGGATCCACGGGGTCCCAAAATTGACCCATGGAATTTATTGTTCGGACATGACTCATCCAATATGGTTAGGACATGTTTCAAGGTATTTTTATATTTTTATAACATTATTTTTACCTTAAATTAACATAATTAACTTTAATCGTGGTTAATAAAACTCAAAAGTTACTACTCACCAAAAATTATTTTCATCCCACAGAACCACATTTTACTTGATAATGACAAACATGAATGTCGGTTTTTTGAAATTCAATTCACAGAAGTGGTAAAATTTCATTTAAACATAAAATTCAATTTTTAACAAGTACTTAGTGGTTTCATTATTCATCAAAAATTGATGTTTTTCAGAAAAATACGAAAAATTCACTCTACGCTATATTTGATATTACAATTTCAAAAATGATGTCCATTTTACCAAATTCAAAACATAGAAGTTTCATTAATTAATTTTATAATTAATTACCACTGTTAAAACAAATAACGTGTTTTTAAGAAACAATATCTATCAAAAGATTCACACTTGTTTATGTCCAATTTTAAAGTGAAATTAATTCCAATGACCACCATTAGATTAAATGATAAAAATATATTCTAATTACATTTTAAACTAATTAAAAAGATAATCAAACCATATAACTAAAGAATAATTTTATTTGGTCCAATATAACGTATAAGAGTGACCAAAACTATATTTAATGATTGTTCTCCATCAAAAGGTGATAAATCAACCTTTTAGTGAATATTAAAGTATTTATGATTAAAATCATATTCATTCGCATTTAAGCCTCTAAAATTTATTGGATAAATTTAAAAACATTTAAAAACATATTTAATCATATTTTAGTTATTTATATTCATTCCCACCAATACAACATCTAAGAGTTAACTACCATTTAAAATAGTATTATTATATAACTATTGTGCAACATAAGATTTCAAAGAAATCTGTTGTTGCGTATCGAGTATGACATTGAACATAGAAACTCCATTAAAGTAAAATTAATATTTAATTCACAAATATTAATAAATATGAAAATGTCTTATTATTTATTTACCCTGGATGTTACATTCTTCCTCAGATCTGTATTTCTTGTTTGGATGCCCAGATGTTCTTACCTATGATCTGGATTTTGATCCATGTCATTTATGATATTTTATAGTATACCTAGAGGTATTATGTGATATACTGTTGCTAATAATGGATTTATATACATATATATATTGTGATATATTTTTTTTGCTATGTCTAGAGGCATTTCCTGGTATTTAGTTGTTGAGATGTACATGTCGACTAGTATACCTTAAGTGGTACTTGGATTCTTGAAGTAGGAATGTCTGGGATAGACTCATAGTCTGGATTACATATGATGAGGATGATTATTCACTACTTGATTTCAGGCATGGAGATTCCAGACTCATGGTAGATTACACACTCTTGAGTGGTGGGGATTATTGTAATCTCCTCATAATTTGATCGGAATGACTACACTCTTCCAGATCAGTTACAAGATTCGAGGGGTGTATCATGGTGTCTCATCAGTGAGTTATCTCTTTATACGATCATGGAATCCGATGACTCAATGTTTATTATGAACTTACATGTGGTGGGTTTTCTCTCAATAACTTTAGACTATGATCGAAGTGATTACGCTCTTCTAGATCAGTTATGAAACATGAGGTGTTGAGCATGGAATCTCACCAGTGAGTTCTTTCACTAATCATCACCTAAGGGTAGGCCCCTTAAATTCATCAGAGTTATGAATTCAACAACCATTTATGGACTATGACCTAGGGATCAGACAGTGGAGTGGATATACAGGCATGGGCATCATTGGTTCTGACTATGTGACCCACTAAAGGATTTTCAAATATACTCCATGGAATCCTTCATTACAGGATTGACCGATGGTATATTGTATTTTTATTTATAGGATTGTCCTTTAGTATATTGTATCTTTCATTAAATGATTACCCGTCGGTATAAAATATCCAAGTATCAGTTATTGGAGGTGAGTATATTTGAACCCTGATATAGGATGATCATTCCCCTGTGGTGATGTAGCTTCCTCAGAGATATAATTCCAATGTTGGTCGAATTAGGTACATGAAGATGGGATTTACGAACTAGTGATCGACATAATGGTACATGACTTGAGTGGCATGATGTCTAGCTCAATGCCTGTGAAGAGCATGTCTAATGGATCAAGATTACATACCCATGTATAGTCTATCGATGTGGTTTATTTTTATTTGATTCACATGCCAAAGGATATTCATATCTATCTTTATATGTATAGTTATGGGATTATAGATGTATATGTATATAGATATGGACTACTAAGGTGGAACTTTTCCTGTGGGTAGGGATTAAAGACACTATGAACAACTAAAGTTTCACATTTGGTTAACCACTTTTTAGATAGTCCTCAGTTAGGCATGGGTGTTTACTTTTGAAAACACCTATAGCAACACATTTATAGTTTTCTTGCTAGGGTGTCTTGCTGAGATTCTTTCTCACCTTATACATTCTCACCGATGTACGTGTATAACTTTTGTGTGATTTTTAGGATAATAATGAGTTGCATTATGGATTGGGTAAATCCATAGTGTTTCATGATCGAGCAGATCTGCTCGAGTGGTTCTACTAATTATGCTGGTATAGTTTGATAGTATCTAAATATTAGGTACGTGGGTTGTCTTGGAGTTAGTAGAAGATCCATATGATTTTACTTTGAATTTCTTTTGAATTTTTAATTTTATGGTTTGATAAGTGGGTTACATGAATTGTATTTTATTTTAAAGCTATCATGATTATGTTAATTTTCATTTATTATTACATATTATTCAATTTTTGGTTGTTTAGTGCTTCAACACTCTATTTACATTCAATTTTGTATGATACCGAGTTATTTTTCCACTGTTTCTTACTCTATTATCAGGTCATATTTTCCCCACTGACACATCATAGGCCCTCACTACTATTCGACAGCCTCTGGTTTACCGGGATGTGCGCTTGAGGCCTAGTGACCAACAAGATCAGGGAACCGGTTCAATGGAATATTGGATGATACGTTACAATACGCATGGAAAAGTGTTATGAATTTTTAAAAAATTAGAATGTTAAGACTAAAATTCATTAGAAGATATTAAATTCTTCCAAAAGATGGTTCAAATGATTATTTAATGGCATTTTCCACTAATACTATCTTATGTAAATGACTTTTTAATAATTTATTTTTAACGAAATATATTCCAGATGCATCTCATATTTGGAGAACAGATGTAGTAGAGTTGGAAGACAATATTTCATCTCAGGATTAAACATTTCAAATTCCTGGTCATATGAAATTGTTTTTTGTAATAATGTGATTAATAATGATATGGTTTTATATAAAAACCTTATGGTTGAAGAAGAATTATTGTAATAAAAAATTATATGGAATAAAAATATCCCCACATATTTAAGTATTGAATTATGTTTTGATGATGTAATATCCAAAAGCAGGGTAGAATGTGATAGTGTAGCTAATAGTAAATCAATTTAATTCTTATTAAAATTCCCAAAATATATTTTTTATAGGTATATTGATTTTAAGAATATTAAGTAATTTTTCAATAATAATGGAAAATCATTTATTCATTATAAATGATTTCTTTTAATTGTATGGTTTTAAAAAATATATTATTTTCTCAATTTGAGAATTTAAATATTAATGAATTAAAAAAATGCGAAAAAAATAAATTCAATATTAGCATAAGGTAATTTTTTTTATTTTTCTAAAAAAATTATATTAAAGTGAATAGTGAAGTATACTGATCTATTAAAAATTATTTATTTAATTTCAATAAAGTAAATCAAATTTTCCATTATAAATTAATTTTATCGCCATGTGACATAATTCTATTTGAATTTTATATAATCTAATTTGTTACATAGGAATTAGTATTATACCATATTTTTTTAAGTTTATTTATAGGAATAAAACAGACATTTCTAAATAAAAATTATCATTATGTTTGATGCTTTTATAATAAAACTGATTACATTAAATTATATAAATTAAATCATAAAAAATTGAATCCACATTTTGAATTATTAGTTTCAAATTTTTAAATAGGTTCCGATTATTTTTAGTAATTATGAATAGTAACAATAGTAAACTTTTATTGACCTGGTATGGTTAAAATGTGTATTAAATGGTTAAAAATATGAGAAAAGGTATCTCTAAAAATTATATTTATTTTATTAGATAATTTTTTATTAATATAAATATCAATGTTTCCAAAAATTTCTAATTTATTTCCACAATTTTTTTATAATTACTATAAAATGATTTTAAATTATCAACAAAATCAAAATGTCACTCTCCTTAATTTAATATCTGTAATATTTCTTCTATGAGATAAATACAGGATATATATTGTCATAAATGATTATTTGAAATATGAATTACATCATTCTTCATTGTAAATAAAATCCATTTTTACTGAAAGAATAATTAAATTAAGTTCATATGAAATTCCAATAAAATTCTTGTTCATGAAATAAAAATATAAAATAAATGTTTTTCAAAAACATAAAAATATTGATGAGTTATTTTATTTATTGAAATTTATAGATAAATATAACATATTAGTGATTAATTAAATTTTTATAATAAAAAAATATTACTCCTATGATGTAATTAATGTCAATCTTTTTTATTAGCCATAAAATGATTTTCATGGTATTCTATGTCAAATAATATTTTCCAAAATGATCCAAAATTATTAAAAGTATTATGACAATAAAACTGAAGGGTATGTGGTCTATATTATAATTTATTATCCATAAATTTTACACTTTTCCTTTTACATTCTCATTCATGACTCCTTTAAAGTATAAATATTCGATAATGCGGTAATTGTCAAAAGGCATTATAGGGGTTCAAACTAAGTCATAAGGGTGAAAAAAATTACATAAAATAATAAAACCTTGATTAAATGTTGGGATTAAGAGTCATAAAAATCCTAGATTTGATATATATTAGTTTAGTTCTAGTTTAAATATAAAATAAATTTATACTAATTTAAAACATTAAGTAACTCGTACAGTACCCATATTCTAATTATAAAATGGAACCCCATGTCTTCTCTTCGTCAACATATTGAGCTCCCTAATTTATGCATGAAATACCCAAATCACTCCCCAACATTCCTCTCTTGGTACTATTGCTACTGGTCCCTCTATAAAAACAAAAAAATCAATTAGCTTGTACTAAAAAGTTGATATAATAGGAGGAGGTGTTAAACAATGTTTGAGAATAGATTTTATATAAGGTAATATATTTTCCTATAAAACCATTTTTTAGTTAATTTTATTCAATTGTTTTAATAAAATATCAAATATATTTTAAAATTTTAATGTATTTCAATGTTTATAGTATTATAGTTGTTAACTTTTATTTTCAACTACCTTAGTCTTCTTTTAAAAGGTTTAAAAAGGAATCTTTTTTCATTTTTGAATGTGGTACTTTTACCAAATGCTTGAAAGTAATAATAATGAAAACTTCTACAAAATGAATGGAATTTACCACCTTCATGACTATTGATTTATTTAAATCATTATTTATAATTTTACAATATTATTTTCAAATAAATCAATTTTCATAATATTGTGTTAGTTTTTCTTTTTAAATAATTTTCAATTAAGAGATTAATGTCTCTCTACTTCTATGTGAAAATAAAATTTTGTCTTATTATGGTTTCAATATATTTTATCATGGTATTTATTATTATATGGAGTAAGATTAATGTGGTTTTTTATGATCTAGAACTTGATATTTATAAGTGATTATGGGTGAGATCGAAAGAACTTATATGAGGTGTGATTCAGATACAACTTAAATGATTGGTGATCATCATACAACTATATAATCAGTAATCCCAATAGATATTATTTGATGGGTGACCTTTATATAGCTATCAAACTCATTGGATAATTTTTATTGTCTTTAAACGAATGAAATAGGGAGTTAATTGGGTTGGTTTCCCATATGTATTTTTTTGTTCTCCAGTTATTAATGAAATGGGTGAGAATAGGTTGTCAATATAAAACTATAAGATGCTTATAAGGGGTTTTGTTTTATTCTTACAGGATTTAAATTTTTTACTTAAAAAAAAGTGTTTTTTAAAAGTTTATATTATTTATATTATATGATCTAAAAGTGATGTGAAAAAAGGAAAAAAATTTATCGGTTCTCATGATTTTCACTTCTATAATGGATTTCTTTCTCGTCTATCAGTCACTATTTTTTTCATCTGATAGTTTTAATGGGTTTTCATTGGGTTTCTAGATTAAAATTAATAAATTATAAGTTATTTTGAAATTTAAGACATTTTATAATAATAAAAAATTTGTTTCATTTTAAAATATTGATATTATAGATAAAATGGATACATTATAGAAGATTCCATTTTGCAATGTATGGGTTTTTTAGTAAGATTTTTTACCTTATTCAATGAAATTATATACCTAAATTGTTTTTGAGAATTAAAAAATGTTAATTATTTTCAAAATCCATGAGATGATGTAATTTTTAAATATTTTTTCTTATATAGTTTGGACGAAATTGATTTTTAAAATTAACTTGATGGCCCTAAAATTAAATCCCAAAATTAAATTAAGATCTGAACCCAATTATGGGTTTTCATAGAGGCATGTAGAACAAGGAAATGGGATAAAAGAAGTTGAGATGGAGAGAATTTGGAAGTAGATAATTTCCTAGGAAGACCTGACCAATAACTAGAGGTGGTTAGGGGAGATGAGAAGCTTGTAAGGGGTATCAGCCTGGGTGGTCACACATCTAAACAGATCACTGAGGGTGTTGTATGATGTGTGTGGTAGGCGTCTCCACATATTATTTTTTCCAATTAATATTATTATAAAAAATAATAGTATTATATTTTAATTTAATTTATTAATTACTAATAATATTAGATTTTTATTATTCATTATCAATAATTAATCATCCCCATTACTTTCCAAGATTTATTAAATTCTTATGCCCAAACTATAAAATAATATTAAATAAAACATTCAATGAATGAAACATGAAATATAAGAAATTAAAATCATCCAACCACAATTTTTTCTACCCCTATAAGGAAATTATTCAAATTAAAAGGAAATAATAATAGTTGAACATTGCACCGTAAAGGGAAAAAGGATATTGATCCTAATTCTCCCAAAAATATAAAAATATTCTAGACAGTGATATAAGAAAATGAAATCTATAAAAAGAGAAAAATATTGAAAAACCTACCATCTAAAAATTGATCCCATTTATGTATTCCATCATGATAAATTTATATATCAAGGAAACCCAAAATCTCAAAAATCATGCATTCCAGGTCATCAGGTGTTTGATGTACCACCAAAAACCACCACTATACATGATTCATCCACATTAAGATGTCCCTAAGCATAGATAACCACAAAGGGTGACCAATTTCTACCCCTGACCCAATACCCAATATCATATCTCCATTGGAAAGTTTCAGATTGTATATTAGAAGGTGATGTGGATTTTTCCAACCATAGTATCACAACCTCCCTAGAGAGAGTTTTCCAAACCACCCCATAGGGTGTTTTCATAAAATATCTGGGGATACCCCAAATGGTGTATTCTTTAATAACATGGACCACCCTAAATGGTTTTCTTACAATATCATATACCACCTAAAAGGGATGTTTTCCTTCATATCACAGGGATCCATGAAGGGTTCATTCTTTAGAGTATAAAAAACCACTCAAAATGGGGGTTTTATTTAGTATCACAGGCCCTACAAAGGGTGTTTTATTTATATTTTCACATACCACCCGAAATGGGTGTCTTCATTAGTATCATGAACCACCTAAAAGGGGTGTTTTATTTAGTATCATAACAACCCTGATGGGTTATTACATTATAGTGTCATTGAGAACTCTAAAGGGGTGTTTTATTTAATCTAATATTCCACCAAAAAGTGTGTTTTCATTTGAGTATAAAAACCACCTAAAAGGGGGTTTCCATAAGTATCAAAGTGCACCCAAATGGTTTTTTATTTTTAGAATCACTGACTATCAAAAAAGTTTATTTTATTTATTATCACAGAACACTACAATGGGGTGTTTTCTTTAGTGTCACATACCATCACAAAAAGTGTGGTTATTTAAACTTTCACAGACCACCCCAAATGTGATTTTTATTTTGAATCATATGTCACCCAAAATGGTTGTTACAATTTCTAAAAATCATAACCTTCCCATTGGAAATTACCATTAAATCAAGAATTATATCTCTATTATCTCATTATTTAACAAAATCAATTTCAATCGTCTAATATTTTATGATTCAATCATTTAAAACTCATAACATCATTTAGAGAAACAATTTAGAAGAACCACATGAATTCAAAATCACGACGTCACATCTTGACATTCATTATTTCTTTCCTAAGCTATTATTCTAAAACTAACTAGATGAAATTAATTTCAAAAACATTCACCACTATGTTTTTACCATATAAAGATTCATTAGTTCAATCACATATACATCATCCATTCATCATTTATGAAACATGGTTTTCAATTTCACATCATTTTTTGAGATTCCAAAATTTGATTTTCCCATTCTTAAAATGGTCACCTAATTAACTAAATAATATATTCAATTTTTTGCCAATTTACAACTGATAACATTTCATGAATCACATTCATCTCATAATTCCATTATAACTGATCATGTTGTGTTTCTAATTTAGAGTTTAAACCATTTGGAATACCACAAAATGAATTTAATATAATTGTTATGGTGAATTTTTTATGGATTATCTTTTCAAATGACATTTTGTAATGGTTTTCCATCACAAATATCGCTTCATTGAAGAATGTATTGTAAATATTATTATTTGCGATGGTCCGTCATAGAAAACCTTATTTGTGATGGATATGCAGTCCCTAACAAAAAAATCATAAAATATTATTTAAAACAATTTTTTGACTATCCATCACAAAACCCTTTTTCAAAGGATGAATAATCAAAATCATATATCCTTTTTAAGAAGGAAATAATTAAATTATTTATAATTTACTAAAATTAAAATTATTTAAAAAAAATTAATATGATTTAGAAAAATTAATACACACATAAAAGTAATACATAAATGTCAAATATAATATGTCTATCATACAAAATTACAAAACATTCATGAAAATATTTAGAAATCGTTATATTGCATCGTGTTAAATATGATCACTTGATGTACTAAGAGAAGGAAACTCTATTCCAATTACACATGCTTGTTTTCGCATATACTCCATCATCTCCTCATCTCTCAAACGTAGTAGTTCACCCACCTCCACCCTCTACTTCTGCATCTACTATATCATCTCATTTTATGAACTCAACCTCTCCTTATAATATGAAGCTGATGACGGCATAGATGAAAACTCTCCACAAGCTCCCTTTGTGCTCACTGATTCCATCATAGAAGTACCCAAATAACTCAGTTATGTCATTCAAAAACCAATACCATTCACTTGACCTTTCTCTATTTTCTTCGAAGTATCATGTATCCAAGCCCACTCATCTAATCTAAAATCATCAATCTCATATTGTTCATCCTTAGCTTGACCCTACCATAAATTATAATTCGCATCCTCATATGTTTCCTTTAAATATAATTGAATATTTTAATAAAAAACAAATATTATTGACCAAATTGTTCAACCAAATCACTAAACAAAATAAGGCAATATAGTTTGCATAAAAATTATTCTGTATGAGGATCACAATGCATATTCTTATAAATATTAAACTCTATAATAGATTGGTCAATAGTAGCCTATATAATAGACCAAAAATATTATAGTTTAAATAAATAAAAATTTATAAATAATAACACTTACTATATATTATTGATGTATGCCAAATGTACGACTGTCAACCCTGTGGGTGACCTATTGCCTCCCCAAGCTCTGATGTCCAGCAGCTGATCACCCCCTAAAATTTTTTCTAAGAAAAAACGAACGCACATTGTCCCATATATGAGATAATATATAGTTATGACAATGGGAGATGCAACACTGGTCGAAGATGGTAGCACAAGCTTTATCCATAGCTCGCTTTCTAATGTTCTATAGAAACCGATGAAAGTGATTGTGTATACAAGTATCCCATTCTTATTGAATAAGACCTCTCTGATTATTAGAAATAAAAAAAATTATGAAAGGCAATTAAAAAATATGTTAGAAATTAAATAAAATTTTAAAAAGTATATATTATTTAATAATGGAGAATATCATGATTGAACATCTCATCAAAGAATGTGATGGGTACCCGGTCCCATGACAACCATGGCTCTAAAAAATTATCATAATCAAACTAGCCTAGAAAATATATAAATCTTAAAACATTGTGAAAATTGAAACAAATATATAATCATATAATTATTATCAAAATTAATACTCATAGTTATTCTGAAATAAATTTCTTATTAAAAAAATTAATCATACCTCTCTAAATGTGGGTCGAAATAAATAGATGGTATTATCTCTGTAATATTATTTATAATCTGTAACCAAGCAAGATTGTGCCCCCTCCTAGTATTACACTAGATTGAGGGGGATTAGTTGAATCAGGGTCATCATCAACAAATCCGACATTAGGGAGAGAACGTACTAAAGCGTCTTGAGGATTGTCAACAGCCATCTAAAACAAATATTCTCACCACTATGATATTGTTAGAATATATATGAAATATAAAAAACTAATGAATTTCAGAATAAAATAATGTTACCTAAATAAGATTTAAAAAAAATGAGAGTGAAAAACCTAAAAAATTTCATAATATGATAAAATCCTATATCTAAAGACCTGAATATAATACAACAATCATCATATTCGTCACCACTTTCATCGACATCAATGTCATCATCATCATCTTAATCATTGTTGACATCGATATGAATTTTAGTTTCATCATCCATTATTAATTCATCAATATTATCTATATCATTAGACCCTAATTTATCGGTTTTAGTTGAGGATGTTTTCAAATCTCTAATGGATCTGACTATTCCTCTACATTATCATTAGTCTTACCAGGTTTTTCTAACACAGAATAAAACATTTCATCAAAAAAATTCTTCTCAATTTGCATTATGTGTAACGTGTAACAAACTGAGAAATTAGACCAATTTTTATGTTCACAAAACCATTTATCTTTTTCATCTTTATGGTTTGTACAAAATTAGCATGAGGTAATGCAGAGATGATAGATTACACTTTGTTACCAGAGATCACTGCTGGAGGTGTGTTGGTATCATTTTTTTATTTTGTAAAATTAATTTTTTCTCTACAAAAAAGGTGGTCTGACTGAATAAATATTTGATGACAACAAAAATAACTAACCTTCCTCCTATTAAATATTATAAATTCATTGTTTTCATCCATGTAGTATGTACCTGATTTTTGAGCATGTGAGCTATATCTAGATAACAAATTATACGCCATAATGTCACTGATCGTCCATATTAATGCAAAAATCAATACAAAATGTTTATATGCAGTTATATCAAATGTAGTAACACCGTTGTCCCAAAATGAAATTAACTCATCAATTAGTAGTATCAAATAAACATCAATATTCTTTTTAGATTTCCTAGAATTAATATCATCGAATATATATATGGTTCCTTCATCAACATCAAAGAAAGAAAATAATAAGGTTTAATGAAAATAGGAAAATAATAATTTTGACAATTATAAGCACTAAATGGAACAAAACCATTAGTAAAAAATCACACCTGTATGTTATGAGGGTGTGCAACAAAAAATGATGTGTTTATACAATATATTTCAATGAGTCACCATCACATTTATGATTTCAGTTTTTTTATGGATATATTTGATTTATGTCATGTCACAAATCTAGATGTGCTGTAATATATAAATAAATGTTGTAAATGATTTGAAATTGGAAAATATCTCAATTGTTTCACTGTAACTCTAGACATTCATTGTTTTGAATCATTATGCATCGATTCCCCACATGATGGAAAATTAACCAAAGATTCATATCCACCATAATATAAGATGTAGTCATTTAAGCATGCATGGATCTTTTGATAACATAGACCAAAATTATATACCAAACTTTTATATTCATAGAATCTTGTAGGTAATTTATTCCCATTGGTAAACAATGGAATAACCATAGATAAAATCCGATCAAAACAACTACTAGACATTTCAAAAGATGAAATAATAGCCATAAATTTTGTAACAGCTTCAAGTGTTCTCATATAACTTCACAGATATAAGGCCTCCTCAAAAGATTATAACAAATTGTTAAACTATGAAGGTTCAGATTTATGATTTGGTATTTCATTATGTGTGTTTGTTTCAGTAATAGATATTCTACCAGCGTCATGTAATAATTTCTCACTGATGGATCTAGATAAAAAAAAATTCTACTGAACACTTTTCACCATGTAGATACCAACAAATAAAATATTTTCAAAAACCGTAATGCAATAGATGAATTCCAACATTGCCAAATGTTTCTAATATCCTAAGAACATATTTTTGACATTGAAAATTAATTTTTCCTCTAGATACAATATCTGAATTTGATGGTGCAAATGAGATAAATTCATCAACACCTTTAATGTAGATCGGATTTGAACCAAATATTTATGGAATTTTTTGTTTATTTATCCATTCATGATCACATAATATATATTGTTCTCTACTTAATGAGTGCATAGTTATCTGACAAACAACAAGAATAATAATAATTATTTCTAGTCAATTTGAAAACTTGAAAATTATTATTATATATTATAATCTGGAAATATTATATGAAATATGAGCCGAGTGAGGCACTGTGTCAGCACACATTTATGGGGCATGTAGAGGCTCAGTGCAGATTATAATAATAATATTAAATATATTATATAAGACACATGCTATTTTTAGGAAAATAATATAATATCTATTGAATGGTATTTCAAATGATAAATTTTAGGTCGCCACTAGGTCTGAGATGGGATTTTTATCCTTGAAAAATATTTTAATTGGTGAGCAATGAATCTTTACATTGCAAGCGAGGTTAATTAATTTAATGTTTTTATTATAAATTATTATTAAATTCAATATATATTTAAAAATATGTATCATATGATAAATTGGAGATCACCATTGGGCCAGGGATTAGAGTTTTACCCTAGATTTGATCAATCATTTGTTAATGATGACTATTTCGTAACATCGTACGCAGAGGAATCATTTTTAATATTAAATTTATATTATTTATAAAATTATTTATTTTTAAATATAATTATATATTATAATATAAATATAAGTTATGAATACATATTATTATAATTAACTAGAAATTAATATGAAATGATTATTAATTAATTAATAATTACTATATATATATCACAATTAATTATGAATTATGTAATGAATATTATTAATAATTTAATGATTATCCTTATAAATCATGTAATGATTATTATCAATTATTATTAATTTTATATATCTTTTTAAATTATTATTATGTAATGATTATTATTATTTATTTAAATTTTTATAAATTATGTAATGATTGTATATATATATATCATAATTTATTAAATTATTATTGCAAATATATCAATAATTTTTTTAAGCACCCGACCTTAAAAATGACTTATTCTTGAGTTATGTCAAGAATTCACATTGAGGATATAATCATGCATAGAGTTTTAGATAATTTTTCAATAAATATTACATTACATTTGAACAATTACAAAGTAGACACTTCTACTCAGATTTCATTTTTTCATAAAATAAAAATGCTTTTAAAAAAGAAACATGTCTAGTTCCATGTTTTAAAAAACATGCCTTTTCTTGGATCCCATCCTTAACCCTATTCATCATTATGTCTTGTGAAAAACATTTCAAAATTTTTGATAATCATAAAAAACATTAGTAAGGGTTATATAATAAGGAAGGAAAACATTAGGCCATTAATAAATACAAATCAATGAAACCATACTTTTCAATCATAACATACCTTATGAAATCATACGATTTATGAATAACACATAGAAATCATAAATCATAAATATATATTATGGCATACATAACAAACTTACATTTTGGCTTTCACAGCTACCTAGTGAGTTATGTTTGGTAAAACCATCACAATACATTCCTCAAATCTATTAGAAGAACCATACATGTTTACATCTTTCGCATTACCCAAGGCATTAGATAGCTATCTCGGGCACCCACAACCTAGGTTTATCAAGGAACCACTCGTATACTTAAACAATTCCCAAGAACCATAACATATTAAAAAAACATAAAAAAATCATAAAAGAAATATAACATTTTCACATTTCAATCACAATATATCATTTCAAGATATCGACGTAACCAATGCTTTATCAAACCATTTTCAAAACCATTTAAAATATTTAATAAAGAGACTATTGAATCAAAGAGTCCCATGCCACTTTCAATATTTTGAATGAAATTTTAATTTCAAAACATTCATATCCATATAAATAAATCAATAAAATCATTTTTAAACAAGGACATTAATGAGAATAATTTAGAATAATAAATCAATAAAATATTTAATACTATATTTTAGATAAATAGTTCAAAAAAAATTAGAACTTCTTGAATACAAATAATTGAGGAATAACATTAATAAATGCTTATAATATAATTAGAATAAAGAGATTCATTGTATAATATTTCTAAGGGAATTATGTAAACCTTATAAAAGCGTCTTCGTTTATAACAACAACTAAGATTCAATGGAATGTAAATTGAGGCAATGTCCCTTGGAAAGATGAAATCCTTAGATTAAGGACAAATCAATGACATGATTATGTGTGAAAAATAAAAATATACCCAAAAAAGTGGATATTATGTTTAAAAAAATCATAGGTTATTCATACATATTCATATAAAGACATAATCAATACGTAGAATATTAACCAAAAGAATTGAAATTTGGTTAAGAAGTTCTCTTTCAGAAATTCAACTGCCTAACAACATCAGAATAACATTTGAAAAATGGGTTGATGAGAGAGTAAAGGTTTATTCATAACATGTACATAAAATATAAAAAAATAAAAATATATAAGAATATATCACAACATAAGAAAATTTAAATTTAAAAAATTTAAAATAAGTCTTTAACTAAAAGAGTATGGTGAAAGGTTCCCTTACTGATTTAGTGACAAACAAAACAAAAACCACATGAAATAAGGAGCATAAGATTAATATGTAAATGCCCATAAATTAAATTATATAATAATATTCATACAATCATTGGCAGTACATACACCACAAAAAAGGAAAATAGTTTCAAAATTAGGATGAATCTCAAAGGAATAAATAGTGATATGAAAACCCCTTACCTCGTGTCTGCCTTGAATCGTTCATTCTTTAATCTCTAGAATAATAAACTAAAGATAATTTAAAAAATATTATACCCTTTTTCTGATTTATTATTCTTTTTATATCACTTATTACCATGATATAATCATTATATAATCATTTATGTTAATAACTGTCATTTTTTTATATTTGGTACTTGATTCCAAAATTATATTCTAATAATTACATATTGTCCATGTGGTCAAAAGTAAATTATCTTCAAAATTATATTCATTATTTAGATATCATATATATCATATATATCTAGTATATATATATATGCGTGTGTCTGTATTTATAATGATACGTAACCTTTGGAGATATGAAATGAAATGACTCGTTCTTGGAGACGGTAAGTCGTACGTATGCATCAACTCAACTTTGATTCCAATTTCATATTTTAATGGAATGAAAATATAATAATACATAGGTATATTAAAAATATAGAATAATATAATATATAATTTCATTAACTTCATCCTTTATATGTTCCATGTATGGCATTAAAGAGTCATATCACTTTGAGGGTGTGATAGTATGCACTTCCCTAAATGAAATTATCGTGTTTACGCATTATGGGAACCATTAAGGTATGATATCAATGAAAAATAAAGAAGTATAGAGACAATATAAATATAATATATATCACATATAAATATAGTTCCATTATAATACCCACCATGAGAGACAATTGAATATATTTGAACAATCATCATTTCGTGAGGCAGTAGTTCGCCGCCCACCGAAATAGTATGTTCGTATCCATTTGAAAGAGATATGTGGAAATTTAGTTCTAATAATTCTCATAAAAACAAACTATTATTTTGAGTATATACATGTTTTTATAAAATAAAGGAATAAAGAGAGTTTGGGGGGTTGGTGAAATAAAATAAAAGCAAATAACTTAAGAGAAGATGTTACCTTTAATTCGGGTAACTCTGTTTGGTTTAATCCAAAAGAATTCCTTGAAGTTTCTTCTGCCTAAGGTAAGGATTCTAGAAGGAATATGGGGATGTATGGAGCTTAATTGAGTATAGGTTGGTTGAGCCAAAGTTCTTAAGAGGTATGATTAATGGGTTAGAGGTGATGGATTTTAATAATGGGGAGGAGGGGCTATTTAAGAAGGTTTGAAACCATTATTTTATTATAAACACATATTCATTTTCAGAAAGTCTGAATCTCATTAAATTTTAATATAATATGATAATTTTTAGAAATAAAATAATTAAATAATAATTAGACAGCTTTTGGATTGTTTTTTTAATTTTATAATCTCATTTATTTATATCATTTATTAATAAGGTAATCACTAAATCATCATTGTGTCATAAATAATTTCATTTATTTGATGTATAAAAACTATAAATAAAATATCATTTAGGAAATATTAATATATTTAAAATTAATATTTATAGTCTAAGAGAAAAATTAAATAAGCCCATTTAAAAATTTCATTACTAAAAGATATACGTTTATGTTATTTTTTCTTGACTTTAAATTAATTAATATAAAGTGCACTAGAATTCATATGTGGATCCATGGAGTCCCAAAATACACCCAAGGATTAAAATGATCATACATGTATCATAAAATAGGATTAAGACATGTCTTAGGGAAATTTAATATTATTATAATATTATTTTTTACCCTTATTTTATATATTTACCTTTAAACCATGGTTAATAAAAAATTTACTGAAAAAAATATTCATAATGTCATAAAATAAATGTAACCTATTAAAACAATTTAGACCTCTAGATTCAAAATATGGAATGAATTTTTCCAAATTCAAAACACAGTAGTCGCAGAATTTAATTTAAAATTAATTCTCCTTGTCAAACAAAAAAATGTGTTTTTAAGAAATAATAATTATCAAAAGATTGACACTTCTTCTGTCCAATTTCAAAGTAAAATTATTTCCAATTACCAAAATTGGATTAATTTCTAATTACACTTTAAAACCAATTAGAAATATAATATACCCTTATAAATAAATTAGATTAAAAGGCAATTTTGATTTAAAATGCAGTATTTGTCACTCTTTATAAAAAAATGAACTTTATCAGAAAAATACCATAAATTTACCCAAAGTAAATTTTGATTTCCGTATTATATATAAGAAGTTTATTTTGTCAAACAGAACATATAAAAGTCCGAAAAAACTATATTTAAAAAGGGTTCTCCATCAAAAGGTTGTAAATTGGCATTTTAAAGAATATTAGAGTATTTATGCTTAAAATTGGATTCATTCACATTTTAAGCTTCTAACTTATAGTGGATAAATGTAAAAATATTTAAAAAACATGTATAATAATATTTTATTTAGTTCAATTCATTCCCACCAATACAACTACTAAGCATTAACTAAAATTTAAAATAATAATAATATTATATTATTTTTTGGTATAACATAACGTTGTGTGTAACATAAGATTTCAATGAAACCTGTTGTTACGTATCAGGTAAGCCATTAAACATTGAATCCCCTTTAAATTAAAATTTATATTTAATTCACAAATATTAATAAATATGAAAATTTCATATCATTTATTTACCTGGGATGTTACATCAATCCAACCTTTTGAAAATCCTTTCCTTGCAATTTTAAAAATGGGCATGGAAATTTAATTAAAAGTCCCACATTGGAAAAATAGTCAATAAAACAATCACTTTAAAAGAATGAATGAAAAGTATAAAGGTCACCCGAGATAAACTATACTAGGATTTCATGAAAACATGGATATTGAAGAGAAAAATAACAATCAAGTTTATTTTCCTATTTCCATTGGTTTTTTTTTGAGGTTTGGGTTGAATTCCAAACGGTATTTTTGAGTTTTGACAAAATGTGCACATTTTTTAACTGACGTCACCGGGCGCATGAGTGAAGCACATTTTTTAAACCCCATACAGCCTTGTCCATGCATCAACATGATCATTCTATCTTCAGAAAGATAAAAATGAGAAAATTTTGTAATTTATTTTTTTATTTAAACATTTTATTCATGATAATAATTGTATTATTATTATTAAAATGAAATGAATATTTTTATCATTTTTATCTTTATCATTTTTATTTTTATTATTTTTATGGTCGGTGTGCGGGCATCACACAATTAGCATAGGTCGTCCAGTCTGCCCAGACACTCATCTGATTGCTTCTAGATTGGATGGAAGCTACTGCACGGTCCGCACATGAGCGCTTGATTTGTTCATGGTCCATGAGGTTGTGTTATCAAATTAAAAAGACTATGTAATGAAAAATGAGGTAAAATTAAAACGAACTGTATAATAATACTATTACTAAATTTTTCTATTGCTATTATTATTATAATTATTCGTATTATTATACTTATTATTATTATTAAAATCATTATAAATATTATTATTATTTATATCATTATCTTTATGTTGTTGTTGTTATTAATATTAATATTCTTATCATGAATGTTATTAATTATTATTACCATTATGAAATTTAATTATTATTAGTGTTATTATTTTACAGATTAAATTTATTATTTTTATTATTATTATGTGTATTATTAAAATTATTATTATTATTCTTATGTAAATTATTATTATGATAATAATTTTATTTAATTTAATTATGTTAAAATGGGGGGGAAATTAGGGTTGTGCATGCCCTATTAAAGGCACCACACATTTCCCCCCCCCCCCTTGATTGAGAAACCATGACGTAGCTCCCCCTCTCCCCTGTCTTGATTGGCTTCCCACAGAAAGTCCCCTCCACCGGTGCACCCCCCATGTCCATCTGATCGTGACACCCCCTGCCCTTTGAACGGATCACAATGACCATCCACTCCATATTCCCTTTCCACCGCACGTCCTCCTAGATCAGTCGCGCCCCTCACTGACCCCGTTCGACCATCACGAACCCACCCAACTCGGTCATCCCCTCCAGTAGACCTCCACTCTGACTCATGCTTACCAGCCATCGATCTCCCCTTTGGCCATGACCCCTCTTACCCATGTCGCTCCTCTCCATAGACGACCAGATCGCACGCCCTGGAGTCACGACCTCCTACTGTCCAGCCACTACCTATGGTAGTGGCTACCAACTGGTTTTCATCTTAAGTGAGGGTTTTGTGTTTTCCCCAAACACAAAATGTATGGTCTATTGCTTTTAGGGTCCTTCTCTTTAAATTGTGTGATCCTCTGTGTTGCACAGGCCATTTTTGGCTTCCCGCAGATGCATTTGTGGTTCGAACAAGGGTTCCCACCGACTTTGGGACGTCCATCCGTGGTCGAGGTAGGATTCCTTTATTTGACCCTTAAATTGGGGAATCCTTTTTATTACATGAATTATTATTATTATAATTATTTAAATACATTAGTATTAATATTTATTATTGATTTCAATAATAATTGTTCTAGGTGAATTTATTTTTTTATTGTAGGATAACATTGTTTGGATAATTTATTCTTTGGAGCTTAATTGATTTGGTATGTTTTGTGATTGATTAGTTTGGTGTGAAGATTAATTTCTAAATGAAAATTGTTTTCATTTTATATTTGGTATCATGTTCATGTGAATTTAAGGTGTGTTTTGTTGGAAATTAGTTTTATGATGTTCAATATATTTTCAAGAATTTGTGTATTTTGTTTTCCTGACTATGAATGTCATCTTTTTTCTATCCTAGTATATTGTGGGTGTGTGTTTGATCAAAAATGGGTTCCTTTGATGATTTTTGGGTGTGTAAAGTCATGGGTTTGTCTTTGAAATTTTTTTTATAAATTTTAAAGAGATTTAGTAAATAATGTAGATAGTGTGAGTTGTGTTTTGAAAACATGATGAGGTCATGTTTTCAATATTTGTTTGTTTGAATTGTTTTAAGCCTGTGTTTTTTAATTTTATTTGTGCGGTTGTTGTAGTGTGTCAGCGAGGAAAACCCACGATACTGGGGTCATTGACCTGTGTGTTTTTTTGCCTCTATGTGAGGCATGACGCGCCTTTGTGTTTGGACAGTGAGATGAGGTAGGTCCCCCATTACACTTTCCATTAAATTTCGAATTTAATATTTTCATGATATTTCATTGATTTTTAATAAATGATAAATATTAATATATAATTATTTTTCAAATAATTATTTTCTTCAAAAAAATCTATTCATTTTCTACACGACACATGAAATATTTTCTTGCTGAATTGACACACAATAGTGAAAAAATACCCATTTTACCTTTGAACATAATTCAAGGATTTTAAAGTGTAGTTTTAGTTTAATGATAAATGATTTCTTTTGATGTGTGGTCAATTGTTTTCTTTTACGTGTTCATCATTAGTGATGATAAAAATTCTGGTTGTCCTTTATAAGTAAATTATGTTTCTTTTAAAGAGTGGTTTCGGTTTCCAATGTGTTAATCTTTCTAAAATGAATTTTTTTTGAAACAGTTTGGTGAAAATTGGTTGGTTAATGATCATTTGGAACTTTGATGAATTATAATATTTTTGAGAAAATTTCATTGGGGAAACTCAGGGTGATTTCATTGTGTATGTCGATTGTGTGCGTTTTTTTGTGTGATGTTTGTGCATCATGACTGGTTACATGATTGAAATTATTAACTCACCCCATTTTATTACACATGTTGTCATGGGATCCTGGCTTAGTAAGTGAATCTTCTAAGAACGAATGCTGCACTAGTTTATATTACGTACTGGCTGGTGGCCTTTAGTGAAGACTTTGTTGTGTTAGGGGATTGGGCACCTCTGTTAGGCCATGTAGGGAACCACCAGGCATAAGGGCATTATGACGTCATTCAGTAGGGAATGCCTTAAATATGAGTCACATGAATATTACATTATGGATTATTCACAAGCTCTTAGGTTCAACCCATGTCTTTTTGGCTCTCTTTTTCTAGCAGTGATGAATGGTGTAATTGTATGTGAATCTACATTTCCCTTGTTGTGTACTTAACATTTTTAAATTTTTGTGATTTTTTTGTGGAAAACGATGAGCTGGTTTTGAGATGTTTTCTGAAAATGGTTCCGAAATTAAAATGTTTTGCTCTCTTTGTAAAACTCTGAAAATATAAAAAATCACTTCCCCTTTCAAAATTATATTAGAACAAGTGAACTGAACTTATTTTTTAAATATAATAAGAGCAATGGTTCATGGTTTGTTTTCAAGTGAAATATTTATGAAAACCTATTTTTATAAATTTTAGCTCAAACATGAAATCAGTAACTTCTTTATTTAATGGTATGTGAATTGGGAATATAATTAGTCATGCCTACCTACCGAGTTTTAATACTCATGCATAAAGTGTTTCTAATTGTTAGTATCAATTGAAGGTTCGAATTGAGATTTCTCTTCATGGGAGATAGTTGGTTGTGGATTCGAGAGTGTTGACCTCACCTGTTTTGATAGTCCCAATTATTATTTTACATGATTTGATAATCCTAAATAATGTTTATCTATATATTAATTATTTTAATCTATGACATTCTACTTTGATAATAATGTTAAAATAATCTTTGAAATATGCCAATCAATGTTTATCTATGTTTATATGAATTTTCAAGTAATTCAACCTCAATCGGATATGTTTTGCATAACACAGATGATTGTTAGTCATTGATATGATTGTAGCTACTGATACACATCTACCAGTACTTAGTCTACTGATAGACATAGTCACCGATAAAAAAAGGTCACTGATACGTAGAGCTAACAGTATGTATAAGTACACCGGTAAGCACATGTCACCGATAGATCTAGTCCACCGATATAGATAGCTACCGATAGAACAAGTCTACCGACAGAACAAATATACCAATATACACTTCACTGGTATAGAACGGAGCTACCGATATGTATAAGCTACCATTATGCACAAGCTACCGATACAAAGTTTACCGACACAGAGTCACAAATACAAAAGAGCCCCTGATACAAGAAATCTACCAATAGACCAAGAGCTACCGATAGAAGGAGACTCCAGTATAGAGAGCTACCGATAGGAGCTCACTACTATACAAAGTCCACCGTTACGCATCTACTAACAGAAGGATACTGATGAAAGACTGACCAGACAAACTCTATATTCTCAATATTATTTATTTATTAAGAAACGATAATATTTTATATTTCTAATGCAATTAATGTTATTTAATAATAGTTGTTGGCATGCCCGGGAACCATACCTCATACCTCTAATAAGGTAATCATACCCAATGACCAGAGGTAAATTTTATAAATGTAAGGACAAAGTCCAGTCAGAAGAACAAGAAAAGAAGGCACGTGGAGTGTGTGGAAAAGAAAGGACTGAATAATATTGGACATACACGAAGCCATTCATTTCTAGAAGAGAACACAAACTTCATTTTAGTCAAAGAGTGAATAACTACAACGAGCTTTTCAAGTACTCAAGAACTCAAACTAAACTTGAAGAAAAATACCGTCTATTTTTCAGACAAAAACCATAGAGGGACTCAGAGCTTCATTTACATCAATCTAAGGAGTCCAAATATTCACTCAAATGAATAGATCATTCTAAACTCATATCTACTCTCTCATTGATTCATTTATTTACATTTCTAGTAGTGTGTGTACTCTGTATATTTTATACTCACACTATCTCCTCTTCTAAACTAGAGGTTCTCTAAATCCTCACACAAATATTTCTTAACTCTTTTGTATCCCACTGTGGATAGTGGTAGAGGTCAATCACAACCTAGACAGCCAGTGTGCTATTGTTTTGTTTTTCCATGTAGAACGGTGGTAGAGGTCTTAGTACCTAGACAATCTCTGTTCTTTTTTACCCCGATCTAGGGTTTGGATCAAATTTATATAAATTGTTTGAGAGGTCTATGTCTTATCTTGAGACTAAACATCTTGGTTATATCTTCTGTCAATTTTATATTAAGTTTAAAGTATACTATATATTTTACATTCCACTTCTAATTACTTTGAAATACAATTTGATTTAAGGTTACTTTGATAGTTAAATTAGATAGTGATTATACTTATTGTAAACCAGTACGTTAGTTTCAAAAGTTAATTTAATCTCCTGATTAAATTAACTGAGACCTAATCAATCTCTGTGAAACTAATTCAAATTTTAAAATCTGTATAAATTCACTATAGTTTAACTTAGTTTTTAAATTGTGGTATTTTTAGATAAATATTTTTAACAGAAATTTTTAATTGGAACTCAATTCACTCCCCTCTTGAGTATCCACTCCGACCCACATTTGGTATGAGAGGTTGTTTTTATTAATACAAGATTTCAAAACACTCTATTTTTCAACTGTGATTGTAGTTGTATCTTAAAGATCTTAAATTTCTGTTAGTTAAAAATTTTATCTCTTTAAATATTTTAAAAAAACCGAACTATGGACAATAGACAAGAAGGTGCTACTACTAAAAGGACACCCTTCTTTAATGGTACAAATTATTCCCACTGGAAGCTTAATATAAAAATTTATTTAGAGAGTATGGGATTAAATATCTGGACTACTATAGAAAGTCAATATAATATTCCAAAATATGATTGAACTACTTGGGTTGAACCTACTAATATAGCTTACAATAATAATTTTAAAGCTATGAATTCCCTGTATTGTGCTCTAGGAGATGAACTGTTTAATTGAATATCTACTTGTAAAACTGCTTATGAAATTTGGGAGACTTAAACTATTTCCTATCAGGGAACAACCAATGTTAGGGAAATGGGACTGAATACCTATACTATTAAATATGATAATTTTCAAATGATAACTGATGAACCTATTTCTGACAAGTATCTTTGGTTCAATGAGATTGACAACACTATGATCTATGTTGGTAAAGATATTCCTACAAAACAACATATCATGAGAATATTAAGATGTTTACCACAAAGATGGAGAGTCACATCTGTTTCAATTAGAGAATCCAGTGATATTGGTACTATTCTTGTTAAATAATTAATTGGTAAGTTAATGATGTATGAGAAAGACCTGAAGGTTAACAAACAAGAGGATGATGAACCTAAAAGGAAGTCAGTGGAATGTAAGTCTACTGCCTAAAGGAGCAAGGAAAATGAGAAAATTCACATACCTACTGAAATCTCATTAGGTGAAAGTTCAGACTCTTACAGTGATGCTGAGATAGCTCAGATAACCAAGAGATTTAAGAAATTATTTTGGAAGAATAAATTCTTCACAAAATCAAACTACAATGTTAAATATGACATAAAAGATCATTATAAAAAGGACTGGAAGAAAACTGATAATAGTGATGAGATTTTCTGCTATAAGTGAAAAAGGAAAGGACATATAAAAGCAGACTGTCCAAAGTTGAAATTCAAGAAGAAACATGAATAAATGGACAAAAAGTATAAGAATGATATGAAAGCTACCTGGAATACTTTAGAAGACAACACATGTGAATCTGAAGTTTCTGACTTTGAAAAGAATCGAACTAACTTGTGTTTTTTGACCAACACATCTGAGGTAACACTGGACCATCCTGCATTAAATTCATATTATTCTAGAGTTGATTATGATTCTGAATCTGAAAATATTCCTAGTAAAGAATTATTTTAATATTGTAATATGCTAGAAGTGACCTGTAATGAACTTAAGGAAAAGTATAAAGCCTTAAACAAACATCATGATTCATCTAGTATTGTTAAATATTCCCTTGAGATTGAAAAGGAATATAATTCTCAATTGCTTAAGGAAAATACTGAACTGAAAATGTCTAATGAGGAACTGAGAAAGGACATAGAAAAATTAAAAAATGGAAAATATACTCTCACTAAAAATCTAGGAAAATAAGTGGCCCCAAAGAATACTACTGGAATAGGCTATCATCCAAGACAGTGATAGTTTACTAAAACTAGATTCATTTCCAAATCTGGACAGAAAGATTCTAGTTTTAATTCTGGAAATTTGTCTCCTTTAACTAGTTATTCACATGGTTATAGATCAAATAATGTTTATCTTTCAAAATATATTGATTCTGTAAATTATATGAGACTTGTAAGACAAATCCGGGTACCAAAAGCCTTGATTTCTAACCTAACCGGAGGTAAGAAAATATTGGTACCAAAATCATTTTCTATTTAAATCTGTTTTGTAGAAAACTTTCTTGAAGGGTTATCATAAAAAGGTATGGTACAGGGATAGTGGATGTTCAAGACACATGACTATATATTACTCATGCTTCAACAGTTTAATCAACGTTTATGTAGGCCATGTCACCTTTGGTGATAATTCTAAGGGAAAAAACACCGGCCTAGGCCAAATTGGTAACACTAACTCAGTTTTAATTTCCAAAGTTTTATTTTTTGATGGACTTAAATATAATTTTTTTATAATTTCCTAGTTATTTGATGATGGTTTTAATGTTAAATTTGCAAATGATTCTCGTAAAAAAAATTTGATTCCAAAAATGTTATATTATTTTCTGCTCTGAGAAATGAAAATGATTATGTTATTGATTTTATTCTTTAGCTAAATAGAACATTACTTGTTTAAATATTTTTCATAAATAATCTTGGTTATGGAATAGAAGATTAGGACATTTCAACGTTCACTCACATAGAAAACTGATTAGGAAGAAATTAGTTAGAGACCAACCTAAACTTGAATTCCTAGTTGACAAAGTTTGTAATCCATGTCAAAAAGGAAAGAAACATAAAGTTTCTTTTAAATCAAAGAAAGAAGTTTCAACTTCTCAACCTACCGAGTTGGTTAACATGGATTTTTTTGGATCTTCTTGAGTTTATAGTTTAAATGTGAAGAATTATGTATATGTCTTAGTAGATGACTTTTCTAGATATACGTAGGTATAATTTTTAGCTCACAAAAGTGAAGCATGTTCTTACTTTATTAAGAAGTCCTAGTCTGTAGAGAACATTAGTGGAATTATGATTAAGACCCTAAGAAGTGATCATGGCCGTGATTTTGAAATTCATGAGTTTGAATCTTATTGCTCACACAATGGCTATAGTCACAACTTTTATGCCCCTAGGATACCTCACCAGAATGGTGTAGTAGAAAAGAGAAATAGAACCCTTCAAGAGATTGAAAGAATAATGCTTAATGTGTATGACCTGACTATTTACATTTGGGTTGAACTTGTGAATAAATCTTGTTATATTATCAATAGATTTTTGATTAGAACTATTATTCAAAATACCCCTTATGAGTTGTGGAATAATAGGAAACAAAATGTTAATTGATTCCGAGTTTTTGGCTGCAAGGTTTTTATTCTCAATACAAATGATAATCTTGACAAGTTTTCACACAAAAGTGATGAATGAATTTTTCTTGGTTATTCTATAACTATCAAAGCCTATAGAGTTTTCAATAAATGAACTATGTGTTTGGAAGAATTTTTTCACATCATGTTTGATGAAACTGATCCACATGATCTTAAGTCTTCTCTTGAAAATCGTGAAGAAGATTTGTCTGTTCTGGACCTTAATGATAAAACCAATGTCCTGTTGTAAAGACATCCAGTACTGGACATATTCCAGAATCTGCTTCTATAGAACCTGAACTTAGAGAAGAGCCTGAAATTTCTAGTACTACCTTTACAATATCAACTAGGATTATAAAGAATCATCCTTTAGATGTTTTTGTTGGTAATCTTGATAGAGGGACACAGACTATAGATTTCCTAAGAAATCAGGTTTAACATCAAGCCATTATTTCACAGTTAGAACCTAAAAATGTCAATGATGAAATCAATGATGAATTTTGGGTAATGGCTAGGCAAGAAGAATTAAATCAATTTGAAATAAACAATGTCTTGGAATATGTATAAAGACCTAAGGACACTTTGACCATAGGCACTAAATGGGTTTTTTGAAGAAAAGTTGATGAGTCCAGAAATATAGTTAGAAACAAAGCTAGGATAGTTTCTCAAGGTTATAGTCAAGAGGAAGGTATAGACTATGAGTAAAACTTTTCCCATTTATCTAGATTAGAATCTATTAGGATCTTACTTCCCTATACTGCTCATCTGAATTTCATGTTATATCAAATGGATGTTAAAAATGATTTTCTAAAAGGTTTTATAATTGAATATGTTTTTATTGAACAACCACCTGGATTTACTAATCCACATTTCCAAAAATGAGTTTTCAAAATATCTAAAGCTTTATATGTTTTAAAACACGCTCCAAGAGTTTGGTATGAAAGACTTAGCAACTTTTTTATTTCAAATGGTTTTACTAAAGGGATTTCTCAACCAAATCTTTTTATTAAAAGAATTTCTAACTATGTTTTGATAGTACACATCTATGTTGATGATATCATTTTTGGATCTTCTAAACATTATTTATGTACTGATTTTTCATAGAGTATGAAAAATGAATTTGAAATGAGTTTAATGGGTGAACTCAAATATTTTCATGGATTTAAAATTTTTCAAAATAAAAATGGTATTGTTATAAATCAATGTAAATATACAAAGGATATTTTAAAACGTTTTGGTTTGGATAGTATTATGGAATGTAATAAACCTATGAGTACTGTCTATAAATTTGATGTAGATGAAATTGGGAAACAAGTGGATCAAACCAATTACAGAGGTATGATTGGAAACATACTTTACCTTACTGCAAGTCGACATGATATTATGTTTAGTGTGTGAATGTGTGAAATATTTCAAGAAAATCCTAAATAATCACATTTTCTTACTGTTAAAATAATTTTCAAATATCTTAAACATACTGCAAATTTGGGTTTGTTTTATCCAAAAGGATAATCTTTTTAATTAATGAGTTATTCAGATGCTGAATTTTTTGGTTGCAAGTTAGATAGAAAAATAACATCTGGAACATGTCATTTATTGGGAAAATCCTTAGTATCATGGTGTAGTAAAAAAACAAAATTTTGTTGCTTTATCTTCTGCTGAGTCAGAGTATATAGCTGATGGTATTTGTTGTTCACAAATTCTGTGGTTGAAACACAATTTTTTGGACTATGGATATGATTTTACGCATGTTTCTATCAACTGTGATAACACTAGTGAAATTAACATTTCAAAGAATCCTGTGTCTCACTCTGGGACCAAACACATTGATGTAATGTACCATTTCATGAGAGATCACTACCAAAAAAGTGATATTTCTTTTGAATTTATAGGTAATGAACATCAATTAGATGACATTTTCACCAAACCTTTATGTTCGGATAAGTTATGTTTCTTTAGCCATGAGTTAGGAATAATTAACCTTGATAGGTAGATACCTAATCGATGTGATACCTCACCGATGTGAAGCCTTGACAATTAGGAATTCTCGCCGATATACCCTACCGATGTGTTGTTTTAAACTTCTGTCTGCCGCCAGAATATGTATCATTTATAATTTACTTCTTATGTTTTAATTATTTATTTTTTGATTCCTAAATGATAAAACTATGATTTAATTACTTCTCGATCAATATCGAACCCTTTTTCGCTCAAGCCTTAGCTCCCGAATCTCGTGAAAACCCTATGTTCCTCGAACTATGGAGGTAAAAAAACCAAAATGCCCACTCTCAGAGATGATATTGATAAGCTGAATGCAAAGAAGCAGAATAAACACCAAGAAGGAAGTAGCAGTGTCAGTAGAATGAGGTTAGGAAGGCGAATATTGAACCCTCATTTACAGAATATAGTTATTGTGATCGAAAAAGTCCTATGCATGGAATAGTTATTGTCTAGTAGATCATTAGTTCTCGGGGTTCTGTAAGATCAAAAGTGCGTACAATGCTTTTCAAACAACAATGGCCCCTACAATCCAAAGCTAGTGAAGTAGTTCTATGAGTTTGTAAGATTTGAGAAATTAGAAAATGAGAACCAAATGATTTCACTTGTGAATGGAAAGGAAATATGTTTTTTCATTTGTTGAGTAGGATGAACGCCAGAAAGTTCCACAAAACATTGTTCCCGGATATTTCTTGGGATCAGTACCACCTACAAGCGAGATATTTGATTATGATACTGCATTAGAGGAGCTCACTGGTAGTGGCAAGCAGAGACAGGTTGTGGCTGCTGAAATGGATGGAGAGAACAGATTGTTGTTCATGTTTGTTCAGCATACTTTAATTACATGGAGAGGGGACTTTACAAATTTAAGATATCAGGATATCTATTTGATACATCTTTTGAGACTTGGTGTGAAATTGAATCTATGCAGGCTTCTTATTATTTAAATGGAGGATATGATTAGACCAAAGTCAAAAACAAATGCCTTATTATTTTCCAAGATGATCTCAGTGATGATCATAGTAAAAGGGGTATTTGAGTCTCAGGATGAGACAGTGGTAGTAAGGAATAATTTTTGTATCACAAACACAGTTTGTATATACATGAAGATAAACTAGATTTTATTGAGATGAGAGTGGGTTAATGATGACAATAATCTATATGATAAGTTCAATCTTGTGGATCATCCTTTAAGGCCTAAGGATGCGAGGGATCCAGGTCTAGGACCTGATGAAGACGAACCTGAGTATAGTGATGAGACTGATAAAGATGATACTTCTATGATTGATAAAAGGGATCTGTACTTTCCCCCAAGTCCTGTTGCTGAAATTATATCTTCAATAAGGGAAAATTTATTAGAAGAAGAAACACCTATTACAGATGAATACCAGCCATCTCTTGAGAATGAAGAAGAAATAGAGAATGAATCTGAAGCCTCTGATTTTTTCTTCTTAAGTTTTAGTCCATTTATTGGAAGCTAAGTTGTGCCTGTTAAGAAAGTAGTGGGTGAGATGGGGACATGTGCCTAATCCAGAGGAATCTTTTTCTGTTGTAGAGATGGAGATGATTGTAGAAGATTCTTCTGAGGAAGAAAGACCTACTAATAATTTTTCTGATGTACAAGAGAATGAACCAGTTGAGAGGGAGAATTCAATCAGGTTTGATAGTGTTTTAGTGGAAGTTGAAATTGAGGATTGGGAAGAAAAACCAGGATTTGTGGTTTGTGGATTGGATTATCCAGATTCTGATAATGAGACATCCCTTAATAGGCCAAAAATCAATTATAATATTCAGACTGAGTTGTTACCTAAAGATGTGGTCAGAATGAATGATCTTAAAAAGCTAAAGTCTGATCCCAAAATCAGTTTTGTAGAAGAAATAATGAAAATTGATGCTTCACTAGTTTCATCCATTCAATAAATTATGAATGACTCTGTGGACATTACAGTATCTGAAAGAGCACCTGTTGTGGTTTCACCTGCTGATGTGATCACCCGGGCTGATCTTGAATACTTAAAGAATGAGATGAAGGAGTCTTTTAGTGCCTCTTTTTCTGAGTTAAAGCGCTTCTCTATTAAAGATATTATCAATTTAAAAAAATCATTTTAACTCTCTCTTGGCTGTAATGTCTCTACATTTGTGGCAGAGATAGTGGATGAAGTTACAGCTTTCTAGAATCAGATGTCTAGCCTGGAATAGGATGTTGAAGTTCTAAATAATTTTGTTATCTCGTTAGATTCATATATGAGTTCTAGACCTCAGGTAGACAAGGACTTAACTTATGAAAAAAGTGTTGTGAGCCATATGGTATCAGTCTTTGAAGGATTTAAAACGTCCCTGAACGATCATGTTAGCACCCAGGATTCCCAAGTTAAAAACCTTATCAGTGGGTTGACTAAAAATTTCAAGGAAATAATAACCTTCTCTATAGGTTCTATTACTTCCATACCTTCAGTGGATTTGGATCAGATTAGAGCTGTTTTGAAGGAGGATCTTAGTTCAGCATCTACTAGTGAATCTATGGACTCATTCAATCTGACCAAAGTGGTGACTTCTACTAGAGATTCAGCAAGAGAAATAATGAAGATAGTCTAAGACTATATGAGAGAAGCTTCTTCCTCTCAGAAAGAACTGAAAGACAAGGTAGATTATTATTTACAAAGGGTTTATACCAAGCATCAGATCAAAAACCATTTGAAGCTTATGTTAGAAAACATGAAGACACCTTTTTTCAATTAAGCCATCAGAGAACAGGTTAGCAAGCTCAGAGAGTTGACCCCTGCACTGGACAAATTTATAGAGAACAATGATTACTTCATATCTGCTATGGATAGAGGAGTAGAAATCATTATGGATTCCAGAAATCTTTTGTTGCCTTTCTTGAATGTCGATGCATGGCCAGTGATTATACCTCCAGCATTACCTACCTCTTCCTCTAATACTTCTATTATTCATATGACTCCAGCCCAACATATCAGAAGCCTTACTTCTGTGATCCCTCAGAGAGCTACACAGTACTGACCGAGAACAGTTTCAGTAGCTCAGCCACCTCTGATCATCTCTGGAGTTCCTAAGCCTTCACCTACATCCACTTCACCTGAATCTTCTTCTGATACCAAACGAAAATCTCATGCTGAGGATGTGGATTTATCAATGGTTAAGATGTTTTTTATAGGAATCACCTATTTTTCTTTTTTAATTTCTTTGTATCGGTTTGCTCCATGAAATATACATGTGATCTTACTTTCTTTTACCATCTGTTACTTCGCTTTTCATGTGTTTTTCCTTCTTGTCCCACATTTTGATTATCACGAAGGGGGAAAAATATTGTCTAAGGGAAACATATATGGGAATAATATCTTTTATTATAAAGGGGGCGAAATACTATCTTTTATGAGTTTAATTAATTTCTATCTGATTCATTTGTTTCCTATTTTATCATTGATATATGTGCTTTATGATATATTGTTTTCTCTGATACAATTTCATCTAATGCACTATCCTCTGATACATTCATAATTATTTTGAGGCTATAATATCATAAGTTAATATCATAAGTTGTGATTGTCAAAAAGGGAGAGATTGTTGACCCCACCTGTTATGATCATCCCAATTATGCTTTTAGATTCTTTTATAATCCTAAATAATTTTTATATATATATTAATTCATTTAAACTATTACATTATACGTAGATAATAATGTTAAATTAATATTTGAAATATGTCAATAAATGTTTATATATGTTTATATGAATTTTGAAGTAATTCTACCTCAATTGGATATGTTAATCGTAACACAGATAAGTGTTAGTCATTGATATTCGTGTAGCTACTGATACAGATCTACCAATACTTAGTCTATCGATATACATAGTCATCGATAAGAAAAGGTCACTATTACACAGAGCTACTGGTATGTATAAGTCCACCTGTAAGCACATGTCACCGATAGATCATTTCCACCGATACAGATAGCTACCGATAGAACAAGTCTACCGATATACACTTCACAGGTACAGAACAGAGCTACCGATATGTATAAGATACAGGTATGCACAAGCTACCGATACAAAGTTTACCGATACAGAGTCATGAATAAAAAATAGAAACTGATACAAGCATGCTACCTATAGACCAAGAGCTACTGATATAAGGATTCGCCGTTATATTGAGCTACTAATACACATAGACTGGTATAAGGACAAAGAGATACCAGTAGGAGCTCACTGGTATACAATTTCCACCGTTACACATATAACAACAAGATGATACTAATGAAAGACTGACCAGTCAAACTCTATACTCTCAATATTATTTATTTTTTATGAAATGGTAATATTTGATGTTTTTAAGGAAATTCATGTTATTTAATGATTGTTTTTTGTATTTCAGGTAATCGTACCTCATACATGTAAAAAGGTAATCATACCCATTGACCGGAGGTGAATTCTATAAAAGGAAGGACAAAGGACATTCAGAAGAACAATAAAAGAAGGGACGTGAAGTGTGTGGAAAAGAAATGACTTAATACCATTGGACATACACGAAGCCATTCATTTCTATAAGAGAACACAAGCTGCATCTTATTCAAGGAGTGATTAACTACAACGAGCTCTTCAAGTACTCAATCAATCAAACTGAACTTGAATAAAATGACCCTCAGTTTTTCAAACAAAAACTAGAGAAGGACTCAGAGCTTCATTTACATCAATCCAATGAGTCCAGAGCTTCACTCAAATCACTAGAGCAATTTAAACTCATATCTACTCTATTAGTGATTCTTTTATTCAAATTTCGAGTAGTGAGTATACTCTATATATTATATACTCACACTATCTCATGTGCTAAACTAGAGGATCTCTAAATCCTCACACAAACCTTTCTTAACTCTTTTGTATCCCACCATGGATAGTGGTAGAGGTCAAGTAGGACACGGACGGCCAATTTTCTGTTGTTTTTTTCCAACGTAGAATTGTGGTAGAGGTCTTTGTACCTGGAAAGTCTCTGAACTATTGTTTACCCTGGTCCTGGGTGTGGATCAAATTTATATAAATTTTCGAGAAGACTATGTCTCGGCTTGAGACTGAACCTCTTGGTTATATCTTCTGTGTATTTTAGATTAATTTTAAAGTATACTATATATTTTATATTCAACTAATAATTACATTTAAATACAATTTGTTTTAAACTTACATTGATAGTTAAATTATCAAGTGTTTATACTTATTGTGAACCAGTACGTTAGTTTAAAAAGTTAATTTAATCTCCAGATTAAATTAAATGAGACCTAATCAATCTTTGAGAAACTAATTGATCTTTTACAATCCATATAAATTCACTACAGTTTATCTTAGTTTTTAAATTGGCGGATTTTTAGATAAATATTTTTAACAAAAATTTTTAATTGGAACTCAATTCACCCCCTCTTGATTTTCCACTCTGACCAACAGAGAGCGACTCCCAAAGTCGCATGGAGTTTTGGTCATGTTCAGTCTAGTTTTATGTTGTTGGGTGTTCTTCCTTTTTCATGTCATTTATTTTCTTTGTGTTATTCTACTTTTTCTGCTATTTTATTTATTTATTTTCATTGGTTGAAATTTTTCCCTCATTCTCTCTATTGATGCCTTGGTTCTTGTTTCCATCTCGAGAGGATCGGGAATGCCTCTTTGTCCTTGCCACGGATTGGCATGTGTGACCAGTTCATGGTCAACCTGGGATTTTTTGTGACAGAATGGTATCAAATAAAGTCGTCTCTTTAGCAGACCTTGTTTCTTAGAGTGTCATTGATATTTGGGGTTTTCATGGTAGAAGGAGTAGAATTATCTAAACATTAGGTGTAGGAATAGGAAGGATTTCATGAAACCTTTCTCATTCAGAACCTTGGGTTACCATGGGATATTTGGGTTTTTTCGATGTCCTGAAATTATTTTGGTTTGTTTGGTGTTGGGAAATGAAATGGGAGTCGGGAAAGTGACCTCCGTGAGCTCGCATGGTCCTAAAATCCATATGGAGCCGGGGACATTACCCTACAGTACTCCTTGTGACGGTGGCCTGACTAACATATAGACGCCATCTATAAGTTTGAGTCACCCATCAACACTAGTTTCCCCAGGTGAAGTGGTTATTCTTTAATTCTATGAAAAATTGTAACGTTTTATTTTGGAGATTTCGAAAATTTTAAATTAAAATGGTGATTACCATGTTTTGATCTCGCTCATGTTTTCTTGTTCCTCAGTGTTCTCCCCCAAGAAGGTTCTATGGATTCCCAATGTGCATATTTGGGTGGTGCATCCATAGAAAATTCTTCAGTTAATCAGCCCATGGACTATGTCCTTGAGTTTTAAAATTTGAACCCTCCACTCTATTATGGACAAGTAGATACTCTTGATATAGAGGAGTAGCTATGGATGATTGAGAGAAATATCTGTTCTGTCACACCACCAGAGTCATTGATGGTGAAGTCGGCTACCTTTATGATTGAAGGTCTAACCTAGAAGTGGTGGAAGTCTCTGTCTCGAAGAAATCCTTGAGAAGATCTCACATGGGAGTTATTTAAGTTATTGTTTATCTAATAATATTTCTCTATGTAGACCATGGTGAGGAAGAGGATGAAGTTGTGTTGTCTTCAGTAGGTCACTGAATCGATACTAGAATTCTATCAACGTTTCATAGACATATATATGTATGACCAATGGTTTGTTGCAAATGATCCTTGCAGGTCTCGACCATTTGAGTTGGAATCTAACCTGAATTGTGGTCGAAAGTGGTAGATCTCAACTTACCCACCTTTTTGTATGTTGTGGGTAAAGCCTTTTTGGCCGATGCTAAGTTAGAAGGAGGAATTTGGGTAGTGAATCCTTCACCAGCCATGGGAACTAGTGCAGAAGATGGCGATAGGAATAATGGGAAGTGACCTGATGATGGTGGCTATAATAGAGGAGTCAAGAGGCCTTGAGACCTTTAGTCATCTTCTTCATAGCGTGATGTCTTGATCTATCACTAGTGAGGTAAGCGGGGGAACAAGAGGCAGATGTGCCTGAATTTTCCAAGACCCTACCACACCTGTGGGCACCTTAGTCACTTATATGGATTTTGTTGAGGTGTTTCCAAGAAATGTGCTGAAACAATATTTGGCTCGTCGAAGGTAACATGAGCCCATCAGCAGGAGTAGGATGATGTTTGGGGATCATTTTGGGGTTTTCTCTGTGTAGTGTTCCTTGGAGGTAGTATTCATCACCTATACCATTTTTTTGTTTCTTTTCATTCAGTTGTATGAATGGATATTGTTGATCATCATTCAGAATTTTATTTTATTGGATGTGTGTTTAGTGAAATCATAGTTTGTGTGTTATGTTTGGAAATTTCTGAAGACCGACTGCAAGACATGATATTCTTGAATCATCGGTTCCCCAGCCATAGGCCCCGATGTAAAGCTGTCACATAGTCAAGAGAACATCAATGGTGAAAAAGGGACTCAGATTAACCATTTTCTTTAATGTGGAATGGTTTTTGTTCTTATGAGGGTGTGACATTGTTGATGGGGTGACAACGGTAGTTTTGATTTTCTAACAGTTGGTCCCTTTCCTTCTCCCCCGTCATGGTGTGGTGTTTGGTCAGTGCAGAATGTTTTCATGTTCGGTTAATCTCGATATTTATTATGATGGGGAGACACTTAGTGGGTCTCGTAGAGTTACACCTTCAGTAATTTAGTGTTTTCATGACCTTTATGTTGTGGAGTCCGTTCGAGCCTCCCCATGTCAGTATCATTATTTATTTTCATGTATCATTTGGTGGAAGGTGGATTCATGTAGAAACACCTAATCCCATGTTCTTCCTATTATGTTAACATTTGGAATGGATTATACCCAATGGTTTCAATGTACTGCGATTATGATAATAAGTGTCGGAGGTGGTTTTAGTTCGTCTGTTCCTTGGTTGAAATAGATTGTTTGGGTTCTTCTTGGTGATGAAAGAGGTGGTTGTATTTTATGTATGAGATGTGTCTCATGGGTTTTAGGAGTTTATTTGGATCAGTCGTTTTGATGTTCAAAAAAAATTAGATAGGTGCGACATGATAAGTTTTATCATTTCGTTTAGATCTTATCGTGGCTTTATGGGGGAAGAAAGTGTTATCGTGGGGAGAATATTCACACCCCGACCTATCTAATTAATTTATTATATTATTTCCTTCTGGGTTTTCTATAAAATTATTTTTTAGGTTTGGGATGAATCCCAAACGAGTTTTTTTAGTTTTGAAAAAAAGTGAATGTTTTTTAGTTAACGTCATTGGGCGCCTGAGCGACGTGCGGTTTGGAAACCACGCGCAGCTTTGCCCTGGAATTGAAATTATCTGTCTATCTTCAGAAAGATTAAAATGAGCAATGTTTGTTATTTATTGTGTTATTTAAAATTATTATTCATTATAATAAATTTATTATTATTATTAAAATGGATTTATTATTTTTATCATTTTTATTTTATGCTTATTATAATTATTATTATTTTTATGGCCGGTGCGTGGGCACTACACGGTTAACAAAGTTCTTGTGGTCTGCTTGGGCACCAGTGCGACTACTTCTAGATTGGAAAAAAGCTATCGCAAGGTCCGCACATGAGCGCTTCAGTTGTGTGTGGGCTGCGAGGTTGTTGTATCCAATTAAAAAGACTATGTAATGAAAAATGTGGAAAAACTAAAATGAGGCAGATAATAATACTATTACTGGATTTTTGTATTACTATTATTATTGTTATTAAAATTATGATTATCCTTATTATTATTATTTAAATCATTATAAATATTGTTATTTTTGATATCGTTATCTTTATGTTGTATTTTTTTTGTTGTTATTATTATTATTGTGAAAGTTATTTATTATTATTATCATTATGAAGTTTAATTATTATTAGTGTTATTATTATTATAGATTAAATTTATTATTATTATTATTAACATGTGTATTATTACAGTTATTATTATTACTATTATGAAATTTATTATTATGATAATAATTTGATTTAATTTTATTATGTAAAAAAAGGTTTAAATTAGGGTTGTGCATGCCCTGTTGAAGGCGGCACACATTGTTTCCCATTGATTGACAAACCAGGCTATAGCTCCCCCTCTCCCTAGCCTTGATTGGCTTACCACAACATGTACCCTCTACCAGTGCACCCCCGCTGTCCAACCAATCGTGACACCACCCCCTCCTATCGAACATACCACAACAACCATCCCCTCCAGATTCCCCTCCCACTACATGTCCTCCCGGCTCAGTCACACCTCTCACTGACCTTGTCTGATCATTGCACACCCACCCAGCTCAGCCATCCCCTCTCGCCAACCTTCACTTTTCCTCATGCTTACAATCTGATGAGTTCCCCTCCGGTTGTAACCACTCTTACCTATGTCTATCATCACTCTAAACGACCTAAACGCAAGCCCTAGACTCACAACCTCCTTCTGTCTGGCCAATCCCTCCGAGGGTGGCTACCACCTGGTTTGCTTCTTATGTGAGGGTTTTTGGTTTTCCAAAAACCCTAAATGTAGGTTCTATTGTTTCTTGGGTTATTCTTTTCATATTGTGTGATCATCTTTATTGCACAGGCTAGATATGGCTTCCTGCAGGTGCGGTTAAGGTGAGAACGGGGTTTCACACTGACTTCAGGAGGTCCATCCGTTGTCGAGGTAGGATCCCTTACATTGACCCTTAAATTGCGGAATCATTTTTATTAGTTAAATTATTAATATTATTATTTAACATAATTGGTATTAATAATTATTTTTGATTTATATAATACTTTTCTGGGTGAAATTAGTTTTTTATGGCAGGATAACATTGTTTGGATAATTTTTTACCATCTTAATTGATCTTGAATGTTTTGTGATTTATAATTTTCGTGTGATGTTTAGTTTTTAAATGATATTAGTTTTCATTTTATATTTGGTAGCATGTTCATGTGAATATATGTTGTGTTTTGTTGGAAACCAGTTTTGTGAAGTTTAATATATTTTCATGAATTTTTGTATTTAGTTTTTTCGACTATTCAAGTCATGTGTTTTCTATCCTAGTATATTGTGGGAGTGTGTTTGATCAAAAATGTGTTCTTTGGATGAGTTTTGTGTGTGTAAATCCATCTTCTTTTCTTTAAAATTTGTTTTATAAATTTTAAAGTAGTTTAGTAAATAATGTTGATGGTGCGAGTTATGTTTTGAAAACATGTCAATGTGGTGTTTGTGCTGTTTTTTCATTTGAATTTATTTAAGTCTATGTTTATGTGTTTTAGTTGGGTAGTTGTTGCAGCATTTCGGTGATGAAAACCCGCGATATGGTAGTCATCGACTAGTGTGTGTTTGTGAATTTGTGTGAGGCATAATGTGCCTTTGTGTTTAGACAGCAAGCTGAGGTAGGTCCCCCACCGTACTCGCCTTTGAATTTTTAATTTATTTATTGAAGGATATTTCACTGAATTTTAATACATTCGAAATAGTATTTGATAATTTTTTTCAGAATTATTACTTGATACAAATTAAGCTATTAATTTTATAGACGACACATGAAATATTTTCATGGTGAATTGACACACAGTGGTGAATGAATGACCATTTGACCATTGAACATGCTTCAGGGATTTTAATGTGTAGTTTTGGATTAATGATAAATGATTTCTTCTTATGCGTGAGCAAGTGTCTTCTTTTAAATGTGCCTCATTAGTGTTGATAAAATGTTTAGTTGGCCTTTATATGTAAATTTTGTTTCCTTTAAAGGGTGGCTTGGGTTTTAAATGTGTTCAACTTTTGGAAATGGATTTTTTTTAAATAGGTTGGTGTCAATTAGTTGGTTAAGGACTGTTTGGCTCATTGCTGAAATAAAATATTTTGAGAAAACATTCTTTGGAGTAACTCAGGGGTGATGTCGTTGTGTATGTCATTTGTGTGCGTTGTTGTGTGTGATGTTTGTGCATTGTGACTGGTTACTTGATTGACATTATTGACCCACCCATTTTATTACACTTGTTGACATGGGAACCTATCATAGTAAGTGATTCTTTTGAGAAAGATTGCTACACTAGTTTAGATTACGCACGGGCTACAGGCCTTAGTATAGACATTCCTCTGCTATGGGATTGGGCGCCTCGGTTAGGTCAAGTAGGGAAACACCTAGAATTAGGGTGTTCTAAAATCATTGTTTAGGGCATGTCTTCAAGATGAGTTGCATGCATAGTGCATTCTGGATTGTTTGCGAGCTCCTAGGTTTGACCCTTGTCTCTTTATCTCTTTGTTGCTAACAGTGATAAATGTTGTACTTGTATGTTTATCTACATTTCCCTTGTAGTGTACTTACCATTTTTCATTTTTGTGTGATGTTTTCTTGGAAAATCATGAGTTGGTTTTGAGTAGTTTTCTCAAAATTATTCTCAAATTAAAGTGCTTTTTTCTATTTTTACAAATGTGAAAATGTAAAAAATCACTTCCCCTTTTAAAATTCTTTTAGCACCAATGAAATGAACGTAGTTTTAAAAATAAATAATTTCAATGGTTCATGGTTTTATTTCAAGTAATATATTTATGAGAACCTATTTTTATAAATTTTAGCACTAAATTGAAATTAGTGACTTCTTTATTTAATGGTATGTCCATTCAGAGGAGAATTAGTTAGGCCTATCTATTTATTTTTTATACTCACACCAATAGTGTTTTCCTTTTTTTTAGTTTCTATTGTGGGTTTGACTCAAGATTTCTCACCATGGGTGAGAGTAGGTTGTGGATTGGAGAGAGACTCTGGATGTTGTGAAGAGTTTTGGTCGTGGTCATGTTATTTTTTTCTTATTGGTTGTTCTTACTTTTTAATTTCATTTATTTTCATTGCAATATTCTACTTTTTACAATGCTTTAATTATTTATTTTAATTGGATGAAGTCATTCCCTATTTCACTCTATTGATGCCCTGGTTCTTGTCGCCAACTCGGGAGGATTGGGAATGCCTCTCTTGCGATACTGTGGATCGGCTCGGGTGACCGGTTCAGGGTCGACACAGGTTGGTTCATGAAACAATCTCCTCTACCACATCTTCAACTCTACATAATTTTTTGTCCTTGCCACTGCCTCTACATTAGAATCCCATCGACAGTCTTTATGACAGTCGTACGAGAGGTCACACAATCACATGCAAGATGTCTCCTACCTTCCCATGAGTAGCACCAACTCTCCCTATGTAAATTCTACCCATCCATAGAACCCATAACCCAAGACCCACATTATTGGGACTTCAACAAGATATGATTCTCGTGTAAATGTCCTTAAGAGTGACATTGTCTACATACTACCAAGGTTCCTTATCCTCCTAGATGACTACTGAAACCCACTGGCGGAATCTTCTCAGTCAATAAACTATAAAATGATAAGTCTCTCTCTACGAACATAGAATAGGTTACAATTAATTGGGGGATAAAACCAGATTATATCTTCTTATGAATCCCTCACTCGACTCTCCAATCCCTCAATAACTATATATGATCTATATCCATCGAGTACCTGGAACGGTTGGTAAACCATGATGAATAATTAGTTACTGTTATACTTCCCTACTAGAGGTACAGAAGTTCCCAAATATGTAAAGACCTCAGTTTAGCATGAGATAACTCCTCTCTGAAAAGAAACACTATCTCAAACCATGACAGAAAATTATCATTAGATGACTGGAAAGTATCCCCAACCATTCTCTTAATGATCCATGAGGAAGTTATGTCTCTAAGACCACCATCTGATCAGATGGTGTCCTGTCCAGATGGAAAACATGTGTCACTACCTCTTTGTTGTCCTCACCCACATGTGGGTCAAGCATGCCTTGGAACCTGGTGGGACTTTGTCAATGGAATTATTGCATTATGGTCAGCATGAACACCTCACCCTCTAGTAGAATGGGTACCATCATCATCTAAACTGGTGGTGGAATATCTTGTCCACCACATAGATATAGAACCTCTAGAACTAGTAATTGTATCAAAACATCATCACATAGGGGATCATCCTCATTATCATGATATTGATTCCATGATTTCATATGTTACAGAGGCATCATGAAAGTAAACAAGATATAACATTGTCAATGATTACATCTGGTGAAACTACTCATGAAGTACATGAAAACAATTACACATTTCCATATGATCCATATACCATTATTTTCCCTTAAACTATGGTCCTTATTTAACAAGTTTAAAAGAAAGTGATCAATGTCATGGTGTATGGATATGTTAGTAAACACGCTAACACTGGAGTCCCCATCTTCAAAGATAAACTCAAAACACTTAACATTATCCCCCCAAACAAATCTTACAGACACTAGTACTGAGGTAGAATAAAATAATCTGATATCACTTTATCATGACCCATCCCATTGGTGGATTATTCTACGACACCACATTCCCTCCTAGAATAGGTCCTGGGATAGCGACAAGAGGCTAGTAGGCACATCACTAACATTGGTGTCCTGAACCTAAGTAAATGTTCACATACACATGTATACATTCTCATACAATGCTGAAATGTAAAAACAACTGAATAACTATACATCCATACATCTATATCGCAAAACCATAGAATTATATGATGTATACAATTGAAAACAAGTCCAAATAAAAATATTCCAAAAAAGAGTCTAAAAAACATGTCATACCAGAAATTAATGCTAGGTAATAGTATCAAAATACCATAGAAACACACCATAGTATATATATTATCTCTAAGCACCATCTGGTCCTGGTATATCCAATAATATATATAAATTTTGATCAGCATCACAAGATAAAACATTTACTAGAAAATCCCATTTATGGGTGATTATAATAATACCTAATAGGACACCTTGAAACTATAAAAAATACAACAATGTAATACCATATTCTCTACCATGGTATATTCCTACAACTCATAAAATAATAATATATATATATACTCATCAAACATACACAATCTAAAGGTAAGTCACCATCAAAATGCCATCGTAGGATTACAACTCAATGGTTCTGCATAGGAATCATATTGGAGGACATAATATATAGTCTAATAAAACTAATGAAGTTTTTCAAAGATGTATTCCTCATTAGGTATCTCCATTATAAGTACATGCTGAATGTCTGAAAAGATTCTACACATATATGAGGATCAAACACAATTCCATGGTATATACCAACAATTCAATATATATAAACTCACTAAGTAGAGGATTTGGTCCAATGTAGTGTTTTTCATTATTATACAAAGAAGTACACCTTTGGAATGAAGATGAATTCATGATGTCATTCCAAATGATAGTGAAGGATTCTTCCAAATCTGTCCAAGATGTCATGTTAAATGGATCATTGTCTAATGTGTATGAGGTGATTACATACTGACACATAGGTAATGTATATGGGGAATGAAAAATAATGAAAAATTTCAAAGATATAGTGGAAATTATATTTAAAACAACTTCTTAGGGGTACACGGTGTTTTGTAGTGTTACACTCTGGGGCCCATTGACCCTGATCCCTGCCCGTATAAACATTCCATGTCCATGTCAATATGTATTCACATGTGTAAATGATTCTCGTGTATATCTACTTATGAAAGAATATATGGCATACCCTATGCAATTTTAGTCTTGGTCATGTCTATGCGGGTGTACTTGGTATTCTTGTGCCCATGTATTCCATTGTGTGTATGTGTAACCTCTATGTTACAAACTATGCTCACTAAAGGGAACCACACACCATGTAAATATGTCAAATACTATATGACACTTATCATAATAATGAAACCCAGTCTATTACTGAGTGGGCCTCTCACAAAAGGAAAAGAGATATCATGAGTAATGGGTCATGGTCAATGCTTTGTCGACCTTGATTCATTATTGGTTTAATTAAAAGAAAAAAATCAATAATCCTGAATAAATTCTCTCAATAAATCCCCGGAATAAACATATCCTGCAATATTCATGATCTATGGATCAATATGTTGGTTGTTTGATCTATGTTCATCATAGAAACCAAAATCAGAAAATAAAAGAAAATTAAAAAGAATCTGGCCTTAATTTGGAATGATTTCTAAAGAATAATGGATCTGCACATTGATCGTTGTTGAAATCCTCTAATTTAGTTTCCCAATGATCATCGATATTTGATTCAGTCATCAACCTCTAATGGAAACTCATTCGTGATCACTTTAAGGGTCCTATAGGTCTCTTGGTATTACCAGCCAAACCATGGAATTGATTATAACAATTTATTTTTTTCAAAGGTTATGTAATTGAGTCAATTTAATAATATAAAATAACTTAATTAATTATTTTATTTATTTTATGAATGCAGAGACTTTTCCAAAAATTCTATATGTTTTACAAGTTTATATTACATATAGTGTATTGATCACAATAATAAATCTATAGTTCCCTCATATTTCTGATCCATGCCACCATTTAAAAGTTATTATACTATTGTTTGTAAAAATTTGCATGCATGCTATTTATTATATATAATATATTTCAAAAATTAATTCTAGGCACAATGGGCCTTGAAATAAAACATTTTATTAGTCTTTAGACTTGAAAAAATCCTAGTAAGATATAAAAATAATACATACAAAATATGAGTCACATCACTCTTTTTGTGAACTCCACATTTTTTAGGCATTTTTTGAATTATATTCCACTTCTATTTTAAATTAACATATTCATAGATAATGGTAAGAATAAATTTTAAATTTAATTGATCCAATTCAATATGAGGGAAAAATTTTATATATTCCTATTATATCTTATCAATGTTATCATTAACTTTATATAGAGGGATAAATTGTTTAAAATTTACTACCTAGGGTTACCATCACATCGTTTTGGTATTATATTTATCAACAAGGATGTTTAAGAAAAAAATAAATTTCATAGAGATACTTCAAACAATTTGCATTGTGGTTGTAATATTATACACTTTTTAAGAGTTCTTATATGGGGTCAATGTGAACTAATTATGATGGATTTAGATGGAACACACTTATTCCAAACTGTGTCATGATAAATATTGATGGGGTGGCATTAGGTGTCCCTAAACCATTATAATGTGGTCATGTATTTATTAGGTGAATAAGTTTCATGAAGGGAAGTTTATTTATATTTCTATGTAATGGAATTGTGAATCAAGAAGAATTGGGGGATATCATTCAATTATTAATATATTTCAAGTAATTTTTATAGTACTACATGTGGGTGTAGAAGGATTTGAATCATTTCATGAAAATTATATAAAGAATATCAATTCAAATTCAATTTAATATTATTTTAATATACTCATTATACCTTTAATATATTACAATAATAAACCTAAATTTATTCAGAACTATATATAAGTTAACTAGGAAGTTGAGTCTTTTTCAAAGAGGGAAATAATTATTTCAAACACCACATTGTACTTTTATTCTCCCAAATCATTTCAATATTTTGTGATCATATATAAAAAATCTGTTATTTATAGTTAGATTTGTAAGCCACTCATGTAATGATATCATACATTTTTTAATTGATATTTGGGAAGGTATTTCTAATGATTTTTTAATTATTATGGATGGTGTCATCTTGGAGGGATAATGAATACATGAATGAATATCAAAATTAAGTATTTGATATTGATCAGGATTTCCCACCTAAATATTTTTCTAATGTAGATGAACTATTTTCCCATTAAAGATATTTCATTAGTCCTATATTAGAGTATAATGAACTTATTGATATATATTTCAATCATAAAATGGATTTATATTAAGAGATATTTTTTTATTAAAGATGGTACTGAAAATTTATTGTGAATAAAAGAAAATGTAACATGTTATTGAAAATCATTTGCCTATTTTTTGAGAGAATAAAGATATGTAATAATGAAATAACTGCCAATTTTATTCAATAGAAGGGTGAGAATTAATAAAATCTTAATACTCCATCATGTCATATCCATTTAATTTTGTTTTTTATACCATTAATTGTTTATTGATTTATTATGAATCTATGATATTCTCTTTCCATAATAGGATCTTATGTGGAAATATTAGAGACTTGCATCAATTTTTCTCAAACCATGAGTTCTTCAATTTCGAGAATCTATTAATAATTTTAATCCATTTAAAATTAAAAATATAGTATTTATAATTAGGTTATGAATTATGAATTAAAACGGTTTTTATCCAATCCAAAACATATTTATAACACTTCCCTTTAACATAAATTAATACTTCAATGAATATGTAAATAACTTAAGTTAGCTTTTGGGACTTCACCAGGCATTTCATTGATTATTCTGTTGCTGAAGCTCTAAATGATAATATGACACTTTCTATACAAAATTTTGAGATTCCTTAGTTTATTTTGTATGATAATATTCCAATATTTTTCTTGATGAATATAATAGGATGGAACACTCTAATTTTTTTTAGAAAAAATATCATCTATATTTTATGATCATTGTTTGACGACGATGATAAAAATATAATTAACATAACTATTATATAAATAATTTTCATTATTAATAAACATGTGTCATAATTTTTATTATTGTATAGAATAAAACACACGGACCCCATAATAAAAAACAACAACACTTCAATTTCTCTATTTATAAAATTTCATTTACAAAAACAACATATATGAATGATAAATAGTAATACTATTGAATATGATAAAATAAATTCTTCACAAAGTAAGGTATAATTATATATTTTCTAAAAAAAATCGGTTTATTTTAATTAAAATATATTTTTATGATAAATTTTAAATTTTTTTAATAAATTTAATTTTCTTAAAATGTCTTAAAAGACACTTCTTATTTTTATATAAATGATGATATAATTTTATAAAATAATATTTATTTTTAATGATGACCATAAATATAATGAGTTCCTAAAATATAAAGATGATATTAACAAATAATGATTTTATTAAAAATCCCATATTAATAAAAATGAATTTTTATAAAATTATTTTTGTTTTTATATTCACTTTTAAATGATATAATGGGGTGGATTTTTGGATTCTTTCAAAAAATATTATTTCTAGTCATTAGTAAAAAAATTCTTTTTAAAATTGTTATATCATTTATGATATCTTTGGGACATAAGAAAGAATATATATATTAGGAAAAAAATTTATCAAATAATGTGTATCTAAGGATTAAAATAATTCCATGAAAATTACAAAAAAATAATTAAAAAACCTATTTTTCAAATTTATAACTTTAGTCATATGAAATTCAATTAAAAACATATTTTATTTTATTTTCCCTTATTAAACTATTCCTCGTATGGAATTGTTTTTTGGATGGATTTTAATATCAAATAACAACCCATTTTTAACAATAATCTATTAAAGGTCATAATTTTCATAATATTTAAGGCTTATAATAATAATATAATTTTTTTTTAAGAAACTATCATCTCGTTACCTTATAAATTACACCCTTCACCACCTCACCTTCCTCACAACATAAGCTTCATATTTCACCAAAACATTTCCAAAATACCACTACAGCTTTCATAAATATTTAGTAGACATTATTGTTTAATCAGAGGACTATCCTCCAATTAAATATTCAAATTAACAATGGCGTGGTCTCAAAAAGTATGTTTTGAACTCCCAATAACATTATCATGTCAATTGATTTTATATATTTTTGTTTTACCTCCCTTAAATATCTTATATCGACCATAATTTTTTAAATTTGAATCATTATAATATAAAAATTTATAATATTATTTTATTAACAACAATATACCTCCATCCCATCCATTCAATGATAAAAATGTCACATGTATTATGGTCAATTATACACCTCATGATATGAAGTATTTCATTTTTTTATCAACACCAAACATTGATGGCTCTAAAAAATGAAATTAATAAATAAATATAATATTTATTACTTGATTAATATTTTTTGTAATATGAATTTTCAATTATGTTAATTAATTTAAAAATAAATGATCAAATACATTTTAACCACACAAAAAATCATACAAATTCATATATCATAATTTAAATTCCATTCAGAAAATCAGTTGATATGTATCACTTTTTTTCTTATGGAATAGAATATACTCTATAATTTTACAATTATGGATACATTGTTTCTATTTTAAAACACATTTGACCATGTTCAATGTACCAAAGAAGATTTATAGAAATTCTCTTGACAAAACCATGTGGCTGATGAGAGATAAATTATATGTTCAATAAATGACATATGACAATAAATGAAATATAAAATGTAAAATATTAAAAATATGGTCTTTATATAGTATTTAATTTTAATAATTTAAAACAAGTTTGGTCTACCCACAATTTTACTTAAAAAAATTTATAAAAATCCAATGAAAATAATTATTTTAATTATAATTTCCAAAATGTTGCTATAAATTGTATTTTGGAAAACATTTGTCGAAATTTGGGCCCTTATGATTATGTTTTATTCCCTTGTTATGGTTAATTTTACCTTAATCATTGTAATTAATTTTACCATCAATCTCTAATATATTTTGGTAGAAAATTAATAGGTTCTTATTAGAAATTATAAATTATGAAAATTAAAAATACGGAATCCATTTTTCAAAACTCAAATCATTGAATTGGTATAATTTAAATTAAATTTAATCTCGTAGAAGGGACAATAATATAAGTTTTTTTAATTTGAAAATTTCCAATGTTTTCTAAGATTTTATTCCAAATTTCAATGTCAAATTGATTAAAAGTACCTAAAATGGATTATTTCATAAAAATATAATCTAATTAAACAATTAAAACAATTTAAAATGATATTTATCCTTATAAATAAAATATATGAAAAATTGGTTTTAACAAAAATTTATTATTTTTCACTATTCATTAAAACATGAAACATCAACGAAAAATTAAATAAAAATTACTTTAATCTAATCCATATATTCTAGTATCAATAATGATGTATATTTTGATATATTAAATCTATAAAAGTTCAATAACTGAATTTAAAATTGGTTTTCCATTAAAAGGTGATAGAAATGCCTTAATAAATATATTAGGTTTTATGCATAAAATTGGGCTTGTCCTTATCTTTTATCTATCAAATATGTTGGATGAATATTAAAAATATTTTATTTAATATGTGTCATATATATTAAATTAATTTCACTCACTAATTTTTATTAATATAATGTAGTAGGGTATAATTTATTTCTAGGTATAATAATATTTTCCATTATATGACATCAGTTTTCATTTTCATTTCTAGTTAATTTCTATACAATTAATTAATTTTTTATTTTTTAAAACCATATATTTCAATAAAATACTTAACCATTTTCATAAATACTAATTTAATGGCTAGTTTATATTAAATAATATTATTTTATTTTGTAAAAATAGGTCGTTCCAATTACACAAGCTATAATGGGAAGGCATCATTACATGCAACACAATCTATCCTCTATGATTCATAGAGAGTAAGATAAATTTTTATGTTTAATGTAACAAAATATTAACATGGTTTTTCATATAACATAATACAAACATAGTTCTTCTATGTAAAATATACTATTTTTAGTGATGCGTTTAAAAAAATATCACAAATATAAATTATTTCTTTAAATTATTTAACAAAATATCAGGATGTGACAATCTACAAATCATAAAATGAATTTATTCCTAGAAATTCATATGTGTTATCAATGTTTTAATACTAAAATTATACCTTTAAAGAAACCCACATCTTTAATATGAACCTGAATAATTCCTTTAAAAAAATATATGTTAGAAACATAATTGTTAAACAAAGTATTACATAATTGGGTTTCTACATTGGAGAACATGGGTACGAAGTGAAAACATGGACTTAGTAGAAAAGTGTAAATATTAATATGGAGTGATTGAAGTCATCAATAACAAACATGTGAATAATCAACAATAATTTGGGGGCCTCAAATTCATTAATTTATGATGATAAAAAAGCCATAGGATCATCAAAATTAAGGTATTAGGACAACATGTTTTTTATCATTATCCTAACATTGAGTAATTCATTCATTTAATATGAATATAAGAAAAACATTATTTATATATTCCTATAAAAAAATTACCCTTGTATTGTTTTTTTCTCTATTTCAAATTTTGCCATTATAATAAGAAATGGATTTCTTTAAATTATCATGGATTCCTTTAATACTGAAATACACATTTGGTAGATCATAAGGCCTATAAAAATAAAAATTATAACTGTTTGTATCTGAATATTATTCATGATAAATATGATTTTTACATTTATCTTTCAACATAAAAATGAACTCTACTCGCTCAAATTTAATAATGAAAAATAATTACAAATTATCTGGGAAACTGTGTACGCTAGAAGTCATAGTAAAACACATATCATCCTTCAATTATGGGTTCAAGAGAAAAAATATTTCTGTAATTGATTGGTTGTCCCCTGAAATACATTATTTCCTTTTATAAAACAACACAAATATAATTTACAGAATAAATATGTTGGAAATAATTAAAAAATTTTAATCACTAAATATACTTTTAACCTATGTTTTCCATATAGTATCAGTACATAAATACCTTCTCTGATGTTTAACATACAATTTTTATAAATAGTTAACCTTATAACACTTATAAAAGTTGAAAATTAAAAAAATAGAAATAAAGAATTGAAATAATTTTTTCATTGATTCCCATATATCACAATGCATCTACTAGGTTTCATATTCAAAACATGTCAAGACCGTCATCATAAATTATCTTGAAATATGGTAATAATATGAATTACAATAAATAATTTTGAAATACATGCATCCTTCTTTTTTGTAATGGAAATAGAATATATTAAATACATCCAATATTTTTTAAAATTAATCTATGAGGACATTTACCAATTTTTCAATAAATAAATAATCAGATTTGTTGTCATTAGTGGTTTAAAATTTACTTTATCCAAATAAATCATCTCTTTATCAATGGTAAACAGATTTTTCTAAACATCTCGATCACATAATGGTTACCTTACCTTGATCAAAATAACAATTTTATACACGTTCATAACCATTGAATATATATTTTTCAATTCTTAATAAATACATATACTGAAAATATTTATATATTTCATGATTTAATATAACAATATATTTGAATTCAAAAAACATAAATACATCATTCATCCAACATTATTCACAAAAAATTACTCAAGCTTGATCAGAAAATTCCTTAATAAATTTTTCCTAGAATTTGAAATAGGAATTATTTCATTAGGTTCCTAAATATTAATATAATCATTCTTGTTATGTTTAATGGAATAATTATAGGAAGAACATGCCCTTACTTTCACATGTCATTTGAGGTATATTTATCTTGAGACGTATAACTAGTACTCATACCACCCTCATATTTCTAATCATGTGATTTTTCAATAGTAATTTTATTTCCATAATGCCAAAACTATCTACATACAATACATTCAATGTTAACCATGTTCCATATAGTTTTACCCATTGACTAAACCAAGAAATTATGGGTTTAGAAACAAATTTCATAAAATGAAACTACATAATAAATAAAAATTATAGATTTGATATCGAAGTCATCAAAAAATCTTTATTATATTATAAATTATTATTATCATTGGTTATTCATATCCAACTTATATTTAAATACTTAATTACGGTTCAGAAAGAGTTTTTGAATCCCAAAGCATATCCACCACGAGTGTCAAACTAGGTGTGCTACAGTGCCCATTGTTTTTTACCAGATTACCCTGATATAGGCTGAAGACATCATGTCATAGTTATTAAACCATGGTGAATTAGTTCCGAATAAAAATCCACTTTTAGTATCTATAAAGATATGTATTACTTGTAAACCACATACTCTATCTTTTTCCAAAATTCAAGGTTATTTTCCAAGAAGACAACTTATCCTTGTACAAATCCTTAGAGACATCACTAGAAGTATCATTAGAAAATACCTTGCTATATCACTAATATTTTATCATCCTAGTTTCTAAAGGATGAAAAAAACACTTTCCTTTGATATCAAATATAGTGACCCATGATTTACATACATAGATATTACATCATTTATAATGAATCTTCCACATATTACAGAAGTAAATTCCCAAGAACCGTAATAGGTTAGTGACTTCAGAAACATGGAAAAAATCTTCTAAAATGGGGTAATATCTTCAATGCTTTTAGTAAATTATATCACCTCTATTACTTATACCTAATAAATTCCTTCATAACCTGTGGAAAGGAAACATAAAAAATAGGTGATCTCACATGCTCATTATTGGTAAATAAAGGAAATGTGTATGAATGACATGAATATAAGGTTATAATAATGTGAGAATGAAATTTGAATATCATACCCTACACATCAAATATTATAATCATGAAACATATCTTAAATATTAGTAGTACATAAGAAATGAAAAATAATGAAATCAATATCACAATCCATAAAATCATAACACATGATAAGAAATGGAATTAGTGTATACACATCAATGTATAATTGTGTGAACATGTATAAGTAAAATAAATTTCACACATTATGTTATGTACATGAGAATTTTCCCTCGCATAGTCTTATAGAAATGAAACCCCGTCCATATGTTTAGAACATAGAATCAGGTTCATGTATAACACCATGAACATGTAATCTGGTACACACATAAATGTATGGACATGAATCCAGGTCTATGCATAACATTGTGAATGTGTAATAAGGTTCACGAAAAATATTATGAAAACATAATATGGTTCACTAATGATATATTGAACATGTAATCAAGTCCATGCACAAACTCATAGGCATGAAACTAGGTACATGCATAACAGTCTGAACATGTAATCTAGTTCACACATAACATTTATACTCATGATTCATCCCTCGTTGACTAATGAATTGGAGGGAGATATAGGTGTAATCCTTCACATAATAAAATCATACATGAACATGCCACACGAAAAATTCTTCATATCAAAAATGATGAGTGGATATGGGTTCTATGAGAAATACATTATAACCCGTGAAATGAAATCGGTATCATTGACATTTCATCACATCATAACCTCTAAAAAAAGAAATATGTTTCATAATAATCTCATCATATAATATCCCGTCAAAAGAATAAGGTTTCAAAATCATATAAATAGTGGAAAATAAATAGGTGTCATAAGGATAATCCCATAAAAACATAAACCATTCGGTAAATAATATAAATAGAACCTTTTCATAATTTCCTATATGGGCTTGAGTAACATCAACAGATATAATCTTATGTAGAAAATAACAAGGAATGATACATTGAAAAAATTTCATAGGGAAAATATTATTTATTATTTGAATGTATTTTTAAAAATTAAACCTTTATTAGACCATTTTCATTGAAAATTCATTGAAAACATTGAATGAAGGGTTGAAATAATTAAAAAATCCATTGAAAAAATATTAATGAATGAAGAACACATTTTGAAAACCATTTTCCTTCAAAACATAAAAAATAATATTAAAAACTAATTAAACCCATTTATTTTAAAACACTTTCAAAACATATAAATTTTTCTTAAAATTTGTTTGAAAACAATTTTCTTTGAAAACTTGTAAAATAAGCATGAAAACAATTTGAAAACCCAATTTATTAAAAATAAATTGAATATTTATAAATAATTCTTGAATACCATTTGAAAAAATTTTGATAGCCTTTTTATTACAAAAAAATTGAAAACATATGAATAATACATTTAATGATTATTATAAAACCTCATTTTCCTTTAAGGCTAATTTTTGACTGAAAGGAGAACTAACGATATATTTTTATGAAAAAAATTACTTAATTATATTAAGTTACAACGCGTGTAAAAATTGAACCATTACTTGGATATAATAGGAATATTAATTTTTTAGTAAAATTAAATATATTTAATAATATATGGATCATACAATATCATAAATGTAATCATATTCATAAACAATCTCAATAAATAATGAAATTATAATAATAAACTATTACAACATTGTTACATTGAACCATAATATAATAGAAAGAATAACATAAAATGAAACCTAAATATAATGAAAATAATTATATTCCATATATAACATGTCAAAGTTATTATATACACCACATATAAAAATATAAGGGTGTAACAAGGCATCTGTCTCAATGAAGCAAAAATGAGGCAAAAATTAAATTACCAATTTGTTAACATTTGAAACATAAAACCCTTGAAAGAAGAATCGTAAACCGGATATTTGAATAAAAATAATTTTTTTATAAGATCTATATTATAAATTTATTTTTAATACATACACCACACAAAATATGTGAATAAGGAAAAATCCATGTATCTCAAAGAAATAAAAAGTGAGATGAAATCTCTATCCTTGTGTCTTGACTATCATGGTACTCATTCAAAAATCATATATAGTAAATATAAAATTATTATAAACCTATAAAATTTTTATATTCTCATTTATAATACCATATATGGTTTTCATGACTTTATATTTCCCTCCTATTAACAATTTTATGTCACAGTTTCACTATGTGTAATATTTTCTTTATTTTTCACATGTGTATTAATTTGTTTTCTATCGAATACTTATACCTATATCATTATTTCTATAATTTAGAACATGATATAAATATGATGTATATTATGTACATTTTTAATATAATAATATATAAAATACATAATTATTAAAATGGAATACATCATTCATAGAAACGGTAGGTCGTACGTATACGTGAATGTTGTTTCCGTTTTATTTTCATATTGAAGGAAAGAAGGAAAATAAAATATATGTTTATATGTATATAATAAAATTAGAAAATAACTATTATGTCATATATATCATATAATTTCACCAAACACATATTTAATACAATCCATTATTGGGTAAAAGAATCACATTACTTTGAGGGGTGGTAGTCCACCCTTCCTCAAAAGAAATTATCATATTTTCGAAAGATGGAAAAAATAAGGGGATGTTCTAAATAAAAATTATATAATCATAAATAAATTATAAATAATATATATATATATACTATTTAATTATTTTTTTAATCATAATATCCATTAATAGATGGAATAAAGTAAAAATGAACAATCATGGTTTCTGGATGTGGTAGTTCATCGTACACATAATTCTATGTTTGTTACCCATTAGATGGAAGTGTGTGTAAGTATAAGCCATAATTTTGTCCATAATATATCCTAGTACATTTAAGATACTGTTTTTTATACATTAATGGAATAATAATAGTTTATAGAGTGGTGAATGGAAATAAAATAAAGGATATTGAGGAAGGTTGTTACCTCTTAATTGGGTAACTCCATTAGTTTCCACCAAATAGATTTTGTGGAAGTTTTTCAGATAAAATAGAGGATTCAAGGAGGAATGATGGTTTTTTAAAGTTTATTGGGTAGATATTGGCCAAATATAAGTGTTTTTATAGGTTTAAGGAAGTGGGATATGTGGTTCCCTTTAATACATAAAGTAAAGGACACACATGGTATTTTTTTAACAAGTTTGGTGTACCCATGTTTTTACCTAAACAACTCATTACAAGCTAATAAAAACCAATAATTGATGTTTTATTTTCTAAATATGTCAAAAATGTGTTTTTGACAAGTTCTTATATCATTTGGCCCTTTAAGATTATGGTTTATTCCCTTTATAGTCATAATTTTACCTTTACCCCTCCGAATGATTTTAAATGCATTCACTAAAAATTTTGATAAAAATTAATTTTTCACATTTTAGAAATTAAAATTTATGATTATTACAAATATGGTATCCATTATTCCAAATTCAAATTTTTGTTGTTTTCGATTAAATCTAATCCCACCGACTGGACAACAATTTGGGTTGTAATGTAAAAACATCCAAAAGTTTTCTATGTTTTTTACCCCAATTTCAAAGTGAAATTAATTTCAATGAACTAAATTTGACTAATAAGTAATAATATTACCTAATTAAAATTAAAAACCAATTTAAAATTTGATTTATTTTTATAAGTAAATTATATGAGAATGTATTTTGGAAGTAAAATCTAGTATTTTTCACAATTCATTAAAAATGAAACAGCATAGAAAATTACCAAATATTCTCCATAACCTAATTCATATATTACACTTTTAAAGGTGTTGTTTATTTTGAAATAATGAATGTATAAAAATGTGAAAATTTTTATTTAAAATGTGTTCTTCATTCGAATGCAATATAAATGCCAAAATTTAAATATTGGTTGGTAAGAAAAACATTGATTTTTTCCTTATCATATGTATATCATATTTATTGGATGAATATAAAAATACTTTATTCAATATATGACATATATATTACTATTATACCACTCAATAATTTTAATTAATTTTATTTGCATGGGTAAAACAGCTCTATGGGAAAAATAATATTTTTATTTATATTTAATCGGCTTTAATTTTCAATTATAATTAATATGAATCCAAGGAATTCATTTCATATTTGTGTCAACCCAATATTTTAATAAGTTAGTTAACCATTTTCATAAATACCAAGTATACTACTTCGTTATATTAAATAATATATCGTTATTCAGTAAAATTTGGTCATGTGTGGTACAAAATCCATCGAGGTATGTCATTTTATCTTATAACACAAGATATCCTTAGTAATACATGTAGAGAAATATAAAATTTATGTTGTGTGTAGATCAAGATTAACTTGGGTTTTCAAAAAAATAAATACAATCTTACTTCTTCAATATGAAATAAACAATTTTAGTGTTTTATTGAATGAAAAATATAATAAAGATTACATTAATATGAAAAATATATATTTCACAAAATCATAGGGTGTTAAATTTCTTCTTTATTCTAGGTATGTTTTTTGGAATTTTCTAGACAACCATAGAAATGGAATCAATCTATATCAATAAATTTGATCTAGTGTGGTTTCTATCATCCCTTATTGGTTCTATGTGTGATATTCTATTTGTCTATTGTGATCTTTAGAGTTCGTTCTAGCAATTTGATCATGTGACCCAACCAACACAATCAATTAGATGAGCATAATTAGAGATATCATGGCTCATATAGTGATTTTAACTTGAATATTGATACATAAAATCGTCATTGTGCTTGATACATCTTCATAAAAATATTATATTAAGAATAGCCCATTGTTTTTTTGTTATCTATCATATTATATTGACATACACAATTATAATGAGATAAATATTCTATGTATTCATTTGTTTGGTTATTTCTGGGGTGTCTTACTGGTTATTCTTTTAACCACCCATGCATAGTCTCATCCAGTATGTTTTTTTCATATATATATGACAATACAATTTATGGTGTCCTAGGAGGACCATGATTTGGAGGAGAATAGTGAGATAGGTAGACTTTGTTTGAATTTGATAGTAGTCCGCCTTTTTTAAGTAGGATGGTCTCTTTTTCTTATTTTGGGGGCTTTTGTTTAGACCTTATGATTTCTAATATTTTTTTAACTCTAATTTTGGGATATAAATGTATGAATGCATTGGAATTAGTTATAAATTACTTTCATATTTTTAGGGGATTAGATTTTTGTCTGTACATAATGGAACCATAGGATAAAGCCTCTCATGTATGTGATATGCCTTCTCGGTCCTAGTCTCCATCCCCTGGCCGATTGGAGGTGTCCTTGGGGGTTTCATACATAGCTTACCACTACACAGGAGGGACCCAGTGTGATGTATCTTTATATTATTGTATCTTAGGAATAAAAACATCAATAGGAACATAGTTTTGATATTTTTATACCTATGATGTTTGGTTTTATATTTATATAAACAATGTTAAAGTGTTTTAAGGTCAAAATTGAGACCATGGACTCCTGTGATGGTGTGGTAGGTAGAATATCCATTAACTAGGATTCTAATAAACTACTTACTATCTTGGTACATATATGATTTGGTTATTAGAGAAATATTGGTATATGAATCATATAGAAGTGGTTTCTGATTTCAATTTCATTATTGAGCCAGCTCCCCATATATACTCATTGCTTGTGGTACGTATTGATCAAATTCAAGGATACCTCCCCGAAGACAGCCAAATAGAATTCCATAGTGAGATCATAATGATGATATTCTACATTATGGGGCTTATAGATAATGTCATGTATATAAAAAGATTAGTATAGAAGATTTTCCTTTTTTGTCACTATACATTGAGTAGTCGGTTGCACTAAAAATTCCAGTCAAGGATTTGCATAGTCTGATCACACACCATGAGTTTTATAGGTAGTGGCATCATAGATTTTTGGGGGATCCAGACCCCAATGTAGATGAGGACTCTCTAGAGGTAATCGCCTATTTTTTCTTTTTATGAGTACACCTATAGTTCATATAGTTCTCAAAGTAGAGATTATTCTTTAGGGATCCATTGGGTGATGAAGGAGTCTGGTTACTCAGTATCATTATGAGAGAACTCAATCATTGTTAAATTTCAGTAATCTAATTATAATATAGATATATCATTTCACGTTATGTTAATTTCCCATTCAGATTATTTTCTAGTTGCAGGTGGAAGTCAAGAATGTGTTAGAGTATTTGATGACATTTTATGACATCTCGTGATACTCTCTAGATATATTTATCGAATCATTCTTCAAAGAATGGTGCTTCAATAGAGGTTTATACTGAGATATATATGATTTAGGGTTAAATATTATTATTCTTATACATGATAGATTTATTAGTGGTATTTATTACTAGAGTGATTTTATGCAGAGTAGCCACCTATTCCGGGTGCTAGTAGTTGGCACACAAGAGGTGATACCTCATTTTGTAGTAGTTGATGTTTTTCAAAGGGATTTTGAAATGAGAAAATGTTTTGGAGACAATCCCAAGATAGATGGTATGTGGGATAGAGCTCTCCTGATGGTACTAGTCAACCAAGAGAGATGCTTTAATAGTTTTTTGCTAGATGGGGCCATCTAATGTGGAATTATCTAACCCACAATATATATTATAGGTATATGATTGATAGACTACCCAAGTGGATATGGTTGTAGGAGAAATGAGGTTTTCAGTGTAAAAGATGTTGTAGAAGAGTGGGCAGAGTAGTAGCAGGAGGTTAATTGTTTGATTAATATCCATATCCTAGCCTGGGTGGTCTGCATTAGGCTTACGGAGCTGGGCGGTAGTGGTGACGACAACTACAATATGTGAATTCCTATGGCCTTATGGCTCTCAAAATGAATAGCAGTGTTATTTTTGTCTTCTATACCATAGATACATTACTAATAGACATGTTTGTTATCCACTCTATTCTTTCTAATTCCCTTTTAAGATATAGAGATATTAATGTTGGTTCTGTGTCTCCAACCATGATGTTGGACACTACAACAGGAGGGAGATCATCTATTACATAGATGTTCATATAGTGTGACATGGCTCTTGAAGGACAAATCTTCTTAGGAGATCCATTTATATTAGTAATTATTTCATATACCATCAGATTCTGAATTGATTGGTTATCCATAATCCATTTCAATATTCACTATTTTAGGAGGAGGATACGGTGTATTTCTAATGATGGAATGCAGATTTATTTTTTGGGTGAAAAAAAATATGCAAGAGCGGGATGGGATCATATAATGTATGGTTCAACCAGTTATTCTTTTGATGGATAGTATTTTCCTTGATGTTATATATGCATATGTATCATCATTCACCTAGATGACACACTGATATCTAGAACAACATACTAGATGGATCCTACTGATCTTCATGAGTTGATGGTGTACATAGAATAATTGAAGAGGTTTTCTAATATTCACATCCAATGATTCTCTTTGGACATCCACAATGTTTTTATCCAAAATGGAGAATGGGATCTTGAAGTTATATTAGTATTATCATAACATTACCTAAGTGAATATAAAGAATAAGTATATACTACCGATGATTTATGACATCTGTAATAAGTTGATATTGGCTAGATTGTTCTTATGGGATATCTCTATATTGGGTTATCATGAGATTCTATATTGGGACGATGATATACCAATGGAAGCATCCTAATGTTTCTATGATAAATATGAGCACTTTTTTATTCCACTAGTCATAAAAAACACCCAAAAAGTGTTTATGAGACTCTTGAATTGGATCTTTCATCTTTTTTAGATTGGTTTTTGGTGGTCTTTATCGATGATATCTTATTTTGCTCAACATCTGAGGATGGGAACATGAGACACATGATAATTATCCTATACATGCTCATATAACACCATATTTATGGGAATCTCCCAAAGTGTCAATTATTGATTTGAGAGGTCCATATTCTAGGACATGTCGTCTTAGTGGGTCTGGTGAAGGTCGATGTGGTGTTTTTTAGGATCCACCAAAGAATCTAATAGAGGTGTGGATCTTCCATTGGTTGGAAGTTTATTATAGGACATTCATGTATGATTTATCTATGATATTGGAATCACTTACTGCTTTTACCAAAAGTAGAAAACCATTCATGTGGATTAAATTACTCCAGTATTCTTCCCATGATATTCTAAAGAGGTTGAGGGTCATTCCAAACTTGAATTTTCTAGAGTAGTTTGTTAGGTTGATCTATTTGTAATGCCTCAAGGACCAGTCTTATTTGTTTTCTAATGCAGTGGTAAGTGGTGATTGGATATGGGTATTGGTAGTTGGGACCACACAAATAGATCATTGAGACCCACAATCTAATGTTTACAGTGGTGGACTTTATCTAAATGATGTGGGACACAAACTTATGGGTGACTAGTATATCTTATATTTTGGACACAACAGTATTAAGTGCATATTCTCAATGATGATTCTTAACATGAAATAATGTGATGGATATATTTCATCAATGATTATGACTTCCAAATTGTTTATAATTCTAGGAAGGGGAACATGGAGGAGAATTGTATTAGTATGAGATCTTGTTGATAGTTATTTCCTAAGGCTTCAAATTAGTTACATTTGTGGCAGGAATCATTAGTATACAATAGTGTTACATAATACCTCCTATAAATGGTGGTTAACCTAATTTTTATACAGTGTGTTTGGGAGGATCATCATGGAGAAACTAACAGTGAGACCATTCATGTGTTGATATACATTGAACATGTTTCTGATGAATTTTCTTAAGGAAAGAATAATTACATCTTTTTCAGATGATGGATGATGGTGCATGTGACTTTATGTGAGGAGGTGAATAGGGAGTTTTATACATCACCTTTAGTGTCAAATGTAATTATGTGTAAGCTGCACTAGGACATATAGCATCAATTCCAGTGGCTAGGGATAATGAAGTGTGTCTCAGAGTTTATCTCTTAATGCCTGGCTTGTATATAGGTGAAGGTTGTACATTATGTTTCTACAAGGTTTAGCTAAACCCCTTGAGGTTCTAGTTTGTAAGTGGGATGGTATATATATGGACGTAATGATGGGGCTTCTATAGACATCTAGAGGACATGATACAATTTGGCATATTACAGACTTACTCACAAAGCCAGCCCATATCCTAACTATTTGAGAATAGAGATCCTTAAAAACATTGAGTTGAATTTAGTTGTAGGAGATAGTCTAGATTCATGAAATTCTATTAATTATCATTTAATTCTATGATTCTTGCTTTATGTAATGATTATATATATGATTAAAGAAGGCTATTGGGACATAGTTTAATTTGTGAATGTTGTTTCACCTCTAGACTGATGACTGTACTAAGTGGACCTTTTCGGTTATAGGGGATATGTTTCATTCTTACATGATGTACTTCGGCTATATTTAGGAGGATCACATACCCTATGTAGAGATTGAGTAGAATAAAATCTTCCATTCAACCATCAACATGGAACCATTTCAGGACATTCATCCAATACCATGATGGTCACCACTATGCTAGAATAACCTTGGAGAGTCTACACTCATGGGCCTGAAGTTTGTGTGAGCAATTATTGATAAATAAAATATCATCCAAGAGAAGATGAAGACTTCCCATATCTTGGAATAGTCATATTTTGACCAACTATTAAGGTATGTTTTGTACTTGAAGGTGGACCATGTGTTCCTAAAGGTCTCACCGAATTGTGTATTATGTGATTTTTCTAAGGAAAAAACCTACCTCATGAATTCATTTAACCTTTTTAGATACTATATTGTGTTGGTTATGTGTAATACCACTTGGTCCTCCATTCAATGTTAGACCGGTTACACAATATCTTCAATGTTCAGCACCTGAGGAGCCATCTACTTGACTAGTCACATGTTAGTGACTGAGGTAAGATTGAAATCGAGGATGTTTCTAAATTATAGAATATCCAACAGATATTGTGTGTTGGAAATATAATATACTATGTGGGTGAGTGATTACCTAGGTGTGTGTCTAGCGGCATCATTAGAATCATCTGGAGATCACTTTGGAGTGAGAGACCTAGATGTGATCCAAGTACACTCATCCTCTTAAGTAGAATTTTCTCATTCTGGGATTGATGTCCCTAATGTGGGGATAATTTAAAGTCTATATATTTTTCATGTCAATATTTGGAAGATATGTATCAAAAATTTTTGAGCCGGGAACTAAGATGATACGAGATTTTGAGGCATGGAGAGGCTCGATGATGGTATATTAAAAATATTAAAAATGTTATATCACACATAAACCAGTTTCCTAAGATAGTGCCATAAATATTTAATGAGGACTCTAATAAAAAATATGAGACCCTCATGGAGTCCCAAATCCGTTATTTCCAGTTGGCATGACATAATATTTGTCTTTGTTTGGTCTTTAGCTTCTGTTCCACCAGAGATGAAATAATTAAATATATTAAATATATTTATTTAATTTTAGTGTCAAAATTCATACCTAGTTTTCTTTTATAAATGAACAATTATAGGTAATTATCTTGGTTATCCATGTAAGACAAGGATTTATAGAGTATCCATTAGAGGATATCATGATGAGAAAAAAAAGATGACAGATTGTTTTTTCCAATGCAATTTGAGGATCATTTCGATGATGATATTGCAAATACATTCTTCCTCAGTGATCGATCCAAACAAATCCATTCTTCATTAGTGATCAATCCAAACCCAATGGAGGGAAATTTTTTAATTTTCTTATTTACCAATAGATTACCCCATGGTGAATGTGAATAAAATAAACTATCAAATTTATCCATGGGTCAATTATGTTGTGGCTATGGGTTTGTTTATCTAGGTTTGAGGAAATTATTATCATTTTTATTTTTTGGTTTTTATTTTACATTATCAAGACAATAAATCAAGGAATACCCAAAAAATTGATGAGGTTTTCCCCTTTTTTCTTGTATTTATTCTGCTTTTCATTTCATGATACTTCACAATTATATCCTTAGTAGGGAGTTCAAAAATTACCATGTATTCGATCATTTCACAATTAATCCTTTGAACAATAAATTTGTGCCTCTGATGAGGGTTCCAGATTGATGATGAATTAATGGTGTCTTAATGATTATGGGTAGCCTTTGGTAGAAAAATATAATATTAGGGTTTCAATTTTTATTTTTTATTCATGAAGAGATGACATGGTGCAATTTAATCTATTTCTAGTGTAGTTAGGTGGTCAGAATCTAGCTAACATTGATGGACGAGTTCAAATGGATTGAGTTCTATATTCATTTTTCAGATTAGTGGTGAATTTGGCAGCGAATGTGGTGATTTATATTGTGTGAAATGGTAAGAATTTATATTAAATTACCAAATTCAATGAATGTACTTCTCCATGACATGTTCTATAGTCCCCCTTTTGTGGTGTTATGGTTTCCAAAAAGATAACCATACTGCATGTCATTTGACACATGCCATGTGTCATGTAACCCAGTGCTGGAATCTTGGATTGTATCCCAGAGGGTACATGGGAAACAACATGACCAGAAATGAAAAAAAAAATTGATAGAGAACATGGGAATGTCCAGGTAATAATACATGGCTAGGTATAGGGGCACAACCTGGAATATAAGAAAACACCATGATGTATATGGTGATGGGATGTTAACACACTAAGAGTCTGATCAATATCTACACAATGTATATTCCTAAAGGAAATTTTGTGGGTATAGGGGACATTCCATGTGAGATGGTGGTAGACGTTCAGAACTGGGGAAAGAAAAACATTATAGTGTACCCCTTAGTAACATAGTGTAATTTTCACATGGCTATTCTAGGACCTCAATCTCACAATTATAGAATAGGTTCACGTGAGTGTGATTCCTTGGTCCAACACTATAAGGGTACAATTTTGGATTACCTCCTCAGCATATGATTGTGATCCCCTATATGGGTTTTATCTCAGATATATATTTGTGTATCTCTATGTGTGATGAAACATCTCGACCCATATTCCACTTAATCGGGTCTGGGAGCATATTCTCCATATGGTCTTAGGTGTACCTTTCCATGTGTCAGAGGTTTCTGACTAGTAATGAGGTCCTAGGGTGTGTCTATGGAGTGACTATTCCAACATATTAGAGTAAACACAACATAAATAAATAGATATCATCCTTGTAGTAAATAAATAGAGTGATGATGTAGTAAACAAACTACAATATAAAATTATATACTTATAATTGAAAATAACATAAAATCTAAAAACCATGTCCTACATAAAACATTGTTCAGTGATTGGTCCAACCATTGATTATATAGTACATAAATCAAACTCAAATAAATTTTTAAGGATTTAATACTAAATATGATTTAGACCACATAACTGGTCTCCAAATTGTGTTGAACTACACCAACTAGATCTTGATAACCCAGACAGGTTACTCTTCTCAACCATGAATCCCTGAACCGAAGACCTATACTTCATGAAATCTATTCTCAATTTGAAAAGTAGATATAATGTCTACACACACACCTAGGTTCACATAAATTGGTGATAAATAATCTCAGTATGCCACCCCAATGATGAACATATAAATAGATTTTCCTAACTCCTTGTGCATACAATATGCCTAGCCTAGCTGACACACAACTGAAGTAATAAATAAATAAAATAACATGAAACTGTAGTCGATCATTGGGTATGTAATATCAATCAACTGGGTAATGTTCAATCATTTATATTTATATTTATATATGTTTATATATATTCCCATATATATATATACAAATATACACAAGAAAGGTGAATGAGATAACATAAACAACAATAGTCGATCCCTGGGTCTATAATCCTGATCAACTAGACATATTGTGAAATGTCCATTGAGAAGGATGATGAAAAAATCAATCCATGTGTCATTAAGACAATCTATATGTTTATAATCTAAATTCACAATACTAGCTTCATGTATCACCAAAAGTGCCTTTGAGGAAGTCACATCGGTATAGGGGGATACTCATCCTAACCCTCGGATCACCCATTATTTATTATAATATATTAAATTATGGATTTCTAATATAAATAAACAATTATAGAAATTGTTACTAACCTAGAATTCATTCCACCCATTCCATGAAATTCTTGGGGGATGTTTGATACATATGTCCAAGTCCATAGGTGGTCATAACATTCAAACTCATATGAACCCTATAGGGCTGACCCTTCAGCTAACCGTAAGATGAGCTCACTAGTGAGAAACCATTCAAAATCCTTGAGGACTCTAAATATTGAGAGAATTATAATCCCTATCACCGGGATAGGGTATTCATCCAAGAGTATTCAATGATGTGAAATTCCATTCACCAAACCATGGTCAAGCAACCGAGTAGGGAGTGTGTAATTTTCCCTGACACTTGAGAGAGATAAATCATCCCCGATCATAATAACCAAGGTCACTAACAACATGTTGAGGATTGATAAATAATCCTTCTTATCATGTAATTCATGGAGAGTGAAATCTTCCTCATCACACAGGAGTGCATAATCATCTGCATGTATCGTTATTAGGGACACCATGCATTTGTATCATAATCATAGTCTCAAAATTCATACCATTGGAAGCTCCACTAGAAATACCAATAATATAAAAGTATAACATATAGGCTCAAAATCTAGTTCCCATGTAGTACTTCTACGTATTACAATAAATATATTAATAACCTATATTAGAATTAGGATCCTATATACTACCTATATAAATTATAATAAATGTATAAGGAAGATACCAGAAAATAAATCAATGCATAAAAATAAAGAGAAACATATCTCATTAGACATAACAATAAACAACAAAGAATCATATTGGTAAATAATTGTGGCATCAATAGTAAATAAATTAAATCATATATAAATAGTGGGGTGGTAAAACACCCAAACACACAATTATTGTCATTTTATTTATGGATTATATGTTTGGAATGGGTTCTTTGCCCACATCTACTACAATCTCTTCCCAAACCCAACGTACTTGATCAAGTTCAATCGAACATTAGGGCACCCACTAGGTCCCTTATATAAAAATATAGGAGAGGCATCCTACATGGATCCTCAGCAGATATTTTTTTATGAGAAATATTATATAGGGTCATTGATGGTATGTCAATAGAGGCATCCTATGTGTGATCATCTGAAAGGAACATAGGAAAGGGCTTCCTACATATGACCCTCAGCAACATTGAATGTAGGAAGTTGAAACTAATATAGGAACCACAGAAAGGGAAAACTGGTAGAGGGGTCAATCAAGGGATTCTCTAAGAATTCATGTAAGAAAAGGTATTCCATAGTGACCATTGGTATTGGTAAAAAGAGAGAGGAATCCTATATGTGATCCTCTTTGTTAGAATTTATATAGAGGAATCCTATAGGGGGACCTTGAAAAAAAGTAGTTGAATGGCCTCCTTGGATAGAAGGGCACATCCCACATGGGATACATCCTTAAGGGGAACGTAACAAAGAACCAATAAAAATAGATATCACATGGATCATCTTTGTTGAAAGGGACTCACTCCTTAGTGACAAATGGATTCGATTTCCAAAGGAAAAATCTCCCCATTTGTTATTTTTTTTTAATTCCACCTAGGAGTTCGTAAATCACCTCAATTGGTTTACCATAGTAGTATTTGTAGAATGGCCTCATGATGGATTACTCATATTGAATATTTGATATCCTAAATTTAAATACATGAAAAACCCTAAAATGGGTAATAAAGGGATAGTTCACAAAAATTATACCTTGTATAAAACGTGTTCTCCCAAATCCTCACCTAGGCATGTAATCCAGCCAGACGTGGCTTATAAAATCCAAATTAAAGAGTGTATTGGTCCTTTACCTGAAATATACCATGAAAAATGTACCTTTTCATATTTTTCCCATGTCTGGTCTATGTATATATAATTTATGATTACCTCTACATGATGTGAAACCCAGACATGGTCTTTTCATGTACTTTGCATGGCCATGTTCCCCCTACACGGGATGTATGGAATGGTACTCGACTAGAAGGATGTGTCCTAGAAAACGAAATGTCAACCTCAGACATGATTTGTTATACTAAAAGTATATCTTTACCAAACATGATTAATGCATGGTGTGTGTTACTAAACCACAAGCCTTGTTATCAAGATCCTTTAATGGGAAATCCCTAAAATTTCCTAAAACTCCCATTTTTACATCAAATACAATAGGTTGACCCTCAAGGAATCATAATAATGAATAATAGCGGTAGAACCAAAAAAAAATGGTAAATATTAATGTATTTATAGGAAAATGTTAAAATGACTGACCTTTGGTTATAATCTTCTAAATATTTTCCCTTTTCTATGATCCATGACTACTGCATGACGATCTGGCACATCCTAAGCTCTGAAATAGTACATATCTTCTTCTATCTATCTCTCCCACTCTTTCTATCCATATTCTATCTCAATCATGATGTGATGGAAGCTACATGGGGGGGGGGGGTACACCATAACATAAGGAAGGAAAAGAAGACAATTAAAAGAAGACAATGAAATGGAGAAAAATAAATGAAACTAAAAAAGGGAGGCCTAACCTATGCTTGCTGCCTAGCCAATGTTTATACCCTTTCTATATAAAACTATCCATACCATACTTAAATACCAAGACAAAATCCCAATCCAAATCTCCAATCAAAATATATTTATGGATGAACCTATATGTATAAATGGATAATTAGTTAGTAAATTAATTATTATTCAACTAAAATTTAAATGTTTGTCAATTCCACTAAACTCCTTCCATTGGGCGAACACCATATTTCAGGACAAACAAATTGATTAAAAAAATTATCTCAGATCATATTCAATGTGAACATTCCATTATTTCCCCTTAAATTCATCTAAAATAAATAATTCAAATTTCTACTCAAATTTTCTATCTATAAAAATATAGGTCATTAAAATCTCACCACAATGAACCTTCTAGAACCCAAAAAGGATTGGCTGAAAAACTAGAATCCTTTCTCTCATCAAAAGAATAGCTAAAACTATTCCATCTCAACTATCCAAAAACAAATAACATAGTGTCTTCAACACTTCCATAATGTAAGGTGTTAAACTACAATGGATCTATAACTCCCCACCATATGAATACCCTTGTTTTCTTCTCCCAACCCAACTGAGTGATCAACAGCTCATAAAAAACACTAAATTTAACTAATAATTAGGATCACCGCACTCAAATGGCCATTATTAAAATCCCTGCCATATGGAATACCTCACACCGCTCATTGAGCATGACCACGACTCGTTCCATATTCAAATTATTAAATTAATTTAAATCAAAATAAGCTCAGTGTAGAGTTGACTCTCCCATAGCATACTCAATATGATATAATTATAGAGCATGATCATCTCTAACTAAGAGTTCGATAATATTATATTCAAAGGCATGTATATATCTATTAATCCATGATTACATTAAAAAAAATTTATACTTTCCATTAACAAAATACTGACTGCACATATCCAGACAATATGTGTCGAGGTCAAGCCATAGGTCAACTATCTCATAAAACCTGATTCATTATTTATGGATACTATATTATTAAATAACATTCCTTATTTTATCACAACTCTTGGGAAACCATTCCCATTTAATTTCTTTAAAATCTCATCCCTTTACGTAGATATATCCACTCACATATTTACTATTAAAAGATTCAACGCAAAACTAGCATGTACCTTTTTCACCTAACACATGATCCAATCAGTTGTCCAAAATATGGCTATTATGACTACTCTACATAAAATATTAGTCTCATTAATCTATAATCACCCTAGGAACTCCCCATTAAAATCAGGAAACATACTCATTCCATTATTTATTCCACAACTATTCATCGCATTCCATCATTCCAATCACGAGCATCAACTGTTTCTATAACTATAATAGAATTAGCAGAAACATTGGTCACTATAATAGGCACCTGAAAAGTCTTTCCCATTGAATAAAACCCCAAAAAACAATCACCCTATGTTTTTTTTCAAAATCCAAAGGCCTCAACATTCCTATGCTGCAAAACATGAGAACCAATAATGCATCTATCTCAAAAGATCATAAATATGAGCTTAATGCTTAAGGAGGAATCTAGAAACTCAATCCAACCACTCATACATGCTTCCTTTAATCAAAACAAAACGTTTATCTATATGGTTCTGATTTAAAACTAATGTCCTCTAGGTCTCTAACCAATCCCTACTTATTAATTCCCAACACTGGATCTAGGTGTCTATCCACCAAGCACAATTTTCAACCCTCTCCAACGGGTTAATGGATAAAATAGACCTATGAGGGTAAGAACTATAATGTACCTAGATACGAGGGTGCTAATCATCATAGAGAATCCTTATAAGGAACTCCTCTATTGAAAGCACGATGCCAACATATAATAGATAATGATCTAACACTCAATAGGAACTTGTGTACGGAAATACCCCTTCGAGGTGCACTAAATGAGAAACATCCTTGTACATATTTTCATCATACTCAGTGAACTGAAATGATACCCACAAAAATTGTTGTTATGTAGCAAATCATTCCATTCTGTGCATGTAAACACTATTTATAATGATAATTACAATTTCAATATGTGATCCTATGAAAATAAAATCATATAAGGCATTCAAAACATGGGAGTCATGTGCTTTAATGAATTACTAGGGCCACTTCACCTCCCATGCATGAGGAAGGATTCATTATCCACCACATCAAATATATCAATTTAGATATACATAGTCATCAATAAATATTAAATACATAAATGATTCATCCTAATTGTGTACAATACCATGAAAACTCAATATGGAAAAACATCATTTATATTTTTTCGACACATAAAACAATTAGCCTCTAACATCAATAGAATAACATAGTATCATGACTTTAACATGTGGATCATATGTTCCAATTATGATGCATGAAATTCATCTTTTCTATTTCTAGTAATGATTAATAGTAAATCACTATCGTTTTTCCAATAGGACAATAGAAAAAAATCCCCAATATATCATAATAACCAAAAAACATGTTCATATCTCAATGAGAAAATCAAATAAAACTATGACATAATATATTATAAAAATAATAGCATATCATTGGAAACTGGGAATTCCAACAAAAAAAGGTATTCATGACACACCAGTCCAATATCCATCAAATATTCCCACAAATTCTTAATAATATTATCTAAAATATCTAAAATATTAATTAAAAAGGAAAGGAATACAATTGATACCACTTTGTAAGGTCCCAACATATATGAGACTAAATCAGTACTCTGAGCTAGTTCACCACTTTCCCTCAAGCACACCTCCCTATACTCTAGAGGATTCCGAATAGCAGCTAGGGATTACGGTGTTTTCATAAAGAGACTATGCCCTCATACAAAATTAAAATTCACGAAAATAACAAGATATCAACCAAGAAGAAAATTAAAACACTGTAGAATTAGTGAATAAAAAAATATACCAATTAATAATTATAAGAAAATTCCATTAAATTTAGAACAACGATGTCATACAGAATACAGTGGTCACCAAGTATCCATCAATATACTTGATGTAGTACATAAAAGAAACTATAAAAAATTTAGGGCTCTAATAATAACTATGATCCATACCACATACCTGTCTCTACACACCATCAAATGAAACCATATTAATCATGGGAATCTATATGAGTGTCTCCAATCAACCATGCAACCCTGGTCCTCACCCATATCTTCCATGAAATCTATTTTCAACCTAAAAAGTAGACACATATTATTAAAGAAAACATAGGTAAATGTATAGGGGTGAGAAGTAATCATAGTAGGCCACCCCAATGAAAAACTGATAAATATTTTTTCATAAGTTTATGATCATGAAATATCTCAACCTATCCAACACACAACTACAAAAAAATATAGGGAAAATTATATGAACACATAGTAGATCCATGGGTCCATAATTTCATTCTACTGGGAAGTGTTGCATCATTTAGATTTAGAGTTATATGTATACATATATACTTCCACACACACACACACACATCTAGTATATATACTAATCCTAGATTTCTATCTTCCATGTGTCGATATGATGTTCATCCATATCTAATTATCCATATGTGTCAACCCTACAAAGCTATGTGACCCTCATACGCTCTGGTTCACTTCTATATTCTCCATCCCACTCCTACTCCTGCCCAGGTAGCTACTCATCAGGACTTAAAATCCCTGAAAAACGGAGTATCCTTCATGATCCTCCTCCTGGTAATGCTACACCCTGTGCCCCTCCTTCTCCAATGAGATCTTTATCCTAGTTTTACCTCACCTCTCTGCCATCATCCTTCTCCCACATGGGCTCAGGTTTCACCTATTTGTAGCCTATGGTTTTTGAAAATCCCCAATGGTAGCAAAATCCTCCATTGAACTTTATCTCCCAGTTATACTACACTCCATCCTCTTCCTTCTCTAATAAAGAATATGGACTGGTTTCACCTCACCTCCTTGTCATCTTCTTTCTCCCACATGAGCTCAGGTTTCACCTCTTCGCAACCTATGGTTTCTGCAAATCCCTTATTCCGGTGTTCTCTTCCATTGGTCTCCCGAATCTAGGGTTTCCTCATAATCTCAATATTCTCTCCCCAGTAAAGGTTTTTCATTTTTTTCCAGCCTAGGGTTTTGTCTCCTTCATGCACACCTCTGAGAACTCCTTCATCGTGTACAACCTTAAACTCTTTATTCTACAGCTGCATTTGGGTTACGAATCATAACCGACTTATCCAAGGAGACAGAACCCTGATAAAATTTTCAAAATCAAGTTTGGAAAACAACAACTACATTCTCAGAAAAGGTAACATCTGTGAATCTGAACTCTATTTGTGTATGAAATCAAATCATTTGGACAAATTTAGCATACTTTGTCATTGTGCTTCTAATTTCTAATACTCAATTGGTTCTCAGATCGATATAAATTTCTACAGAGACTCATTGTTGAAATTCTCTTAGAATATACTGATGTCATCTTCCTCTATTCTCTTTCTTCCTGCTTTTATGAGTAAATGAAAATGTCGAATTATAGATTTTTTTCTATTGTCTAATTTCTGATGTCTAGATTATGTTGTCATAATTGTCTTAGATTTTTTTATACATATCTGTTTATATATTGATTATATGACACTAATTCCAGATTACTCATCTAGGTAAAAAACATCTTTATGTTATTGACATTTTTTAGGATTGTTCACGAAGTATTTAACATCCAAATGTTACACATAATAAAACAAAATTTATATTCATAAGCAGTAATTCTTTGAACCATTCCACTGTGGTGATGCATGGTTTTGATCCAGCAAACTAAAATACACGATGTACTAACACTATATTTTTGTGTAATATTGGACTAGTGACATATTATGGAGTAGATAATCATTATATTTAATTTGAGTTTTTAGTTATATATTATTATGCTAAATATTACTTAACATGTTTTAGACCAGTGGATCATTTTTTATATTAGTGGATGTCACATTTTCTATGAGTAGTGTATTGGATCATGTATTTTATTTTAGTAGTAGATAATTTTTTTAGAGAAGTGGAACAAGTTTTATATATGAGCAGTGGAACATGTGTTTTTTTGGGTAGTGGATAATGAATTATTTAGTGGATCATGTGTTTTATTTGAGTAGTGGGTCAATTTTTTATGGTGATGGATCAAGTATTTTAGAGTAGTTGATCATGAATTATAGAGATTGGACATTCTTATCTCATCAGATGTCCTACGATCACAACATCAGGGTATGAGGATATCCATTTTCCCTTCAGGGGTGACCATTGATGATTTGCAGGGGACGTTTCAGTTGTAACTTCTACGTGAACTTCCAACATTTAGGTATTTTCTATCCAAATATCTATTATTATGTATTAAATTATTGATTATATGCTTTTATGTTTTTATTCTATGATTAATTATAGGTTTGATCCTATGGGGCAGCCATTTTACTAGCCTAGCTTAGATAGAAGGCAACAACTAGGTGAGGGTTTTGAAATTTGGTGTGGAATCCCAATAAAATTTCCTTTATTGTAGGTATTCCAATTGATATTCAAGGAAATATTTAATTTTATGTATTTATTTGTAACATTTTCTATGTTCTTAGTGCACATATCAGACTCTTTTTCCATTTTTTAAGGATGTTATGCAACGGATGGATATACCATGGAATTTTTTGGTAAGTTTTTTATTCTTCATATATGTTCTAGCATAGAGGTATTGAGTTATTTATATTTTTAGTGTTCCCCATTAATCATACAACTACATACTCTACATCAGTTTCATGATCTTAAATTTGATTTAGGTACTAGAATAGTGATTACCTCATTGAAGTCTCATGTTCATGGAATTTTTAATCATGTCCTCTAGATATGATCATTTATAATGAATTTTGTAGTATGATTGACTCTTGGAAATTGATTCATTTTCATATGATTTCCGAGATGACACACACACCTTATCTATAAGTTCTACTATAAAAAATTCTATTTTAAAATATTCTATTTTTTAATTGTTATTATTGAATATCTTGTCATATAATTTCAAATGTGGTGCACACACCTTCAAACAATAAATAAAGCTTCATGAAGAGTGTGCTGAAAAGAGTATTATTTCTATCGAGAGGTATATATATATATATATATATATATATATATATATTAATTTTATTTCATATTCTTTTCTGAATGATATATATTTTGTTTAAATGATCACCCAAATTATAGGTTTATATTACAGGACTAATGAAATGTTGGACCTCTATAATTTACGATCGATGTTTTCATACAATACAACTTTATTTTAATTCTAACTGAAAAAAATCTTCAATGTTTTTATTTTAATATCAATTGTAGACTTAAAAAGTGAAAATTCTTTTACTTTTGCCCTAATTTATTTTTTAATTACATATATTTTGTCTTAGATGTTCAATAAGACTGTTCAAGATGAATTTTATTTTTTTTTAAACATCACCTTCAATAAGACTGTTGATGATGGATGTTCCCATAAATCAAGTATGGTGTTTATGTAAATTGATGTAATCATTATTTTATACCACTTCGATCCAGTCATTCATTGTTATTGAATGGAAAAGCAATGTTCCTAGAATCTATATGCACTTAAGTGTTAGCATCCAGATTTCTATAAAACGTATCCTAAAAGGTTTTTAGTAAGTACAATATATTATTGTTTTCGAAGGAAGAAGGCCTACACGGTCATCTCAAAATTCGTCCAAATGTCCATGCTGTGTGGAATTTCGGGTAATTTATATGTTTTTTAGTATGTTGTTTTTCAATTCAATAACATTCATTATTTTTTTAATCAGCTATACATACTAAGGATGGGTTACATATTCATTGATTTAACCCAACTATGCTTCCCTGTAACCCAAAAATAAAATTCCTCACTACAAATACGCGGAAACCATGACTCTCAGTATCCCTCTAAAATGCTACTTACTCAGGCTGGTAATGAAATCTCTCAAATATAATGAAATTTTTTCAATTTATTTTTATTTTGGAATATATAATACCTCTCTACTACACGAATTACAATTTTAATAGCTAATTTCAACTTTTATGTACATTATATGTGGACGTTAACTGATTTTTCTATGATCATATAGGTGTTTCACATTTTTGAACATCTATATAACTATTTACTACAAGTAAAATAGACACCCATATTAATTAGATTTATAATATACTGACAAATACACATAATGGTGTATCCTATATCAATGTTTCACACATGACCATGAATAATAAGATTCTTTCGTAGGATTTCATTTTGAATCAAAATATTTCTCATTGATCATCTATTTATTTGTACTTGTAGTCACTACTTCATAGAATTTTTTCTATTTTGATTTAAAAAAATCCCATAAACATCATAATTAATGGTGGATTATAAGAATATTATTGTGTTTAATTTTGAAGATATTCTACGTTTTCTATGTACTATAATAAATTTTTATGTTAATGGATAATTTCTTCTTCATTGAATAACCTTCTCAATTCTAACTTCATAGATCATCTCCACATGCTTTGACATCCCACTTTAGCATCCACTGGATATTTTTCAGCATATTGGCAGATTTATCGTGGCTATTTTAGTTAAAAATATTTTATGTTTATATATGTACTAGATTTGAGCAACCATGGTGCATAAAAACAAACACAACCTTATGCTAACAAACACACCACATGCAAACAAACACAATCTCATGCCAAACTCAACTAATTTGCATGCAGTTTATTTATTTCCATATAAGATCAATACTAGAAACAATAGTGTGAATAGATGAGGTTTTTAACTTGATTAATCATGTCCACATTGAACTCGTTTTTTCATTAAGTAATTCATGTCATGACATGGTTGTAGGCGAAGATAAGGTGATGACCTTCCTTTTAAATTTGAAGCAATAAGGGGAAGACAGATGTAATCGTTAAGGAAAATACTCTTGGCCCATGTATTAATTTCCAATTTTCATACTCAATAAGGATACTATGAATGTGATCCTCCAGTTTGGATATATGTAGGTTGACTTACCATAATATTTAGAGAAACGTGACTTTGTTTTCAATGGAGTGGTGAAAAACAATGTTCTAGGTATCATTGCTTTCTTGAAGAAATGTTTCACTAATTCAAAAGCTCTAGGGACCCTGTTATAGGTACCTACGTTGTTCGGTCCTTATGAAAAATTATATTGCTTTCTTATGCATCATGGAAACTTCTATATGAGAATATACATACTCTTTAGTTACTTACTATTCTCTCAATGGGATACATTGTCATGATAGGAATGTTGAGGATTCTTCACACCACTGACCTCTAGAGAATACTTCCTAATAGCCATCATGGAAAGCTACTTCCATAGAGCCTCCCCACATGTAGATTTTCAAGCGGTTCTCTTTGTACATACCATGTTCTATTTGATTACCTAAAAAGTTTGTCTTTGATCCAAAAGAAAATCGATGAAAAATATGTAGAGATCTAATTTAATTTTGAATTAATATAATTGATTATTCTGATTAATATTCCACATTAGTAGTTTAGCCTTTTTATTTATGAATATTATATTCTATAAAGTAAATAAATTTCAGTACATCTATGTTTTTATGATGAATATTTCTCCTCTAACAATAACATCATAAAAAAGAAATACAAACAAAGAGATGGGGATATGGTGCCCCATGTTGTTGGTTCAAGAAGAATTTTTTATTCTGTTTTGGATTTAGAATATTTTTTAAATACTCTATAATTTATTTACGTCAATATTTTATTATGTTGATGTTTCTTAGCATGGGTGAATGTTTTCAATCAAGAACATGAGGTCTGACTGCCCCTTCTCTAACCCAGAATGTTCTCTGTTCAGGTGAGCTTTAAAACTAACAATCGAACACTACTGAAATCTCACCTCTTGCCTCCACCTCCACCCCCACCTCCACTTTCTGTTTCACCTTTGTCTCTGATCTGACTCTCCCATATCATCATGTTCCTTTTCTATTATCATTAGTTTTCACTCAATTTTCATGTGACACAAGTACCCCACTCACTTAATTGTTATCATTTTATTATAAATATTATATTTATTACAATGACATAATAATTTATTTTAAGTATGCAGAACCTTATGTTTTGAAAGAAAATTTAATAGTCACATGTATTTGCACTTGCGGAGTACTAGAGCATGTATTTTATTTCCTATCTTGATGGTTTCAATTCTCTTTTACTGATCAGGAACAAATTTATTTAGGGATGAGGAGAGGATAAACTAACAGTATGTATATTTTTCATTATGATTTGGATCATATTAATGATCATGTATACAATTTCCTTCAATCGTCCTCTTTATTAAGCCACCATAATGTTTTGACCATTTTCTCCTTCATTGTGAATTTTATGATAAGCTATGGAATTTTATTTTTATCCTCTTATTATAACAACCAATGGTGGGTGATGACAATGATACCTTCACGACTGATGTTTTCAATTTATTTCAGAGTCAGTAAATTCATATCTTTATCATGGTTACTATAACTGTGAGATTTTTCTATATTTGGAATGCTCATATGTAAATATTCTTTGATAATTAGTATATGATTTTTGGGGAATTCATCCATGTATTTGTATATGTTCATACCAGATTTTGTTTCTATTAATACATAATGATTTACACTATATGTGTTTACATATTCTATATATAGTTGTTTTGTACACATCATCAACTTTTTTTAGAATTGCGATATTAATTCTCATGTTACATCAAGATTCAATCTATCTTCAACTATTTATTTTATTCAATTTCATGTGTTATGGTTTATTGAAGTGGTTGTCGGCTCTCTATCAAAGCCTCTTAGCCTGGGAGAATGAATCAACTCAGGGAACTGAAATATTTCTACCCCTCCTCTTACATAAAAATGTATCTATATTCAATCATGATTTTAAAAGAAACAAACCTGGACTATTAATATTCAGTGGAGAAACAACCGGATTCAATTTGTATTCATCTGTTATTTTTTATTCAATTTCATGTTGTCATGTATTATGAAGTGGTTATAGAAACTCTATCTTCATCTATTTATTTTATTTAATTTCATCTTTCATTTCATCTTTGTCTCTTATCTCTATGTCCCTATTTCCATATTATTCCATATACATGATGAATAGTTTCACTCTATTTTATTTTTTCACAAACAACCCACTAATTCAATTTATTATTATTTCAGTTATTTTAAATTTTATCGTTTTTATAATTATAACCATTGTATTATCTTTGATTTATCTTTAACTATTTATTTCATTGCCCACTTTTTAGTTATTGTGATCTAAATTAAAAATGAATTCAAATCTTCTTCCGCAAAATTTAAAAATTCATATACTTTCACTCAATCCAATTTCTTTATCAACTATTTTAATGGCGTCTTCAGATATTATACACTCCTATTTCATTATCATACACCATTACATTCTAATTAAATTTTCTTCAACATTATTATTTCATCTCAAATTTTATGAATATTATTATCTTTTTAAAAGAAAAACCACTAATCGATTTCTCCATGCAATAGCATGAGCGAGTACTATAATATATATATAGATATATATATATATGATTATACATGAGTAAGGTGGGTGAAATAACATAAACAATATCAGTCGATCCATGGGTAAATAATCCTAGTCCACTAGAAATTCCATGAAATGAAAATGGAGTTGCATGGCATACCACTCATGTTATGTGTCATTAACTTTATATCTAGTCCCATAATCCCAATCAACAATACATTCTTTATCCAGCATCAAAATTATTTCTGAAAAAGCTACATCACCACAGGGGTACACTTCCTAACCCAGGGTTCACCCATACTCACCTCCAATATATTAAAAGATCGATTTTTGTAAATCAGTGCACAATCATATAAATGGTCACTGAGCTAGGCAACGTGCCACTCATCCATCTAAATCCAATCCAATGGTAGAGCCCTTGGTTTTGGTTCATAGGATACCACAAATATGGAACTTGGATGAACCATAATGGTCTAGCCCTTTGGAGAACTATAAGTAGATCTCCCATATGAGACATCATTCCCACCCCTCAAGGTGACTGATCATGGAGAGTTTAATAATCCCAATCATATTAGGGAATGTAATCATCCGTGAGTATTCAATGATGTGATGCACCATGACTAACACCACGTTCAAGAAATCGTTCATAGAGAGTCTAATAATCCTTATCACTTGAGAAATCATAATCATCCATGAGTATAATCCTTAGTAATGCCATTCCCATATGGAGGAGAGGATAATCATCTACTACAAACCACAAGTTTGGGAGAAGAGATTCATCCTCATAACTCATGAGCATACACACATCAACGAGTATCATTATTAGTGACACCCTGAGCATATATCATAATCATAGGCTCCAAAGATGGATCCTAGGTAGCACATTTGGAAATCCCAATAATATAACATTCAGACATACAATCTCAACTTCTAGTTCAACGGTAGTACCTATGAGTATGTAATTGAATATAATAATAACATGTCTTGGAAGCCATATCCCAATAAATATGTCTAGGAATCCCAATAAATATAAAATAAGAATCATATAAAATATTCTCAGGTATCCAAATAAACAGAGATCAATATCTTTATGCTCCATGGACACTATCATAGATGAACCTCTAGTAATCATCCATGCATCAACATTAAAAAACTAAATTCATAAATAATGGGTGAGGGTTTCCAAATTCCCAAACCACTAATAATATCACATTCAATCAGGATTACATGTTAGGAATGGGATCTAAAGTGACACCCACTACAATATCCACCCAAACCCGATGTACAAGCATCAGGACAGTCAAACATTGGGCACCGACTGTGTCCCTCAAGTCAAAACATAAGAGAGCCATCAAACTTTTACCCTTTGTAGTGAAGGAAAAATAATGAATCCTATACATGGGCCTTGAACATAATATATTAGAGGAAACCTAAACCAGATCCATAGAATAGTACATGGGATGGGGGATTGTAAATGGTACTGTCAATAATGGTGTACATAGGCACATGCACCCTATAGGCGATCTTCATAAAAGAAAAATAGTCTGAGGGATCCTACAATGGATTTATTAAGTCATCATTTAAGCAATGTTGTCCAATAAGGGGCCATTAATAATGGTATGAATATAGATTCAACCAACAAAAGATCATCTAGGTCAAAATATAAATAGAAGAATCCAAGAGGGGGTCCTAGAAAACATCTAGCTTCATTTCCTCCTAGGCCAGAATGCAATATTTTAAAAGGGTGACATCAATAAGGGGAAATATATAGAGTCACTAGTCGAGATTGATATCTGATAGATCATCTCAGGTCATGGGACCTCACTATCAAGAGAATACTAATTTCGGTCACTATATTAATAACCTCGTTGTTTATGAAAATATCCAAAACACCACCTAGGAGTCCTCAAATAACCTCAATGGTTTTACTATCCTGATATATGAGGAAGGATACATTGGATAGACTACTCATATATCCAATTATGAAACCGAGGTCTATAGATATGGAAAAACAAAATTTGGTAACATAAGGAATGTATATTACATTTATACAGAGTACATAGTTTGTTATCCCAAATCACCACTTAGGAGTGTACTCTAGCATGACTTAGAATGTAAAATCCAATGTACATGGTGTGAACCTCACATAAGGTACCTTCCCATGGACCTCACCTGACCTAGCCATGAATATATCATGTTCACGTACATATACAATGAATCCAACCCACACGGGGTTTGCCCATTTACTCTATATGGCCATGTACCCCTACATGGGTTTTCTAGATCGGTACTCGACTATATGGAAGAGTCCTAGTAAATAGAGTTTATGACCCATACATAGCGTGTATTCCTAAAAAAATCATCTTCTCTATACCAAAATAATAGACCAAATGTTTTCCTAAACCATGCACCATGTGATTAAGATTTGCGATTGAGAAATCCCTCAAATAACCTGAAAGGCTCATTTTTTCCACATAAACTACTAATCGGACCACAAGAGGTCCTAAGTAGGTATAATTAGGGTTAAAACATTAAATAGGAATAAATATTTGGATTTACATTAAACCATATAAATGGAAAACCTTTGGTTCAAATCCATTGATGCTTCGCTAATTTCCATGGTCCATATCGATTGCATGATAATTAGGCAATTTCTGTGCTCCACAGCGGTACCTCTCCTCCTCTGTCTCTCTATCTGTCTCTCCATCTCTCTCTCTCTATCTTTATCCCTATTATCTCTCATACATGTGTAGGAATCACCATGGGGGGAAACATGAGAATCAAGGGATGGAAAAGGAAAATAAAATAAGAAAATGAAAATGACAAAAGGAAAAGACAAAGAAAAAGGGGTCTCATCTCAGCCTTAGTGCCCAACAAGATTTTATATCATGTCTAGTAAAAATCCCCATCTCAGACTCTAAAACACATATAGTGTCTCAATCTATGGATCTATTAAAAAGATATGTATAGTTAAACATACATGAATAAACTAATATTTTTATAAATAATTGTGAATTATTAATAATTTCTCAAAATGTAGAATGGGTTAGAAGTCCACCATACTCCTACCCTTGTCTAAACACAAAATTACATGATCAATGGAGTTATTATAATAATTATATAAGCTCATATACTATTATAAAATGTTTTTTTACCCCTTATAGAAATCTAAAAGAAATTAAACTTTTTGATCACATTTCTAGTCTTGAAAAACATGGCTCCCTATATGAGGATAAGCAGGGAACCAATATCATTATTTATTTGTCCTCGATTGTGTTTGTGGTAACAATATGAAAACCATGCATAGGAAATCATTCTCATATCGAATATATTGATCCTTTAGGTTTTTTAGAATCCTCCTACAGTCCTAGATGTGTTCCCCTATCTGTGTGTTGAGGATTTTAGAGTAACATCAAGTACTCATTTGGAGAGACGTGATGAGAATTACCTATCAAATAAGCACCATGTATTAATACATAGATCATAGAGTAAGATATCTCATATGAGATATACCTTGAATCCTTTGAAAAAATCCTCTGGCTGGTAGTTGTCATGAGACTTCTTGAGGATTAAACACTGTTATGAGTATATATGGGTTTTGTTGTTCTCATGTATCATATTCTCTTGGTATACTCTCATTATGATGATATGGATATTCTCATGATGATTATGTTTTATCAGTTTAGCGTGTCCTATTACGTATTGTTATAATATTCCCGGCATGGAATTTTACCAAACCTTTCATGTTAAGTGCTATCAATAAGCCATTTGATAGAGTCTTCGGAGGACTGGTATAAGGAATAACTATGTGATCTTGGATAACTGTGGTATCATTTCATAATATACCACTCATTATTAATCTGTTGGACTATTTATCAATTTTTATTATGAATCTTTTTTTCATCATGCTTTCATGTACCTTTTTCATACTCTGATAGTGGTATATAGATGTATGCATGCATAGAAATCAGTTATACTTTACAGTTAGCATTTTATGGGTTTGTAGATGCTTGTTTGTTTGTAGGTTCCTTATGTTATAAAATAACATGTGTTTGATATGCCAACTAAATATTGATGTCCAACCCATTATATATCAGAATTATGATTTGGGATTCCATGATGGGCATACCACCATCCAAGGGGGGCCTAGTGGGTCGGGGCATGACAATCATAGCCTATTTTTGGTAGTCTATATAGATTATATTATTATATAATCTATTAGAAAGGAAGATAATAATGATCATTTAGCATTTATTCTGAATACCATTAGAAATGATATGATATATTAAAATTTTACCATGTTTGAATTTTAGGTTTTAAATTGTTTATTTTTTGTTCATATAATATCAAGTGGGGGTATATTAGTGGATCCACCAATGATATAACTTATTGAACATTGTCCTAGACCAACCACTATGAATGATATCTATAGTTTTTTTATATTTTATCGATATTATCAATTCATTGTGAATAATTTCTCATGAAAATATAATCTAATCATCGAGTTAACATTAATGGAAGTGAATATCCATTGTACTGTTGAATGCATAGAAAATATTATGTTGATGAAGAGAGGGTTGATAAGTGAAAATTTAGTCACATTAACCAAAATTTTATAAGAGTTTGTGATTTATTTTGATGAATCAAATAAGGGAATAAATTTTTTTCATATGTATAATAAATTTGTGAAAAAATTATTCCTTTAATAAATTAAAGGTTCATGAGATGAATTTCTCGACTAGTGATCATGATATAGCATAGGTAATCATTGAATCAAAGAAATAAGATAATTATCATTATGAAAGATGGTGCACATATATAATAATAACAAATGATAAATGTATATATTAATCCCAAAAGATATGAATATAAAATAGGGAATTTGGTTTGATTTGATTAATGATTATGACTTTTCAATACATTCAACCATGCAAAATAGAACACGGTGGCTGGTCCATTGAGTCAAAAGGATCATTCTAGTAAATCTATGATTAATATCACAAAATATCCCTCATTTAATGATGTGAAAATGATTGAAAATTAAATTTTGACAGAATGGAAAAAATATAATCATGATCGACATAGTATTCACCCACCTATCCATGTGGAGATTTAATAGGCATATAAGGAAGATGTAAAGTGTGAATAGTAGGTGAGAAATTATCCTGCGTTCAATATTAATAGTGATAGAATTAAAAAGTTTAGGAACCAACTATGTGTTTAATTTATACTAGACATGAATAAGTAGTTATTTTATTAATATCTTGTCTTATAATTATCTATTAATTTTATAAGTAAAAATATTTATAGAGATATTAAAGAGTATTTATATTTGGAAAAAATGAAGATTGAAGCTAAGGAGTTTGTATCTTCAGGATTGGTATTCCAGCAAGTTGAGGATGATATATATAATTATAAGGGAATTTGATAACCATTATAATTCTAGAATGTTAATGGGAAATCATATCGATTATTTTAACGTCAGACTCCCAAAAACATATAAAAACCATAATTCTATTTGGATTTTAGTTTATATAATTAATAAGTAATCACATTTCTTTAAAATAGGATAATATTTATATCATGATTAGATTACCAGAATATACATTCATGAAATGACATGGTTACATTGAGAACCACATTATACTATATTTGATCAATATTCAATGTTTACCATAGAGTTATAGTGATTTTTCTAACAAAATCGTGATACAACATTGTTTTTTATAACTACCTATCATTCTCGTATAGATTTCTAGTCTGATCAAACCATTAAAACCCTATAGGATTTACAATAATCCAAATATAAGTATTTAAAAGGTTGTTAATATAAACACCTTCCCTATTTCTAATTATCATGTAATAATAGATTTCACATCATAATTTAGATGGATTCTTGTGAATACCACTATGGATGAATGTTAAAAACTCCAACATACTTGGGGAAAGTTAGAGAAATTAAACTATTCAAACTTGAGCTAGATGATGAAATGATAGAGAATATTATGGTGATTTTGTTACATATATTATCGCATGAAGTTTGAAAAATATTTTAGTTTAAAATCATTAGCGATACCTGGAATTAGAAGTTGCTGATATGGTATTCCAGTAAGTTTATCTACAAAAAAAGATAATGAGAATTTAAATGAATTGGAATCTAATCCCTAGGTATAATGATAATCATTATATTATTATTATTATCATGAAGGGTTCTTTTCACTTTTAGTTCCCGTAGAACCACTCTCATGTTCATGATGTGTTCAATGTATCACTTTGGAAGAATTACATACCTGATCCTTCACATGTACTAAACATATAGGATAGAAAATTGAATCATGATATCTTCTATGAATACCAATTGATATAAGTATTTTATCATAAGAAAATATATTATAGAATAGGACTGTTCACTTGTTAAAATTTCTCTAAATGAATCACAAATTTGAAGAAGCTACATGGGAACCGAAGGATGCTGTAATGAAGAGATATTTACATATTTTTTATTTTCGAGTTATTGAATATTTGGGGATAAACTCATTTTATGTGGGTTATAATGTAACACCCCAATATTTTATATTTATATATATATATATATTTCCATCAAAATGAAATGTAATTATATGACAACTTTCTTTACATGAAATTCTTAGTATATATGAATCAACATATTGTATACCTTTATAACCAATATATTGTATTGTAGGGTAAGAATATGAGTAACCAAATTATGAATTATGTCTATAATTTTCAATAATGATAAAACATTATTGATAATAAGTTAATTTTAATAAATTCATTTAATTATTAAAATAAATAATATTCAAAAAAGTATTTTTCAACATGCTATGAATTTTTTTCTAAACAATGTATATTTATCATTGTTGAAAAATTATTCAAATATAATAACATGATAATTTATTTTAAAATATTTAAAAACATCTATTAATTATTAATATGAAGAATATGAATTATGATAAAATCAATTAATTGTATAACACATCATTTTTCTTAAAAAAATGTTTTAAGTTTACATCGTGTTTTAATAATAATACATTTAATTAGTCACATTTTATTAATAATCCTAAAAAAATGATTATATTATATATTGAATTAATCATTTTCATAGTCATTTTCTTGTTTTTAAAATTTATTTAATGAACATAAATTTGTTTTTATGATTAAAAATAAGTATTTATAAAAACATGTTTTTGTTGCATTTTATGTGCGTAATTTTCGATTAAAATTTTCAGTGTATTGTAATTTAATTTTATTATATATTTTTCATATTTGGAATCACCCTATCTATATTATTTAATAAATTCAATTTCATTTTTGTAATAATTAATAGTAGGGATAGTAAAAAATTGTTACCATAGTTAGGGTTAAAACTAGATTACTAGTGGGTTAAATAAAGAGATAAACGTAATAAATCCATGTAAAACTATATAATAATTAGTAGATGAACATATTTTAAAAAATAATATCTTACCTTGAAATACATGTATATTTTTTTCAATTTCTCTTGAAAATAACTTTATATCAATTTAACTTTTAAAATAATTTCATGTTTTCCTCTCCCTAATTATTAAAGGGAACGACCTATTTTTCTTTATTCCATAATTTTAAGCCTTATAGATTAAAAAATACCTACATAAAAACCTTCCGAAATTCATTAACATCGTTTGATATTCAATTATTTTCTTCATATACTAATCTTTTAAGGATTAAGGTGTATGAAAAAAGAGGTTTCTCAAAGAAGAGGTACAAATCATAATAGATCTCTTTAAAATTTATTTCTACTTACACCATTAATCCTACTGTATCTATCATTAAATGATTAATCATTTATCATTAATATAATATGAATTTATTATAATTATTTAACTAATATTTTCTACCTCATTTTCCATCTAAGGGGAAATGATTTTTTCATTTGTATTTAAATGTGGTTTATCGCCTACATGTAGTGATATGAATAATTATCAATCACCGCCTCACATTGATCGAAATATTTATGGTTTAATTAATATATATTTTTGATATTAATGATATAATTATTAATAAGTAATAATAAAATATTACTTTTTTTCTTTATTTTTTTATGAAAATTATAACATCCATGCATACGTATGAGCTACCATCTCTATTAACAGTTTAATAACTTTTTCAATATCTACCTTTTATGGATGTTTATAAAAATGTTTTCAATAAATATATATGATATTTGTATCATTATTTAAATTTTAAATATTATCTAATCATTGTCAAGATTCTAGGACCATAATTTCTTAATTGAAACATACATGACAAATAAAATAGATATCATCCAAAATAATGATTTTAATGAAAAATTATTAATGAATGGGTGATAAGTTGTTATTAATAAAGTATTAATGGTATTATATGTATTAATATTATTATGGTATAGAATTATAATTAATTTAAATTTTTTATATAGTTGTTTAGTTCACATACAAATAATGTCATACACGAGGTGAGTATTCTTGGTTATAATCACTCTTTTTAATAGGATTGTATATAATTAATTTTTTATGATGATAAAATTATATGATCTATCTCTAATCATGATTATATATTCCATTTTACTATTTTTATTTCTATAAATCAAAATTTTCCATTAATTTTATTCTCTCAATGAACACAATGGTTCAAGATAATGTTTTCATGTAAAAACGACGTTGAATTCTATTTAGTGTGGAAACTTTTCTTCTATGTCAATATTATATTTTTATTTTATTTTATACCTATATTTTTTAAATGAAACTTTTTCCCTGTTTTAATTTATATAATTTTATTCAAAAGGAATCCACTTGAATTTTTTCGAACGAGGTTGTTTTTAACAAATGTGGGAATAAAATCATTGTTTCAACATACAATGCAAAAATGGATTTCCAGAAGTGATGAATACTCCTTACATTGAATATTACATTACATTTTTATATGATTATTAGAAAATAAAATAAATAACTTAATATTTTATAAAATATTAAATGAAAAAAATAAACAACTTTATTATATTTAATGAATATTCAGGTGATCTTTTAAAGTAATTTTTCATCTATGATATCATAATTTTATGTTACTTAAAAATAAATATTAATATAATCCAATTATACTACACTTATTCTATCTCTATATGTTTTATGATTATAGTGATTAAATATTTAGGAAACCAATTATTCTTTTCAAGGGTTACGATATGATTAAATGATAAATGTTTTCATGATCTTATGGCATACAAATTAATGAATTATTATTATGATATTGGGGGGTATATTATAACTATCTAATTTATTGGGTAATTATTAATATTTTATTATCCTAGTGGGTACCTGAGAGGTTAACCTATGCTAAAAGTAGGCTACACGAGAGGTTATCCAAAGAAAAATAAGGTACATGTTTGGATAGACCACGCCTAACATCTGGTGAATGTATTAGTTTGTAGAATAGAGAAAAGATTTATTTGATTAATATAATTACAAAATTTCATCCACTTGTTTATAAAATTATATTTTTCTAATGTTATGGTCCCATAAAACATGTTCTTGGATTATAATAAGATTCATGTATTATAAATGACCACAATCTAAACCATTAATCATGAATCTGATCTACAAATTGATGGGTATGATTTTCAATTGCTAAGAACAAGTTCTCATTGCATTATGCTAATATTATACTTAACAGTTATGATTGAATAACATCATTGTTTTTTAATATTACTGAGAATAAGAGAAAAATATTTATTATGTATTTTCTCCTCAAGATATGAATATATGTTTTACATATTCCATATCTATGAAGGGTACTACTTGTGAAGATTATAGTGAGAGAAGATGTAGATATCTTATGAACCAGTTGTATATATATCTATGTTACAAATGGAATTAAATCTTTATAGTTATGTAATGGATCATTATAATTTTAAATGAATATTGATATACTATGGTAAAATATTTATGTTTAGAATGATGGTTTCTCCTCATTTCATGTCTCTAGTGCAGAACATCTATTTAGTTTGTATATTTACAGGTGGATTCAATCCTGAGAGTGGTGTTTTTATTAACATCATTCTAGGTTTTTAGTTATAAGATATTAATCTGAGGACTTATAATCATTATGGTTGTCACATTATTTTATGTCTACTTACAGATTATAGGAATTTCACACTTGTGTTATATATGTTTCTAGTGTAAGTTAGGGAAAAATAGTAGTTATTTATTAGTTTATTCAGTGAAAAAAATCATTGTAAAACATATTGACTTTTAGTTTTTTTTTTGATGAATGCTTATTCTTTTTTCCGTAGAATTATTTTTTCTAATGAACATTTCCATCCATCATGTACTATTTATTTTTATTCAAAAAATCATGGAAATTTTTTTTATTTTTAATAATTTTAATACATACTATCTTGAATTAAATTATTATTGTAATTGTTATTTTTATTATAATATTCATCATCATTAAAAATAAAATCCAAATTTATGTGGATATTACCTTAATCAAGGTACCATTATTGTGATGATTCAATATATCCTATATCTTAGATAGTTTTTCTACAATAATTATTCATCAATAATTAATAAGTTATTATTTGTAATTGAATGAAGGGTTATTAAATTGATTCTAATAGGGTTCATATTGATTTGGAATATTTGGATCACTCTAAACAAAATCAGTATAATTATATGTTTTTCAATGAAACAGAGGTTAATAAGATCTTTTTCTATAATGAAATATTAAAATTGTATGTAATTCCAAAAAATTACCTTGATGTTCAACATTCTTTAGGAACATCACAAAGAAAGGATATTTGGACAATGTTGAAAAGTTATAGGGTTTTCTTGAGGATTGACTAAAAAATGTAATCAATCTATTATTTTACATGTATCAAACATAATTAAGGATAATTCATGGTGTTTTGATGATATATGGAACTATTTTAGGGAAATTAAAGGGCATACTAAATAGTGTTTGTCAAACCTTGGAAAAGGATTATTTTAGATTATATTTTCGATGTCTATGGATAAGGTCATGTCTTGAGGATTTGGTTACGTTTCAAATAAACCAAGCTTTATGAGTGTTTGAGAATGGGGAACATTTTACTATTTGGAAACTACAATTAACACCATTATAAACATCATGATTCATATTCTTTGTTTATGTTATATTAAATAGAATCCAGAGTTTTTATGGGATGTACCATTAGTGGTTTCTAGTTATTTTCATAAAATAAATCAAACATTTAATGTTTTTTCATGAATAAAATTACACAATATATTTCCATAAAACTTATATATATTTGTTTAATGTATATGTATGTAGTTCTACATTATGAATTTTATACTTTTGGATTTGCCAGTCCAAAACATGTATGTTCAGAAACATTGTGATATCATGTGAACTTTAGATAAAAATAAATGTATATATACTATCATTAATGTATGTTATCTGAATTATGGTAAGAGTGAGTGGACCAAAATTCGTGGAGATATAGTTAAACCATTATTTTATAAATAGGAGAAAAAATCATTTAGGAATCATTCTGATTGACTTTCATTCAAGGTATGTATCCTAAATCAATGTTTTATTTCTCATGTCTAATTATAATTTTAATTTGATCTTAGAACATTCAATAATATATATTTCATTTTAAATTGTCTATGTTTTTAGTTGTAATCAATTGATTTTGGTTTCATTATGATCAAACATTTTTAGGAATATACAGTATTTGTCCAAACAGTATGTGTCTGAAGAAGTCATGGGAATAAGGACTTTCCAAAATAAAATATTGAGAATATAGAAAAGACATGGTTGAAAATTTTCTATTTCAAAATTATTATAAATAATTTTTTTGGACATTTTTACTACTGACTCTAAATGAGAAACTATGGGGTTAGAGGTTGGTCTTTTTATCATCTGATTGGGGAGGTTTCAATTCTATAACCCTTGAAATATTTGATCATGGTATTGATACTTTATGTGATTTAATATAAAATATATAATTTTTAGAGATAAAAATAAAAATATCTATTATTAAAAAATCATTTAAGTGTTTTTAAATTGGTATTCAAAACATCATTTATTTTACTCCATATACTAATAATTTCTAAATTTATGTATTATGATATTATTTTCAAAATTATCTTTGTAATTTGTTTCATTCATATAAAAATATTCCACTCAGATATACTCCCATAAATGTAATTTATGGTTAGAGATAAATTTATAATATCCTTAAATATAGAATAACATCTAACACAATTGTTTCTATCAAGGACGAAATGTATTTCATCCAAGTGATTCTCCAAAAACTATTTTTGATACATATTGTACATTTGAAATTCATAAATTTAATTTTTTAAATAGGGACAAAAACAACTATTTACAATCACAGATGAAATGATAAAAACAACATTGAAGAATAAAATAAATAATATAGGAAAAAGGACTATATCCATGTCAATCCACTCTTTAACTACCATTGATGGATTTTTTAATGTATTAGATCATTTAAAAAACTAAATCACTACATAATCAACTTCTTAAGTCACCAACCTATATCTCCAAAAATGATGATCACACTAACATAGAACAAATTATAGTGCATGAATTCTTTCATATGTGAATGAATTACACAATCATAATTCCCAATTCAAGAATATCTTATTTTACGATGTAATCCTCATTGCATCAATAAACAAGATACTCTCACATAAAATTGATTGAGTAGAATGATAAAATAATGGGATAAATATCAAGTAAAAAATGGAATTAAACACTTTCTATGTAACGACCTGTCCTCGGGGCCCGTGCCATGACTACCCCAAGCCCGCCTTCCATAGGCCAGGGGATAGCGACTAGCACCAAGGCGTAAATCCTGATAAAAAGGGAAGGTATTTCCTTTGTAAAGTAAACAAACACCATAGAGAAAGCAAGTAGTAGAAGTAAACACTATGTAAAAACTGGGTACAACATTAAGTGAGGAAAAGTAAGGGGGTCCAAAATACAAACCCCAACCAAAAGTAAAGTACAACTGGAAAGGGAAAACAGAAACTGAATATAAAACCGCAATGTCGATCTGTCCACTGGAATTCCCACCTGAAGGGTGAGTACAAATAGCCTCCACATCTCCTCGGGTCCAGCCGTCCGCTCTGAGTACGTCCCGCCCAGTGGTCCACCTCTAGGTATCGTCCTGCTCCGCATGCCCCAACCACGATCAGGGTTGTCCGTCGTCTGCAACCAACACAATGTAGTGTAGGCATAGCCCGTGTAGGGGTGAGTATAATATACTCATTAGGGACCCTGAGACCCTCGAAGGTCTCCCAGAATCCACAAAGGATAAAACACAAAGGAAAGATAAAATCACGAAGTAACATCTGACACTGCTTAGGTATATGCCCATATGTATACCTATGTCATCAATTCCAGTTCAGATCCAACATCCGAGCACACGTACAACCCAATACACACAGGAAAATGTAACCCTTTCCACCTAGGAAATCACAACCCAATCCATACAGGAAAGAATAACGTAATCCACACAGGATATCAAGTCAAGATTCAGCTCACACAGGTATACTTCTATGCGTGATGATAGAGATGATTAGATATAGCCCCTGATTCATCTAAGCTATCGGACCCACAAAAGATCGATAGGTACTAACCCCCGCAATGACCTATAAAGGATCTGACCTACACATGATAGATAGGTAACTAAACCCCGCAATGACCCACACAAAATCGGACCCACACAGGATCTGTAGGCACTGGCCCACACAGGACTGTTGAGCGCTGACCCACACAGGATCTCACCCACACAGGATCGGTAGCACTGATCCACATAGGATCACTAAGTGTTGTAGTCGTCTCCGTTGAATCCATGGAGGATTTCTGCACAGTCGTCATCGTCATCGCAATCGCAGTCCGCTCTAGGATTCCAGCACACAGCAAACTCGTTTTCGTAGGGTCTGCTCCACGAGCCGAAGGTCTGATACATCAACTGACACATAGTCAGAGTTGATGTATCCAAAAGTTCTGTATCGTCAATAGGAAATCAACGTGATAGCCAGCGCGTCGATCAGACGCCCGGTCTGAGAGTTAATGGCTTTTTCGTCCCAGGGCCCGGTTGGTTTTTAAGTCAAAACAAACCCGACAGTACTCCACCTGTATCCAAACCTCGCACAGAGTAAGCCAAAAGGTCCTTCTCACTAAGAGGAATCCATAAAAGTCAATGACATGTCATTCCGACGTCCGGAACTCATGTTTTAAGCGTCTCCGCTCCGAGGGCCCGGTTGGTTTCGTGTACAAACCAACTCAGCCAAACCCAAAGTACTCCGAAACCTTGAGTGCAATATACCGAAACGACCGTCTCGATCCTAGGATTGCTACACAATTGATGGTACAGCGATCGGAGGTCCGAAGCTCAAGTTATGGGCTATGGACCGAAAGAGGTTCGGTATTAAGGGGTTCAGGCCCTGTCCGACCCGGCCCGATACCCCCAGGGTCGGCCTGAACCGAGTCGACCCGAACTGGGTCTGAGTCCAGCCCGCTTGGGTGCGGCCCGGTCTAGCGGACCGGCCCTGGCAGCCGACCCTGCACGCGGCGTGCTGACGGGCTGGCTAAGGAATAAGCCGAACGACCGAGCCGTTCGGAGGCAGGGGCGCTGCCCCCGCGTGAAGAAGCTACGACCCCTTAATGGGCCCACTGACGTCCGGACAGCCAGGGGTATCGAACCCCTGGTTCTTCCACGGTCCGGTCGGCCGGCTTCTGCCACCACGGGACCGACAAGGCCGGTCCCCCTACTCCGACGTCGGCGGCCTGATTCCGGCTGACGGTTCCGCTGCTCCACCGCGGCTTAAGCCGCAGACTTGGTTTGTCCGGCGTGGCGCGCCAGCACCGCGCCCCTCCGCCGTGGCCCCGCTCCGGCTGCAGTGTCTTCATTTTATTTCCGGTGCGGCGCGACGACACCACGGCTTGGTTCAATTCTCAAATGCAGGGCGCGACGGCGTCGCACATTCCTTGTCGCTCATTCCCACGTGGTGCGACGGCACTGCGTTACATTCCCTCGAACCGCAAAAACAAATAATAATAAGGGAGGAGGGTCGGCTGTGTTTGTGTGGTCTGTCCCCCTCCCGTTAAATGATATCAAGTGGTCCAAAAGAACGAGGTTAGATGACGGAGGATTTCACCAATTAAAACACATAACCCCTACCTCAACATTGTGGTCGAACGAGGGTTCGTCGCGGAATTAACTGTCGTGGAAGAAGAGGATCGCCGCAGAAGAATGCGTCATGGAAGGAACATTGTTGGCATTAGGTTAGCTTCGAGGAAGGCGTCTCTCGCCGTCGTCTGCCTTTGGAGGTCGACGTTCTTCATCGGCGGCGGTGCATTCATTGCGTTCTTCGTTGAAGAACGAAGAAGTTCCTCAAGGTTTCTCTTTTTCTCCAAAAGGCTCCCACAACTAGAATTCCAACCAAAAAATAAAATAAGAGTCATCTTATTTTATTAACACAAATTCCAACATTTGAATTTCAAAATAAACGAAACGAATAGTTAATCCAAAGAATTAATTGTAATGATTAAACCGCCCAAATTAATGAGGCATTTTTTAACCAGAATAAAAGCACGATTGATTTCATTAAAATGGGGGGTGCGGGTGAGTTTCTTTGAAGGAATGAAACGGTGTGGCTCGTGCGGGCCCCACCTCACAAATATCCTACCAAGTGGGTAGGATATTGTGGGTCCCACCTTATATGCTTAATATAGGTTAAATCTCTTTATGTAAAATAAAATAAATTGTTGCACCACATTATTTTATTTCTTAATTTAACCCCAAAAATTAAAAACCACACCCGAGCAAACGAAACTCCGAAAAAAATGTTTCTAACAATTACTGGCACTACAATTCCATTGGTGCCCTCAGAATTCGATTCTGAGCACTGGTTTAAAATTTAGAAAAACCCCCTCATTCGTTCACTGAACGTACCCGTGGTAAACATCAGAAAATGATTCTGGGCACACAGGGCCTCGGAATCAGGTGCCGTCAAAAACTTTGTTCTTGTAAAATTACAAATAAAATTAAGAAAAAAATTTCCTTGAATTTTATAGGTATTTACATCACTCCCACCTCAGGGCTTTACGTCCCCTTAATGATACATAAAAAACTAGGGAAACAAATGTGGGTACTGAGCACGCATATGAGCCTCCTGCTCCCAAGTGCTCTCCTGAAGGTTCCCATGATTTCATCTGATGTGCACTAGAGGAATTGACCATCCACGTAGAACCCACTCTTGTCGATCCTCGATCTCCACCAGGACCTCTGCAAAAGTCACCCCATCATCCATGTCCAGCTCCCCATGGTGAATGATATGCGTCGGGTCGTGCACGTATCTCCTCAGCTGGGATACGTGGAAGACTTCGTGCACCCGGTGCAACTAAGGTGGTAGAGCCAGGCAATAAGCCACCTCGCCAATCCATATGAGGACCTGGAATGGTCCGATGAAGCATGGAGACAACTTCTCACCTCGGCCAAATCTCCGTAATCCACGTCAAGATGAGACCCACAAGAAGACGTGGTTGCCTTCCTCGAACTCCAGTGTCCTATACCTCCTATCAGCATAAGACTTCTGCCATTTCTGAGCTGTCCTGATTTACTCTTGGGTGATCTGGACCTTCTCTATCGTGGCCTGGACCATCTTCGGTCCCACAAGTGCTGACTCCCCAGGTTCTGTCCAGCACAACGGTGATCTGCATGGTCGGCCATACAACGCCTCGTATGATGCCATCCCGATGGTGGAGTGGTAGCTGTTGTTGTAAGCGAACTCCACCAAGGGTAGGTGTTCCTCCCAACTGCGACCAAATTCGAGGACACATGCGTGGAGCATGTCCTCGAGATTCTGAATGGTCCTCTCCATCTGACCATCCGTCTAAGGGTGGAAGGCGGTGCTCAGACGTAGCTGTGTCACGAACGCCTCCAGAAACCCCTTCCAAAGCCAGGATGTAAAGCGAGCATCTCGATCAGAGATGATAAAAGATGGCACAATGTGAAGTCATACAATCTCCTGAATGTAGAGACGTCTGAGGCTCTCCACTTAGCCCTACTCTCTGATGGGCAAGAAGTGAGCCAACTTGGTGAGTCGGTCAAAAATCACCCAAATGGAGTCGTGACCTCTGGAAGTGCACGGATGTCCAGTCATGAATTACATAGATATTCCATCCCACATCCACTCCGGGACCTCCAAGGGTTGTACCAAGCCTACTGGTACCTGGTGCTCTGTCTTCACCTACTGGCAGGTGAGGCATCGAGAAATGAACTCTGTGACAGCCTTCTTCATGCCCGGACACCAGTGATGCCGTCTGAGATTCTGATATATCTTTGCCCCTCCAGGATGTACTGCCAAAGGAGAAGTGTGAAACTATCTCAGAACCTCCTCCCACAATGAAACTGGTACCAAGGTACGTCCTCTGAAAAGGTTGTTGTGCTCTCCTCCTAAGGAGAATCCATCAGGTGCATGTCCTAAGGATATCTGCACACGTCACGTCTCACAGTCAGCGTCCCCACACTGTGCCTCTCTGACCCGCTGCAGTAGTGGAGGAGCGACTGTGAGAGACTGAAGGAAGGATGCTCCATCTCTATCCACAAAGGATATCTGCAAAGCGGCTAGCTGCTCTGTCACCTCCCCAAGTAGCGGAATGCCCGTCCTCCTACTGAGAGCATCGGCTACCATGCTCCCCTTCCCAGAAGTATAGACTATCTCAAATTCTTAGTCCTGGAGGAACTCGAGCCATTGCCGCTATCTCAGGTTCAGTTCCTTCTGAGATAAGATATACCTGAGACTCTAATGGTCAGAATAGACTATAAAGCGCTCTCCCATCAGATAGTGTCGCCACATCTTCAGAGCGAAGACCACTGCTGCTAATTCCATGTCATGGGTATCGTAGTTCTTCTCATGCTGCCTCAACTGAAGTGATCCATAGGTGATCACGGACAGCTCCTACATCAGGACTCATCCGAGTCCGGTCCCTAATGCATCGTAGTAAACTATGTACCCTACTCCCTCCGGCGGTAACCTCAAGATAGGCGTGCTGGTAAATCTCTATCTTAGCTCTTGGAAGCTCTACTAACATCTTTCTGACCACACATATGGTTTCCCCTTCTTTGTCTAAGAATAGATTGGTGCCACAACTCTGGAGAAGTCTGGGAAAAATATACGATAGTATCCAGCTAGTCCCAGGAGACTCCGCACCTCCGACACGCTCCTGGGTGGCTCCCAAGATAGCACTGCCTCGATCTTCGCAGGACCCACCGCAACTACCACCTCATAGATGATGTGTCCCAATAAGTGGACCTCACATATCTAGAACTGACACTTCGAGAGCTTTCCATAAAGCTGGTTCTCTCAGAGTGTTTCAAGTACAACCAGCAAGTGGTAGGCGTGCTCCTCCTCAGTCGTCGAGTAAATCAAAATGGCGTCGATGAAGACCACAACAAATCGATCGAGGTATGGCTGGAAGTTCCTGTTCATGAGGCCCATGAACACTTCTGGAGCATTGGTTATGCCGAATGGAATAACCAAGAACTCATAGTGGCCATACCGACATCTGAAGGCCGTCTTCTGCACGTCCTTGTCTCGAACTCTGAGTTGATGATAGCCTGACCTGAGTTCTATCTTTGAGAACCACCGTGCTCCTTTGAGCTGGTCGAAGAGGTCATAAATCCTCGGTAGTAGATACTTGTTCCTCAATATCACCTGGTTCAGGCAATGATAGTCGACATAAAGTCGCAAGCTCCCATCAGCCTTCTTGGCAAACAATATTGGGGAAGCCCATGGAAAAACACTGGGTCAGATGAAACCCTTGACCTGCAAGTCCTCAAACTATACCCATAGCTCTCGAAGCTCGGCGAGAGCCATCCGATATGCTGGGGTGGATATCGGGGCTGTCCTGGGGTACAAATCAATATAAAATTATACCTCTCTTTGAGCTGGAACGTCATTGGAAAAAACGTCCGCATACTGATCCACCACTGCAGGAAAACTAGGACTCTGCACGTATACTAATCCTAGGATGAGGCTAGCCAACTGATGAGTTATGGGTTGTCCTCTCCTCTACGGGAGTCCATCCTATGCTGTGAAGGCTCCCTTCTCACCAGTGATGGTGAACCTGCTCTCGTCGGTGCGTACACATCACACCTTGCGCCTAATAAAGTCTATCTGAGCATGGAATGTAGATAACCAATCCTTGCCCAAGATGACGTCGTAAGGCCTCGACGCCGCTACAAGAAGATCTCAGCAGAAGTTATCGCCTCTTAGAGTAAGCTCACACTTCCGACACCAGTGCGTAATCGTCAAGTTTTCTCCTGTAGAAGTCTCTAGCCGAAAGGATCGAGCCAACGGGTCGGTCAAAATCTCTGAGCTCCGAACAAGGGCAGCGACTATGAAATAATGACTCACTCTTCTATAAGAACTATAGCAAGGGTCGAATAGACACAGATAGTACCTCGAATCATCTCGGGCGCGCTGTGGTCGTAGGCCTCCGCTGCCTATAGTTGTGCCTTTATTTTCCCGCCACCTCCATGTGGTCGAGGTGGACCTCATGGTGGTGGTAGTCGTAGAGCCTCAAAGCGTCGCCCACCACCTGCTACTCGGACAGCTCCTCTGCCTCATCCGCCTACTCCCTGCAGACTGCCAAGGTCAACCCTCTGCCTCTTCCAGGGTGGCCCCTCAACCGTCTGCTTCTCATCAGCACGTTGGGTCGGGTAGTCACGAGCCATGTGGCCCTGCTCGCCGCATGCGAAGCACTGCCTACCTCTCGAAAGACTGGCTTCGCACTGTGTGCCCCGCACTGCTGAGCCAGTTTCCTAAGGTCGTCTGCCTAAGGGTCTGGTCTGCCTAGTCCCATGAGTCATCTGTTGACTTCCTGCTGCAGAAGACTCTGCGATGTGCCACCCTGCGGTAGGCCTCGCTGCTGATAAAGGCTCAGCAAGGAAGCTCTCGATTAGAAGGGCTTGCTCCAGTACTCCTGCCTGAGTCGGAATGCTGAGGGAGATCAACGATGCCTGGATCTCTTACCCCAATCCCTGCTCAAATGTCTAGGCCCAAAATAATGGGTCTCGTACCATGTCTGTCGAGTAGCGTGATAGATCGGTAAATCTCGATGAGTAATGGGTGACCGTCAAGCTACCCTGCTGCAGTTGTAAAAGCTCCTGGATGTGCATTGCATGGAGGGTGGCTGGGACGAACTCTGAGCAGAAGAGGCTCTCAAAGTCCGTCTAGAGAAGAGATGCCTCATCGTGATCCAGGATCATCATGCTACACCATCGGCCTACTGCCGCGTGAAGTAGGCTTGCTGTGAGGATCACCATGAGGTCTACTGGAGTCCATAGTAACCTGAAAACCCGAACAACTGCCTCCTGCCAATCCTTGGTTACATGGGGGTCCGTATCCCCACGGAACCTGGGCGGTCGTTGGCGCCGAAACTCATGCAGTGCACTAAGGTTACATGCATCGTCAGAGTCTGGGGCTGGTAGCATCGGTGGCTCGGAGGGTAGAGGTACCACCGGTGCCTCTGCTGTCAAAGGGCCATGTACTGAGGCCACGCTGCTCGGTGGGCTGTCGTCACGCCCAACCCTCGGAACCCTAGCTGGCTGCCATCATGGGGCCGTCCTGAAAAAAGACAGCTGCACCACGGTCAGAACAGTATACCTGGTGAACTAACAAAATGTAATCAAAAATAAAACTTGAAATACACATGCAATCAATGTTTTCGTGCATTAAGTCGAAAATCAGAAGTCAGGGTCCTAGTGTACAGATATGTCAGCCGCCGCACCAACACTGGACTCCCTTAACTGATAACCACACCCAATACGCTTAACACTATTGCTTCACATAAAAAAAGATCAGAGTCCAATGTTCTGCAGTAGAACCGAACTCCTCTAATACCAATTTGTCACGACACGTCCTCGGGGCCCGTGTCGTGACTACCCCAAGCCCGCCTTCCATAGGACAGGGGCTGGCGACTAGCACCAAGGCGTAAATCACGATTAAAAGGGAAGTCATTTCCTTTTTAATGTAAACAAACACCACAGAGCAAGCAAGAAGTAGAAGTAAGCACTAAGTAAAAACTGGGTACAACTGTAAGTACGGAAAAGTAAGTGGGGATAGAATTAAAACCCTAACCGAAAGTAAAGTACAACTGGAAAGGGAAAAAAACAACTGAAAGTAAAGACCCAATGTCGAGACATCCACAGGAAGTCCTGCCTAAAGGGTGAGTACAGATATCCTCCACAGCTCCTCGGGTCCAGCCGTCCGCTTCGTCTACGTCCCGCCCAGTGGTCCACATCCAGGTACCGTCCCGCTCCGCAATCCTCAATCACAATCACCGATGTTCATCGTCTGCAAACAACACAACATAGTGCGGGCATAGCCCATGCAGGGGTGAGTATAAGCTACTCAGTTGGGACCCCGAGACCCCCGAAGGTCTCCCAGAATCCACAATGGATAAACCAAAAAGGTATGATACAATCACGAAATAACATCTGACACTGCTTAGGTATATGCCCATACATATACCTAAGTCATCAATTCCAGTTCAACTCTATCATCCAAGCCCAAGTACAACCTAGTCCACACAGGAAAACATAACCCGTTACACATAAGAAATCACAACCCAATCCACACAGGAAATCATAACGTAATCCACACAGGATATCAAGTCCAGATTCAGCTCACACAGGTATACTTCTTTGTGTGATGATAGAGATGATCCGATATGGCCACTGATTCATCTAAGCTGTCGGACCCACAAACGATCGATATGTACTAACCCCCTCAATGACTCACAAAGGATCTGACCCACACAGGATCGATAGGTAACTAACCCCCGTAATGACCCACACAGGATCAGACCCACACAAGATCTGTAGGCGTTGGCCCACACAGGACCGCTGAGCACTGACCCACATAGGATCTGACCCACACAGGATCAGTAGCACTGATCCACATAGGATCGCTGAGTGCTGTAGTCATCACCGCCGAATCCACGGAGGATTTCTGCACAGTCGTCATCGTCGTCGCAGTCGCATCCATCTCTAGGGTTCCTGCACACAGCAAGCTCGTTTTCGGAGGGTCTACTCCACGAGCCGAAGGGCTGATACATCAAATGACATGTAGTCCGGATTTGATGTATCCAAATGTTCTGTATCGTCAATAGTAACTCAAAGTGACAGACGGTGTGTGGATCGGACACCCGGTCGGAGAGTTATTGGCTTTTTCATCCTAGGGGCCCGGTTGGGTTTTAAGTAAAAACCAACCCGACCGTACTCCACCTGCATCCAAACCTCGAGCGGAGTAAGAAAAAAGGTCTGTCTCACTAAGAGGAATCCATCAAAGTCGACGGCACGTCATTCGGACGTCCAGAACTCATGTTATAAGTATTTCCGCTCCGAGGGCCCGTTTGGTTTCATGTACGAACCAACCCGGCCGAACCCAAAGTAATCTAAAACCATGAGTTCAATATTCTGAAACAACCGTCTCGATCCAATGATTGCTACGCAACTGACGGTGCGTCGATCCGAGGTCCGAATCTCATGTTATGGGCAACGGACCGAAAGAGGTTCGGTATTAAGGGGTTCAGGCCCGGTCTGACCCGTCCCGATACCCCCAGGGTCGGCCAGAACCGGGTCGACCCGAACTGGGTCCGGGTCCAGCCCACTTGGGCGTGGCCCGGCCCGGCTGGTGCAGCCCAGCCTGGCAGCCTGGTCTGGCGGACCAGCCAGGGAAGCCGGCCCGGCGCGCGGCGCGCTGGCCTGGGACTCGGCCGAACGGCTGTGCCGTTCGGATGTGGGGGGTGCTGCCCCCGCGTGAAGAAACTGCGGCCCCTTAATGGGGCCGCTCATGTCTGTCCATTTGGGGGTTTCTAACCCCCGGTTCTTCCACGGTCCGTCTGGCCCACTCCGGCCGGCCGGCTTCTAACGCCACGGGACCGGCAAGGCCGTTCCTCCTGCTCCGACACCGGCGGCCCGATTCTGGCCACCGGTTCCGATTCTACGTCGCGGCTTAAGCCGCAGCCTTGGTCCGTCTGGTGTGGCACGACGGCGCCGCGTCCCTTTGCTGCAGCCCTGCTCCGGCCATGGTGTCTTCAGTTTCTTTCCGGCATGGCGCGACTGCGCCGCAGCTTGGTTCAATTCTCAAAGGTGGGGCGCAACGGCGCTACACATTCCATGTGGCTCATTCCCACACGGTGCAACAACAACGCGTTACTTTCCCCTGAACTGCAACAACAAATAATAATAAGGGAGGATGTTCAGCCATGTTTGTGTGGTCCGTCCCGCTCCCGTTAAACAATATAATGTGGTCCAAAAGAATGTGGTTAGATGACAAAATATTTCACAAATTAAAACACATAACCCCTACCTCAATGTTGTCATCGAATGAGAGTTCATCGCAGAATTAACAGTCACGGAAGAAGTGGATCACCACCGAAGAAAGTGTCATGGAAGGAACATTTTTAGCGTTATGTGATCTTCGAGGAAGGTGTCTCTCGCTGTCGTCCTCCATCAGAGGTCTGCATTCTTCATCAGCGGAGCTGCGTTCTTCGCGTTCATCGTTGATGAACGAAGAAGTTCCTCAAGGCTTCTCTTTTTCTCCCAAAGGCTCCCACAACCAGAATCAAAACCAAAAAATAAAATAAGAGTTGTCTTATTTTATTAACACACATTCTAACGTTTGAATTTCAAAAGAAATGAAACGAACAATTACTTCAAAGAATTAATTGTAACGATTAAACCGCCCAAATTAATGAGGCATTTCTTAACCAGAATAAACGCACAGTTCACTTCATTAAAATGGGGGGGGGGGGGGTGTGGGTCCATTACTTAGAAGGAAAGAAATGGTGGGGCTCATGCGGGCCCCACCTCACAAATAACTTACCTTGTGGTTATGATATTGTGGGTCCCACCTTATCTACTTAACATAGGTTAAGCCACTTTAAGTAAAATAAAATAAATTGTCGTACCACTTTATTTTATTTCTTAACTTAACCCCAAAAAATAAAAACCACACTCGAGCAAAGGCAAGTCCGAAAAAGGAGTTTCTAAGAAATCATCGGCACTGCGATTCCATTGGTGCCCTCAGAATTCTATTTCTATGACCTGTTTAAAAGTTAGTAAAACCTGCTCATTCGTTCACTGAATGTACCCGAGCTAAACTTAAAAAAATGATTCTGGGCACACTGGGTCTCTGAATTTGGTGCCGTCAGAAACTGCATTCTTGTAAAATTACAAAGAAAATTAAGAAAAAAATTTCCTTAAATTTTACAGGTCTTTACATTCTATGAGTAGATATTATATCTCATATCCACTTCACTATCATTTCATTCATGAGTAAGAAGAATGTGATGGTCATCCTAATGCACTGTTTATTAGGTATCCTTGAGAATCACATAGTAGATTTGGAATCATGGATTATCCAACATTTTCTATAGGATTTATATGAGAATAGAGATCGGAAGAATCATTAACAAAAGTATATTTAAAAATTATAAATTCAATTACACATAGAGAGAATATGGGGAGAGGGATAATTGCAAACCATATCCCAGGGATCGTGAATAGGGAACAGAAAGGTAATTCCACCTATTTATTTGAAAAAAATAGAAAATTTGGTTACATCATAAATAATATGTGAAAAATATATGTGTGTCTCACAAAGAGGCTCTTATCATTATCTCTCATTGAAGTCCCTAGTAACTATAGAAAAACTGAAATAACAACATGTTATTCCCCGTAAAATTTTTTCCACATAATTGAAATAATATTAATCTAGGATGGTCACCACTTGTAAGGTTCAATGTCTATGAGCACTAAAAAGGTCGTTTCTCAAATCTTTCATCCTTGATTTGGTAAAACCATACGATTGAGTAAAATATTTAACTTTGAGTACAACTGATATGATCAAAAAGTAATTTTTAATAATACTTGGTTCCTTATATTGGAATCTTTCATTTTTCATTTCTCAAGCCTTGGAGAAACCATTGGTTTATACAAATTTCTTTTTGAAGCCCTATATAGAATGACCCAGGTACTATTCTAAATAGTAAAAAATAATTGATAGAAGCTAATGTAAAATTCATGATCCAGTCATCATAAATGAAAATCCATAAACATGTTCACCAGTCAATGAACCAACACCTGAACTCAACTAAACTTGCCTTAACCACCCTAAAAATTAGTTTTTATCAATCATTAACATGAAATTCAAATCAATAGTCACATTTCACTTCTAGGTCAACATGATTTTTCCTAAATAAGAATTTTGGTCATAAATTTAGTATAGTTAGGTTGCAACACACCATGAACATATTAAGGTAATTTATGTCCATGATTGACTTATCTTCTTCCTTACTTTCAATTGTACTCCATCCAGCACTAGTAGTGTGCGTTCCAATATCATGAACCCTCATCATGAATTTCTATTTGAAACTGACAGAATCTTCCTTGGGTAAGTCTTTAAAAATCCCAGAGTGCATCCAAAAATGAACCTACAACCAAATAATTGGGGTAATTTGAGGCACATTCATTCATCATTCAACATATAATCAATCAAAATCTATAATAAAAATTAGCACAAATCATATTCATTATTCCTATTTATTGAATAAAATCATCCAATACATATACACAATCCTTCATAACTTTGGTCTAATCATGCTTCTACATTTGTATAATATCATGATTTGAATTAGTTTTTCCTTTTTTATTTAAATGTGGGTTTAATATTCTTATTTCTACATAAACATCCATTTAATTCCATAGCATCCGAGTTTATCATCATCAATTGGACCTTGAGTACATAAAACCGATATTCATACATATTTCTCTATATCCAAAATCTGACATCACTCTTTATTTTTTATTCTTTAAGGAGGGTTAATGTTTGTAATAAGTTAGTATCACAAGTATAACAATCGATGCAGTAAGATCTCATCCTCGAAAATTGTTCCTTTTATGGAGCTTGATGAACATCATTGAACTTATCAAAATATATTTGAGTTGTTCATCATCTACAAATCATGAATAATCATGATAACCATCTTGAGAAACATTATTGTTCTTATATGTTAAACAATCCATTGTAAATATTTTTAATTTCATGAATCAATGGCTTTGATTCCCCTCCATGTATCTATAGATTCATCCATGAAATGACACACCAATGCATCAAGATCTGTTTCAGTTCATTATTTTAGGTATTATATCAAATCCTTGAATAAAAATTGTTTACTAGGGTCGATCTTCGGATCCCCCATTGTGGTTGAACTCATTCATGTGAGATAACTTGAATATTATATAGTCTATCGTGACTTTCCCATTCATGGATGAATAGTATTTTCACTTATATAACAACTGCTCTAAAAAATCTCAAGGCTAGACCACTCATGATGGTTACACATTGGTACAGATTAATGGATCAAGGAGGATATTTATTAAAGCTAATGTATGGATATAGGGCCACCTAACTAGTGCCACGGTAGTGAAGGCATGAAATAATGGGTCTTCACATGGAAGAATGTCCACTTTATCTAATATCAATCAACATTGAAATAAGTTCTATGAAACACTAATTTAAATATTAACAGAAAGAAGAAATATTAAATGAAAAATCACAACTTTCAACACTTTATTATGTGGATATATATTAATTTTATTAAGTAATTAAATTATTCGAAAAAATATATAAATAAAAAAACTATGTAATTTTTGAAGAAATAATTCATTAAATTTACAAATAAACAATTTTTTTTGAATAAAAAATATGAAATAAAAATAACGACAAATAGTTAAAGATAAATTTTTCGAAAATAGTGGATAATTTAGATCTCATAACAATAAGAAATTAAACAACCCAAAAGAATATTTTTAAAATATTTTGAAATATTAATAGTTTCATCCTCAATGTGTTCAATAGTTAATAATTCTCCACTATATGCACATTTTCAGCATTTAAACATCCATTAATACATAAAATCTATATAAAGATGTAATAAAATATTGACATATCAACATCTTCCATAGGTTACAAATTTTAATCCTAGGAAATTCCATAACATTTATTTATTTATGAAGACTACTAAAAATAATTATTCTACCCAGGATCATATACACTAAATAGGTAAGTGAAATAAAAAAATATCCAAAACTAAATATGCCATTCCACCAATGTGTAGATGTTGGGAAAATACCTCAAGGCATAATTGAAGCATTTTTTAGGTGATTGTGTTTGTTGACAAAGTGGACAACTGTGTTGTGTTTGTTGACAATGAAAACCATGACATACAAATTTTTTCACAAAGGGGGTTTCATGGTGGCATGTCGAGTTCAAGGGCTGTGGTTAATGATCTATGTTACATTCAAGAACATTGACAAAGGAATTGATGATCTCGAGGCATTACAAAAAGAGCAGATACAAGGTGGCGCTGTTTTTCAGTGTTTGCCAAATTTTTGGGCCTGAAAATCGACAAATGGTGAAAAGTGGATTTGGAAAAGGGACTTTCAAGATGTTGTCTTGAAGGAGAGGAAACTTGTGAACCATATTTTTTTCATGACTGGAATATCAAAATATTTCATAGGGAAAAGGGGCACCCAAGTTTTAGGGTAGGTCGCGCAAGTGACTTGCTCGATAGAGACATGCGCACTGAGACGAGACTTGCGCGCCATCGCGCATGGTGTCCAAATTCCTATAAATAGAGTTTGAACCCTCCTCATTCGATGACATGTTGAATACTTAGTGAAAATTAGAGCTCCCGTCATGTAAGGTGTGGTGGTGGTACAATTGGTGGTGTGGTCACGCAAGTAGAAGTTGTGCGCCATTTGTTTTTTGCGCATCCCAAGTGTTTTGGCCAAGAATGGAAGGGAGTTGCCCATGTTTTGATTTGAAGAAGGGGGTGTCATGCAAGTGGTTTGGAGACACTTGAACCCCAGGTATTGGAGAAGCACGATAGTTGGTGGTCTTGCACCAATACTGGTTTGTGCGTAAAAGTGTGTGATTCACGCAAGTTTGGAGGTGCAGAAGCTAGTGTCATGCAAGTGGTTGAGGTGAACATGCATTCCAGTTTTAACGTGCACGCCGAGAGTTGTGCATCGGATTGGATAAGGGAGCCAAGTATGGTTGAAGCATGACAATGATTCAGGGCTGTGTTAAAGCTAGAAGATTGCCTGATACCTTCGATGCAATGTGAGATTCAACTACGGGTGAAAGTTGGAGTTCAATAACGCATCAACATACAACAGAGGATGTATTCATTAGAGATAATGAAGAGACCTACATGTCTATAAACTATGAGTGGATCCTTTCTAGAGTAGTGAGCCAAGGAAGAGGAAGAAGGTGATCCTCTCCACTTGCAGTGAGCCAGAGAGAGAAAGGAAGGGAGTGACCCATGGGAAAGAAGTGAGCTGACCCTAAACATTGTAATGTTAGTGATCCTGGGAATAGAAGTGATTTATCCCAAACATTATAAATAGAAGCGCAATTTTAATGGATTTGGTACATCATCACATCGTTGGTGTATGCTCGTAGGACGTTTCCCAGTGAGGGTGAACCAAGTAAAAATCATTGTGTCTTGTGCATGCTTTAGTTTTTATTTATACATTGCTACAGGAAAGAGAGAGAAGAGAGTCTGGTTTAACAGTGGGACAAGATCAATAGGGGAAGTTTTTTTAATCTGTCACACCCTAATTCACCCCCCTCTCAGGGTATCTAACATAATGGACCTAACACCAGGTATCAGAGGGAAAGGTTAATATTTGTAATTCTCTCTCAAATGGAGGTCACTAATCATAAAGGGATTCTGATCTTCGACGAATTTTTTTTTTCAAATATTCAATAATCGGATGAAACACTACTTCCGATCATTGGGAATGGATGTGTTCATAGTATTAATGAATGGTATAACAGCTGAAATCAACAGTGGGGAATTATCGGAAGCCGAGCGAAGTTAATTGGATTCTGACACCAAGGGAATAAATGCTTTAGGGGGAGCCCTATCCAATGCAATCTATATGAAGGTGATCTCATGTAAAACATCACATGCCATGTGGGAAAATCTATTGAATATATATGAAAGATATACAAAGGTCAGAGAGGCAAATCTACAAGTACTATGGAATAAGTATAAAGAACTGAAAATGAACCCGAATGAGTCTACTAATGCATTATTTGACAAGCTAAATATTGTTGTGGAAGATATGTGAGGTCTTGGTGAAGTCATTGAAGACATAAAGATCGTAAAGCGCATCTTGAGGAAACTTCCACCTTAGTCCAATATGAATGTTTTAGTTCTAAAAGATAAAGATCAGAAAGAGCTGAGACTGGACAATTTGGATAGTACATTGGTTTCATATGAATTGAAGAACGATGATAACGAAGATGAGGAAAAGGGGAAATCCAAAGTGGTGGCATTTAAAGCCATGAAGAAGCTAACCATTGAATATTATGAAGAAGTTTAAGAGACAAATGAGGTAATGTCATTCCTTTCCTCAAATCATCAAAGAGTAAAAGGAAAATTCAAAGGGAAACTTCCACGTGGTTGCTTTAGATATGGAAAAGTTGGTCATATTGCCGCAAGGTGCCCCAAAAAGTTTCAATAATAAAATGATGAAGATGAAGTTGAAAATCCCAAGAATTATTTGAGAAGAAATAGACATTTTAGATGAGTATGAGGTTAATGAGGTTGAGGATATTAGAAATTTTAATGATCATGGAGAAAATGAAATGGTGGTTGTTGTCGGGGTTGCTCAAGAAAATGAAGAAATCGACATTGATGAAGAAGAATAATAAATTGAATGGTGAAATGACCTGGAAGATGAATTAGAAGAAGCTCTTGAAGAGATATATTTTTGGAGAGCAAAAAAATGAAATCCAACATGGTGGTACATGATGCCAAACTCTACATGCAATAGCAGGAAGAAGAGATATCCGAGCTACTGAATAAAATTGAATACCTTAAGTCTTCTAGGACAAAGAGCATAGAAAAGGTTGAAAAGAATAATATCAAGATTGAAGAATAGAAAAGAGAGATCAATGGCTTGAATAGAAAATTGAAAAATCACATCAAGCGTATCAAAGATCATGAAGCTAATGTTTTTGGTCTGCAAAGAAAATATAAAGTCCAGGAAAAACCTTTGATTCACAACACATTAATGGGAAAGAAGGTCATTAGAAAGACGGAAAAGATGAAAGAGGAGCCTAGTATTTTAGCAGGAAAGTATGTGAAATTGAGATCAGACTTTAGGGCTTATTTAGGGAATGATCAGAAGCAAAAATCTGTGACATTTGAAGTCATACCGCAAGCACCCGTCCCGATATTAAAGGTTGATTTGGGCACTAAGAAGAATCAGAATATTCATAGATCCCAAGGGAAACTCGTAATGCTGAAGTAACACGAAGGAATTCACCTTATATTATGTGTTATTGTTTTGGAAAGATGGTACATTCATAGTATATGTGTTCCATATCCAAGAGATATCAAAGGGAACAAGAACAAACGTGGAAGCCAAATAGAGAATGGTTCTCCAGAACATCCTTTGAAGGTCACTGTTTTTGGTGTGGAGAATTTGTGCACAAGGCTAGATATTTCACATCAATCATATATAGGAGTGTTCCAATACAAAACTCAAGCGGCCATAAGCAAAAAATTAAGGAATCGACAAGTGAGATGAAAACAAAAAATTGGTTTGCAGCACTACAGGATTAATAAGGTCCATCACACTCTAAGGAAGATCATGTTCTCCAAACAGCACCGAGTGTGAAGTCAAAGACATGGATCAAAAAGAAAAAGGATGAGAAGGAAGTAGTTGTGGAAATTGCACTTAAAAATTCAGATCATTCAGGAGTATGGATCCTTGATAGTGGTTGCACATCCCATATAACAGGGAACAAGGATCTCATTACAGGCATAAAATATGACAAAGAAGGAGTTGTCAAGTTTTGGAACGATGACGGGATGAAGATTGATGGTTCCTAAAAAGATAAATTTTGGGGAAATGAAATGAGACGTACTGATGTCTTGGTAGTAGAGGGTCTTAGTCATAACTTGCTCAGTGTGAGTCAACTATGTGACTCTGGGCACTCTATCTAATTTACCAAGAAGACGTGTGTTGTGAAAGTAAAAAATGGAAGAGTTGTTCTATAGGGAAAAAGGAAAAGGGAACCCATTACCTTGTAAGTGGGGAAAAATATACATGCCTTCTATCCAGATAGGAAGAAAACCAGCTGTGGAATTAGCGACTTCTTCATCTATGCCAGTCATCCAGGGAAGATCTGGTAAAGTGTGATGTTGCTAGATAAGTTCCCAAACTATCACATGATCATACTCATACATGAAATGCTTTCCAACAAGGTAATATCATTAGAAAAACATACATGACAAAGGAACATAAATCAACCAGAATGCTCGAATAGGTGTATACTGATGTATGTGGACCTATCCCACCATGATCATCAAATGGGAAAAGGAACTATGTCCTTTTATTTGATAATTATAGTAGAATGGCCTGGGTATTTTTCATTACCCATAAGTCAGAGGTGTTCAGTTGCATAAATAAGTATAGGAGGGAATCATAAAAGATGATTGGGAAGAAAATTATGAAGTTTCATACTGATTATGGTACAAAATTCACAAACAAACAAGTTGAAGACTATCTTGAGAAACACTGGATTAGGCATCATGTTTCATCAGTGAGAACTCCCAAAAAAATGGAGTGGTTTATAGGAGAAATAGGATAGTCAACAACATGGCCCGAACGATGCTTATTGAAAAGGACCTACTAGAGAAATTTTTGAAGGAATCTGTTTTGACATCGGTTTATATTTCGCACGGGTCTCTAATATGTCTGATGGAAGGGAGGACTCCATATAAAATGTTGTATGGAAATAAAAAAAATGAAATACTTTTGTATCATTGGATGTAAGTGTTTCATTATCAACAAATAAAATCACAGGAAGTTTGATTCACGATGAAATGAGGGTATATTCCTTGGCTACTCAGGGAAAATAAAAGAATATAAATGATTCAACAAAAGGCTGGGAAATTTTTTTGAGAGCAATGATGTTACTATAGTCGAAAATGAATAGAATTATCAATGACCCAATGAACAGTTTCTAGATGAAATTAATGAGGAGTAAAGTTACACAGGGGTAGTAGAAGTGGCAGAGGATGCCTCGGAAGAAGATACTGATGATGAGTAAGAGGAAACAAAATCTAAATCTTCTAAGAAGACAATGAGTTGAGCAGATATTGATAGGAAAAATATCATTGGTGATTAGACAGCTCCAGTTCATACTCTAAGATGGAAATCGTTACAGTAAACATCATTTTTATCTCAGGTGGAGCCAAAATGTTTTTCCGATGTAGCTGAGGATGAGTATTGGGATTAGAATATGAATAAATAATTAGACTAGATTGAGAAGACTCATATATAGGAGATTTTTTCGAGGATAGAAGATAAGAATGTCATCGAGACTAAATCGGTCTATCGCAACAAGATGAATGAATATGTAACATTGATTTGGAATAAAGCACAACTTGTGTGGAAGGGGTACTCCTAGATAGAGGGAATAGATATTGATGAGACATTTGCACCGGTTGCGAGACTAGAGACAATCTTATTATTTTTAGCCATAACAGTGCAAAGAAAGTTCAAAGTGTTCTAGATGGACGTCAAATATTCATTCTTGAATGGAGTTTTGGAAGAGGACATGTATATTGAGCATCCATATGGTTTTCTCATTAATGAAGATGATAAAAAGTTTTTCAGACTGAAGAAGGCATTGTATGGGCTGAAACAAGCACTAAGAGCATGGTACTCAAGGCTTGATCAGTATTTGAAGAAGCTTGGTTTCCAGCGTGTGGGAGTTTATTACAATCGTTATTACAGCAATTACTAAAATCAAAGGATGATGCTGTTGGTTTATGTCGATGACATAATATTTATAGGATCAGATTAAGCTCAGTGCAAACAATTTTCTGAATTCATGATAAGTGAGTTTGAAATGTCCATAATGGGTGAGAAGAAATTTTTCCTTGGTTTACAGGTGACAAAACGAAGTAATGGCACATTCGTTTCTCAATCCAAATACACCAAAAAGGTTCTACAAATGTTTGTAATGGATAATTCAAAAGATATTAAGTCTCTAGTTTCTAATCGAACGAAATTATCAAAATATGAGGATGGAAAGATAGATAGTCAAAGAATACATGTAAATTATTGGAATTTTGTTGTACTTGACCGAAAGAAGGCCTGACATTGTTTTTGACACATTCCAAGAAGCGATATATCAGATTAATCCCAAGGAAAGCCAAATGCTTGCAGTAAAAATAATACATCGGTATATCAAGGTCCCGGTGGACTTTGTCTTGACATATAATGACAAATATCAGACAAAGTTATTAGGATATACTGATGTAGACTAGGCTGGTTCAGTGGATGATAGAAAATCAATGTCGGTGGTGAATTCTAACTTGATGGATTGGGTATTTCTAGTATAAGAAAGAATCAAGATTTTATTTCATTGAGAACCATAGAAGCTGAGTATATTGCGGCCACTCAAGCATGCACACAACTATTGTGGATGAAGAAGGATCTTGAAGATATGGGAGTTGAAGTAAAGTCTCCAATCGGAATCTAGTGAGATAACTCAAGTTCTATAAATCTTTGAAAAAATTATTTCCATCATTCAAGTACAAAGAACACTGAGATAAAGTATCATTATATCAAGGATAAAGTTCAGTACTGAATTGTGAAGTTGGAGTATGTCCCTACAGAGCTACAGGTTGAAGATAATCTAACAATGGCTTTAACCAAGGAAGCGTTTGAAAGTCATAAACTATCTCTGGGAGTTTAGTCGACTCCCCAAACATAAATGAGTGTGAATTTGGAACCCCCATCTCCTCGAGGAACGATGTGATTTTCTCTAATGTGTTGATATGTGTTCTCTACTCTGTTACAAACTACAAAGGAGTGACGTTTGGGTTAGTTGAAAAAGGGGAGAAAATAGTGATTGTTCATGGGGGAGACAATGTTGAAATTTGATAAATCATGATTGATATGGGGAGAAGCTGACAGGTGGAGCAGCGAGATAGTAGGAGAGCAATGTGACATGGGGAGAATATTAAATCTGACGATGCTAGAAGGGTTCGATCAAAAAATAGAAATCAAGAAAGGTGAGGATCGTGATAAAAGCAGAAGAGTGGTGTTGGAATGCGGTAAGAATATTTCCAAAAATTGGTATCATTTTGGTGTCAACAGTGGGTGTCAGATTTGCAGTGATTCATTGATGAAATTTTCATCTAATCTTGTTTCTCACGTCGAGCATTTCTCAAGTGGGCTTAGAGTATGTGTTGAGTAAATCCTTGATCGCTATTAGAATCACTATAGGTGAATGGTGGAAAAATAATTAACGATGTATCTTTTTATGGAATAGTTGTCAACAAACCCAAAGGGGGAGGTTGTTGGGGAAAAAACCCTCAAGGCATCATTGAATCATTTTTGAGGTGATTGTGTTTATTGACAAGGTGGACATCTATGTTGTGATTGTTGACAAAGCAAACCATGAAATACAAATTTGTTGACAAAGGGGATTTAATGGTGGCATTTCAAGTTCAAGGGTTGTGGTTAACGATCCATGTTGGATTCAAGAATCTCGACAAAGGAATGGATGATCTGTAGGCAGTATAAAAAGAGCAGAGACTTGCACGCCGAGAGGATACTTACACTCCATATATTTTTCATGATCAGAACATCAAAATATCGCAAAGGGAAAAGGGGTGCCCATGTTTTAGGTCTGTTCACGCAAGTGACTTGCACAGAAGAGACTTGCATGCCGAGTGGAGACTTGCGGACAGTCACATAGGGTGTCCAAATTCCTATAAATAGAGGTTGACCCCTCCTCGTTCAGGGACGATTTCAACTCTTATAGAAAATCCGAGCTCCCGTCGTGCAGGTGTGGTGGTCGTGAAAGTGGTGGTGTGGTCGCGCAAGCATAATTTGTGCGCCAGTTGTTTTTTGCGCATTTAGAGTGGTTTGGGAAAGAAAGGAAGGGAGTCGCCCAAGTTTTGAGTTGAATAAGGGGGTGTCACGCAATTCATTTGGTTAAACTTGTGTGCTAGGCTTTGAAGAAGCGCGAAAGTTCGTGGTTTCATGCCAATATTGGTTTTGGCGTAAAAAGGTGTGAGTCGTGCAAATTGGGTTGTGCAGAAGCTAGTGCCACACAAGTGGCTGAGGTGAACATGTGCGCCAGTTTTAACTTTTGGGTTGAGACTTGCGTGCTGGCTTGGAGAAGGGTGCCAGGTTTGGTTGAAGCACAATAGTGATTCAGGGCTGCGTGAATGTAGGAAGATTTCCCGATACCGTCAGTGCAAAGTGATATTTATCTATGGGTGAATGTTGGACTTCTATAGTGCATCTACAAACAACAGAGGAGGTATTCATTAGTGATAAGGAAGAGACCTAAAGGTCTATAAACTGTGAGTGGATCCTTTCTAGAGTAGTGAGAAAAGGAAAAGGAAGAAGGTGATCCTCTCCACTGGCAGTGAGCCAGAGAGAGAGACACGGGGTGACCCTTGGGAAAGTATTGGGATGACCCTAAACATTGTAAAGGCACTGATCTTGGGAATAAAAGTGAACTATCTTGAACTTTTTAAACAGTAGTGTGCTTTTAGTGGATTTTTTACATTAGCACATCACCGGTGTATGCGCCGTGGACATAGCCCGGTGAGGGTGAACCAAGTAAAAATTGATGTGTCCTGTGCATGCTTTAGTTTCTATTTATACTTTGATGCAGGAAAGATAGATAAGAGAGTCTTGCTTAACAGTAGTACAAGATCAATATGGGCAGTTGTTTTAATCTGTCACACCCTGATTCGCCCCCCCCCCCCTCTCAGGGCATCTAACATAGTGGACCAAACAGTGAACAACACTATACTTTATAAAAATTAAAATTCAACTTCTATTTTTTGATGTGAAAAATAAGATTTGTGTGGAATTAACACTATAATAAGAATCACCCAATGTTATCACTCTTCCCTAGGATTCATAGTGAAATTACTTTACCACTTCATTAATAGAACAGAAATGTTATTTTATATATAAATTTCCACTGCTTAATTTGGGTTCAATTTTCACTCAGGTAAATGAATTAATTTCTAAATATTAGGATCATTATTTGAATTTTTTTCATCTATGTTTTTTCATAAAATAGATCTAATTTATAATAGATTTTATTTATTTTTACACCCTCACCTATTCCCTAATGTCTGAGTGATTCATTGTGGGATCCAAATTTCTTATTATACTTTAGTTTCAAAAATACATATATGAATATCATATTAGTTTACTCAAAGGGGTTTTTGATTTCAAAATAGAAATGTTACTAGGTTAATGTTAAATAATCATGATTCCTCATGTCCAAATTAAAATTCTACATATATCTATCCGATAAACTCTAATTTTTTGTTCATGAATAGATTCCCTTTAAATGTTATTTATAAAAATCAGTCAGAAATCATATAATTATTCTTATTTTCAAATCAGGGAAATCAACCAAAAATAGCTTGTAACTAATCCCCTAGGAAGGACACATTGATATTTATTTTTTCATAACTAAATAAAAACTAAAAGACAAAAATAAAACAAAACTTGTATTTAAAAACCTAATGATAAATTGTTTTAATTTTTTTTTATTTTGTGATAGAAAGGTAGGAATTTTTTTAAGAGGTGATGTTTAAAACATTGAAACACAATTTAGGATCATTTTAAGATCAACTCCCCCAATACTAAACTCAGAATTGTCCTTGATGACGAATCCTAAGATGGTAGAATATTTTACACTCTTTGGTTCAAAGAATTAACAATTTAGTAGTTCATGAAATGTTTTTATGGTTTATTATTATATACAAAATTAATTTTCTCAAGCATAAAAAAATTGACAATAAACAATATGAAAGAAAATCTATTTTCATCAAATAAAAAATATTATTCTTGAAACTATATGTGTTTCAAAATGACTCTTTCTTCCAAAAACTGAATCCAATATTTTAGTTTGAAAATATTACATAATTGAGAATGAATAAATGTTATTTCATTAGTGTATAATAAATGGTAGTGACTAGTTGTGCTTAAAACATTTACAACATGAAAAAAATAAATTTTTAAAATTTAATCTAAAATTAAACTGCACATAGCTAATATAATCAATTGAGAATAAAATGGGACGAATTAAAATATATAATATACAAAATAGTCCAATGAATGCCAAAAAATCATATTTTATTACCACTAAATGCAATGTCACATTTTTCCTTCAATAAATTACATTATTACATAGATGAAGTCCATCAAAATATTAAAATGGTGTAGCATTGGTAATATAATGGTTAATATAAAATAATTATCAACCACAATTTATGTTAGGGTGTTTTGATCAAGAAATATCATGGTTATAGCTCCTCGTGGACTTGAAGAAAACATAAAAATCATGTTACACACCAAATAATATTTCCATAACTCATATGTAAGTAGGGAGCCAAAAAATAGACTCACCCCATGTGAATGGGTTATCTAGTTATTTATTAAAAGATGACACCATACACTTAAACAGAAATATTAAACTAAAATAGAGAATATAAATAAAACCAATGATAATCATGTGATAACCCCCTAAGGGTTGATGTATTTAGACTATCGATAGGTGGATATTCTTGATGTTAGAATAAATATTATAGAGGTTTTGAATCATTTCATAAGAACAACCATACATGCTTTATTCTATTGTCAAAACTATATGTATTATGGAGTGATGGAGTGGAAAATAGAATTAGGGTTACGTCACATATACTTAATCATAATGATTTGAGTTCATTGTTTATATTAATTAAACTAATGGATTTGAATTATCTTTTTTTTAATTAAATACTATTAATTCATCATTAATTAAAAAATGTGTCAATATACTATTAATAACCTTTCGATAGTTCAAACACATCGTAATCTACTTAAAAATCTCAAAAAAAATATTTTCATGAAAAATGCATTCCAGAAATTATATTGAAGATTTTTTTCATCTAAAGAATCAAGATGATTTAATTTAGTTAAACTAACTTAATAGAACTAAAATTGAGAGAAGGAACAAGAAAATATTTTTCAAAATTTTAATAATTAAATGAAAGAAAAATATCTTTAATAAAGTGAACATGTCATTGAATTGGCTATGCTTATTATTCATTATGAATAGATAGTAACCACGAGATTATTTTATGGTGAGGACTGAGTAATTAAACCTTCTATAGCCACTTTTCAAAATAAAACACCTCCTTAGTGGGATTTTCCATGGAAAAATAGACGGCCACTTTAACTGATTCTTCTTATAAAAAATAAAAGAACTGTTATACAGGTGAGAACAAAAAAAATCATATCATAATGCATTATAAATTTAATGATCCCTAAAATTTTATCCACCTTTTTTATGTTATTATTATCCCATCTCTTTCCTGACCTGAAAATGTTTCTTAATATGATAATATTATATCATTGATTATAAGAGAATTTCATGTTCAAAAATATGTAGTTTTAGATCTTCTTTATTATCATCTTGTGAATTATATCTAGAAAATTGTAGAGATCCACCCTCTTCTTATGGTACTATTTGGCTTGAGTTGACATCTTGATAAATATTCAAGAACCACTCTACTACCAATGAATACATCTTTGTAGGTGATCTAACCATTGTATAGTCAATCCAACACTAGAATGATTTTGTTTCTTGTGTGATCTACAACACATTAGATATCTCTAACTAAGGTTCAAATTAAAGAACTCATATCTCCCTTGGTATCTAAATTGGTACAATAATTAGAGGAAAATGAAATTTTTAGTATAATATAGTCTTTATTCATGAAAATATTTCTAAAATATGAGATTTTCCCTAACAATAAGGGGTGGGAAATGTTATATTTATTATGTACAAAAATATATTATAGCGGTTAACCTAGAGGTCACTCTTAGTGAATAATTTTATATCATTCTACTAATTATCTCAATACATATTTGTTTTTTTTTTGTAATAATTTATTGTAGTAAATTCCAATATAATAAAAGGGATTCAAATAGCAGTTGACAAGAAAAGATGAAATAAGAACAAAAACAATGAAGTTGAGAATAAACCCAATGGGAAACATACACAAATATAGGTTGATTGACTATTTAACAAATTATCATAGACCTATTAATAGATTAAATCATTTCCAAACCCAACCCAACTCATTTTTGGTTTCCTGTACCACACCCCACTTTCACCCAAAATGATAAACACTCAAACATAGAGCCTCTTCTAATACATGAGAAATCCCCCATAAGTGATGGAATCACCCAATCATGCCACCACATTTAGGAATCTCTTCCTAGATAAAGTCTTCATAATGGAATGAAATGTAACATCCCACATTTTTATTAAATATTTTTTAATTACATTATAAAAAATAAGGGATCTTTTCAATTTTAGTTTCACGAGAAAAAAGAATATGATACATGAAAACATAAAACATTCCATAAAATCCGCACGAAGTTAATTTTGATGGGTTAAACATAAGTTATATTTACTTCATCTCATAAGCTGGGTACAAACAACAATGGAAAGGGATGATCATGATTTCTAGTATGGTAATAAACCAGAGATAAATATAGCATGTGTTCTTGAAACATAACAATAACAAAACAATGAATAACGATAAGGAATTATCAAAAAGAATATCATAATAAAAATTACCTGAATCATAACATGAAAATGTGTCTATATCATTTATATGAGACATTAATAATAAAAACACTATAGTTTTTCACTGAGGTTTCTTAAATGAAAATTACCAAGCTTACTCACAAAGGTATATAAAAAAAAGTAACCTCACGATATTTATCTCTTTACTGAATGAATTGGTGCACTATACAGGAAAACCATACATATGTATTAATTTCATGTGATCTAAATATATCATTATAAATCATTTTATTATTAACTAATGGATAATAAAGATAATGTTTCTTATAAAAAACATGTCATACAAATGTGGTTAAATACATGATCCTTACTTCATTTTTAACCCATGAAAGGATATTAAAGTTTCATATATGAAAATCCTTGAATAAAAAATCATTTTTTAATCATTTATAATAAATATTGAAATGAATATTTTTTAGATAATTTAAATAATATAGAAATAAAATTTATCAAGTAGTAGATATAAATTTGAGAAGTAAATCAGGCAGCATGATGACTATAAAATGTTGTTTGAGAAAAGGGAAAATGAGAGGGAAGAAGGGATAACCATTGAAATAATATAATTCATAAAGTAATGAGAAAATATAATGTGTAAAATGAACATATTTTTGAAATTATAATACACACAACATGAAAAAGGGAACATAGATGGAAGTCAAAGTGATGATTTCCCTTACCTTTCCGAGTTATAACTGAAACATATGGATGGAACATTTGGTGATTGATGACACAATTGGGGACTCCATGGAAGGAAAAATAACCAAAACTTCATCTAGAATGGAATGGGAGTGAACAAAAATGGGGAAATGGGTGGTTGTTTATAGGATAATTTGAGGATTTGTTAAATAATTTCAAAATATAGATATTTGATAACTAGGTTTTGTAGAATGATATACCATTGGCTTACCCATAGTTTTTTCTAAAGGTTTTGGATTTTTGGGTCACATTTTATGATAATTTGATCCTCCAGATCCAAACACGATTATTTAATGCACCTTTTCACATGTAAAAGTTATGATTCCACAATGTAATTTTTTAAAAATCCAATATTCAATTTTAGACATTATAATGTAACTTATAGTTTTCAAAAATGAATAAAATCTTTTAAAATAAATAATATTAATAAAATAACAAATTTTGGGTAATGTATTTCTATTAATTAATCATTACATAATTATGAAATATGTATAATATCCTAAAATATAATGAAACCCAAATACATTATTATTTACTATTCCGAAAAAATAAACTATTTTACAAAATTCTCATAAACTCAACCTAACCAGATTTCAAGGTGATGATTTAAAAATGTTGTTTATTTTATAAGAGTAATCCTATATATATTTTAATTTAATATTATAAATATAAAAATATTTATTAATTAAACAATAGTAGGTTGAAATGAATATTGAAATTTCTAACCCTTGATAAGTTTCAAGGACATAATAAAATTAATTTATCATTTATATTTGAATAATAGTGTTTTTATCAAACTATTTAATTAAAATAAATATCGTTCATAACATATTAGTTTGTTATAAAAATTTATCTCTTCAAAAAAGTACAACATGTGTCCAGAAAATCAATTTTTTAAATTACATATCAATTAAACCTATCATTATTTAAGAATAAAAATTCATAAAACATAATTGATGGAGTAAAAAATTTATTTATGAAAAGGAATTAAACTTAAAGTAACTAAGACATGGACACATAAAACCTTATAAAAATCGTGTATGATGTAAGGACATTGTGTGTGATGGTGATAGATTTATGGAATGGCTCGAATAAGATTGAATGATTCATAATTTCCACTAACTTGAAATTATCCAGCATGAATCTTCATTTGAGCATCACCATTTGATGTTAGGATTGGGCTTGGTCAATGGATAACCCTATTAACACCACCACAACCCCATTTTCTGAAAAATGTGCTTCAAATGGAACAACTCTACCGGTTGATGCCATCAATTATATTTTCTTCATTAATCATCGTATTATATTTCTACTTATTAACACGAATTATATAGTGAAGATTATTAACAAGATTAAAGTTCTCAATGGTCATATTGACCAATTGTTATATTTGACCAATAGTCATATAACAATCGAAACACAATGGTCACATTTTCCATTATTCTATATAAATAAAACTTCATTATTAAAGAGAAATGGTTTTTAGGGTAAAATATAATATAACACACATTTTTAGGGAAAATAATTTAAAAATTTGGGGTTGTTATGTTCTTCTCCCTAAAGAGTTTTTCTCCGTGAAATTTCTACTCATTTTATCAGTTGAGAAATGGTGAGGCTACTATTCACTAATTTTCTCTACTCATTCCCATTCCCCTTCATCATATTTTTGGTTCCTCTATAACACATTTCTAGGGTGGATAGCCAAATTCTATATAACCTTATATCTATAGTTCAGTATCTTCACTGGCTACTCATCATAAGAGAGTTCATGTTCTAGTTTTACCACATCATGATTTAGTATATGTGATGGATCAAGAATGCAATTACTCAAGGGAAATATGTTGAATACATCATGAACATAATACATATTTCTTGGAATTTCTAGATGGTAAAACATATTCTTAATGTGATCAGGGATCTCATATGGGTCAACATTCCTCGAGAAAAATTTCCCTTTCCCTCAGAAACATATAACACTATTCCATGTTAATATCGAAAGAAAAAATTTTCACAACATAAAACTCCATGTCCCTTCTATGGTTTTAATAATAGATCTCTAATAAACTTTAAGTGTATATTATGTGTTTTGGGATTGAATGAACCTTTTCTGTTATCAATTTCACAGGAATGGGCCCAATAAAAATTCTCTCACCAACATCATCCCAAAAAGTACTATTTCTACATCACTTCCACTATATTACTTTACAGGTTTCCAATTGAATACTTGAGTGTAATATATTATTTTTTGGGAAATAAACTAATTTTAGGTTTTAATCCCATCCATAATTAAATTCCAAAGATCATCATCATATAAAGTCCTTCAATGTTAGAGTTGTCCTATTAGATTTTTTATTAGTTTAGGGGTGTTAGGTAGTGCTAAAAATTAATTTATTATTTAGATCATGTGTAAAACTTATCTATAATTTAGATGTGAACCTTATATAATGATAATTAATGATAGAAATTGGCACGTCATGCAGACTAAACAAATCCTTTGGGAATATTTTGTCTAGTTGGTCAAGAGAGAAATCATCCTAAATAGCGATAAAATGGGCAGTCATGGGGAGTTGGTAAACAATAAGGTATATGACATTTTTTCCATGTCATGTTATTGGGACACTTATAACAATGTAGATTTCCATGTTTTTATGGGTAGTGGTTGAAATTCCCCTTTATGATGCTGAACCTTGACCTTCAATTTCTGACAAACCAAACACCTTACAGTGTAGTAAAGAAATTACCATTTTCAATTTATCGCACTAATAATGATCACGAAGATCTATATAATATTTAGTGATTATATGATGTATAGATAATTTATATCTATGAGCTTTATCCATCACCTCCTTATTAATCTCTAGAATATGTGGAACACATAGCCTTATACAATATTTCATTACAGCTTCCTGATTAATATTGAACTCAAGAAACTTCTCATTATTCATTTCCTCCATATTTCTATTTAATAAAGGACATTAACTTTAATATCATATGTTATTATGTAGTAATAACAGCTGAGAAATCACTTGGGTTAGGATTGATGATGTCTCATCCATTAAGATTTCCATATCCAGTTTTAATAGGTCTTTGATCGAAGGATCTCCACAAATCCTCATCATTGACAGAACAGCCTGGTCGTTATTTCTTAATTAATCGGTGACTTTATTTTCACTTCTAGGTCAATAATGAATCTAATAGTCATTGTCTTTAAGAATAACCAACCATCACCTTTATCTCATGTTTAAATAATTTTTTTGTGAAAATATTATTAAAAATTTGGTGGTTTGGGTATATATAAAATTTATACCCATAAAGATAGTGTATCAATAAATTCTGAGAAAAAATAACCACATTTATCTCTAGGTAATTTATTGGATAATTCTATTCAGAAGGTGTTAACTATCAAGGTGCATATGAAATCACATAAGTATTTTTCATGAGGACTCACCCAAGTAGTTTTATAGATAAATTTCAATAAATAACGAATCCTTCTATAATAGAGGGTAGAGACAATATAGGTGTATTTACACATCTCCTCTTCAATTATTGGATACATTCCTCACACTGGTTTTTCCATATTAACTTTTTTCCTTTTTGAGTTAGCTCTGTTAGTGAATTATAAATTCCTGAAATTGATTTCAAAAAACATAAATAATATTCTATTAATCCAAGGAAACTATGGATATCATTTACTATTGTAAGATGATTCCACTCCCCCACAACCATTATCATGAAAGGGTCATTTGATATTCATTCATTTCTAATAATGTTTTATATGAAAGAAACTTTTCAACACCAAAATTCATATTTTTTTAATTTCCAAAAGAGAATATCCTTCCATAGGGTTTGAAATATAACTGTTATATGATCCTCATGCACCTTTTGAGTTTTTGAATATATCATAATTACCACAAAAAACTACCAAGAAGTTATACTTGTATTCCATAATTTCATCATTCATAAAATCTCTAAAAATACCAAGAGCATTAGTCAAGCCAAAGGGCATAACAACAAACTCATAATGCCCATATCTCAATAGGAAGGTAGTCTTTGAAATATCTTCTTTCTTCACTCTCAATTATTGATAAATAGATCTAAGATCAATATTAGAAAAGAATTGATCCCCATGAAGTTGGTAAAATAAATCATTTATCCTTAGAAGAGGGTAATTTTTCTTCGTTGTGGTCCTATTAATTTCTCAATAATCAATGCATAACTACATTTATCCATTCTTTTTATTATCAATGATAATAGGTGCTACCCAAGGAGACACACATTGTTGGAAAAATATCTTCTCCATGAGATCCGAAAGTTGTTTCTTAAATTATTATAGTGTGATATTTTCTATCCTCTATAGAGGCTTTGATATAAGTAGGGATCCAAGAATGTGTTCAACGGAGAACTCTACCTATATCTATATGGGATTTCTAGGTAACTCTTCATGAAATATTTCAATGTATTTTAAATTATAAGGAATTTTTTTACTCTTATACTTGTATTTCCTTCTCCATTTTAACTAGTTATCATAAAAAATAAGTCTTTGAGAGGTTATTCTAGACAAAGACAAGGCTAGGATATCTCTCATTGGAAAAATACTATAGGTTTTTCATTCAAGACTACTGATATTTCCTTGTTTATACATTTGATCTTAGAATTATACATTGAAATGAATTTCATCACTTGTATAAAATATAATTCCACCATGGGAATGAATAATATATTTTTCAAGGATATTGTACTTGGAAAAGTGAAAAATAATGTTTCTATACAATATTGATGACAGGATAATTCCACTAGTATCCTTAAATGGCAACTCTATTTCTAGTATTATATATTTTTTTATATATTCTTGATAACATGGATGAAATAAAGGAATGAATGAAATCAAAATCAAATAATTTACTTCCTATCATTGAGTGAACAATAACGGTATATACCAACAAATCATTTCGCGCCTCCACTTCACCCATCAAGATAAAAAATATATTTCCATACTCCCTTATCCTATGCTAAGGTTGATGCTGGTTTCCCTCCATTATCATTTGATTTGGACATTGATTGGAACACTTACCAAGAACCCAACTACTGAAGCATTGATGTTTAATCTGGTCGTATACCATCTTCCTTTTGTATTTAGTGTTGATATGTTGAGGATTCACCTCACTTTGATAGTTTTGAGATATATGGTCATCTCTTCCACACTTGTAACACTTTACACTGCCATGTAAGCAGTTCCGTGAATGATTCTTCCCAAACAATCACTTGAGATGTTGCACATTATTTTCTCATATTCCATGATCAATGATCTTACATTAGTTTGGCTCTATTGATTTATTATTTTCATTTAAGTTATGATACCACTGCATCTCTCCAAAATCCAACTCAACCTTCACAGAACTTCACTCTATCTCATTCTAGATTTCATAGTATTGATTTTATAGATTTCTCCATATATAAGGTCCTAGTCCTTTGAAAAATTAATCAATATTTATCTTAGGATCAATTATAATTCTATTAATGTAATGGGAATGTATTGTAATAGTAATATCAAGTATTTATTTTCCTTATGATTCAACTCTATGAAGTATTTCTCCATTTTTGTTCTCATCGAATTGGGGAAATATTTATTGAAAACATACACTTGACTCATTACACTCCACATCATCAATATCCCTTATTATCATTGTGTTTTTAATCAGTTTTGTATCACCCCAAGCTTCAACAATATGTTTCCCTTTAAATAATCTTGTAGCTTGAGTTGTACGCATCTTGGAGTTCTAACACACCACACCCAATGAAATTGGTCATTCTAAGTAGTAATACCTACTTTTTGAAATTTATAAATTTTAATTTTCAAAATGGACTTCATTTTTGGATTTAGAATATCAAAATTAGCTTAGGGTTAATTTTTTTTTATTTTTCTACGAACTTTTTATTTTTGATGAATAGTGAAAAAACTAGGTTATTATTTTAAAATGCATTTTTATTTAAATAATAAGATATTTTATTTTTATTTATTTTAGATAAAAATAGATAAATAATACCTATATATGTTCAATTTAATTAGTTGGAGTCATTTTATAATATTTTTAGATATAGAAAATTTTATTGAACTTTTTACCGTTTTTTACCCACCTTCTAGGAGCATTTACAAATTTGCATAGAAAATAATTTTACCAATTCTGTGAGTTGAATTTTAAAAAATTAAGATACACATATGACATCAATAACTAAATTTTTTTTCAATACATTGAAAATAATTTTTGGTGAATAGTAACTTTTGACTTTTATTTACCACGATTAAAAGTAAATATGGTAATTAAGGGTAAAATTGATATTATAATTACCATAACACATTTCCTAATTCTATTAGATAAGTGTAATTCAAAAAAATAACCTTAGGAATAAAATATGATCCTTTTGGTCCACTTGGATAATATTAGGAAATTTATTATAATTTTATTTAAAGAAGAGTTAAAAATGTTAAATTCAATGTTTAAAAACTAAAACATATTTAATATAGGCTTATACATAAGATAAATTCTACTATAAATATTCATTGGAAATGAAACAATATTTCCTACATAATGGAATTTTAGTTATTCTTTTTATACATTAAATAATTAAATTTATTTATAACACAATAATGATGTCATAATTACCTTATAAATTAAATATTAAAATAATTGATATTATAAATACCCAAATAAATATAATTGATACTTTTGATGAAGTCCCCTAAATTTATAGGTTAATATGACATGTTAGGGTTGATTGAATAATTTTTATTCGAAGTAATCATGATCTTATGGTTTTTAAAAAAACCAAATACTAAAAATTGTCAAAATTGACATTTTTGATTTTTTGAAACAAATAATATATTATTAAATAATATAATATTATAAACAATTTAAGGTTCAGAAAAAAGACTTATATACAATTATAGATAATAATAATTAACCTCTTTGAGTTCTCTTTTCTTATTATAGTATGTTTATTAACAATATAATATAAAAATACAAAGAGACATCGCAAATGTCAAACTATTTATCTAAGAGTTAAATCTAAAATATAAGGTTAATTTTGTTACCTAAAACTGTTTAAAACCTATTTTTTGAGAGGTTTTTGACCCATCCACAACATATCCTCGAAATAAATTATTTTTGTTCCATTAGAAACCAAAAATATATTTATTAAAATATAATATTTAATGATTTTCTTAAAGTGACCCGTACCTTTCTTCTAAAAGGGTACTTCCCCTTATCTTAATTTCACACTTCCAAACACATTTAGATCATCCAAACACTGTCCAAATATCCTCCCAACTTACCTGCCTTCATCTTAGAGGCCTTATTTTGGTTATAAATCCAACCTATGGATCCCTTTTGTTCATATCAAAAGGAAGAATTTGAAGAAGAGGTAAATATTTCATCACCTCTTTCAAGTTCTTTTCTTCTTCCACTTCCACTTTCTTTGTTGTTTCCTTTATAAAATAATAACTCCATTATCTTCTATATACTGTGAAGTTATTATAAAAATGGTACAACCATATTCATTATTCTATCCATCTTATGAATGAAAAAGTCACCATACATGTGTACGTAAGGATTATTGTCTCTACAAACGTGATGAGATTCATTCCCCATCATAATAATTCAAGAATAATTTTTATTTTATAATTAAAAATAAAATTTAAGAACTTAATATCATTCTGGATATGAAAAAAATACATCCTGTCCATATGAAACATGGCTTACGTAACTGAATATATAAAGGAAAACATATATGTTAACACTTGAAACGATGATATTACTAAAATATTATTAACAAATCAATATTACAGGATCGTATATGATATCATATTTATGTATATAGTTCTTGTAAAATTTTATAACAATTATTTAACTATTATAAAGAATTTTAACATACCATCGATTAAGGAAAAGTACAAGTTAGGGGTTAATTCTATAATCTCTTTACTTATCCGAGGTTTTTAATACGTAAGTATCTACTGGGACCACTTTATCATCCACATCCATGTTTTCTGAAAAATGTAATTGAAAACATTCTTACTATTTTATAGACTATGGGTTAAAGTTATTTATACCCTTATTTGATCATACGTGTTTTGAAAGGAATCTTTCCATCTTTTTACAAACAAGTTACTTTATGACCTTTTCAACAAAAATAAGGTAAGAATGTCTTTTTTTTAACTTATAAGGCGGTTGTGGCTATTTTTCGCTATTATAACATCATCGAAGCTTCCCATAAAAGATTATAATAATTTTTCAAAAAAATGTTTTATTTTATAATTATTTAACTTTTAAATGAATTTAAAATAGAATGATATATTTCTCTAAAAAAATTTGATTTCATCAATGTCAACATCCTTTGATTCATTTTAAGCTTTTTTGAAGATGATTTATTATGATTCAAAACATCCATATTGTATTGAAGGATTTGTGATATGTTTGAATGTGGATGTGTTATTTTTACAGTATTCATGGTTTATATATAAAGTATTCACATTTAGTATGCTTGTTTTAATATGAATGTTTATGTTATGTTTAAACCATTTCATATGAGGAATACATTTGGACATAGTAAGTGATGGGTGGAGCCCGCTATAGCTCCTAGATGCATAGGTAGGTCTCATGAGTCAAAATAGTGTCTTGGAGAAATGCCTTGACAAAATCTTATTTGTAGTCTTGGCACAAGGCCTTGACTATGTGGTTATGAAGGTTGGCATTATGAATTCCATCATTATGAAATTGGATATTGATATTTCATGTGATTATTCGACTAGTATAATATCTATGTGAAGAAGTAAATAGAATTATATGATTTATATTGGCCATATTATACATATAATTATTTTTAAAAGGATTATGTTTTTATTATACATTTTCTTAATTGTTTATTCATATTTATGAAAGTTTCCGCTATATTATTATCCTTATTTAGAATCAGATCTCACCCCTTTCAATGTTTTATTTTTCCCATGATGTGAAGAAATATTTTAATATTGACCTATAGGGATAGGATAAGGATATAAGTGTGGTCAATGGAGAGAAAATGTTGTGGATATTTTTATTTCATAATGTAATGTAAAACATATGAATGTATCTAGTACTTCAAAGGCTACTAAACTGATCAGTCTTTCAGGATTTGATCCCTTGTGATCATTCCAATGTTATGTAATAATGAACCAAATCTAGGTAACTGGGGTCGAGGCATTATAGTTGGAATTAGAGGATGTTTAGTACAAACCTTGGAAGCTAGATTTTAAAAAAAAACTATGATTAGAGAACATTACCCTAGGATAGACTTTGAAAATTAGTATTGAAGAACATCCTTGAATTTTGGTAATGTTGAGATTTTGTGTGTTTTCCAAGAAATACATCCATTTCTGGATACAAGAAGGTAGGGGCGGCTCTAGAACAGATGTACCTAGGGGTATAACCCGAAAACACCTCTTTGAGTTAGACTCGAACGAGAATGGGTGCACGACAACGGGCCTTGTTGCAATATTGGTTACGAAACCTATGAGGGATATTCTTAGGATAATTCACATTTTTTTAATAATCTATTATGAAAGATTAATTATTATATACCTCCTCAAAAAAATTTATGAATTTGGATTATATCCATAAACTATTCAATTAATGTTAAGTGTTTTACAAGTTTGGAATTATGTATTGCAATTCATAAACTAATCAACTATTTTCAATCATTTAGAAATTGACCCTAGTGGAAGTAATGGAAACCGTATAAACACACATAATTCAGGTAGGTGTTTCCCCCCTACACTGTATAATTATAGTGGAGCTGGTGATGCAACTGGTGCTGATCATCTTATCGCCATACTAGGACTACTCGGTCAGGTTATGAATAATACCTTTACCCTTATAGAGCACCCTAATCCACAACGCGGAGGATCAATGTTAGACCGCTTCATGAGAAAACAACCACCAACATTCAATGGGATAATAAATTCATTTGTAGCTGAGCAATGGATAAATTCCTTAAAGAAAATATTTTATTCATTGGGTAGTAGTGAAAGGGAAAAAGTTGTCATGGTAGTTTATTGCCTCATAGGAGAAGAAGATCAATGACGGTCATTAATCCAAAACATAATGGAATATGAAGAAGTATAGAACATGGAATGGAGGGAGTTTATAGATATTTTCTTAGAAAAATACATTCCTCGTGACCTTCATTCAGATATGGAAAGGCAATTTCTGACTCTGAGGAAAAAGGAGGATGAGAATGTTGCAAAGATTGAGGCTAACTTTAAAAGGTTATCAAGGATTTCATCGTATTATATACTTAACCCACGGATTACGAATAGTCAATTCTTTTATGGGTTAAAACCATTTCTCTATTGATCATTAGTCTCACAATCCTACTCATCGTACGAAGATATAGCCTCATGAACTATCAATACAGAAAAGGAATTCTCTAAGTGTTATGACATTAATGAAAAGAATGAGAAAAAGAGATCCTCTGAACACTCTAGAAATGTAAATAAGGGGATGAATGGAAAAGTTGAATATTCATCCTATGTTAAATGTTGGAAGAAACACCCAGGTACATTCCTAATGAGAATAAGAGTCCATTACAAGTGTGGTGAAAAAGGCCACCAAGCTCGTGATTGCAATGGGAAGAAGGAGTTTTTCACTGTTGAATGGTACAATTACAGAGAAAGGGGGCATTATGAAAATGAATGTCTTAAGTGCCAAGGGAACTTATCTCATAAAATTATAAGGGAGCAAGACCAAGCTTATGCGATCACTAATGCTGAGGTTTGTGCTCTAAAAGATGTGGTGACAGGTAATTTAATGGTTTCCTCAAGTTTATCCAATGCTTTATTTGATTCTTGATCATCTCATTATTTAATATCCTCTCAGTTTTCTAAGAAAATTAGATATTTTTAATTTGACTCAACGTGTCAGTTTTCAGTCCAAACACCTAAGGGATGTATCATTGCAACAAATTTTTTTTAATCAATTCTTATTAGGTCATATAAATGTTCTTTATCTACTGATCTCATAACTATACACACGATTGAATTTGATATAATCCTTGGAATGGTTTGTATTTTGGACCATGATGTGAAATTTTTTTGTAAGAAGTAGGAGGTTACAATTTTTGATGATGATAAGGAGTACCTTGTCTTTAGATCACAAATGTCACCACCAGATTCTTATCTAGATCCACCCTAGTAGCTCTACTAAATTCAGTTATTGTGTAAGAAGAGAATGAAATAACTATGGGTGAGGAAAATAATGTTCGAATATAGGACATACCTATTGTGCAAGAATACATTGATATGTTTCTAGAGGATTTACTTGGACATCCTCCAGAACATGAAATTGAGTTTTCCATTGATTTAATGTTTGGTTCAAGTCCCATATATAATTCAACTTATCTAATGGACACAATGGAATTTGTGGAAGTAAAGAAACAACTAGAGTAATTGATTTATAAGTGATTTATTCTCCCAAGTGTTTCTCCAGGGGGAGCCCCTGTCCATTTTTTTATGAATAAATATGGATCTATGAGGTTGTGCATCGACTACATGGAAAGCAATTATATAATAATAATGAAAAATTATCCCCTTCCTCGCATTGATGATTTATTTGATAAACTTCATGGAGCTCAATATTTTTAAAATATTGAACTTAGAGCTTTCCGAAGTAGGTACGAGCTTTACGCGTTTATAGTAATGCCTTTAGGATTGACTAATATACTCGTTGTCTTCGTGGATATGATGAATAGAGTTTTCAAAGAATTTAATGATGAATTTCTAGTGGTATTTGTTGATTATATCTTGGTATACTGCAAAATCTACGAAGATCATGAAAATCACTTGTGCATTATTTGAAAGAACCTTAAAAGAAATGAATTATATATGACTTTTAGCAAGTGTCAATTCTGTCTTTAGGATATTTATTTTCTTGGCCATATTGTCTCTAAGGATGGAATATCTATTAATCATTCAAAGATCAAGGAAATCCAAGAATTTCCAGCACCGACAAGTATAACTGAGGTATGACGTTTTATTGTTTTAGCAGGTTATTATCGACATTTCATCCAGAATTTTTCCTGGTTTTCTAACCCCTTAAACAAGCTCACACATATAGGAGTTAAATTTTTTTGGACAAAAGTGTGTGAAGAATGTTTTGAAGAACTGAAGAGAAGATTAGTCAATGCTCTAATTTTGACTCTATCATCATGTAACGATGGGTTTGTTATTTATAGTGATTCTTCAAAGAAAGGGATTGGTTGTGACCTTATGCAGAATGATAGAGTTATTGCCTATGCATCTAGAAAGCTAAAAATTAATGAACAAAACTATCCTACTCATGATCTTGAGTTAGCAGTTGTAATCCTTGCTCTAAAAATGTGGATACACTATCTCTATGGTGAAAATAAGAGATTTATACTGATCTCAAGAGTTTGAAGTATATTTTCTCACAGAAAGAACTCAACATGATCGAAAGATGATGGATTGAAGTACACAAGGATTATGAGTTCACTATAAACTACCACCTGAGGAAGGAAAATAAGATTCCATAAACATTGAGTAGAAAGGATCATGGTTTTCTAAATAAGATATTAGTTAAAAGGGATCCTATTTTCATTGAGCCATTGAAGATGGATATTTAAATAAACCTGTAAAGTGAAACATCACTACTTTTTCAAATGGTTTCCAAACCATCTTTACTATAATGGATAAAGAGTTCTCTAACTAATGATTAAGAGTTTCAAAAGAATATTAATGTTGTGAATGATTTTTGATTGAGTGACTTCATATATGAAGATGGAATTTTGAACTTTTGGAAAAGTCATTGTGTTCCTAACATACCTGAAAGGGAATTTTTGGATGATTTTTATAACTCCAATTTCTCTATACACCCTGGGAGAACCAAGATGTATAGAGATTTGAAGGAACATTTTTTGTGGGACAACATGAAGAGGAATATTTCTGATTTTGTGTCAAGATGTATGGTTTGTCAACAAGTGAATGCTTGAAGGCAACAGCCTAGAGGATTCATGCAACCTCTTCCCATACATATGTGGAAATGGGATAATATTATGATGGAATTCTTCATGGAACTACCAAAGAATCCTAGAAGAAAATGATTCAATATGGGTCACTGTTGATAGTCTAACCAAGTCAGCACATTTTCTTGTTATAAGAGAAGATTTGCCACTTGAACGTGTAGAAAAACTATATTTTAATGAAGTTGTAAGACTTCATGGAGTTCCCCTATTGATTGTTTCTTATCATGATCTCTGTTTTACTTCAAGATTCTAGAAAAGCCTTCAGAAAGTCCTGGATACTGAACTTTCTTTGAGCAAAACCCACAACCCTCAAACTGAGGAAAAATCTGAATGGACTATTATAACCTTAGAAGACATGTTGATATCTTGATCACATGACCTTCAAGGTATGTGGGATAAATATTTACCTCTCGTGGAATTTTCATATAACAATATCTTCCATTCAAGTATTTAGATGGCACAATATAAAGCGTTATATGGAAAGAGATGTCGCACACCAACTTGTTGGGATGATGTTTGTGAAAGAAAACTTAGAAACCCAGAAATTTTTGAGGAAACAATGGATACAATGAATGTTATCCAAAACCACATCAAAGAAGCCCAATGTAGACAAAAGAGCTATGTCGATAACTGAAGGATGGATTTGGAATTTCAAGTTGGACACCATGTTTTCTAGAAAGTATCTTCACGGAAGGGTGTTATATGTTTTGGTAAGAAGGGTATATTGGGTCCCAAGTACACTGGACCTTTGAAAATTCTAGAATGAATTGGAGTATTAGATTATCATTTGGAAATGACTCCAAGTATCTTTGAAGTTCATGATGTGTTCCACGTATCAATATTGACAAAATACAGGCTTGACCCAATGCATCTCCTCACCTATGAAGAAATTTAAATGGGACCTGAACTATCTTATTGTGAAGAGCCTGTCAAAGTTTTTGATATAAGATAACAAGTGCTGATAAAAAAAGACAACATGTATGGTAAAACTTCTATGGAGAAACCATTAGATTGAAGAGGTAACATGGGAACTTGACGAACTTATGATGAAGAAACAACTGAATCATTTAATGTAGTAATATTCTAGAAATTTTGAGGGCAAAATTATTTTAAAGAGGGGAGAATGTAACACCCCAAGCTTCCACGGTACGTTTCCCTTTGAATGGTGTTATAGCTTGCGTTGTATGCAACTTGGAGTTTTAACACAACATGACCAATAAAACTAGTTTTTATGAATAGTAATACCGACTTTTCGAAAATGTATAAATTATAATTTTCAAAATAGACTTCATTTTTGAATTCAGAATATCAAAATTAGCTTAGGGTGAATTTTTTGTATTTTTTTGAGAACCTTCTATTTTTGATGAATAGTGAAAAACACTACGTTATTGTTAAATATTGACTTTTTATTTAATTAATTAGTTATTTTATTTTAATATTTTAAGGTTAAAATAGATAAATAATACCTTTATATGGTCAATATAATTCATTGCAGTCATTTTATAATATGTTTAGATATATAAAATTCTATTGAACTTTTTACCATCTTTTAGCCACCTTTAGAAGCATTTACAAATTTGTATACAACTTATTTTTTCCACTTTTGTGAGTTGAATTTCAAAAATATGAATGATTCAATTGAAATAAATAAGTAAAATGGGGTTCAATATGGTTAAAATATTTTTTTTCAATAGTAATTTTCAGATTTATTTACCATGGTTAAAAGTAAATAGGATAATTAAGGGTAAAATGATATTATAATTACCCTAACACATGTCTTCATTCTATTATATAAGTTTAATTTGATCAAAAAAATCCTTATGAAAAAAAAATTATCCTTTTTGTCCACTTGGATTAGATTAGGACATTTATTATTATTTTATTTACAGAATAGTTAAAAGTGTTAAATTCCATGTTTAAAAAGTAAACCATTTTTAATATAGGATTATAAATAAGAAAAATTCTACTATAAATATTCATTATAGAGTTAAAATAATTTCTTACATAATGGTATTTTATTTATAATTTTTAAATATTAAATAATTAAATTTATTTATTACACAATGATGATGCAGTAATAACCTTATTAATGAAAGATTAAAATAATTGATATTATAAATATTAACATAAATGTAATTTGAAACTTTTTAAGAATTAAACTAATTTAATAGGTTAATATGACATGTTATGGTTTATTAAATAATTTTTTTTTGAAGTAATCCAGTTGTTGTGATTTTCACAAAAACAAAATACTAAATACTGTCAAAATTGACATAATTGAGTTTAAAAAAATACTATATTATTAATTGATATAATATTCCTAAAAATATAAGGATCATTCAAAGGACATATATAAGGTTATATATATTAATAATTAACCACTTGGGGTTCTCTTCGCTTGTTATAGTAGGTTTATTAACCATATAATATTAAAATACAAAGAGTCATGGTAAATGTCAAACTATTTAACAAAGTCTTAATTCTAAAAGATAAGGATAATATGGTGACATAAACCTGTCTAAAACCTATTGGTTGAGAGTTTTGTGACCCATCCCCAGCTTATCCTTGAAATAAATTATTTTAGTTCCATTATAAACTGATGATTATTTTATATTAAAATAAAATTTAATGCTTTTTCTAAAGAGACCCACACCTCTCTTATAAAAGGGTACTTCCCCTTATATTAATTTTACACCTCCAAAGCCAGTTTGATCTTCCAAACCCTACCTTAATATCCTCCCAACATTATTACCTTTATCCTAGAGGCCTCAAATTTGTAATCAATCCATCATAAATATATCTTTTGATCAAATCAAAAGGAAGAACCCGAAGAAAAGGTAAATAATTCATCACATATTTCATGTTCTTTTCTTCTTCCACTTCCTATTTAATTTCTGTGTACATTATAAAATATTAACTCCAGTATATTATCTATACCCTGATGTTATTATGAAAATGGTACAACCTTATTCATTATTATATCCATTATATGAATGTCAAAGTCACCATACATGCGCACGGATGGATTACCATCTCCACGAATGTGATGAGATTCATTCCCCATTGTAATCATTCAAGAATAATTTTCATTTAATGATTAAATAAATTATCAACTTAATATAATTTTATATATAAATAAAATACTTTCTATCCATAAAAAATATGGCTTACGTAACCAAGCATACAAAGGAATACAGATCAGTTAACACCTAAAATAATGATACTACAAAAATATTATTAACAAAGCAATATTAGAGGATCATATATGATATCATATTAATTTGTATAGTTCTTGTATAATTTAATAACAATTATTTAACTATTATATAAGAGTATAACATACCCTTGACCAAGAAAAAGTACACGTTAAGGGTTAATTCTACAATCACTTTACTTATCCGAGGTTGTTAATATGTAAGAATCTACTGGGACCTCTTTATCATTCACATCGGTGTTTTCATAAAAGTGTATTTCAAAACATTCTTACTATTTAATTGATTATGGATTAAAGTAATTTATACCCTTATTCGACCATATATGTTTTGAAAGTAATATTTCCTTCATTTTCCAAACAAGTTACTTTATGACCACTTAGAAAAAATTAACGTAAGAATGTTTTTTTAACTTATACAGCGGGTGAGGCTATTTTTTGCCATTATAACATCGTCGAAGCTACCCATATAATATTATAATAATATTTTAAAAATAATTGTTTCCTTTTATAAATATATAACTTTTAAATAACATCAAAATAGAACAAGATATTTCTCTAAAAATTATTCTGATTTCATCTATGTTAACATAATTTATTGTATTTCAAGCTTGTTTGAAATTGATTTATTATGATACAAAACTTCCATATTGTATTGATGGATTTTTTATATGTTTGATTGTGGATTTGTTATTTTACACTGTTCATGGTTTATAGATAAATAATTGACATTTTGTATTCTTGTTTTAATATGAATGTTTATGATATGTTTAAACCTTTTCTAGTGAGGAATGAATTGGACTTAATAAGTGATGTGTTGAGCCTACTATAGCTCCTTGATGCATCAGTATTCTCATGAGAAAAACTAGTTTCATGGAAAAATCCCTTGAAAAAATCCTATTTTGTAGTCTTGGAATAAGGCCTTGACTATGTGGTTATGAAGTCTGGCATTATGCATTCCATCATTATGAAATGGGCTATTGATATTGCATTTTATTATTTTACTTGTAGAATATCTATGTGAATAAGTAAATGGAATTATTTGATTTATATTGGCCATATTATGTAAAATTTTATGTATAAAATGCTTATGTATTAGTCTTATACATTACCATAATTGTTTATGTTTGTTAATGAATGTTTCTGCTATATTTTTATCCTTACTGAGCATCTGAGCTCACCCCTTTCTATATTTTATTTTTCCCATGATGTGAAGAAATATTTTATGGTTGACCTACAGGGATAGGCTAAGGATAAAACTGTGGTCAATGGGGACAAAATTTTGTTGATGTTTTATTTCATGATCTAATGTAAAACTTATGAATATATCTAGTACTTCTAATTCTACTAAACAGATCAATCTTTCAGTATTTGATCCCCTGTGATCATGCTAATGTTATGTATCAATGCACTGACTCTAGGTAACTGGGGTCTGGGAATTACAAGTTTCCGCCACTGATTAGTTTATACATATAAGTGAAATACTACAAGGGTGAATTTCTCTTTTTTAACAATATTTTATAGTGAATAAATTTTCAACATATCTGATCCATTGTTATGATATAAATGGGTATATATATCCATTTAAATAAGGTGGTTTCGGTTGCATTAATGAATCAATAGAATTTTTTCCCTTTGAGGTGAATTCTGTAACGACCCAAAGATTCATTAATAGAAAATCCCTATTGATCCAGTTAAATGTTTCTTTATGAAAAATGTTTTTATAAGATGTCAACTTCTTTAGTTTTACGTTAAGATTTGTGACCATTACTTTTATAGTCATTGAACAGTGATCATATGAGTAGTATAAATATAAGGCTTTAACGAACCCATTTCTACTCAGACAAAGGAAGTGATGGCCTCATCCAGTAGAATTGCCCCTTACGAAGCCCATTTGTCAGAGCTCGGAAAAGAGGTGGCATCTTTGGGCTTTTCCCTTGACCAAGACCAAGCTTATCTTCATCAAGTCAAGCTCAAACGTGATCGTCTACGGGAAAAGTGGAAGTTGATTGAAATTACCACTCGAGCGATGTTATCCGAGCCGCCCCAAGAGTCTGTCACCATCGCACACCTTACCCTTAGGTCTTATGCGGCTATTTTAAGGGGTTATGTAAAAAATAAGCAGCACCATGTTCATGTACATTATTTTTTAATATAATAATGAATATAATTTCTAGTCATTTTTGATACATTGTAATTAGTTTTTTAAAGTACAAATGGTGTTTTTAGTTATTATTTAATTAAGAATTATATTTTATTAAATTAAAGGATTTTTTAATTAAATAATATTTTAATAAAATATTATTATTATTATTAAATTAATTTTTTTTATTAAGTATAAATGATCTTATAATTTTATGAATGCAATTAAAAATTTTATTAAGGTTTGAAAGCCATTTCTGTCAAAACCCGTGATTTTTTTTTATAAATGTCAGTTTTTATTTTAAAAGTAAAAATTCATGTATTTAGAAAATTATTTAGATAAAATAAATATTATTTTTGGATTCAGGACGTCGAAATTATCCAAAGGTGAATTTTTCATAATTTTCTAAGACAATCAAATTTTTGGGTAAAAATTAAATACCATTTAAATATATAATGTGTTTTATGACATCATAATGACCCAATGGTGATGTAATAAAATATCATAATCCTTATGTTTGGCCAATATGTGTTTTATCATTAAAATAATGAGGTTTTGGGTTTGTTTGACTTACTTTTCAAAGCATTAATGGAGCCCTCAAGACATATTCAACACTTTGCCTTTTCAAATTAATTTCCATGGGAGTGTGACTCACCTCCACATAAGAAACCATAATTTTTAATAAGTTCGGACCTTGGCCTTGTAAAATATTTTTTTCCTCTTTCCTTTTCCAGAAACCTTGGGAAAATACCATGGGATGGTTTGTGGTTTGGATTTTTTTAATATAAGGGGTCCCAAACCTAAATAATAAAGAATTCTGTCACCTTTCCTATATAAACCCACCCAAGCTCCCACTTCCTCCTCACTAAAATCCCTTTTAGTTCGTCCAAAATCTGCCCTAATCTCTCTATAATCCTCCCATGGTGCCCCAAGCTCCCAAGAATCCTCTCACAAGCCTCTCTCTAGCCTTTGGAAGCACACTTCCAAGTAAGGGGTTTTCTTCCTTTCTCATTTTTGTCAATTTTATTTAAGTTTTATTGCCCTTTTAATTTCAATTATGAATGTTGGGGTATGGTTTCGCACCTCTCCCATACTGCCCTATTATTGTTTGAATGATGGGAGACCCATTTCTCTCTCATTAAAAGCCTCCCATGTACACCCATTACTATGCTGAAATTCCGAAAGAATCCTTTTTCTCCTCTTTTATATTCAAGAAATACTTTTGTATCATAAATCTAAATTCCTTTTCAATTGTTGGGACATGTATCTATATGACCACCATACTGTCCATTAAATGTAAATATGATGAGGATCCCCTTTCTCTCTCATCAACCTTCTTTATGAATTCTTATGTCACGTTGTTACGCTCCCGAAATCACACTGATTTTCTAAGCCAATATCATTGTGTAGTGAATACCATGCCCATTTCTCCATCAAGGGTATTCACCTGTATGCACATTTACTTATTGATTATAAAGTTTCATGTATGAATTCAACATTCCTTTGTTGTGGAATAAATGATTATGTTTTATAAATCCATGTTTTATGATCCATGTGGCACACTTATGCATGAAATGAAATGTTTAAGAAGGGTGTGCCCTTTATAGCGCTCCAATGCATTGGGTAAAGTATAGTATCATGATACGTCATGTGAAATGAGTGTTGACTCATGCTAATTCATGTTCAACGAGGGTTTACTCGTGCTTCAAGTGCAATGAGGGTTTACTCATGCTCCATGTGTAATGAGCCTCAGCTCATGCTAATTCAATGTTAAGTGTTGTTTCAACATTTCCATGTTATGGTTATCATGATTTATCGTGCCTTTATGTTCATGTTACTCTAATTCTCTATTGATGTTCCTATTGCCTAACATGTATTGTACTCCTCATGTTATTCATTGTGTACTCCCTTACTGGGATTTATAGCTCACCCTTTTCTTATGCATGTCCTCAGGTTATCCCATGCAATGCTAAGTATGAAGGAATTTAGTGGTCATGTAAAGGAAGTTTTCAATAAAGATGATGTTTATCAAGTTTAAAGTTTTTATGTAATGATCCAAAGCCCCAATGACACTAAACCTCTCGATCTTCTTTGTTGTATCAAGTGACGTTTTATTTAATAAAGTATGCTTAAGTTGTAATAAAAAGCAGGGTTGTTATAGTTGGTATCAGAGGATAGGTTTAGTTATTTTTGGGATTATGAAACCCTAGTAAAGCCTTAGATACAAGACTAAGAATAATAAAAACATCCATATCTTTTGGTAAATACTAAGTAAGTGGTTTATCAAACAAATACATCCCTGTCTGGATACGAGCAGGTAGAGGCGGCTCTGGCACAGATGTATCCTAGGGGTAAAACCCAAAAACACCGCTTTGAGCTAGACTCGAACGGGAACTGGTGCACGACAACGGGCCTTGCTACACTCTTGGTTACGACACTCCTGGGGGATATGTTTTGATAAATTAACAATCTTAGTATGAACCCTTATTAAGGGAAAAATTCCCCTAAGAATATATGTTAGAAGGAAGATCATGAAAAGCCTAGATTGAATCCTATAGACTCGTGAGTTAAAGAGATTAAAGGTTATTTATAAGTCATCAACTTTTGTCTTTGGATTACCCTTTATGTGTTACCCCTAACTATCCTTTTATTCCAGCCAATGGCTGGTAATATGAGAACTCGGGCTAAAAACCGTTGTGAAGATCAGTGTGATGATTGTACTAATGAGATGCCCAATCCAATGGGAGCGGGAATCGCGAACTATGTCATGCTTCTCTCTTAGATAACTAATGTTTTGAATAGAAACACGGGTCAAGAGGAACGTTCAACCCCCCCTAAGAAAGAAAAAGTCGCTATCAAGATCTTCATGAGACAAAGGTCTCCTACTTTTAGTGGATCATATGATCCCATGATCGCTGAGCAATGGATCAACTACATTGAAAAGATCTTCTCTATCCGTCAATGTTCTGAATAAGAGAAGGTTCTCCTGGCGGCTTATCGTATGGAGGGTGAAGCTGATCAATGGTGGACGTTGATCAAAAATACGAATCCTGAGGAGGAGATCGAGGCTTTGCAATGGAAGGAATTTCGGAAGATGTTTTTTGATAAATATTTTCCATGCACCCTCCATCTTAAGATGGAAAGGGACTTAATTTCCCTCAAGTAGAAAGATGAAGAATCTGTTGGAGCGTACGAGGCAAACTTCACAAGGCTTGCACGATACGCTTCCGGCTTTGTCGTTACCCCCGAATGCAAGGTTGACCGCTTCTTTGGTGGGCTGAAGCCAAGCTTGCGGAAAGCATTAGTGATCTGTGACTTCGACAGCTATGAAGAAATTTTCTGATGTGCCCTCAAGGTTGAAATGGAGATCGGAGAATCATAGGGGTATCATGGGGAAAAGAAGCAGAAGGTGGACTTCAATGTTGGTGGTCCGATGGATAAATCCAATGGTGCTAAGAAGTTGCAGCACCCCATATGCCAAAAGTGCGGAAAGAAGCACCCTGGAAATTGACTTATGGGGATGAGAAAATGCTTTAGGTGTGGAAGAGAAGGGCACCTAGATATTAACTATCGGTAAGAAGGAACCGCGGCTGCGATAGAGGAGAGGAACGCTCCATTCGAACCTCAACGCGTTTTTCAATGCTACAAATGCAAAGAACTGGATCATTTTGCTAATCAGTGCCGTAATACAAGGGTTATTGGAGGCAACCAACAACCTCCAAGACAGCAAGGAAGAGCTTTTTCCATCACTTCTGCCGAAGTGAACCCCGACAACGAAGTGGTGACAGGTACGCTATTTATTCATTCAAGAATAGCGAACATACTTTTTGATTTAGGTTCTACGCATTCTTTTATATCTCGAATGTTTAGTAGAACAATCCCAGCACCACCACAAATCCTGGAAGTAAAGATGTCGGTGAGTACGGAAAATGGGGTAATCATTGCATCCCATGAATATAAGTCCTCCCCTGTTATAATCTCTGGATTGAATTACCTAGTGAACCTCGTCATACCCCCTTTTGTGGAATTTGATGCAATTCTTGGCGTGGATTGGCTTTCCTTATATAGATCCAACATAAACTGTCGGGAGAGGGAAATCACACTCCATATGGAGAATCGACCCCCGATTCTTTAAAAGTGTCCGGAGGAAGATGAATCTCTTTTAGCTCCATCATCTCAAGCATGGATATTACTGCCTTATGAGCACGCATATCTGGCTCAGATGATTGAGTCCAAGGAAGAAACCACCATTGAAGAAATGCCTATTGTGAGGGAATTTGCTGAAGTATTTCCCAAGTAACTTCCTGGTCTTCCTCCAAGAAGAGATGTTGAGTTCTCAATTGAACTTATACCTGGGGCGCTACCAATATCCAAGACTCCATATAGAATGGTTGTTGTTGAGCTTGAAGAGCTGAAGAGACAACTACAGGAGAATCTGGATAAAGGGTTTATACGCCCAAGTGCATCACCATGGGGTACACCAGTCCTCTTCGTCAAGAAGAAGGATGGGTCAATGCGGCTTTGCATCGATTATTGTGAACTTAAAAAAATAACGATAAAGAACAAGTATCCTCTCCAAAGAATCGATGACTTGTTTGATCAGCTGCGTGGAGCACAATACATATCCAAGGTGGACTTGCGGTCGGGATATTATCAAGTAATGGTGAAGAAGGAAGATATCCCCAAGACTACTTTTCGTACAAGGTACGGGCACTATGAATTCATAGTAATGCCTTTTGGACTCACCAATGCTCCCGAAATATTCATGGACTTGATGAATAGAGTATTTAGAGATTACCTTGACAAATTTGTGGTAGTCTTTAGAGATGATATTCTAATATACTCCAAAACCAAGGAGGACCATGAGGAGCATTTAAAAACTGTACTAGAATCATTGTGCAAGGAGAAGCTCTATGCAAAGTACAACAACTGTGAGTTTTGTTTGAAGGAAGTCTCATTCTTGGGCCACATCATCACAAGCAATGGGATATCTATGGACCCCTCCAAAACAGATGCAATTGAGGGATGGCCGAGGCCAACATCGGTAACTAATATCCGTAGCTTCTTGGGGTTAGCTGGATATTATTGACGATTTGTGAGAAATTTCTCACGATTGTCCAACCCTCTTACCAAGATAAATAGAAAGAGAGTAAAGTTTTCTTGGAGTGATGAATGCGAAAAAAGCTTCAAGGAGTTGAAAAGGAAGCTTATCACTGCACCCGTGCTCACTTTACCCACAAGTGGGGAGATTTTTGTGGTATTCAGTGATGCTTCGAAGAAGGGCTTAGGATGTGTGCTAATGCAGAATGATAAAGTGATATCCTATGCCTCAAGGCAGTTGGAAATCCATGAGCGATACTATCCAACGCATGATCTGGAGTTGGCGGTGGTGATCTTTTCCTTGAAAATCTGGCGGCATTATCTCTATGGAGAGAAATGTGAGATATATATTGACCACAATAGTCTTAAATATATATTCACGCAGAAAGAGAAAAATATGCGCCAGAGAAGATGGATAGAACTCATCAAGGATTGTGATTTTTCAATACATTACCACCATGGGAAGGCGAACAAGGTGGCAGATGCCCAAAGTAGAAAGGATCCAGCTATTCTATCAATGATGAGAATTGGAAAGGATCCAATCTTCTTAGACATGACGAAGATGGACGTGGGAATCATAAAGAAGGGAACATCATCAATCCTTTCACAAATGATTGCTCAACCATCTCTTTTGGAAAGGTTAAAGGATGCTCAAAAGGATGATGCATGAATCCAAGAAAAAGTGGAAGCTATCAAAAAGGGAAAATCCTCTGCGTTTAATGTTAATGAAGAAGAAATTGTGCGGTTTGGGAAAAGACTATGTGTTCCATCACGTTCGGAGCTGAAGAAGGAACTTTTGGATGATGCACATAGTTCAAATTTCTCTATTCACCCAGGGAGCACAAAGATTTATCGAGATCTCCGAGAAAACTTTTGGTGGGATAATATGAAGAATTAGATCGCTAAATATACATCAAAGTGTCTGGTGTGTCAGCAAGTGAAGGTAGATAGGCAGAAGTCTAAGGGGATGATGCAAACATTGCCCATACCAGAATGGAGATGGGAGAACATCACCATGGACTTTGTCACTGGACATACAAGTACATCCAAAGGCAACAATGCAATCTGGGTTGTTGTGGATCGTCTTACAAAGACTGCACACTTCATTGCTATTCGAGAGGATTTCTATTTGGATCAACTGGCATAGATATATATCAGGGATATGGTACGGTTGCATGGAGTACCACTATCTACTTTTTCTGACCGAGATCCAAGATTCAACTCTAAGTTTTGGAAGAGTCTTCAACAAGCTCTGAATACTGAACTGAACTTTAGTACGACCTATCATCCTCAAACTGATGGCCAATCCGAGCGGACTATCCAAACACTTGAGGATATGTTGAGAGCGTGCTCAATGTACTTTAAAGGAGGATGGGATCAAAATCTTCATCTAGTTGAGTTCTCTTATAATAATGGTTTCCACTCGAGCATCCAAATGGCACCATATGAAGCCCTGTATGGGAAAAGGTGTAGAACACCAGCATGTTGGGATGAGGTCGGTGAACGTAAACTGCTTGGACCAGAAATGGTCGAAGAAATGGTAGAGAAGGTGAAAACCATTCAGCAGCATATCAAGGCATCCCAAAGTCAACAGAAGAGTTATGCAGATAATCGTTGATGAAACCTTGAGTTTAAAGTCGGAGACATGGTGTTTTTATGCATATCTCTATGGAAGAAGGTCATGAGGTTTGGAAAGAAAGGGAAGTTAATTCCAAGGTACATCAGCCCCTTTGAGATTCTTGATCGTGTTGGGGCTGTGGCCTATCGACTAGCACTTCCACCTACTATGGACAAGGTGCATGATGTCTTCCATGTATCCCTCTTAAGGAAGTACATACCAGACCCTTCACATGTACTCTCTTTTGAGGTGGTACAATTAGAAGACGATATTTCTTATGAGGAGCAACCAGTGAAGATCTTAGATCATAGAGAAAAAGTTCTACGAAATAAGTCAATGCCCCTCATCAAGGTGTTGTGGAGAAACCACAAGTTTGAAGAAGCAACTTGGGAGTCAGAGGATATGATGAAGCTAAGTTACCCACATTTGTTTTAGTGTGGGAAACGGAAAATTTCGAGGGCGAAATTTCTTAAGGGGGAATATTATAACGACCTAAAGTTTCATTAATAGAAAATCCCTCTTGATCCAGTTAAATGTTTCTTTATGAAAAATGTTTTTATAAGATGTCAACTTCTTTAGTTTTACGTTAAGATTTGTGACCATTACTTTTATAGACGTTGAATAGTGATCATCCGAGTAGTATAAATATAAGGCTTTAACGAACCCATTTATACTCAAACAAAGGAAGCGATGGCCTCATCCAGTAGAATTTCTCCTTACGAAGCCCATTTGTCAGAGCTCGGAAAAGAGGTGGCATCTTTGGGCTTTTCCCTTGACCAAGCCCAAGCTGAGCTTCATCAAGTCAAGCTCGAACGTGATTGTCTACGGGAAAAGTTGAAGTTGATTGAAATTACCACTCGAGCGATGTTATCCGAGCCGCCCCAATAGTCTGTCACCATTACACACCATACCCTTAGGTTTTATGCGGCTAATTTAAGGGGTTATGTAACAAATAAGTAGCACCATGTTCATGTACATTATTTTTGTGTATAATAATGAATATAATTTCTAGTCATTTTTGATAGATTGTAATTAGTTTTTTAAAGTACAAATGGTATTTTTAGTAATTATTTAATTAAGAATTATATTTTATTAAATTAAAGGATTTTTGAATTAAGTAAAATTTTAATAAAATATTATTATTAATATTAAATTAATTTTTTTTATTACGTATAAATGATATTATAATTTTATGAATGCAATTAAAATTTTTATTAAGGTTTGAAAGCCATTTCTGTCAAAACCCGTGAATTTTTTTATAAATGTCGGTTTTTATTTTAAAAGTGAAAATTCACCTATTTAAAAAATTATTTAGATAAAATAAATATTATTTTTGGAATCAAGACGTCAAAATTATCAAATGGTGAATTTTTCATAATTTTATGAGATAGTCAAATTTTTTGGTAAAAATTAAATACCATTTAAATATATAATGTGTTTTATGACATCATAATGACCCAATGGTGATGTTATAAAATAACATAATCCTTATGTTCGGCCAATATATGTTTTATCATTAAAATAATGAGGTTTTGGGTTTGTTTGAATTACTTTTCAAAGCATTAATGGAGCCCTCAAGACTTATTCAACACTTTGCCTTTTTAAATTAATTTCAGCGGGAGTGTGACTCACCTCCACATAAGAAGCCCTAATTTTTTAATAAGTTCGGTCCTTGGCCTTGTAAAATATTGTTTTCCTCTGTCCTTTTCCAAAAACCATGGGCAAATACCATGGGATGGTTTGTGGTTTGGATTATTTTAATATAAGGGGTCCCAAACATAAATAATAAACAATTCTCTCACCTTTCTTATATAAACCCACCCAAGCTCCCACTTCCTCCTCACTAAAATCCCTTGGAGTTCGTCCAAACTCTGCCCTACTCTCTCTAGAATCCTCCCAAGGTGCCCCAAGCTCCCAAGAAGCCTCTCACAAGCCTCTCTCTAGCCTTTGGAAGCACACTTCCAAGTAAGGGGTTTTCTTCCTTTCGCATTTTTGTCAATTTTATTTAAGTTGTATTGCCCTTTTAATTTCAATTATGAATGTTGGGGTATGGTTTCGCACCTCTCCCATACTGACATATTATTGTTTGAATGATGGGAGACCACTTTCTCTCTCATTAAAAGCCTCCCATGTACACCCGTTACTATGCCGAAATTCTGAAAGAATCCTTTTTCTCCTCTTTTATATTCAAGAAATACTTTTGTATCATGAATCTAAATTCTTTTTCAATTGTTGGGACATGTATCTATATGACCTCCTTACTGTCCATTAAATGTAAATATGATGAGGAACCCCTTTCTCTCTCATCAACCTTTTTTATGAATTCTTATGTCACGCCGTTACGCTGTCGAAATCACACCGATTTTCTAAGCCAATATCATTGTGTAGTGAATACCATGCTGATTTCTCCATCAAGGGTATTCACCTTTATGCACATTTACTTATTGATTATAAAGTTTCATTTATGAATTCCACATTCCTTTATCATGGAATAAATGATTATGTTTTATAAATCCATGTTTTATGATCCATGTGGCACACTTATGCATGAAATGAAATGTTTAAGAAGGGTGCGCCCTTTATAGGGCTCCAATGCATTGGGTAAAGTATAGTATCATGATACATCATGTGAAATTAGTGTTGACACATGCTAATTCAAGTTCAACAAGGTTTTACTCATTCTTCAAGTGCAATGAGGGTTTACTCATGCTCTATGTGCAATGAGCCTTGGCTCATGCTAATTCAATGTTAAGTGTTGTTGCCACATTTCCATGTTATGGTTATCATGCTTTATCATGCCTTTATGTTCATTTTACTCTAATGCTCTATTTATGTTCCTATTTCCTAACATGTATTTTACTCCTCATGTTATTCATTGTGTACTCCTTACTGGGCTTTATAGCTCACCCTTTTCTTATGCATGTCCTTAGGTTATCCCATGCAATGCTAAGTACGAAGGAATGTAGTGGTCATGTAAAGGATGTTTTCAATAAAGATGATGTTTTTCAAGTTTAAAGTTTTTATGTAATGATCCTGAGCCCCAAAGACACTAAACCACTTGATCTTATTTGTTGTATCAAGTGATGTTTTATGTAATAAAGCATGCTTAAGTTGTAATAAAAAGTAGGGTTGTCATAAATCTGGTCGCTTGGGGTGATTGTAGTTATTATCCACTACTCAAGATAGTTGATTCATCTTTCTCATGAATTTTTTCATTTCAAGGTCCATTAGAGGGTTGTCTATACAATGTCTGTTTCACTCATCATTTATCGAAGTCCTCATATTTCTCAACTTTTTATAAAACTAGAAAACATTAGTCAGAAATGTGTTTTTTAATAAAAGTATAATTATAATAGATTTGAATGTCTTAAAACATCGTGATAAAATATTTTATTCATTATCAATAATAAAATTTTATATATATCCATCATAATGGTTCGTAAAAATATTTTTTAACCTAAAATATCCTCTGGTAGTGTCAAACAAGGACAAAAACAAGGCATGTTGTAGGTCCCCAGTTTGTGATTGTGTATAGCACAAAATGGTTTTTTTAGGTGTTACAACAATACACATCTGTTCCAAATCCACATCAATGTGTTTATATCTAAAAAACAATTTCATTTATCAAAAAACACTTAATTAATACTTCAAAAAAATACCAAGATTTTTTCTTATATTTAAATTTTTCTTTGGGGTTAATTTAACGGATTCTTATCCCAATTACGAAAAATAAATAAAGATTCTTTTGGTAACAAAATTGACATCCCACATTTTTTATTAAATAAAATTTCATTTCATGGTACAAAACTAAGGATCATCTCAAATTTATATTCTTGGGGAAAAGGTACATAATACCTGAAAACATAAATCATTATTCTAAATCAACTTTTAATAAATATTCATTGGTTCGACCTAATTTAAATTTAATATATCTCATAACCTAGGGACACACAACATTGTAATGGGTTGATCATGAGTTTCAATAAGGTAATAAATGAGATAGTAATATAATATTTTCTCTCGAGAAAAAACAATAAGAACAGAAGACATAACGATAAGGTATGATAAAAACACGTATAATAAAAAAATGAATCATATCATGGAAATGGTTCTAAAAAATTTAAATTATGTATTAATATTCATATCCCCAAATATTTTCACTAAGGATTCATAAATTAAAATTACTAACCTTATTCAATAAGGTGTCGTAAAAGATAGAATCTCTATAGATTAAATTTTTTTCCCAATGTACTAGAGCGCTATCATGAATTACACTTCATATGTAATAATTTCATGTGAGACATATATATTATAATAAATAATTTCTTTAATTACACATGGATAATAGAACATGGTGTTATTATAAAAAATCATCAAATAAAAAATTTCTCAATGAAATTATCATTGCATCATTTTTAACCCATGAAATGAAATTTGAATTTCATATATGTAATTACCCATATTAGAAATAAATTATTAAATCTAGTTGAATACCCATTGAAAAGAAAATAGTTTTTTTTCAAATAAAATGGTAAATAGAAATTTTCATTTAAAAGGGGGAAATTTGAGAAGTAACTTCGACAATATGACAGGTATAAAATTTGGTTTTAGAAAAGAGAAAAATTAGAGAGGGAAAAATCACCCCCTGACAAAAATAATTGTTAGAGTAAAGAGATAATATAACATTGAAAAATGATATTATTTTAGATATTATAGTACATACCACATGAAAAAGGGAACCTGGATGGAAAAGATAAGTTGATATTTCCCTTACCTTGAAGAGTTGTTCATAAAACCTGATGATGGTACGTTGGGGGCTTAAAGACACATTGGGGGGAATCCATGTGAGGGAAAATCACTATAAATTCATTGATAAAGGATTGGGATTGAATTGAAATGGAGTAAAGGGTGGGTATTTATAGGAGAAGTGGGGGATGTGTTTAATAATTTATGAATATAGTTCATGATAAAATAGGATGTGTAAATTGAAAAACCATTTATCCTACCATTGTTTTTGCTCATAGTTTAGGAAATTGGGGTCACAATTTATGATAATTTAATCCTATTGAATCGACCACCATTATTTAATACACATTTTTCGAAAAAGGTAAATATTCTACAAAGTAATGTTTTAAATTTCAAATTTTCGTTATTTGATATAAAAAGGTAACATATACTTTAAAAAAGTGAATAAATTTTCATAAAATAATTAATATTAATTTATTTATTTATTTTAGTTTATATTATTTTAATTAATGATAACATAATTTTGAAATAATTATTATGTTATATAATATATAGAAATCCTAAAAATTTATTTTTTACTATTCGTGAAAAATAATGAATTTTGAAAAATTATAATATATTAAACCTATAATAATATTGACATGATTATTAATGAAATTGTTTTTATTTTATCAAAATTATTTTATACATATGATAATTTTAATGTTTAGCTATAAATTCCATTTTTTTTAAAAATAAAGGGTTGAAATGCATAGTAAAATTTCTAACACATGGAATTTTTCAAGGAAAAAAATAATTTATGATTTAAATTTGAATAAAAGGGTTTTTCTTATATTATTTCATTGAAATAAAAATAATTCATAACATATTAGTTTATAATAAATAAAATACCTTTACTGAAAAGTTTAATTTTTTTTGAAATCAATTTTTCCAATTCCATCTCAATTAATCTTATATTTTTAGTAATAGAAACTAATATTAATATACTGAACGGAATAATAATATAAAAAGGAATTACACTTTAAGCAATTATTTCCTAGGAATGTAACACATTATAACACCTATGTAATACCTAAGGTTATGGTGTGTGATGATTAAAGATTCATGGTGCGGTTTATCAATCATTGATTGAGTTTTAATATATACTAACACGAACATCGTCCTTATAAGATTTCATTATTACAAAAAAAATTGAAACTTGTCTTTGGCTTGGTCAAGGCAGAAATCCAATGATTCCTCCTAACTCCCAAATTATTAATAATGGGATTTAAATGGAACAGATCTACTAGTTGAAGTCCTCAAATATCCTTTCCTTATTAATTATCCATCCTCATATTTACCAAAAAACACTAATTATTATGTTTAAATTATTAGGATGAGTATCATTCCCATGAGTCATATAACAGTCCAAACTCTATGTCATCATTTCCATTTATACTCAATAAACACCAATTCATTATTAAAGAGATATGGTTTTAATGGTTATAATATAATATAAAACACATTTTCAAGAAACTAATATCTATATACACACTAAAAAGGGTTTTCTCCTGCTTACGTGTCACCCAAATAAGAAGCCATGCCACCTAAAAAAATTTCCTCTCTCCAACATTGTCGGTCCCTCATATGCATAAACATTTCCCCCAGGACTCCTCGTTCAAGATTGATCTCTGATACAATTAGGGTTTAGACCATTTTTACTCCGCCTCCTCCTGCTCATCCTCGACCTCCTTCGGCCTCTATAGATCGCCCCACCTCCCCCTTACGCATGTTGATCCTACGGTTTCGTCTGAAACCCCCTTCCATTACATCCCTCCATTTTACGGTTCCAGCATCGAGCTTCGTTCTTCTCATCATACTACTGGTTTTCATCTATTATGATTAGGGTACGCAAAAATTACATTCTTCCTCCCTGACTCGACTCTCCAACCACGCCTCTACCTCCACCTTCACCTTTGCACTTCCTCCACCTAGATTTCCCTCCCCCTCCCTGACTCCGCCTATCCTCGAATCCCCCTCTTGGAATCTCTACCCTCCTCTAATTTCTCCTCGAATACCTCCTTGACCCTTATCGACACCACCTCACCCCCTACCCATTCCCCGACCCCCTCTCCTGTCACGTTGTACTTTACGTCGAATAATTGTGACCCTTGCTGGATTGAAAGCAGGTGTATCCAAATCATTGCAAGAGGTATCTTATCCTGACATCATTGAAATTTTCAACATTCTATAAATCTTGATTTATTTTTAGTAAAACATTAATTACCAATAGATTCATAATATAAATCTCTTATTCGGATACTCCAACTACCCCTTTTATATTTCATCTCGGTCATTGTTTATTCAACAATATTTATTATGATTATACTATGGTTAGTTTTAGTTCAGTGATTATATCTTCTTGGATGGATTCTTGCATCTCCTATTCCCTCCCGCATCATATTCACTCTTTAGGTATGAGATTAATTATATTTCTAATTTCTTACTAGAAATGTGTGTAAATACATACTTAATTTTTTATTCATTTATTCTAGGACGTCAACTTAATGACATTTTTTTACTTTTTATGATTTGTGTTTTGTGGATTATATTGATTTCAAAAGATGAGATCTAATTGAAGAAGATTTTTTTTCATGATAATGTGTAGGTTCTAATGAAGTTGGTAACAGACTGCGCTAGGACTCTCACTACATTGTTCGATTTATTCTTTATTTTATGTGTAAATTCACACCATATTATTTGATTCATTTAATCTCTCATGTCAACCTCAAGAGATGAAATGTTTTATATGAGACTACTAATGAAGTAATGACAAATATTTGCTACTATTTTATCACTATAGTTACTACACCAGCAATAGTTAACTACATCAAGCCACAATATTCATGCCAAAGTATTGCAACATGCAACTCCATATCATATCATCTAACACTGGTATACGTACCTTATTTTATTCAATACATCGAATTCAATGTTTCTATGTTCCATTTTTTCCCATTCCCTCATGAATGTTCATTGGATTTCATATATGATATTAATTAACTATTCCTAAACATAAATCCTTAATTCTAAATTTCTCATATTATTTCACTTGCATATTACATCAGGTGAAGATTTAGTTGTCTGATTTTTTAATTAGTTGTCTAATTTTTTATAAAATGGGTAAAATGTACAACCATTTGAATGTTAGTTTTGTTTTTTTAGCAAATGGTTTATTCTCTTGCCCGCTAATAATTAATGACCTTGATGTTTCATTGTAATTGCTAATGACATATGTAACATCATATTCAGTTTTCATAGATTGATTTCGTAAAAATCTATGTTTATTTGATTATTGTTATGAATAATATTTCAATCTATTATGCATGATCACCCAACTTTTAACACCATCCTTCTTCCTTCACCAGTGTTGCAGCATAGTACAGGTTTTCTATAAACTATAATCAACTCATTCAGTTTAATGTTTTATGTGGATTATCCATTTTTTCTGTATATTAAAATTTTAATTAAAGAAGTTTACCTTATAAATTTCATGATTTTTATTCTTTCCATTATTTTACAATTTTCATTTTATAACATATAGTTTATTGTATTTTCATGTATTTTTTCACCATTGGTGCACGCCTCATAATCGGTTAGGTTTTTCAGTATTAATATGTTGTTTTTCTACTGCATATGTGTTTCCAGCATTATATGTATTTTAATGGTATACATGTTTCCATTCACTATTTGTGATTTGTTTTTAATATATAATTCACTATATATGAAGAACTCATTTTATGAATCATAACATTCTTTCAACCTCTTGACAATACGTTATACGATTATGTAATGTCAAGAGAACCACTTGTGGTTATGTCTAGCAGTTGACATAATGTGGAGTGGAAATCATGTCTTAGGTTAAGTATTTAATATAATGTCCATCAATGCTGTGGAAAAATTGCTTAATGTTTTCATATAAAGATTCATAAAATTTTTAATATATTTAATCTAAAGTCACATTAAAAAGTTAAAAAGTTTTAATGAATTTCTTGGATTAGTACATCACTTGCATATTATAATTTTTTTGTTTAATTATATTCAAATCCAGTTTCAAAAAACCTTACATATTTTAGTCAAAAATATCTGATTGTTCAATATACAGTTTCCTACCTTGTTTTCCTACAATTTTGATTAGTATCAGATATTAATAAACTGAAAATATTCACTTTTTATAATCCCTGTAACAAGTTTTTATACATTCAGCAGATCAGATTTAGTTTTTATTATATTGTTGTCTGTTGGTAAAAGCATGTACCCCATCATTAATTGCATAATTCTATTTTGACCTAATGAGTTCAAATCAGATTCTATTTTTATTGTTTTTATATTCAAAATTTACTTTTTAATACTCTCTGTAACAGATTTTTATATATTCTGCTGATCAAATTCTTTTTTGAATGTTTTTATACTCTCTGTAACAGATTTTTATATATTCTACTGATCATATTCTATTTTTATTGTTGTTTTTATATTCTTTCTCCATAATTTATTGGATTGTAGTTTGAATGTTGAAAAAAATATCTTTTATAATGTCTGTTAATTATTTTTTTGAGCATTATGTACAGATTATACATGGAAAAAAATGGTTTGGTTGCACCATGGCTATGCTCTAGAAATTTTTAAAGAGATTCATTGAGCCTCATTTATGAGACTTTTGTTTAATGATTGATTTATATACTCTCATTGATGGTTATTTATGTATATTTTGGTGAAAAAATAAAAATATGATTTCCACTTTATGTCATATAGTGGTGAGAATACAATTGGGTATGAATAGATGCAATGCAAGATTATGTTTTCTTAAAATATGATGAATTTAGGTATGTTTTTGGCAGTAGGTGTTGTCTATCTGGGATTTAAAACACCCGTGGTGTATCCTGTGGTGGTGGAGTTTACGTTATTTTTTAATGGTATGTTTGGTTTTTTATAGATTCAATATTTTTAGTAGGTTCATATATTTTATCATTTTTTCATATTTTTTCAATCAGATCTATTTTTTCATACATGTTCATATTTTTTTGTTCTTACATTTAATTGTTCTTAAAATTTTCCAGAGTTCATTTTTTATAATTTATTCCAATTTAATATACATGTTCATATTTTTCCTGTTTGTTCTTATTTTATATCCCCTTTTTGTTTTGTTTAACAAACATGATCACATCGATATATGTTTTCTTAAAATATGTTCTGATTTATTCATATTTTTTCACATCGGTTCATATTTAGTAACAAACTAAAAAATTAGACTTAAATATGCTGGATTATTTTTCATCTTTATTATATTGAATATGCAGTCTTATATTTATATATCAAATATATTTTTGATGAATTAAAGATATCTGGACCATCACCAAATGTTTTCACCTTCCGCATTATGATGAACTTTTATTATAAGCTACATCAAGGCAGTGTTAAATTAATCTTGCACAAGATAATGATATTTTAAAAATAATTAAAAATCAATGGGATGAATCCTACTGTAGTAATATATAGTGTACATATCAATGGGATTTAATGTGTTGGACGTATTGATCTTTCTTTGGATCTTATTAGGGATTTTAGGTTTATAGGGCTTCATGTCAACTGTTATTGTTACAATGTTGTTATTTATGGTTTGTGACTCAATGGTGAACTATCTAATGATTTTTAAATTTTTGAAGAAGTGGAAAGTTGTGGAATACCCCCTAATGTTTATAGCAAAATCATTTTGATTAAAATTCATTTTCCAAATGGGTGATATTTATAAATGTATCTGCTCGGTTTCAGATTTCGTGGGGGGTGTTGAGGTAGTGGATTCTTCACTGGACGTGTATTGGGAGGTAGTAATGAAGGTGAAGAAGGTCCATTCGTCGAGAATGAAATGGTTCCAAGGAAATACTTTATCTATTAATTCCTTAGAGAACGGGACTTAGCAAGGCTTCCCATTGTGCATGCTCCAGGTATAGTATATTGTTATTTTTAAAATTTATATTGAATTGAATTGTGGGCTGAATAGTTTCTTAAGATTATTTAATCAAGGGGAGACCACTTGACCCGAAACAATCAGACAAGCATGGTGAGTAAATTAATGTAGATTCTTGTAATCATGGATTGAAACATGTCACCTTATTGTATAATTTAAATATGTTGATGCACAAAAAGACTCCTTCTTTTTCTAAGTCATTACTTTATTCTATAATTTTAGTTTCGTATATTCTTTATAATGAACCATCATTAAAATTAATCACATATGTTTTTGAGAACTGTTTTACTAGTTTATTTATCTTCATTTCTGGTTTTCATTCAATGTTTCGATAGAAATGAAATGGAGAAGTGTTTTTTGTATTCTATTTTGTTTATTTTGTTGTAGTAAATTTGAAGTTATAGCTGAAAACAGATGCAATGAAAAACATTTTCAAGATAACGTGCCATAAAATGTCATTAAAAATATTATCTTGTCACAAAATCCACCCCACATAAGGAGAAAACCTAAAATTTCATTAGTTTCAGAACGTGTTATCTATTCCCAGGGTATGTTTCATCTTTTCCTCTGCTCCATTTCTCAATATCACATCTCAAGATTATAAAAAACATGTTTATCATTAACCCAACTCAATATTATAAATGAATAGTTTACCATTAGTCTAACTCAATATCATAAATAGAGTTTTACTTAGAGGGGAGAGGAGAGGATGATAGAGGGGCACTAAAATGAAAATCATAGAATATTGTTAAAGTATTTCACAACATACTCTCCCTAATAGAATCAACTATAGAAAATCTTCATCACACCAAAATAGTATGTATGTAGATGTATATAAACCAGACATTGGCCCTACAATAAGGGATAGTTGTTTTTCAAACACCATTAAAAGTGGTAAGGATCTCATCAGTAGGGCATAATTTTAATCATATTTTATGGAATATAAAATCTTGAAATCTATTTTATGAGTGGTATTTTTAGGTGATATACTTCATATGTGTGAACCACTCAATAATTTTATTTATTATTAAATCGATATTTTAGATGATTCTAGGATAGTGAGAATTGATCAAAATAGTATAGAACATTTCCACTATCACTAGTTTAATGTTCACCAAAGACTCATTAATATTTCTAGAGAACTCATGAGTTATCCAAATTATTTATGCATACTACAGTATAGATTTGTTGTCATGGATGATACCATGATTCCAGTAACAACTAATAATCCTATAATTGTATTGTTTTGGTATTCTTCTATAAATAACGACATATATATATATATAATGTTACCAATTCATATGAAATCAAATCAAGGGTGTGTTATAATATTTGCATCATAAAGTGAGTTTTTTTTATAATGATGATTGGTTAAAAATATAAAATCCAAACAATATTACCTTTCAAAGACACCAAACTGAATGAAATCATGATTCCTACTAATCCTCAGTAGAACATATTCTCAGGACCATCAAATCCGTTCAAAATGTAGAAACCTTGAAACCCTCCCTAGGATGAATTCCACAATTTATCGCAATCTCGCCTCTTTCCTCCAACTTATCCTTCACCTCCACCTTTTGTTTTATCTATGTCTTTTATCTCTAACTCTTCAATTCTGTCATGTTCCATCTCCATCATAATTAGTCTTCACTTCATTTACTCATGCCATGGCAACCCCATTCACTTAATTATCATCATATTATTCTACAAATTATATTGAGTACAATGACATTACATTTGTTTTTGAATGACACAAAACCAGATGATTTGAAAGAAAATTGAATAGTCTCCTTCATATGCATGGGCGAAGTACTAGTTATATAAAAAGTCAAGCTTATTACATCACCAAAATTATAGGATCTCCTTGAAACATAGTCAAGTAGAATAAGAAAATAATTTGTTAAATATGACGGGGGAAAATGGATGAAACCACTTCTTGTGAGTGTATTTTATTTTACATCTCCACATCACTATAATTTTACACCTAGAGAAAGAATAAATTGATGAATCAAAGATGCACTAATCTCCAGTTATCCTTGATCTTTGATCATATCTATAGGATAATGGGTAAATCCACCTTTTTTATAGACCTGAGATCATAATATATGGATTAAAATAATCAAACAATAGTATATTAACAAATAGAATGAAAATATTTACACATTGAGAATGATAGAGGAGGTGAATAAAAACAAATTTTTAAGATCGAGAATATAGAACATGTAGGTGAATCACCTTACTTTCTCGAAAACATAACCATAAACGAGGTGGAGTAATAACTAATAGTAAATAAAACATCTATCTAGTGGACATTGATACACTCGCCTTGACCTCCTAGTTATGTATTTAGTGACTGTAGTTGAACACTGTAAAAAACATGTGCATATCCTATATTGGGGAATTATTTCAAATTCCTATAGTGCATCCTAAAATTAGCTAATAACTAGATATCTGGGGAAAATTGAGGCCCCTCTATTTTCTGTTTAACCGAAAATCAAAAAATTACCATCAATCAAAACCTTTTTTCTTTGATTGTGCTCCTTTTTTCATACAATGATCAGATTACTAAATATAAAACCACAATACTTCTTGTCTTCAGTCGGTTCTTCCTCCTTGGGTTACATCATCTGAGCCTCAACATTTCCTTCATTTTATTTCATTATATAATTGAATCAAAAGGAATGTGTTTACATCAATATAAATCTAATTTCATAGATTTTGGTTAGATCATCTTTAGAAATACTAAAATTGTTATAGTCAAAATTCAAACATGCTTCTCTTTATTTTTAAATTTGGATTGACTCCAAATTTTGATTCATCATGCTGGGTTATGGTTTGGAATTATTTATTAAAACTCATCCAAAAATATACACACCGAGATCTCATGCTCAAAAAGGTTCTTTTTAACAAGCATGATGAATTTTCTTGAACATATTAGACTTAAATAGTGATTTTCATCATCTGATAATATCGAAGATTCATGATTCTTGGCTTGATCTAAATACAGTTCTTTGTTGATGAAGACTCCATTGTTTTGATTTTAAATTTTAGGATTCAAAAGCATTATGTGATAATCAAATAGATATAGATACATCCATGAAAAGACATGTTGGTGTGTTAAACATGGTTCTAGTTCCTAATTTTATGTTACACATTAAATCCATGAATATACCATGTCTGAGTATGTTAATCTCCATATTCACCTACATGATCTAACCCATCAATGTGTAGTATCAATAATTTCAATGTGATGAATTTGTAATAATTATCCATTTCAATAACAATCTTTGAATTTAATACTCATTTAATCAATAAAATTGACGTAGAAAATTGTAATACATGAATGTCACACCACACTTCATTTGATGTTTCTTATAACTCTTTATTTCAAACGTGAATCTTCATAACTTAATTTTGTTTTAAGTGTGTATTATATATGTTTTTAGATTTTTGAATTCATCCCAACCCAACATTTTTTCATATTGAGATAGTAATTTTTTGTAATCTCAATCATATTTGAAAAATAAATACAGATGAATGGGTCTGATCACTTATCAATAATTCATGATGATATTAAATTTTGTTCTCATTTGATTGTAGTGTTTATCTAAACTACATAAGAAAAAAATTTGAATTATCTAATGAATTTGGAAGAATAAAAGTATTTTTTAATACTAGTTATGGGCTTCTTCAAACTACATATAGATTTCATGGGTGGTAGTTAATCCATTTCTATTAGAAGACAGAAAATATGACTGATAGTTGTAGATTTTGAAATAGATGTCTGAAGAATGATGAACCAAAATATGTGAGAGTTACTGATTATTTAATTTCCACGGATAATGATTTATATGAGATCCATCCATTTTAAAATGATGATCATGGGATGTTTTCTAATAATAAATTGTTTTACTGTGACAATAAGAGGATAAACAATATCATTTTCTGTTGTGGTTACTTGATTCCCCAATTAGGATGTAATATATTTTTGGTCTGGTGCTTTCACACCTATCATTCCTATGGTAGATACTTCTATTTTATAGGTAATAAAATTAATTATTCAACAAGTATTTGTAAAGAGGAGGTATTAGATCATATATTCAATGCCTAGGATCATAAAATGAATGATAAAGATATCGGGGAGCACATTCTTGATTTATAAGAAGATGAATTTTGTAATTCATGTTATTGAAAGATGTGGATTCCCTTGAATTCATTTTTAATATCCATCAATTCAACTAAAAATTAATACATTTTCACCAAAGTGTTTATGTTGAAAAATTAGTTGAGTCATTTGGTGGTAGCAATGAATATATGGTGGTGAAACAAATTTTCACCACCTTCAATCCCCTTTGGTCTATAGATGTTTAATTAAAGATGGTTATTTCTTCTATGATTTTTTGTAACATTCTATATATGATATGGTATGTGATTGTTAAAATAAATTCCAAAATATGTTAATTTTAGAATTTAGGGTCTGTTATAGGATTTTTCAATGGTTAGAGGTCAGATATCATGGATTTGAGTTTGGTAGTAAGTAATTTGTTTTTAGGACATATGTAATTTGGTAACCAATGGATTTTATTGTGTACATGGTATCTATATATAGACAGCGATAGGTCTGATCGTATCCCCCAGCAACGTGGTGGAGTTTGGAAGGGTACCCAAAGGGGTATCAAGTACCCAGTGATAAAACCATAATACCAAGTAGCTTTATATTAAAATGATTATAAAATATTAACTAAATGGTTTAAAAGTTGAAAAATTATAACACTCACATATTTATACCATAATGCTACACAACGTCCAAAATAATACCTTTTGTTATGTCTCCCTTCCATTCATATATCTCCATAATTTGTGTATGGATTGACATGTCATGATTCATAAAGGATTTTTAGTGGTACTTTAATGCTTCATCTTTCATAAATTCATTATGTATCTCTCTATATATCTTCATTATTCTTCAAAATTCACCAATTTAGGTCATTGTTACATATTGTGTGAAATTTTCAATTTGAATAAAATTCAACTAATGATCTTATATGGGTGAGATTAAATTATACTTTGGTAGCGTGTCTCTATTTTTTTAATCAGTTTCTTTTAGTTTTCATGTGTTTTGTGATATATGGGATACGCTCAGTGTATGTGCATGAACCTAAATAAATTAAAATAATATTCTACATGTTATTTAGAGAGTGGTTACATTCTATTTGGACTAATAGGTGTACTTTATGAGTTGTATTTCAATACCATGTCCATCGATGGCCACACGCCGAACATGAAGTGCCAGGAATGATAAAAATAGAAAACAATGAGTGGTATAATGGGTTATTTTATGATTTAGTGGACATAAATATGTGTAATAAATATCCAAATATTAGCGGATGTTTTTTACAGGAATAGTTAGCTGAAAGAGTTCATTTTATTTTATTTTTTGTATATTTTATAGCCCATTTGGATTGGTTGATTTTAGGTAATATGTTCGATCTTTTCACACTTATTTAGAATTGTTACCAGTATATTTTTTCATTAAATTGAAGATATGGAAAGTGTTTTTGTGTTTATAAGAACAAAATTGAAACTCATTATGAAATATAGTTGGATTCGATGTCATCCTTATTGGATTTTTTTCGGATGTGTAGGGATTATTTATTAATTATTTGTATGTTTATTTTTTGGGATTATATTCTTAATTTTCATCGATAATGATATGATATAGATTCTACTTTATCATATTATTTAAATTAATTTTCTTGGGATGACATGTTGATTCACCTAAATATTTTTATATAAACGGATTATATTCCCATTATATTTTTTGGAACGAATACTGTGGGGTGATCATTCCTTAATTTTGAATTGGTCTATGAACCAAGAAGATACGACCATATTTTTGTTATTATTTATATAATTTAATTATCATCCCATATACATTTCTATTACTCATGGTGAGGGATGTAATTTCTATTTATGTGATATAACCCATGTTTAGGGATACTTTACCCAATTTTTTCTATTTCCCCAAGGGCATGCCAATATGGACACCTATTGAAATTCACATATATTGAAATGTTTTCATCATGTTCACATTATTTTATATAGTAAATGATGAAATGACCTCCAATCATGTGATCTCTTATTACATTGGATACTAGGATAGCTCATGTGTTGAGGATTATGGAAACATTTTTTATTTACAATATGTAATTTTTTCATATAAATGGATGTGATATCCATTTTTGTATAGATGGCTATAGGAATGGGATTTATTTTTTACATGGTAAATGTGATATAATAAACAAAAAATGTTCTGAAAATTTATTATTATTTCTATTATTGAGTAATAGGATGAATTTATAACTTTTTATGTTATTCATGGTGGAATGGTATGTCAAGTCTACTTTTCCAATCTTGATGTAGAATGGGAAATTTTACCGACAATAACAGCATGTTATTTTTTAGGCATTACTAAACAATAATTTTAATTAGGCCTCTTTTTTGTTTTTGCATGGTGTAGTTTCTGGTTGAAAATTTTAAAATATTTAAAATTATGGGTTAGTTCATGGATTGCACATGGCTGGTGCATGGTTTTACAAACTATTCACCCTGTAGGAGGAAAATGGCATGTTCTTTATAGAATTATCTGCACAACATGTGCACAGTTAGTCAATTCATATATCCCATTAGGAGGAATCATGTGAAACACTTATAACAGGCGCATGGCCTCAGAGTTGTTTGGGAAAACCTATCACTATTTCCCAAGAAACCATGATGGCTGGATTTTAAGAAATCTAAAATTTTATACAAAACTGCCAAACTACTATTTTAAGTCCCAGACATACCTCCATTGACACAAACTGGTTTATATCAACCTTGTAGCTACCATGAATGAATCTTGTCTATTTTTACACCTCCTAGAAGTGGTACAAATCTAGGATAACATTAGTCAATCCTCCTCCGGTTAGATTCCTCTTCCCATTATTGATCTCTTATGATCGCTCACTTCATCCAAGGGTTTTATATATATTCATTTCTTATTGGAGGATCTAATACCCACTATTAGGGATCTAAACCTAGGTTTGAATAATTCTCTCTGGGATCCCATTATGGTCATCCTTATTTGAATAATCATAGAATGGATTTGGTGATCTGAGATTTGTTGATCCCGAGGAAGGTGAATCTATTACGATGCCAATTTTTTATTAACCCTAAATGGTTTCATTTAAATTACACTATTTAAGATAAATTTATTTTTTGATTTCTAATTCAAAAACGTTTTTTGAAGCCCAATTCTAGTCAAATGAATTCTTTTTATGAAAAAAATGGGTATTTGTCCTGTGATTGGAAATGAATGAGATATTAGTTTTTTAATTTAAATGTAGTTATAGATTGAAATGTAATAAATTATATTGTTGAATTTTGTTAATGAAAAATGGTTTTCCATTATTTGAAATTTGAAGCATGATTTTTAAATGTAATTTTATCTTTTAAATTGTAAAGTATGATTATTTTAAATATGATAGTACAAATAAAAGTCATATTTTTATAAATTGAAAGCACATTACTAGTTAATTTGATATTTTAGTCTTATTATTAAATCATTAGAGAAATATTACTAGTATTTGGCTCACACCCTCTTTGTGGCTTTAGGTGTTTGTAGATTACCTCCTTCTAGTGTCGAGCAAGGGGAATTGATCTCTTTTAGGGGGATCTTGATATTGAACCTTGGACTTAGTGTGTTGTTTCCTTAGGAGGTTGGGAAATTTTCCCTATATGATACATGTTTTGTAGTACTTTGGGATCTCAATACCTGTTTGACTTCTATTACATTGCATCCTATGGATTTTCCATTTGATATGTATAACTTCTGTTTTCTTTCAGTACTTCCACACAATTTGTGGCCAAATTGTTCCCACTTTCAGTTTGTATGATGTAAGGTTCTCTTCACCAACCCTCGGGGATTGGGAACACCGTTAGAGCTATGTTTGGAACATCTTGGTAATTTGGTTACTAGGGTACATTGGTTGGTTCATGAAAAAGTGGTATCATAGACCCATGTTGAGTTTTTTCCTAATTTTAGTATTCATTTTTTAGATCTTATCTTAACATAGGAGGTAGTTGTGATTGAGTTCCTAGATAGCTCTCACTGAAATGAATCTTAATTCACATGTGTAAATTTGGGAAAGAAATCATCTAGATTAGTTCTAATATTTTCCCTATTTTGATTTGGACATGATGAAATCCAAATCTGGTTGATCTATCATTTGGGATTAATTTTCCCTATTTCACTATTTAAGTGTTAATATGATGTCTTCTTTATTGTATTCTAATGTTCTTTCATGTCATTCTTCTGAGAGGACATGGAAATCAGAACCAAGTGGAAGCTACTATTGAACCTCAGTGATTGAATCCCCTTGTATACCCAAATATGGTTGATATGATTGTGTATAATGTCCACGCTATGAGATAATAACTACCTTCTATTTCTATTTGGGATCCAACAGTGGACCCTCATAGGGATGTTCTCAAAAATTTTTCGTATGCCATTTTTTTCTTGAACACAAAACCATTTTAGTGATCAAATAATCCTCAAGAGTCTGAGGAGTTGCTGAGTAGTATAGAGTGCTTTTTTGGGTTTTTGGGAACACCTAATAAACTTAATGTGAAGTGTGCCACCTTCATTATGGAAGGACTATGCAGGATATGGTGGGACATGATGATAAAAAAAGAAACATGAGTTCTTAGTGTAGAAATACATTATGGTTCTTTTCACTGACTAGTTATATCCAGAGTTTATGATGTTATCCATGTATACTATGTTATTCAAAATTGAGAAGGGATAATGTACCATGCCGAATTATAAAAATCATTTTTTTGAACTTATGCCCTTCGTGCCTAAGATAGTTTCAAGTGAGATGATGAAGGATTGATGGTTTGAGTACGGACTTCATTTAGATATTTATTCTAATTTTTTCTAACAGAAGCTACATTCTTAAGATGTCATAATAGATAGATCACTTATTATTGAAATGGACCTAGCTATAAATTTAGTCTTATCCAGATTTTCATTCTGTCTTATTGGTAGCGTGAGTTCCTTCAAAGGAAAGCTAAAGTGTAATGATTCTTATGGTAGATCAAACCGGCATGGTTATTTTAGAACTTTAGAAGTACCTAGAAGATGTCTATTTATATACTACAATTGTGTAATTGAAGGAAATTTAGAGTGGGTTTACACTAAGTGACCCAAAAAAGGTGGCTCATTTGGAAATTCAGTGAACTTTCAGCAATTATTCCATTTATATTCCACTCCATGTAGTGGAACAAGATCATCACCTCCACCTAATATTTTTGGTAAATCATATTCTTCACATGAAAAATGGTGCTATCCATATGCATTTAGAACAATGATTATCCATATAGGGGAAGAGTCTCCAAAGGAAGTTGATATGGGTCCATCAATTGTAAGAGGTATCATTACAATACAATCATCATTATTCATGTCACTATTTGATACTTGTGCATCTAATTTTTATTATTTCAACCCTTGTTTTTAATCTTCTAAATCATCTGATGGTATTTATGTCTTGTATAATAGTTATTACTACACCCCACGGTACAAAGAAATAGTATGGTCTCCCTAGTCCTACTTTTGTTTTCTCTATATCATATTTTGTCATATCATGGAGTTTTCTAGTTCATGGAATGAAATCTCTTGACATCATTTATATGATGGATTAGATAATTTAAAATAATTTTCAGATTGATTATTAGCTTCGATGGGTATCCTTTACTACACCCAGTGGTGTGTGAATTGCCTTTTAAGGAGAATGGGACCCAAGATCGACTAGAGCCAGACCTTCTAATTTAGAGTTGAGGAAATTGAAATTTTTGATTTCCTTTGATCAGGAGTGGGAATCATTATGTGGTGATCTCTATCTAATTTTCTTTGACTTTCCCAAAAATTTTCATTGAAACATCAATGGGTTACTACCTATAAGGGAGATTGAGTTTTCTATTGATTTAATTCCTGGTACTCAACCAGTTTCTATTCCTTCTTACCACATGGAACCAACTGAATTGAATAATCTAATGCCCCAGTTGGATGATATTTTTGAGAAAGGCAATATATTCCTGAGTGTTTCACATTGGTAATAATATTTTCTCTTTGCAATTAAGGCTGATGGTTCAGATTTCTTATGCATTTATTATCAAAATATAAATCTAGTGACTATAAAAATAGTATCAATTTACAAGGATTGATGATGTGTTTAACCATATGAAGGGGGGAAATTGTTCCTTTGATCTATAAAACATCAGTTAAAGATAAATTAGATTGAAATTTATAAAACAATATTTCAGAGCATGAACATCCATTATGAGTACATTTTCATGTCGTTTGGTCTAACAAATTCTCCATCAGTTTTTTGGAATTAATTAACATTATTTTTCATGATTATCTTGATACTTTTGTGGTATTATTTGTTAATTAAATCCTCATATACACTATGTATGAGGAGAATCATATGCATCATCAAAGAAAAGCTCTGAGTTTGTTGAGAGATTACTGACTTTATTCCAAGCTTTCAAAATGTGATTTCTGGATTTGAGAAGTGATATTCTAGGGACCTGTGCTGTTAGAAAAATTTATATTAGTTGATTCTGAGATGGTGATGGATGTTATGACTAGGGAGAAATAACTAAATTTGTTCGAGATTAGGGGCTTCTTGGGCTTAACTAAATACATTCGATGGTTTTTTAAGGACTTCTAAAACATTTATTCTTCAGTGACCACTCTAACTCGGAAGTGATTAAAGTTCTCTTGGGATGAGAAATGTCATATTTATTTTATTGAGATCATGATTCCTTCGACTACTATAATGATGTTGACTCCTCCAATTTTCAAAAAAGGCTATATGGTATTCTGTGATACAGTAGGATTAGGATTGGGAAATATTTTTTTTTCAATGTTATCATATCATTACATATGGTTATCATTAGCTTAGTCCACATGATAAGAATTATTTGACCAATGAAATTGAACATGTAGTTGTGATGAATGAACATAAGAGTCAGAAGCATTACCTTTACTAAAAAAGGACTACCCTATTTTCCGTTCAAAAGAGCTTAAGTAATATATTCTCCCAAAAATATTTGAATCTCCACCAAAGGGATTTTGTAGAATACTTGTAGTAACTCAACATGGAAATCACATATGCCTAGGGGAGAGGAATATTCATTTAATATTCTTTGAGTTTCATTCTTCTAACCCATTAATTAAATGAATCAACAAAAGAGTTGAGCTTGAAGGCTCTATTTTCATAGGTTCCTATTATAGTTCAGGAGTAAGGATATGAAATTTATTTGGATAGTACTTAGTTGAAATACTCTATTTTTTAATTCATTCTTCCATAACATCATTTTTACCATGATTTACATAGAATTACAGACTTTATTTATGGTGGGGATGTTTTTTCTTAGTGGTCGTTCTCCAAAGAGGTCATTCAATGCTATCAAAATCAGTTTTTGTTTCTGTTATCAATATGTAAAGGAATGATTGGGTATTTCCATAGTTTCTAATGGGGATTCCACCCAAGAACAAAAAAATATTCTATGACATGCTGCGGTAGTTTTGGTATCCTTGAATGAGATAGGGAATTTCTGAGTTTGTTTCTTATTGTTATACATGCCAGTAGGTGAAGGTAGAGCACCAAAAACCTTTGGGTTTTCACAATCCATTTATAGTCTCTACTAGGAAGTAGGATGAGATATCTATGGAATTTATTTATCAGTTTTTCACATACTAGGGAAAATAAGAATTTGATATGAGTTTTCATCAATATAAAAATGTAATCGGCTCACTTCTTACAAATTCCTGACATAGCCAATACTAAGGAGTTGAGAAATAAATATGTGAAAGAGATTGTTTTTTCTGCATCTAGTGACTTATTATATAATATCTGATAAGGATCCTTAGTTCACATCTCATATTTGGAGGGGCCATCAGGAGAACCTGGGATCACATGTCTGTTTGAGTATGACATACCATCAAGTGGGATGGAACGGGCTTTATTATTTCCCAAGGACGTGCTTTGTTCATGTGTTTTCAAATTTTTTATAGAATGAGATAGTCATTTAGGGATGGTATAGTTCTATTATAAAAATTGTTACCCATTCAAAATTAGGATGTCTCTTATTGGGGACTTATATATCCGGATTTTAAAATCTACATTGTGTTGGCCAGATATTGGTGAGATTTCCTTGGGTGGACTGAGCTTGGTCCAAGAGATGAAAAAAAATATTCAATTGAATCTTCAGAGGATGTTGATGGCATAGAGATGACATAAATCAAATGTTGGTTTTCACTATAGGCCTTTAGAGTTCTTATATAGGGACCAGGTGTTGCTAAATGGTTCACCTCAGTTGGGAAATCGATGGATTAGGAGGAAATGGAAATATTTTTCCTTATCTTGTTAGACCATTTAATATTCTTGAGAAGGTGGAAAAATGTTATGAATCTTTTCAAACAACCACAAAAGATGACATTGATCCATAATACATTTCATGTATCTCATCATTGAATGTATCTATCTAAACCATCCCATATTTTGAATTTTTATGACATTAAAGTTATCATAATTCATCAATGATTGAATGACCAGTCAGGATTTCTAAATCTGGGACCATGGTTCTCCATATGATTGAAATACCTTTTTATCATGTTCTACGGTAGAATGGTTCTGATTTTCATGAGACGTGGGAGATAGAGGAATATATGAGACACAAGTGGCCTCATCTTTTTGATAGGGACACTTCTTTTTAGCCTATCTAAGGATAGAATGTTTCTAAGGTGGGGAGGTTGTAAAATCTTGTTACTGATTTCATGTATTCCTAAACCTACTTATTAATTGTCTTTTGGTTGGGTTTTGTTTGGGGTTTTTTTGGGTTGAAATTTTATGAATATAGAAAATTATAGGGTAGTGCACAGTTTTCACATGGTTGCTGAAATGTTTTCAAAACCTTGTGTCCTACAAAAAGAAAATGACTTGTTTTGGATAGCTATCAATTCATGGCATGAAAACGGTTAGTCAATTCACGTGGACACTTCTAAGAACACATGAAACTGATTTTTAACAGGTGCATGACCTTTCCATAGTTTTTTCAAATACTGTGTCATTTCCCTAGAAACCAGTTGGATGGGATATTAAGAGATAAAAAATGTTAATAAAAATTCTTATACCCTTTGTTTATGTCCCTAATATAACTCCTTCAACCGAAACTAGTTTATATTAACCATGGTTCTCTCATAAAGGATTCTTGACCCCTAGAACCCCTCCTTGATGGGATCTGATTCTAGAATATAATCCGTCAGTCCTACTATAGTTTGTTTCCTCTTTCTGTTATTAATTTTTAGTGATCCTTCCCTTTCTCCTAGGGTTTAATATATATCTATTTTTTGGTGGAGGATCTAACACCCACTTTTATAGATATAAACGAAGGATTTGATGTTTTTATCTTAGATCCTATAATTGTCTTCCTTATTTGGTGAATCACGGCTTGGATTTAGTGATCTAAGATCTATAGATCTTGATGTGGGTGGTTTTGTTAGAGTACATGATTTTAATTAACCATAAATTTCTTTATTAAAATTCAACTGTTTTGAATTAAATGAAAATTTTGAATTCTGATAAAAAATTATTGCCTTTATTTTTTTGGAAAAACACAATTCTAGTGAATTATAGGTTTTTTTAAAAACAAATGGGTTTTTCCATAGAATTAGGAATTGAGGATATTAAATAGTATAATTTAGATTCGATTTTTGGAGGGAAAATGAATCAATTAATTTTAAGAATTTAAATGATGGAAATTTTTTTCCAATCATTGGAAATGTGAACTAAGATTTTTTCAATGTATTTACATCTTTTAAAATTTAATTCATGCTTTTTTAAATTATTATTATCAATATACCAATCATGATTGATTTAAAATTGAAATCACATTATTGGGTAATTTGATATTGGGATCCTATTATGGAATATTTAGTGACATCCTACTAGGCTTTGGCTCACACCATACTTATGCCTTCAAGAGTTTACAGATTATCTCGTTCTAGGGTTGAGCAAGGGGAAATGTTATCTTGGAGGTAGATCCAGCAATTGAACTGTGGACTTGTTGAGTTGTTTCTTTGTAGACTTGGGTTGTTTTCCCTTTTCAGTACATGGGTTGTAGTACAAAGGTATATTATTTTTCTTTGAATTCTTACACATTACTTTCAGTAGTGTTTTTCTTCTGATAATAATAACATATTGTTTCTCTTATTACATCCACAACATTTTTTCAAAACCATTACAACATTTATTATATATGGTGCCTGCTGCTAGTCAATAAACCATGGGGATCAGAAATTCCCTTCCACCTATGTTGCGAATAGATTAGATATTTGATTACTGAGGTACCCAATTTTCTTCATGAAAATAACTTATTGTATATTTTATTAATCTGGGATGTTATAGAATGGTTTTAGATTTTTTTTTAAAAATTATATGCCAAAAAACCTTTTATTTCTATAATGAAGAGGGGTGTTGTGCATAAATTGTAACACCCCAGGAGAATAAAGAATATTATATTTTTTTTATCCATATTTGGGAATAAAATATTAATATGACTTTGAAGGAGACGCTATGCTCGATGGCGTACCCAACACGCAACAACGAGTTTCTTGGGAATCTTACGTTGCACACTAATAATAAAATAATATTATTTTAAATGGTAGTTAACATGTAGCCGTTGTATTGGCAGGAATGGATATAAATAACTAAAACATGATTATATATGTTTTTAAATGTTTTTACATTTATCCAATAAAAAATAAAGGCTTAAAATATGGAAAGAATTCAATTTTAGGTGTATATGACCTAGTTTTCACTAAAGGTTCACTTATCACCTTTTGATGGTGAACTGTCATTAAATATAGTTTTGTTCACTCTTATACATTCTATTGGACCAAATAAAACTCTTTTTAAGAATCGGGACATCAAAATTTACATTGTGTAAATTTTTGGTATCTTTCCGATAAAGTTCATTTTTTAATGAATAGTGTAAAATGTTGTATTTTAATTCAAAACCTATTTTTAATCTAATTTATTTACATGATTAGATTATCTTTTTAATTGGTTTTAAAATGAAATTAGAATATATTTTTACTATTAAATCCAATAGTGGTCGTTGGAATTAATTTCACTTTTAAATCATACTTAAACTAGTGTCAATCTTTTGATACTTATTGTTTCATAAAAACACGATATTTGCTCTGACAGTGGGAATTAATTATTAAATTAATTAATGTGACTTAAATGATTTGAATTTTGTAAAATAGATCTCATTTTTGAATTCGGAATATCAAATATATCTTAGGGTGAATTTTTGGGATTTTTCTGAAAAACCTCAATTTTTGATGAATAGTGAAACCACTAAGTGGTACTTATAAAAACTGATTTTTCCGTTTAAATGAAATTTTTCCCTCTTTGTGTTTTGAATTTCAAAAATCCGACATACATGGTTTTCATTAAGATGTAAACTATGGTTCAATGGGATAAAAATAATTTTTTCATGAATAGTAACGTATTAAGTTTTTAATCGTGATTAGTGGTAATTAGTGTAGTTTAAGGTAAAAATAATGTTTTAATTATATGAAATGAACATGAAACATGTTCTAACCTCATTTGATGTGTCATGCCGACCAAGACAACCCATGGGTCAACTTGGGGACCCCATGAAGCCACTTTGGTTGGAAAATGACATTAATATCTTTTTATTTAAAGTTAAAGTAAAAATGAGACAAACATGAAATGTTTTACTAAAACAATATTTACATATGGTTATACAAATCATATTTCTGACTATAAATATTCATTGGAAAGATAAAACGATTTCCTACATCATAGTATTTTATTTATTATAATTTTTATACATTAAATAAATTAAATTATTTATGACATCATGGTGATGCAGTGATGACCTCATTATTTAATGATTTAAATAAAATGGAAGATAATGTAATATATAAGACCTAAAAATGTCCAAAACCTATTGGATGAGTGGATTTCGAACCCTTATCACCTAATCCTCGAAACAAATCAATGTGGGACCTCTTAAATCTGAATACCATTTTAAAATAAAGTGACTTTTCTTTACCTTCCAAGAGTGCCCCTCCTCTCCTCTTATAAAAGGCCCCCAACTCTACCTCCTTACCCACACACCCAAAGCCTTTGTATCGTCCAAACTCTACCCATTTTGTCTCTCCACTTCCCTCTCTTACTCCTTGAAGCCTCACTTTGGGCAGAAGTCTTCCCAAGTAAGCCTTTGAGCTCAAACCAAAGGGAGTTACCTGATTTTAAGGTAATGTCTTCACTTGAGTCCTTTTGTTTTATTTTGCTTCTCCAACCCCCTAAACTATTTTTATTCATTTATTTTGTTACAACTCCAGTATCATAAATATAATAGGATGTTGTTAATAGTAGTATTCGAGATATACTTTCACACACCTACATCTAATGGTTAAAGAACATACTGTTTTCGTGGATGGAGAATTTCGGTCTCCCGAAACGATGATTGTTCAACATTATTTTAACACCTTCAAAGGTGGCCATTAATATGACAATATATTTATATATGATATATAATATTTTTATGTTTTCCTTAAGCTTCTGTATTTTTCATTTTGGGCATACCTTTATGGTTTCCATTATGGGTAAACGCGATATCTTCATTTAAGGAAGTGCGGACTACCGCCCCCTCAAAGTGATGTGATTCGTTAATGCCATATGGGGGACTTATAAAGGATGAATTTTAAGTTATTATATATGATGTTATACTGTAATTATAATATACCTCTATATAATTATTATTCCATTCCATAAAAATATGAAATAAAAATGAATGTAGTGTTCTTGCGTACGTACGGCTTACCGTCTCCATGAACAGTGCATTTCATTTCATACCTCTAAATGATTATGTAATATTATAAATCCTTGTATATGCTGGATATATATGATATATATGATATAAAAATAATGAATATCATTTTGGATATAATGAAACATTGACCACACGAACAACCTGTAATTGAAAGAAGTTCACTTTCGACTTTAGAACCAAATATCGACAAAACAAACATTATTTACTTAATTGATTACATAATGTTTATAAAATGAAAATAAGTGATATAAAATGAATAATTAACATTAAAAGGTTCTTAAGATAATATAAATTAACACAAGTTTATTATTCAGGACGTTAAAGAATGATCGAGTCAAGTCGGACCCGAGGTAAGGGATCCTACTCCTCTCTTTCTTTTGAAGTACACTCTTTTATGTCATTCCTTTTAAGCTAGTCTTTCTTATGATTGGGATGTTATTTTATATTACTCCTACTTTACTTCTTATGTTAATATGATTAGAGACCCTATTTCCTCTCATCAATCCATTTTGGACGTTTTGAGTGGCGCCGTTAGGCTGCTGAATTTTCATAAGAGATCTAACCTCTCTCTTTCATTTTAAGTACTCTCTTTTATGTCATTTCTTTTAAGGTCATCTTTCTTATGTTCGTGGATGTTCTTTTATATTCCTCATACTGTACTTTTTATGGTCATATATTGAGATACCTTATTTGATCTCATAAATCCATTTTGGAAGTTTTATGTGGCGCCGTTAAGCTGCCAAGTATTCGTAAGGGATTTTTCATCTCACTTTTATTCCCGTGATATTTATGCTACATTTGCCACAATTTCCATTGAGTGGTGTATGTACTGCCAATTATTTTACTCATTGTGTAATATAATTTCATTTATGAGTATTTACATCAATTTTTTATTGTATTTATTTCTCGGGGTGTATGTTTCGAGAGATACCCGTGTCGGTAAGGGAACCTTTCACCCTCCTCTTTTTAAAAGACTTCTTTTGTTGGGACTTTTAATTAACATATTGTAATGTTGGGATATGTTCTTATATATCCTTATTGATGTAAATTTTATGTCCAAGTGATGAGATACCCTTTACCTCTCTCATCAACTCTTTTTCTAATATTTTATGTGACGTCGTTAGGCTGTCGAATTTTACCAAGGGAACTTCTTAACCCAATTTCGATTTCTTTGGGTTCAACATGTAGTTATTGAATATGTCATCCTTTGAATATGTTTGAATGACCTTTGATTGTTTTACACTCAATATCCACTTATATTGGGTGTATTTATATTTTTCACGCATAATTATGAGATTGATTTATCCTTGATTTAAGGATTCCTTCTTTATTATGGATTTCATCTCATTTTACATTTCTATTGAGACTTCATTGTTTTTATGCGCCAGTTCACTCTTATATGGTGTATATACTGTCCTTTGGAATATTATATCATGAATCCCTCTATTCTCAAGATATTATAAAGTTATAATTAAATTTTATTCTTCAATTATTTTATTCAAGTGTCTCTCATTTTGTTAAAAACACTTTAACTAAAATGTCGTATTAAATGTTTTAATGATTTATTGTTATAAATATTTCTCATTAATATCCATGTTTTCAAAATGGTTTTAAGGATTTATTTATATGGATATTAAGGGTTTAAAATATTAAAATCTTCAATGTGGTATGGGACAGTTTGATTCAAAAATCTCTTTATTAAATGTTTTATATGATTTGGAAAATGTTTTTTTAGAATGGATTCATTATTTCAATATCTTAAAATGATATATTGTTATAACAAGGTGGGAATGTTATCTTTTTTTGTGCTTAGGTTATGTTCTATGATTATGTTATGGTTCTTGGGCATTGTTTATGAATACGGGCGGTTCCGTGATAAACTAAAGGAGGGTGAGCCTGATATAGCTCTCCAATGCATTAGGTAATGTGAAGGAGTGAAACGTTAAGGTTTCTCTGAAGTTATTTAGGGAATATACTGTGATGGGTATTCCAAACCTAACCAAGAGGGTTACTCCCTACGTAAGAATGTTATTAATGCCTCAAGTTACCTTTTTGTCTTATGATTTTTATGATTTATTCATGGTTTGATGAGGTATGTTAAAGTGCCTATGTTTTATGGGTAAAGTATGATATCATTCTTATGTATATATGAACTGATATTTCCTTTCCATATTTTTATAACCCTTACTGAGCTTTTTATGCTCATACCAAGTTTTTGAAATGTTTTTCACAGGTCAAGGGAAAGGTACATGATGTGATGATAGTGTCAAGGATGTGTCAAGAAAGAATCCATGTTTTATTTTAAATATGTTTCCCTTGATGGGAAGAATGAATAGTGTCTTTTATATAACCACATTGTTTAAATGTGGAATGTAATGCAAGTTTCATGGTCTAATTCTCTAAAACTCTAAACCTGAAAAGATCCTCAATGTGTAATCTTGTAATAACTCAAAACTAAGTAAGGTTTAAGGCTGGTGCCTTATAGTTGGTATCAAAGGTATGTTTAGATAACTTTAGAGGTTAGGGTATTCTTTAAGAATAAATGGCATTACCATAATGGTTAGGATTTCAGAAAGAGCCCTAGTTTTAGATAAAGTGAATGAGTAAGTGTATCTTAGTGTTTACATTACTCATTAGTACATGATGGTTTTGTTGATATACTCACACTGAAATTTCTGTTTTTAGTTAAATGATGGATCTAGCAGGCACCAAAGAGACAACAGGTTTGAAGGAAACTGTAGTGGTTCTCTGATTAAGAGACTGGATGAAATGGGGGGTTCAATGAGGAATCTCATGGTTGTTCTAAACCAACTATCAAGGAGTCATGATCAACCACTTGAACCTTGGTATGATCTTTAATGCATCATCTATGAGATGACCAATCGATGTGGAAGTTCAGGTAATAATTATAAAGGGAACCATTAGAGTTTATATGATCCTTACTTTTGAGGTAATTGTGGGTTATTATATGATATGCAGGAAAATGAAAGGCATGAGATAAACTTGAGGATAAAATATGTTATGATTATTTTTAAATATTTTATCTCATTTTGGGGAATGTTTTAAAATTATATAGTTTTGGAAAAAGGACAACACGCAGACCGTGTGACAACCCGTTGCGTCGGACAAAGCAGTGGGAATCGAACCCACAACCAAAGTGCGACTGGTATTTATCGCCTACCACTGGACTACGTGAAGTCCCTAGTTAGTTTGACTGATTCTTTTAGTTATATGATTTTATGAATTAAGAGTAAGTTGATTTTGGGTTATTTATGAAAATGATTAACCTATCATGGAGGATATGTGATTAGGTTAATTACTTTTTAATACGAGACTTTAGGAGCAACTAATGTTGTTTGGAGATAAATGTTACGATTTAACTTGGAAGACTATGTGACTAAATCCTTCAAATATTTGGGTTTAAATCTTATATTGGTTTACTTTGAAGAATTTTATGGACAAATTGTTTATCGGATGGTCCTAGTTGAACTTTGGGTTTTGTTGGACAAATTTTGGAGATTAAGAATAGATTTTCTTTTTATAAAGGTTTATCCTTTTTTGGATTATCTGACCATGTACTAACCTTTCTGGTTTTGGTTTTGGTTAAAGCCTAAAGACATGGTATGTATATAGTTCTCTTTTGTGGATTAGGTGATTCTCTAGAAGTTGATTATAGTACTCTTAATGCGAACACGTCTCCCTAAATACTCGTCTTTTGGATAAAATATGAGTTTGATTAAGGAATGTAGTAAAAGTTGAAAGTCAACATAATAAGTGATTATGTTTCCTTATGAATAATATTTTCAATAAAATGTTACTTAAGGAAAAAAATTTGTCTATTAACTTTTCCTACTGGGGAACCCAACACCGTTTAACCCATCACAAGGTTGTGATTTTCTTATTGTTAACTTTCTCCTAAACATGTTTTATATCACTCTCCATCAGAACATGACCCTATGTTTTCTCCTCCATGTCCATGTTTTCCTACATGTAATCCTAGTATGGGTTAACTCGGGTGACCTCTACACTTATCTTTATTTATTTTAAACTGATGGTTTTACCGACTCTTGATTCGATGTGGGATTTTCAAAGAAGTTTCCGAGCCCAATTTTAAAATTACGAGGACGCAATTCCCAAAAGGGGGGAAGGATGTAACACCCCAGGTGAATAAAGAATATAATATTTTTATTTTTATCCATATTTGTGAATAAAATATTAATATGACTTTAAAGTGGATGCTATGCTCGATGGCGTACCCAACACGCAACAACGAGTTTTTTGGGAATCTTACGTTGCACACTAATAATAAAATAATATTATTTTAAATGGTAGTTAACATGTAGCCATTGTATTGGCAGTAATGGATAGAAATAAATAAAATATGATTATATATGTTTTTAAATGTTTTTACATTTATCCAATAAAAGATAAAGGCTTAAAATACGGAAAGAATTCAATTTTGGGCGTATATGACCTAGTTTTCACTAAAGGTTCACTTATCACCTTTTGATGGTGAACTGTCATTAAATATAGTTTTGTTCACTCATATACATTCTATTGGACCAAATAAAACTCTTCTTAAGAATCGGGACATCAAAATTTACTTTGTTTAAAGTTTTGGTATCTTTCCTATAAAGTTCATTTTTTAATGAATAGTGTAAAATGTTGTATTTTAATTCAAAACCTCTTTTTAATATAAATTATTTATATATTAGATTATCTTTTTAATTTGTTTTAAAGTGAAATTAGAATATATTTTTACCATTAAATCCAATAGTGGTCATTGGAATTAATTTCACTTTGAAATCATACTTAAACTAGTGTCAATCTTTTGATACTTATTGTTTCATAAAAACACGTTATTTGCTCTGACAGCGGGAATTAATTATTAAATAAATTAATGTGACTTATATGTTTTGAATTTTGTAAAATAGACTTCATTTTTGAATTTGGAATATCAAATATAGCTTAGGGTAAATTTTTGGGATTTTTCTGAAAAACCTCAACTTTTGATGAATAGTGAAACCACTAAGTGGTACTTATAAAAACTGATTTTTCCGTTTAAATGAAAATATTCCATCTTTGTGTTTTGAATTTCAAAAATCCGACATACATGGTTGTCATTAAGAAGTAAAATGTGGTTTAATGGGATAAAAATAATTTTTTGGTGAATAGTAACTTACTAAGTTTTTAATCGCGATTAGTGGTAATAAGTGTAGTTTAAGGTAAAAATAATGTTTTAATAATATGAAATGAACATGACACTTGTCCTAACATCATTGGATGTGTCATGGATGACCAAGAAAACCCATGGGTCAACTTGGGGACCCCATGAAGCCACTTTGGTTGGAAAATGACATTAATATCTTTTTATTTAATGTTAAAGTAAAAATGAGACAAACCAGAAATGTTTTACTAAAACAATATTTACATGGGTTTATAAAAATCATACTTTTGACTATAAATATTAATTGGAAATATAAAAATATTTCCTACATAATAGTATTTTTTTATAATATTCATACATTAAATAAATTAAATTATTTATGACATCATGATGATGCAGCGATGACCTCATTATTTAACGATTTAAATAGAATGGAAGATAATGTAATATCTAAGACCTAAACATGTCCAAAACCTATTTAATGAGTGGATTTCGAACCCTTATCACCTTATCCTCAAAACACATCAATGTGGGACCTCTTAAATCAGAATACCATTTTAAAAAAAGTGACTTTTCTTTACCATCCGAGAGTGCCCCTCCTCTCCTCTTATAAAATGCCCCCACCTCTAACTATTTACCCACAATCCCAAAGCCTTTGTCTCGGCCACACTCTACCCATTTTGTCTCTCCACTTCCCTCTCTTACTCCTTGAAGCCTCAATTTGGGCAGAAGTCTTCCCAAAGGAAGCCTTTGAGCTCAAACCAAAGGGAGTTACCCGATTTTAAGGTAATGTCTTCACTTGAGTCCTTTTGTTTTATTTTGCTTCTCCAACCCCCTAAACTATTTTTATTCACTAATTTTGTAACAACTACAGTATCAAAAATATACTAGGATGTTTTTAATAGAAGTATTCAAGCTATAATTTCACACACCTACATCTAATGGTTAATGAACATACTGTTTCCGTGGATGGCGAATTTCGGCCTCCCGAAACGATGATTGTTCAACATTCTTGTAACACCTTCAAAGGTGGCCATTAATATGACACTATATTTATATATGATATATAATATTTTCATGTTTTCCTTAAGCTTCTGTATATTTCATTTTGGTAATACCTTTATGGTTTCCATTATGGGTAAACACGATATCTTCATTTAAGGAAGTGCGGACTACCGCCCCCTCAAAGTGATGTGATTCGTTAATTCCATATGTGGGACTTATAAAAGATGGATTTAAAGTTATTATATATGATGTTATACTGGAATTTTAATATACCTCTATATCATTATTATTCCTTTCCATAAAAATATGAAATAGAAATGAAAGTAGCGTTCATGTGTACATACGGCTTACCGTCTCCATGAACGGTGCATTTCATTTATTACCTCTAAATGATTATTTAATATTATAAATACATGTATATTCTGGATATATATGATATATATGATATCAAAATCATGAATATCATTCTGGATATAATGAACCATTGACCACACGAACAACATGTAATTGTAAGAAGTTCACTTTCAACTAAAGAACCAAATATCGACAAAACAAACATTATTTACTTAAATGATTACATAATGTTTATAAAATGTAAATAAGTGATATAAAAGGAATAATGAACATGAAAAGGTTCTTAAGAAAATATAAATTAACTCATGTTTGTTATTCAGGACGTTAAAGAACGATCGAGTCAAGTCGGACCCGGGGTAAAGGATCCTACTCCTCTCTTTCTTTTGAAGTACACTCTTTTATGTCATTTCTTTTAAGCTCGTCTTTCTTATGATTGGGATGTTATTTTATATTAATCCCTCTGTACTTATTATGTTCATATGATTATAGACCCTATTTCCTCTCATCAATCCATTTTGGAAGTTTTGAGTGGCACCGTTGGGCTGCTGAATTTTCATAAGAGATCTAACCTCTCTCTTTCTTTTTAAGTACTCTCTTTTATGTCATTTCATTTAAGGTCATCTTTCGTAAGTTTGAGGATGTTATTTTATATTCCTAATACTGTACTTTTTATGGTAATATAATGAGATACCTTATTTGATCTCATAAATCCATTTTTGGAAGTATTATGTGGCGCTGTTAGGCTGCCAAGTTTTCGTAAGGGATTTTTCATCTCACTTTTATTCCCGTGAGATTTATGCTACATTTGACACAATTTCCTTTGAGTGGTGTATTTCCTGCCCATTATTTTACTAATTGTGTAATATAATTTCATTTATAAGTATTTACATCAATTTTTTATTGTCCTCATTTCACGGGGTGTATGTTTCGAGAGATACCCATGTCGGTAAGGGAACCTTTCACCCTCTTCTTTTTAAAAGACTTATTTTGTTGGGACTTTTAATAAAAATATTTTAATGTTGGGATATGTTCTTATATATCTTTATTGATGTAAATTTTATGTCCATTTGATGAGATACCCTTTATCTCTCTCATCAACTCTTTTTCTAATATTTTATGTGACGTCGTTAGGCTGTCGAATTTTACCAAGGGAACTTCTTAACCCAATTTCGATTTCTTTGGGTTCAACATGTAGTTATTGAATATGTCATATTTTGAATATGTGTGAATTACCTTTGATTGTTTTAAACTCTATATCAACTTATATTGGGTGTATTTATATTTTTCACAGATAATTATGAGATTGATTTATCCTTGATTTAAGGATTCCTTCTTTATTATGGATTTCATCTCATTTTACATTTCTATTGAGACTTCATTGTTTTTATGCGCCAGTTCACTCTTATATGGTGTATATACTGTCCTTTGGAATATTATATCATGAATCCCTCTATTCTCATGATATTATAAATTTCTAATTAAATTTTATTCCTCAATTATTGTATTCAAGTGTCTCTCATTTTGTTAAAAACACTTTAACAAAAATGTCATTTTAAATGTTTTAATGATATATTATTATAAATATTTCTCATTAATATCGATGTTTTCAAAATGGTTTTAAGGATTTATTTATATGGATATTAAGGGTTTAAAATGTTAAAAGCTTCAAAGTGGTATGGGACACTTTGATTCAAAAATATCTTTATTAAATGTTTTATATGATTTGGAAAATGTTTTTTTAGAATGGATTCATTATTTCAATATATTAAAATGTTATATTGTTATAACAAAGTGGGAATTTTATCTTTTTTTGTGCTTAGGTTATGTTCTGTGATTATGTTATGGTTCTTGGGCATTGTCTATGAATACGGGTGCTTCCGTGATAAACTAAGGGCGGGTGAGCCCGATATAGCTCTCCAATGCATTGGGTAACAGGAAGGAGTGAAACGTTAAGGTCTCTCCGAAGAGATTTAAGGAATATACTATGATGGGTATTCCAAACGTAACCAAGAGGGTTACTCCCAACGTAAGAATGTTATTAATTCCTCAAGTTACCTTTATGTCTTATGAGTTCTATGATTTATTCATGGTTTGATGAGGTATGTTAAAGTGCCTATATTTTATGGGTAACATATGATATCATTCTTATGTATATATGAACGGTTGTTTCCTTTAAATATTTTTATAACCCTTACTGAGCTTCTTATGCTCATCCCATGTTTTTGAAATGTTTTTCACAGGTCAAGGGAAAGGTACATGATGTGATGATAGTGTCAAGGATGTGTCAAGAAAGAATCCATGTTTTATTTTAAATATGTTTCCGTTGATGGGAAGAATGAATAATGTCTTTTATGTAACCACTTTGTTTAAATGTGGAATATAATGAAAGTTTCATGATCTAATTCTCTAAAACTCTATACCTGAAAAGATTCTCAATGTGTAATCTTGTAATAACTCAAGATTAAGTAAGGTTTAAGGCTGGGGCCTTATATAAATCATTATGATATATGTTATGGGACGGATAAATTTTCAATCCTTGTGTATAATTGTGTAATACTTTCATACCTAAATCAACATTGGTCGTGGTAACTATACGAAATAATTTGGTGAATTTTTTATTACCTAATTATATAATGGATATTGTTGTTCATATTGTTCATTTTTGGTTATTGGAATATAATTATGTTCCTGAACATTTATATCTTCAGTTTTATTGGGGGACATTGTCGATGATTTCTTGCCATATTATACACGCACCCCACATGGGAATCTATGTCTATGATATCTCATGATTAATTTTTGAGGTAATGGAATGGGCCTTATCGTATATTGACAATCTAGATAGATGGTTAGAGTGGTATAAGGGCCCAAGAAATGGCTCAATCCCAGTTTTTTATTTCTCTCCATTATTTTTTTCATTTGTACATTATTTTATATGATCAGCTGATGTGATATCCTATTTACTAATATATGAATCATGTGACATTATAGAGGTTCATTTGATTTAGTATTTTTTTTATTTCATTCATGGTTGAATCATAGCTATAATATTTATATATATGATTTCATGTTGTGATGATGGTACCAATATTACTTCAAATATTATTTATATTTATATGATCTAGATGGTATAATCACCCCACATTACATATAAATACACACTAAATCATTGCATCTTCTATTGTATGGGGAGTCATGAATGGGCATAGGTTTCAACACCATTTTGACTACTATCTGAGTAATCTAGGTCGAGAAGCTACATGGATATTTATAATGGTTATAATAAGGAATAATTGTAGGTTGTTATATTTGAGTTTCCCACTAACAAACACAATTCATGGTGAATATTTTCTACTTAAAATAATAATAAATAAAATTTGATTATAGTGTGTGGGAATCATATAAGTAAAAATAAATTTCACCATTCTTGACTCACTTAGATTTTATAATACACATGATTCATATGATGAAGAAGCTTACAAGGATATGGATAAGGGTGGATAAAACTTTCCATTAACTCTTTAATCTCTCACACCTACTATGGAGGATGAAAATTCTAAAATTATTAATAATATTGATGTTTAAGATGTAAAATTTTCCAAATGAAATTTGGATACAATGATTTCCATGGTTAATGATGAAATTCATTATGCTACATCAAAGCCATCTCAAACACCTACTGAGAATAAGGATAATATATGGAAAAATAACAAGCCTCAGTGACATGTATGATAATTTATATGTTGGGTTAAATTTCATAATATTTTTACCAAATAATAATCTTAAAAAGGATAAGGAAATTTTTATCCTCTTCTAATTGTGTTTCTGGTTTGCTATTGATAAGATGAATGTTGGGGGCTTAAATGTTGTATACTTTTTTTATTGTGATGGGTATTTCATGAATTAGGAACAATTGAAGAGGATTTATATTTATTTAAGAATACCATTTTATAGACTACCATCAACTGTAATTTTTATTTCCTCCTCTACAACGATGACACAATAGCTTGTGTTTACATAATTAGGTGTATTTTATAGCCAAATGTATTCAATAAAATTAGTAAGAATATGGATCCAATGATTTCCCTAGTTATCAGTAGGTTTTATTCAAGATATTAGTATGGCTTTATATTTGGTGTTAAAATCAAAGATATCTAATAAAATATATCTGAGTTTATAAATATTCCAAATAAAGATTAAATTAAAGGTAGTATTTATGACATGATTAGAGATAATATGTATTTTGACACCATTAATGGGGATATCATTTATAACTTTCATCATCTTTTTTTATTGAAAGACTATTTCATTGGATATAAATGGATTATTTTTAATTAATATTTGTATTCTATATTAATTAATGTGACCCTAAATTTTATCTTATCAATATCATATATTGTTAGGTAATATGACCCACACTATTTATACACTTGATATTTTTTATGATTACCTTATCCGATACATTTTCAAGCAAGTGGAATAGGTTTTGGTTTATTGAATTAGTTTTGGGAGGGGTCTGAATGTCACCTTGCATCAACATTATACAGATGACCTGATTGAATTTTTTCAGGTGAATCCTTCAAATTTTAAATCCCTTAATGGTCATTTAGATAATTATTTGGAAACATCTTGTCAGTTTAGTATCTAGGCTAAGTATTTCATTTTCATTAGTTATAAATAAAATTGTTAGCAGAAAACAATTATCCCAAGAAATTTGAATATAAATAAAGGATAAATAGACTTTAATTATCTTGTTATACATCTATTATATGGAATAACTATGGGTGACATCTTTAATTACACTATTATAAAAATAAAATATCAACATAGTGCTAGCAAAAAAAATCCTTACCTCTTGAAAGTATAATATCTTATTTGAATGGTGTAGTCATCTTCCATTTTTCCATTCATTATATTTAAAAAATAATTTATTTATATTAAAAAAATAATTAACTATTTCATTAAAAGATTCAGTTAGAGTAGGAGTATATTTGATAGATGAATTTTTTCTTTTTTATGGACCATCAATTATGTGTTAATAATTTATAGTGGAATTAGTATAAAAAACCTAGGCTCATCTAATAAATATTTTTAAGATAATATTTCCTAAGTACTCTTATCTAACATCCTAGAAGGAAATAGAATTATTCAATCTAGGTTGTATGATATGTATAAATTTTTAAGGATTCTTTATATGAACTAATTAGATTGACCATTCTTTAGGAATGATTAATGCACTATCATTATTTTCTCAAGATGTATTTCGAGTTAGAGCTCCAATATTTATTTATGTAATTGATTAGGGATCCATTAGATAACTACATTATTGAGGGAGTAACATATTCAAACATCAATAAAAGGGATATAATTATTTCTCCTCTATATGTGCTTCCGATCGAATTCTGTGATCTTATATCTGTTTATAACTATATGCCTAAAAGGGATTTGAAGATCTGGGAATTAGTAAGGCATATAACATTATCTAATAAGTTATGTAATCAAATCCATATGGTTAAACATATAGTAATCTTGAAATGGACACTTTTTTTTAAAACCATAGATTACTACATCCTAAAGTGGAAATAGTTATGTTAATCATGAAATATGTAATGATTTTGAAACCCAAAAATTGTATTTCATATTTACAATCCAAAAAATGTTTTTTTTTTAAAATATTAATTGATATCAAAAATAAAATATGATTAATTATAAACACTCAAATATTTTAAATTGTAACTAAATTAGAGTTTTTAGTTTTCATAAATGTTTTAGAGAGGGTAACGCTTGATCATACCGTATTTTTTTGATAGTGTAAGACTACCTGCCTAGATAGAATCACAGAGGTTGTTAATGATTAAAAAATATCATCCATTAAAGTTTATATGTATTTCCTTTTCCTAGAAACTTTTTATATTCATATAATATCATAATTATATATGATATAATTGATAAAAATATTAAAATCATTTATTCATTTCTTAATAATTATGAAGCTATGTCTGGAGAGGTTATAAAAATGTCTAAATTTTAAATACCCACACATCATATATATGAAAACAACCATTTATTTTATATTTACTATTTCATTATGAGTGTATTTATATATCATGTACCATTTATAGGATAGATTGAAAAAGTTGGAGTAAGCATAATAGGAACAGGTGGAAGACCCCTTGGGTTGAAGAACCAATTGGTGCTCGGAGATCCTATACTCTATACCCAATGGGATAGAGGTGGACTATGTGATTCTATTTTTAAACATTGGGTAGGGAATTATTCCTAGTAGTCACCCATTAGGATTTTGACCATAATCATCTCATAGAGTGGTATATTGTTCATTTAACTACTAAATTAAAACCAAAATAATATTCAATCGTGATTCACTTTTAATTTCCACATTTCACTCCATTATAGAGCTACATCATCCCCTTTTATCCCCTCAAATTTTCCTTAATAATTATATGATCAAATTTTACCTTAAAGGTATTGTATACTTGGTATCTACTAGGTAATTGAATCTATCTACTCCAATATTATTCATCGTAATAAATTTTTATTACATGAGATATATCTCAGAATTCCTAAATTTATGGGATATTTATATCATTTTTTCATTTTGTTTCCATTAAATATGCTTATTGGGGTTTCATATAATATGTAAATATAATTAAAACCTATATTTTCAAATTCCATATTCTCTTAACCATATTATTAGAAGTTGTTCCCTAATCAGAAATCCCCTTTAGGTGGATATTTTTTAGCATGAGTTTGTAAAATTGTATCTTGTAAAACATAGGGATTATATTTAATCTATTTCCAGTAGGCATACCACTCGTCCCTCTCATACTCCCTTAGGGATGGGTTTTCATTGGTGTAGGGAATAGTGGATATTTTAATAAATGAAAATTTTGTTAAAAATAGTACATTTAAATTATATATTTTTTTAGTTTTATGATCGTTTAGATTTAATTTTAATTTATTACTATTATGAACATTCCTTAGATGGTTTATTTTAGTTATATATCTAGGATAGTTTTATTTTTTTTGAATAAACCTTGGAATTTTTTGTGTGTTCAATTTTTTTGTTTAAAGAGATAATTATAATAATATATTTTATTTTAGTTGATGTATGATAACATGCCTCATAATTTCACTTATTTTTTTTTGTCAAAGAGATTCATATATGTTACATTATAACATGAACATGTTTACTTGGTGTTTTTTATATTAATATATATATTTACATGCCTTTTATAGAGAGCTCTAATGGATGATAAAAATGGGATAGGTTTAAAAAAAATTGAATTTTTTTACCCCTTTCCCTATTCAATAGGGCAGTCTGATGCTCTATCCATGTATACAATTCCCCCTTTAATGGGATGGGCTTATAGCCATACATTTTTTATATTATAACTAGGTGGGATAAGCTAAAAGATTTCCCAGCATCCCTCCCAATGGTGATATTAGGCTCTCTCAATATAGATAATTAATGTTAAACACCCTCAAATTATAGGAATTCAGGATCTATAGTATTGTATTCTCTTAATTGTAACAAGGTATGACCATTCGTTTCCTTGATTTTGTTTTTATTTACATTTCTTCCATACTAGACATATATATTTTCCTATATGAATTTTTTTATAACCTCTATGTATGTGTGTGGTGGAAACCAACTACTGTGATTCCATTCTGATGCTCTAGATATGCCCTTATGAGACATATTAAAACCTTGATTATGTTAGTCTAGTATATAAAATACACTATAACATGTTGTCTACACCTTTTGAACATTATTAATGAGATCTAAATTATGTAATTTATTGAAAGTTTTTTATAAATAATGTTCATGGGTTAGCATCATCTTTGTGTTGGGAGTATAAACATTTGAGTACACATGTTCTTGGAATGTTGGTCCATGTTTTGTTCGGTCACATTTAGAAAACCCCCATTTTGGTACCTTATACAAAATTATTATATGTTTGTTTATTAAATTTTTATAGTTTTATTAATTCTTTTCGGTCATATTTTGTATGTTGGGGAATATTTGTACCTTCCTACACAGTGTATTCCCATTCCAATTGATGTTTACCCACCTTTTGTAAATATATATATATATATTTAAATGAATTCTCATGGTGAGACACAATATGGTTTCGATTAGGTTATTTTTCAACCCTAGTATTAATTACAATATTTTTTGGTGAATTCCCCCTTGTTATATTTAGTTTACATTGGTGAAATCCACATCTCAAATTATTTGAATCTAACCCTCAGTGTTTACACCCACCTCTAGTTACTCGGAGGTATGTAAGAGGTGTTGTGGTAGGCCAACTGGTGTCATTCTAGTGATTGAGGAATGATAATTACAAAATGGAATAAGTTACCACATTTAGGGATCGTAGGTATGGGACTTGATAGTATACTACAGATAGGGACATCAGTACAGTGAAAAAGTCCCCTAGATATGTATGGTTATCATAACTATAGTGGAATACTTATTTATCAGGGTAATCTAGAAAGTCATTTCTTTTTTTCCTTCACCTCTAGTCTACTATAGGTTTGTAAGTAGCATACATCATATTAAGAATTAATTGGTATTCACGGGTTAGACTTCATGTGATTCTACATTCCTACTTCTAGTTGTTTATTTCAGATTTAGGATCGAACAACGGTTTATATTAACGAAAAGAGTATAAATAAATATATAGAATTTCATAATATATTTATTTTCATTATGTAGGTTAATATGATCTAACCATCATTCCTAATTAAAAAATTTTGACTACTAAATAAACAATTTATTACTATTCTATTGCTATTATAATCTCATATTGTTTCATATGTTTTATTTTCTAAAATTCATGTTTCCAAATATTTAAATTATGAACAATGTATTACTTAGAATCCTATGGTAAATTTGAAAATCATGTTATAATTATTAGTTTATTAATATAATTTATGATAAATAAAAATTTGTTGATAATAAAAAATAATAGAGTGATAGAATGGGTGTTAAAACTATTATTTTCAATGTGGTTTTAAAACTTTGGTTAATTTCAAGGAGTATAAAATGATGTGTATATTATCATTTATTGTAGTGTATTTCATTGAGGTGACCATCGCCTACTCACTAGGATTGAGAAAATGAAAACACACCACCAACCCTACCTATAGTGGACCCTTTAGTTTTGTGAGGGACTTCATAACTATTATTGGTTACTGGTAAAAGGATTCATGAATGTAACAATAAAATCTTATGTTATAACGAAATTATAGCCCCATAATCCACAGGTATTTTTTGGAGAAACCTATCAATAAGAAGCATAATATGGGTTCTCCTATATCCCCATATTTTTTAGAGTATTGAGACCCTAGATCTACACCTGATTAGATTGGACACCTCTATGATGATGATCAGGTAATAATTCTTATGGAATGTTATGATGATGGAATTAAAGTACCAAGTCCTAACCTATAATAACTTATATAAGTTTTTATTTAAGAAATTATATCTAGATAACCTAAACTATATAAAGAAGAAATAATTCATAAATATTTAGTAATGTATTATGTTGATTATGGAGTAACTTATCATTTTCACTGGCCTTATATTATTTTATTTAAATATGATTTGATGTGATGATCCCAAGGAAATATTATTCAATGTAGACTTAATAGATCCATTTTGCATTTGGGTGATTCTATTCAACCCACCCAAATTGTTTTAATTAGTCAATATGGTCTTAGTTATTGAATAATGTTCTAAGGGGATTCATTGAGTGGGTAGTTCTCTACTGAGCAAGGATTCAGGTGATTACTATTACAATGGATGGAAGAAATGGTAGGAAGAGGTGAGTATGGGTGATTACCACCAATAGAGTAAAGAAAGTTGGTTACAATTATCATATGGTTCTGGGATACCTATATTATATTTATATCATTTCATTTTAACAAATGAAAATAAGATAAATTGAAGATTTAGGACACGTAGTTCTATTACCATAGATATTTCTATTACCTCTAGATATTCTGTCATCATATATTATCAGAGTGTTTTGGGGATCATTCCAAATCGTCAAATTAATCAAACCCATATCTTTTGGCTCATTCGAATTGTAGTCATTTACCATAATATGTGAAATAATGTCAATTATTTCAATGGTGAATCCTGTAATACATGGAATTTGTTCTAGGATGTTCACCTCATAGTCAGTAGGAATATTTAGCTAGGGTATTCATTATAGAGTATACTAATTTTAATAATTAATTGGGGGTTTCTATCTATAGATTGAGGATTTTTAAATCTTCTACATTATATTAGGATATCTATAATACAGTATAATAATAATTTTTATGTAACTAGATTCTACTTTGGGTCAAAAAATAGAGGTTCTACCAACCTATATGACACTTGAAAAAACATTTGGAAGGAATAAACTCATTGAGAAAGTTTACATCATGTTCTTTAGTAGCATATTCATTAATAAGGGATTAGATATTGTGATTCTAAATATAATCACTTTCATTTGAATTATGGTAATGGAAAAGATGACTTTATTATGTTTTTATGTATAATGTTATTTAATGAAATTTTCATTTTCATCTCCAACATGTGTCCAACATACACTTCAAATAAAATGTAGTTTAGAAACCATGAAATAAGTAATGATAAGTTGATTGTTGATCTGCTAAATACTAATATGTCTATCCTTTTATGAGTAATGGTGAAAGATAAAAAACAATATGTTTTTCCAATAATGGTGGTTCTTTACACCAATTTTGATGGATATCCTTTTAATGTTTTCTCTAGAGAGGTAGGTACATGTTATTATCAATGTTCTATAGATTACTAAAACTATCTCAATTCCTCTATATTATATGTCTACAAATAAATTATGGGAACTAATTATATATTTGGAAACTCTTGTGGAAGAAGGATGTATTAGGCCAATAACTTCTCTTTATCATTATATATTTCAATTTTCCATGAATGATGGTATAATAATTTTCCATTGTTTAAAATAGAAAATCATTAAACTTATAAAACTAAATAAATACTACACCTTCCTAATGATTGAAGATTTTTTAATTATGTTAAATGATCAAGGTGGTTTTCTAAAAAATAATTATGTTCATATAACTATATGGTCAATGTATGGATGATTGACATATTGAAAAGTAATTTAATATGTTTTTATGGGATCTTTTAGTACATAGATAGGCAATTTAGCCCAATTAATTCCTCATTGGTATTTACAAATGTATTTAATATGATCTTCCATCCCTTCCTAGGTTGATTTATAGTTTTTTACATTAATGAAATTATCATTTATTTTATATCTAGGGATGACCATGCACAACATCCATAAATTTTCATATATACTATACAAGAACATAAATTATAAACTAACATTAAAAAGTGGTGGTTATTAATCAAGGAAATAAAATTTCACTTCCATGTAATTTTTGAAGGGTCTATTATAACAGATCATAAAAAACTCAAGTTTATTCTATCTTAGAACCTAAGTTAAAAATATTAAATAATAGAATATTTCTTATGATTTAAGGGTATTACATACATTTAATTCATTATTTCAAAGGATAGATACTCCTACTATGGATAATATAAATAAAGAGGTTACATTTTTCTTGTCAGAATAGAGAGAAATAGTATTTTATCAATTAAAAAAGAGATTAACCAAATAATTAATGCTTATCTTACCTCATCCATGAGTGTTATTTGGGATATATTTTGATTCCTTGTTTATTTCCCAATCTTAAAATCTCATATAAGATTATGATGTAGTGGATTTTAGACCTCGAATGCTTTGTCCTCATGAATGGAAGTACCCTACCCATGAATTGGAAATGGAATAAATTGTGTATTCTCTAAAATTATGTACTCATTTACTATTCAGTGAGTTCTTTTTAGTGCATAAAAAAATAATAAAGAGTACACCTATTCACAATGGGAACTAAATATTTGGTAATAATGTCGGATGGAATTCCTTAAATAATTTGATTTTGACATCTTGTTTTCACCTAGTGAAGGAAATTTCATTGAAAAATATCTTAGATGGAATGATAATCATCATAAGGTTTAAGAGTATAAAGATGAATGGAGACAGATGTCTCTTCTATATGATTTTATTTTAGATGTGGTATAGTATTTGAGAGGGGTTCATCTACAAAACATTGATCTATATTCAATTATCATGGATATAGTCTTAGATTTCAAAAATAATAATTTAGTTAATATTATTATAAATTAGAGACACAATGGTGGAGATTTAATTGAGAGAAGATTTTATGACTCTCATTCCTTCCTTTATATACATGATAGGTATATGGTACACAATGCTTTATAGGAGGAATAAATGAAAGAATATCATTCCAAAAAAAGGTGATTCACCATAGTGGTAGGAATATGTAAAATGACATCAACATTATGTTTTTCTAACCATGTATAAAGAAAGATGTCTCAAAATAGTTTCACCATAAAATTTAAAAATTTGTTTGAAATGATTGACAAACATAAGGATATAAGAACTCTAAAATAACATCCTCTTATTATATATAAATGTTATCACTTCATGGTGGATATAATTATTAACTAGTTGATGTTATATAAAATAAACGATATGATTTTTATTATATTGAATTTGAATTCCATGATGGGTTACGTCAAATGAACTAAATAATAATCCTATGTTTAGATGTTTGGAATGGTGTATGACATACAAATAGTTAATCTTCATGATATACCATGTGCTATTATATCTAATAGATGTATATGGTTCACTTATATATTCTTTAAAGTTATTCAGTATGAACTGGGAACTTCGGTGGAATTGAGTATCACCATTAATCCTTGGAATGAAAGAAAATCAAAGTAAAAACAATCTATAATTCAAAATATATTCATTCAGCTTGTGTTATAATTTATCTGTCTCATGGGCGAATCACATTTTCTTGTTTTAGTTATATTATAATAATAATGATTTAACTTTTATTCTAAGCGAGTAATATAAAATATTATATAGATGACCATGTCTCAAAACTTATTATTTGATAGTGATAGGTGATTCTTATATAATCTAACCTCATCTAGTATAGGAGAAATTTATTTAAGTGAAATTTATTTGGAAATGAGTCAAAACTACTCAAATATAAAAATAATATTATCTGGACCAATCTAGTTTAAGAGACATCTGAGATGGTGTAACTCATTTAAAAATGGCTGAAAACAACTCAAATCCAACAAAACGACATTATATAATCATTATGATATAACCTTACAATATAAAATAGATAATAATTTTTTCCTACATGTTTCTTTTGGGATAGGTCAATTTCATATGGGTATGTACAGTAAATTATACATATGGTGTTTCATGACATTTTAAATTCAGGGTATAGTGGGAGAAGTTTATTAGAATGTATCCATACCTCCATGATTTGGTGCTATATATTATACTTTACGGGTTCCCCAATTAATAAAATATGTGTCTAACCTGTATCATGTGACCTAGAATAATGATATTTAGATGGAACATGATATTTCCAATATGGATAATTCTATACACAACATTGATTAGAATTAGAAAGTGATATTGGGAAAAGTGATCCCTATTATTCTGGGCTAGGTGGAAACATAGAAAGGTCAAACAAGAGACTTTATATTATGTGGCCTAGATGAAAGGATAGTGTCTTGGACATTTTCCTCAATAATACATTCAAAGTTTATCAGGGATGAGTGTAAATTTTATGGGTTGTTTCAAGGACAACATCATAGTTTATTAGGTAAACACCATTAATTATACATTTTGAATTTCATTATGCATTTATTTGTGGCTGAAAGGGGAGTTTGGATAATTATTAATGATGTTTGAGAAAGTGGGAGAGAAAAAAAAGTGAAATACCTTGGGTATAGGTACATTAATGTATTTAGTGTCTATAGAATAGGTACATCGTAAGATCTATCCAGTCCATGGAGTTCTATTTTGAACAACTGTGTAGTTGATGCTTCCTAGCTGGTACCCTATATAATTTGTGGAAAATATCATATATATAGGATGTATTTTAGTTGTTAAACCACTAACATAAAATTTAAATAATGGTGTCTCACTATTTTATCTCATTTCTACTATTCTACACATTTTCTATCACCCTTATCCCTTCTTCCGCCTATAAATATATTTTCTAAATTCTTTATATGGGTTGTATAGATATAGAATATAAGATTTTTTTGATAAGGCAGGGGAATCTCTCATCATATATCTCATTAATGATCCTAATTTATAGTGAATATTCTCATTATTCATAATTTCAAATGATTTCAAAATCTAGGAATTTCTTTGGTTTCCATTTAAAGTAATTATTTCATGGTCATAATGAATTTAAATATATAGTGATCCTTTTGTTTTATAATATGGATTTTGTTTCCCCTATTTTTGATAGTTGTTCTTAAATATATAATCACTATTTGGTGGTTCTCATTGACTATGGGTTGGATTGTTTTTATCTCATGGAACACAAGAATGTTACTATATATTTTTTTAATAGACATTCCCATATTCCCTCTCATACAACAAAAGGGATAGATTTTAATTGATATAAGGATAACTATACATCTTTGAAAATATTTCTTTTATCAATAAATTGAGTTTTAAAAATATATTTTCATTATTTTAATGCATTATTAAATTTTAATTACATTTATTCTTACCATAATCATGAATTGGTTGATTTCATTTTGATCTCTTTCTATGGTGGTTCAATTTTATGTGTTCGTAAAAAGGAATGTTTTGAATTTTCCATTGATTTAGTTTAAGTTGGAATTCTATGATTTTGTTTAGTTTATCATTATGTATGAAAATATTTCAATTTTTGTCCCTTATTTTAGTTGATAAAAAGTCTCATGCATGCTCATTTAATTCTAGATTATATAAACCAGGGTTACATAGTCTCCATATTTATTTATATTTCAAGAGTATATATCCTAAATAGAGCATGATTATGGGATTGACTTATATAGTCATAAATTATTGTATCTCATACCCTATTTTACATGATACGGTGAGGATCCATCTTTGTATATTGCTTCCCCTATCCACATGATTGGATTTTTTAAATAACATTGATTGTTTTATTCCAGGATTGGATTTTATATATGACTTCCCTACCTCCATTCAAACAATGATATATGGATTTCATGGGTTAACAGAGTTAAGGTATGAACCATATAAGTATTTTAAGTTACTATCCTTGGTTATAAATGATCATCTTTAGAAAAGAGTAATAATTCTAGTTTTGATTATTGGATATACTTTTATTTCCTTCCATAAATTCCATATAATATTTCATTCATGGAATTATTTTTATGAATGGTAAGGTGGGGGTTGGTGGTGATCACTTATTGAGTTTCCATTTACATTCCATATGTGTTCCCCTATAGGATGTTTACATATTTTTCTTTTTAGGGTCCTTGTAAAGATATAGAAAAAACATAATTCAGGCTAGTACTTTATAGACTCTTGAGTGATCTCTTATATAATGAAATTTCTTGAGGGTGTTAAAATATGATGTTTTATTATTTTCCTAGGCATCTTATATGCTGTTTATACATCAAATCACTTTAATTGTGGGATTGTTATGTCATTTTTAGTTCAGAATCATTGAGAAAACCACATTTTTGTTACTTTAGGCCATGCTATGTTGAATATTGATGTTTTAATGCGTTTTATTTTTTACCACCTTTTTTATATTTTGGACTCTTTAGACATTGCTACATTATACATATATCCATGGTCATATAAATTTTAACATTTTTTATCTATTATTCAAGATTAATAGTAATCATTATGTGACTAAATAAAATTTGATTCGGTTTTCCACTGACCCTAGGGGACATGCCAAATTATAGGCATTAATTATACTATTCTAAATTTATATCCAATAGTGGAAAAATACTTTCATCATTTTGTTCCAAATTATATTAATTATTCTCATCAATAGTGACCAGGAGGTGTGAATGCGGTGGTGTGGCACCTCAAATGATGTTTTGTGAGTGGTCAAGTAATGATCATTACAAAAAATACCATGTTTATTTTGGGAAACTCATCACTCTCTATAAGAAAAAATATTAGAAATACTAAAAAACTATCAAGGATATATTCCATTTAAATTTCTATTAATTACTATTTTTATGTTTGATTAGATTCATTTTATCTATATATTAATTCCTTAACCATTGTAAATATAATTTTTAGTTTTAAAGGAAAGGTTTAAACACATGTTAGTAGAGTTTTTATTTTCATCTCTATGATCTATCATGTTATAATGTATAAGTGGGACAAAGGGAACATTAAAAATAAATATGGTCAATGTCATGATAATTTTTTAATATTAAGTCATTTTATAAGGAAATACTATTAATAATAGTTTACAAGATACTCAACAATGAGTATAAATGAAAAAAATATTATCAGGTTCCAATTATAACCTAGTCATTAAATGGGATAAGATGAATATGAATTAATAATTTATGATATAATTATAAATGTAAAACAAAATAAAAATTTATTAGTAAATTCTTTAAAAATTCTCACATAATTATTTCGAAAAGTAATTTTATTTATATAAATAAAAATACATTTTCTACCAAAATATTTTTGGTTATATTTATGATTTATTTCTGGAAGATTTACAAAATATATTTGATAAAATGAAATTATTATTTTAAAAAATAATAACATATTTTAATTATGGTTAAACTTGGAAAAATTTACAAAAAAGTATTGTTTTCAATTACTAGTGAAAATTACCGATGTTTTTTTAAAAATTCATTTTCATCTATTCACAAGGTCAAATTACTTTTTGGACTATTTTTAAAATTTAATTAGTTATATTTGGTAAAAAATATCCTAATTATTAATTTACATAATATTTTAACATAAACTTATTATGAAAACATGTTATATTTAAAAGAGAATTTTTGTTGGAAAAAAACTATTTTTTGACACATTTTTTCAATTTTAATTTAAATTAAATTCTAGATATTATATATTTTAAATTTGTAAGAAGTGTTTAAATATATAGAATTATTGGTTATAAAATAATTAATATGTTGCTTTTATTTTTTGATCAATATGAATAGCAATGTTTGTAAATTTTGTTAAAACGGTAACTGGTGTATATGGTAATTATTGTTAAAAATAATATGTTAAAGGCTATAAAATTATAAAAAACATTCCCCAATTTTATTAAATAATTTATTTTCACCCATAATAATCCAAATCACTTGTTTATTACCTTTTGGGGGCACATCAATTATATTATGACCTTTATAGAAGTTTATTTAAAGAAAAGATGAATATTTCACATTAATGTTAATAATAACTATTACATTTTTAATATATTGTTATCTAGAAAATGTGTTTGTATATTGATATTAGTATAAAATAAAAAATAGTTATCTCCATAATGGTAATTTATTATTAATATTTACGGAAGATACAATTACATTAAATATTAATACAACGATAATGAAGTAATTATGCTATTAGTGGAAATATTACATAAATGTTATTAAAAATGTTAAAATAAATATAATTTGAGATAATTAATGTCATGTGTTAATTTTATAGATTGAATTTAAATTATAAAGACATAAAAAAATATTTTATTCCAATTATAATTCTCACCTTGGTATTATTAAACTCAAAGTTATGGATAGTAATTAAATATTACTTTATGATTATTTTATGGTAATTATTATTTTATTAAATGAATAAAATTAATAATAATAATAAGTTCATTAAACTAATTGATATAATTATTTTCATGTTATCAATGATCCATTAATTGGTTTTTTGTAATTTTATAGTAACAATATTAACCCTCAAATAGTAAAAATTTATGCTTCCATAGTAAGAGTTAAATGGGTTAAATAAGTATTAAAACCAAAAGTTAAGTGTATAAAAATAGGAAAAAATTATCCAATTTTTTTTGGATAAGGTGATTTAGACCCATACTATTCTTATCTTCTAAATGACTCACATTTGAATGATATTGAATAGAATATTAATATATATTAATTAAACAGTTTGTGAAATACTAAGAGTTTCCCAATCCTCTCAAATAAATGGGAACATCATTTTTATCATCTCTTAGCACATCAAAAACCTTTTAGTTTAGCTAATGATCTGCCAAAATACCTTTCCAAAATCTCTCCCCATTTGATAGGGGTATTTTTTTAGTCATAACACTATACATTGTGGTCTTATGATGATAATAAAAGGGTTGTTTCTAAAGAAGATGGAGATAAAGAAAATACATGGTAATGTAGACTCGAGGAATGGGAATTCATAACATAATTAAAATTCATTATCTTTAACCACTACATCATTTATTACCTAAATTTTATATTTTTAGTGATATTAATTTTTTTATCTTAGGTTTGTTCCACTTGTTATATATTGATTTACAACTAATATAGAAAATTTATAGCATCCCAGCCTTTTCTTACATTACTATTACAATATTTTAAGATATAAAATATAATATTATTACTAATAGAGGGTCCAAAGGTTTAGTGTCTTTGGATTACTAGGACCATACATAACAATTACTACATCAAGCATAAACATTTATTTAATTTCTTCTTCTCTACCTTCTTATTGGAACGTGTACTATCCTTAGTACATGTAGACACATGAGGATATACATCAAAATTGGTTATCTAAAAGCCCAGTAAGAGGATATAAAATAAAAATATTTCATGGGGTGACCATAATCATGACATAGGCAAAAGATCATGAACATGAGAGAAACATAAATAAAAAACGTGAAATGTGGCAATGCATAAAAATGAAACATCATGTCTTAGTGGTTAACTACCACACATACTTTTGAACCAAGCTATAATATTGTTCACAAATCATTTTAAATTTACTAATGAGATACATCACTTTACCTAATTCATTGGAGCATTGTATAATTCCAGGCGCACCCGTCACGTTCAAACATTCATATTGCGCTATATAATTCCGGGCGCACCCGTCACATCATAACATTATCATTAACATGCATGCCACATAGAACATATATAAATAATGAAAATAACTATACCATGGAAAGGAATGGGTTTCATCTCATAAAAACTCATTCATAAACATTTGGTTCCAAAAACAAAGAGGGAATAATATACTTGATACAAGAACCATCAACTTTGAATGTGAAGTAAAAGGTGAGTTCTTAAAAGAAGTGTTCTTTTGGAAAATAATTGGTTTGTCATAAGTACCTGTGAAAAATATTTATATCCAATGAAAATAATGAAAAATATGAACAAATGTTTTCTAAGGATTAACCATATCAAAAAGGAGTGAAAGAGGGAGAACCCGAAGGATGAAAATTGGGTTTGTGAATTTCCCCTTACCTTGTACCTGAATGATTCCTTCTCTATAATGTCATGTATAATGAAATTATATTAATTAATTAGAAATCCAGAACCTTATTTAAAATAATATATATCATTATGGTATTATTAAGTTATTTTATGTGCCTTTGGATGAGTTATAGAGTTTAAAAAAACATTGTTTGGGAATATTTCTTTTCATGGTTTTCTTGAGTGGTTCACTTGTATTATTAAATTGATGTTTGGGTAGAACATGGGTATACAACCAAAACTGATATTACATGTTATTAATAATATTACAGGAGTTTTTCTGTTATTATAATGAATCATATTAGATCCTTGTGGTTGAATCATTATATAATAATTAAATGATGAATATTTGGGTTCATTTGGGCGGTTTTTCGATCACAGCGAACTTGTTTTAATTTATCACTTAGCAATATGGCCATAACATATTTACAGAACTCTAAATATAAAATAATACATATAAATATTCTTTTTAAACCATAAAAATGGTTTCATGACCAGATCTGAATGTAGAAATGGAAGAAGAAACCATGTTGTTCTTGAAGGTGATAAATTAACACCTCACATACAACGTCCTCTTTAATAAAATAAAAGGAAGAGGGAATGGGGGTTGGATGATATAATGTCTCATAATCCTTATAGAATTTAAGTTTCTATATAATATTGGAGTTAAAATTCCATTTGGAAGAAGATAGGTGGGGAGATATCAATAAATGAACTTGTACTTGAAAGGAAACTAAAGGAGAAGAGGGAGAGAAATTACCTCTTAAATCCTCCTCTTGGGATTCTACTTAAAGAAGCTATGCTTGGTATTTTGATGAGAAAATTAGCTCATTTACATGGGAGAGGGGATAGATAGGATGTTTGGTCAATGTTTAGATACGTCTTGGAGCTTGATAGGTGTGAGGAAATGATGGTGTGAAGGGTGGCTTTTATAGAAGATGGGAGAGGGGTTTCCTTATTATAAAATTCATTAGTTTATTAATTTACCCTAAGACAACGAATAGTGAATCTTGAATGACCAAAAATAGTAATTTAATATATTGATCCCGAACCAAGTGGGATTATATTAGCAGAACATCACACATGACTCTATAATTAGCTTGTTTAGCTTATTTTTGTAAATTACAGTATTTCACTATTCATAAAAAATTCAAGTATTTCAGAAAAATCCCAAAAATTTACCCAATCCATTTTTTGACGAGTAAAATACAAAAATGAAGTCAATTATTCAAAAATAATTCTCTAAATATTATTAACTTAATATTTAATTACAATCATTGTTTATTACTAAAAACAATTTTGAAACATTCATTTACTTATTCTAAAATATATTTACATCATACTTTCACTTGAATATTATTTTTATACTATAGTAGTTAAGGTTACTATTCATTATGGTATATCATTATTCATAAGGGTATGTTACTATTCATAAGGGTATGTTACTATTCAACAAAAATTATTTTTATTTTAATAGACTCCAAAAATCATCTTGAACATAACCGTGTATGTCAGATTTTCCAAATTCCAAACACAAAAGTGAAAAAATTATGTTCAAAGGTCACTTATCACTTAGTAGTTCATTATTGTTTTTTTCATGTTATTTTATGACATAATTATAAGAAGGTAATTTCCATTGAAAAACATTGGGTTGTTACATTCTTACCCCTTATGAAATTTCGCCCTAGAATTTCTTTTTACATAAACAAGTGATGGTACTTCTCCTTCATCGCCTCTTCTGGTTCCCAAGTTGCTCCCTCAAACTTATGGTTCCTCCACAACACTTTAACAAGATGGGTTGTCTTGTTTCGTATAATCTTATCTATCCAATCCAGAATCTTTACGCGTTGTTCCGCATTGGAGAGATCATCTTCTAGCTGAACCACCTCTTAGTTTAGTACATGTGAGGGATCAGGTATGTACTTCCTCAAGAGTGATACATGAAAAACATCATGAACTTGAGCCATATTTGGTTGAAGTTCAAGCCTATAAGCCACATATCTTATACGATCAAGGATCAAAAAGGGGCCAATATACTTTGGGCATAGATTCCCTTTCTTCTCGAATCGCATGACTCTCTTCCATGGTGATATTTGAAGGAAGTCTTTATCTATAACGTCGAACTCCAATTCCCTTCGATTGTTGTTAGCATAGATCTTTTTATGACTTTGAGCAGCTTTGATGTATTTCTAGATGACTTGAACCTTCTCTTTCATCTCTTGCACAAGATCTGGTCCAAGTAGCTTTCTTTATCCAACTTCATCCCAACAGGTTGGCGTTCTACATCGCTTTCTATACAGAGCTTCATATGGAGCCATTTGAATACTCGAGTGGAAGCTGTTTGTGTATGAGAACTCAACCAATGGGAGATTCTTATCCCAACCATCTTTGAATTCAAGAATCCAGTCTCTTAGAATATATTCAAGAATCTGAATAGTCCTTTCAAATTGGCCATCAGTTTTGGGGTGATAGGCCATGCTGAAATTTAATTCAATACTCAAAGCATGTTGAAGGCTCTTCCTGAATTTAGATTTGAACCTTAAATCACGGTCAGAGACAATTGAAAGTGGAACATTGTGCAGTCTCACCACTCCCTTCACAAATATCATTGCATGTTTTTCAAGTGAGAGATCTTCCCGAATAGCAATAAAAGGGGATGTCTTGGTGATTCGGTCAACCAAAACCTATATCACATTATTTCCCTTAGAAGTCATTGGGAGACCCATGGCAAAGTCTATAGTAACATTTTTCCATTTCCACATGAGTATAGGAAATGGTTGCATCATAACATTGAACTTTTTTCACTCATCTTTAACATGCTGGCATACCAAGCCCCTTGATATATATTCCAAAATCTTTTTCTTCATATTATCCCTCCAGAAGAGTTCTCAGAGATCACGGTACATCTTGGTACTCCAAGGATGGATAGAGAAAGTTGTGATGTGTGCATTGTGCAATAGATCCTTCTTTATGATGGGTGATGAAGTCACACCAAGCTATGTTCCAAACCGAATCATGTCATCTTCATCGATATGGAACTCTTGAAGCTTCTCTTCCTTTACTGCATTCACCCTCTTTTGTATCTCTACATCACACCTTTGTGCTTCCTTAATCTTCTATTGGATGGATGGTTACGTAATCATTTAGGAAAGGTAGGATATATCCCCTACCCTCATGATTTCCAAATCCATCCTTTGCATATCTTGAAGATAGGGTCTTTCTCAATCTATATCATGGATAGAGTAGCGAGGTTTTTTTCATAGAGCATCAGCTACCTTTTTTGCCTTTCTAGGATTGTATTGAATAGAGAAATCATAATACTTGATGAGCTCTAACCATCTGCTTTGACGCATGTTGAGCTCCTTTTGTGTGAATATATAATTTAGGCTCTCATGGTCGGTGTATATGTCACACTTCTCTCCATAAAGTAAGTACCGCCAGATTATCAATGAAAAAATCATGGATGATAGCTCTAGATCATGTGTCATGTAGTTTTTCTCATGGATCTTCAACTTTCGTGAAGCGTAGGCTATCACATTCTCATTTTTCATGAGTACACAACCCAAGCATTTCATTTAAGCATCACTTTATATCAAAAAACATTCTCCACTTTTCGGTAGTGTGTGTACAGGTGCAGTGATCAACCTTCTCTTTAGCACCTTGAAGCTTCCCTCACATTCTTTCATCCATACATACTTTACCCCTTTCCTTGTTAACTTAGTTAGGGGGCTTGACAATCGTGAGAAGTTTCTCACAAAATGTCAGTAGTACCCAGCTAATCCAAGAAAACTACAGATTTATATGACACTATAGGGCCTGGGAAATTCCTCAATCACCTTTGCCTTTGAAGGATCCATAAAATTCCCTCACTTTTAATCACATGTCCCATGAATGAGACTTGCTTCATCCAAAAGTCACTCTTGCTGAACTTGGAATAGAACTTCTCCTTTCTCAATGTCGCTAACACAAGTCTTAGATATTCTTCATGTTCCTCCTTTCTCTTGGAGTAGATGAGAATATCATCAATAAAAAATACCACAAATGTGTCTAGGTAATGTCTAATGACTCTATTAATCAAGTCCATGAAGATTGTCGGGGCATTAGTAAGTCCGAAGGGCATCACCATAAACTTATAGTGCCCATACCTTGTTTGGAAGGCAGTCTTCTGAATATCTTTCTTCTTTACCTTTACCTGATGATATCCAAAATTTAGATCCACCTTTGAGAATTATTGAGAACCTCTTAACTGATTGAACAAGTAATCAATCCTTGGGAGAGGATACTTGTTCTTTATGGTGATATTGTTGAGTTCCCAATAATTGACACCCGGTCGCATTGTTCCATCCTTCTTCATCACAAAGAGCACTTGCGAACCACAAGGTGATGAACTTGGGAGTATGAAACCTTTCTCAAGATTCTATTGTAGCTACTTCTTTAACCCCTCCAGTTCGATAGGAGGCATCCTATAGGGAAACTTCGAGATAGGAGTAGCTCTAGGTATGAGTTCAATTGAGAACTCTAACTCATGATCTGAGGTAATTTTGGGTAACTCTTCAAGAAATATATCTCCATATTCCCTCATGATGGGAATTTCTTCTAGGATGACACTTTCCTTCGACTCAACCATTTGGGAAAGGTATGCTTTTTCATAGAGAATCAACACCCACACCATTGAAGGATTTTTCAAAGGAGATTCATGATCTTCCTTGCATTTGTAGAGGAGGATGGGATGGTTTGGAATATTAAAGGTTATTTCATTTTCTCGGAAATTGATATGTGCTCTATATAATGACATCCAATCCATTCCCATTATAGTGTCGAATTCCACCAAGGAAAGTATTATGAGTTTTTTCGGAAGAATCTTCCCACATATGCCAATAGGAGAAGAGTCAAACACCTAGGTTGAAATGATTTCACTACTTGGTGTTTTTACAGATATCTCTACTTCATGGTTTTGGGGATTCGATTCTATAGTTCTAGAAAACTTTCAAGATATAAAGGAATGCGTAGAACCATAATGAAATAAGACTTCTTCTATTATTGAGTGAATAGAAAGTGTAACTTGTATGACTTCATTATCATTCTCCACCTCCGTAGTAGTGATGGAATAAGGCTTCTCCTGTTCCTTTGGCTTTGTTGGTTGTTGACACTGATTACCCTTGAGAACTCAAGGTTTAGTGCACTGTATTGCATAGTTCCCTAGCTCCCTGTAGTAGTAGCATTGAACCATGGGTGGTTCTTTCCTTTATTCTGCTACATTCTCATTCTTTTTCATATATTTTCAACACTATTGAGCATGATTTCATTCTTTCCAACACTTGTATCATTTCCTCATCCCTTTAAGGCAGTTCCCATGGTGAAACTTCCCACATTATTGGAATGTGGGTCATTGTGTTTTCTTCCCACCTTTATCATTAGGTCCACCGGCTTGAAATTCCATCAATCATTTCTTATCCCCATAGCCATGAGACCATTATCCAAACTCCATATCCACTTTAATATCACTTCGAACAACTTCTTCATAACTCTCAAAGACTCAAATTTCAAGAGCCTTTTGAAGGAGTGGTTTTAATCCACTAAATAATCTATCAATTTTTCTATCATTATTGATAACAAATCCCAAAGAGTATCTTTAACGCCTTGAGAAATTCACTTCATAGGTTCTGACATATTCCCCTTCTTTTTTCTTGAGCTCTATGAATTCTCTCTCCATCTTTTTATAAATAGTTCGTGGGAAATAATTATTAATAAACATTATTTTAAAGTCTTACCATTCTATCTCTTCAATTTCCTCCATTGGTTTGGTGTTCTTAATCAAAGCCCACCAATGATCGGCTTCTATATATAGATGATAAATGAATAGAGTCACCTTCTCTATATCAGAACAGTGAAGCACACAAAAGATCTTCTCCATGGAGTTGACCCACTTTTCTACAACTAGTGGATCGAAAGATCCACTAAACATCAGTGGTCGTTGCCACATAAAACATTCGATAGCCATTTCATCCCTCTTTGCTGAAGGAGGTTGTTCCCCCTTATTATGGTTATTGTTCATAACCTGAGATAATTGGGTAAGCGTTTCCATGATGATTTTAACTCAACCTACCAAATAATTAGGGATGTCATTTGGGAAATCATTGCATTGTCCCTCACACGAGTTGTTTTCTTGATTTCTCCTGGTTCCCACCATTTCCTAAAATAGAAAATTTTAGAACAAAACATAAGTAGAAAAGTCATGAATAACTTATTCATTTAAAAAATTTATCCCAAAAACATAACATATCATATCCCTATATAAATATTCTTGTTTGCATATTTGTACTTAGTCTCATGCTAGTAGGTTTTCTCTAGGGTTCACTAATCATAATTCCAAAATTAACTAAACCTTGCCTCTAATACCAACTATAGCGTCCCAGAATTTTCGTAAATTACTATTAAATTATTTTAAGATATACCACATAATAGTATTACAAATATAGGATCCAATGGTTTAGAATCTTGGGAAAACTAGACCCATAAATAACAATTAAAACATCAAGCATAAACATTTATATAATTCCTTCTTCTCTAGATTCGTATTGGCATTTGTCCTATCCTTAGTACATGTAGCCACCTGAAGATATAAATAAAAAGGGGTGAGATAAAATCATTGTTAGAGGTTATAAAAGGTCAATATACCATGGGGTGAGCATAATCATGACATAAGAAAAAGATCTTGAACATGAGAGGAGCAAGAATAAAAGACTTGAAATGTGGTAATGCATGAAAATGAAACATCATGTCTTAGTGGATAACTACCACACATACTTGTGAACCAATATATCATTTTTTTTCACAAATCATTTCAAATTTAATCATGAGATTAATCACTTTACCCAATGCATTGGAGTACTGTATAATTTCGGGCGCACCAGTCACATTAAAACATTCATATTGCTCTATATAATTCCGGGTGCACCCCTCACAGCATACCATTATCAATAACATGCATGCCACATAGAATATATATCAATAAATAACATAACTAACACATGTAAAGGAATGGTTATCATATCATAAGAACAAATTCATAAACATTGGGTTCCCAAAACAAAGAGGGAATAACATACTTGATAAAAAACCATCAACTTTGAATGAGAAGTAAATGGTGAGTTCTTAAAAGAAACGTTCATTTGGAAAAAATTTTGTTTTTAATAAATATCAGTGACAAACATGTATATCCCATAAAGGTAAAAAATATATGAAATTTTTTTTAAGGTGTAACCATATCAAAAAGGAGTGATAGAGGGAGAACGCGAAGTATGAAAGTTGGGTTGGAGAATTTCCCCTTACCTTGTACCCGAATGCTTCCTTCTCATTAATTTCTTGTATAATGAAATTATATTATTTAATTAGAAATAAATATCCTTTTGTACATTAATATGGTTAATTATGGTTTTATTAAGTGATTTTATGTTCATTTGGATGAGTTATAGATTTTAAAAAACATTGTTCGAGAATGTTTGTTTTTATGGTTTTCTAGAGTTGTTCACTTGTATTCTTAAATTGAAGTTCGAGTAGAACATAGGTAAACATACAAATCTAATATTACATGTTATTAATTATATTAAAATAGTTTTAATGATATTATAATGAATCATATTAGATCCTTGTGGGTGAATCATTAGATAAGAATAAAATGATGATTATTTGCGATAATTTGGGCGATTTTTCGATCACAACGAACTTGTTTTAATTTATCACTTAGTAATATGGCCATAAGTTATTTATATAACATTAAATAGGAAATAATAAATATAACAAATTCTGGTTCAACTATAAAAATGGTTTCATGACCTGATCTGAAGGTAGAAATGGAAGAAGAAATCATGTCATTCTTGAAGGATATACATTAACACCTCACGAACAACGTTCACTTTAATAAAATAAAAGGAGGAGGGAAGGGGGTTTGGATGATATAATATCTCATTAGCATCATAAAATTCCACTATATGTATAATAATAGAGTTAAAATAAAATTTGGATGAAGATAGATGGGGAGAGATCTAGAAATGAACATGAACTTGAAAGGAAATTAAAGGAGATGATGGAGAGAAATTACCTCTTAAATCCTCCTCTTGAGATTCTCCTTAAGGAAGCTAGGATTTTTCTTTTGATGATACCAGCAGCTCATGGGCGTGGTATAGGGGATATTTAAGATGTTTTGGTAGATTTTAGATAAAGATTAGATCTTGAGAGATGTGAGGAAATGAGGGTGTGAAGGGTGGTTTTTATAGTAGAGGGGAGAGGGGTTTCCTTAATACAAAATAAATTAATTTATTAATTTACCATAAGGAAAGGAATTGTGAGTCTTGAATGACCAATAATAGTAATTTTATAATATCATCAAGAACCAAGTGGACTTACATCAGCAGAACATCAAACATGACTCTATAATTAGTTTATTTAGCTTATTTTTGTAAATTATGGCATTTCACTATTCATAAAAAATTCACGTATTTCAGAAAAATCCCAAAAAATTACCCCAACCATTTATCAACATGTAGAATCCAAAAATGAAGTCCATTTTTCAAAAATAATTGTCTAAATATGATTAATTTCAAAATCATCTTGTTCACAACCGTGTATGTCGGATTTTTAAAATTCCAAACACAGAAGTGACAAACATATGTTTAAAGGTCACTTATCACTTATTAGTTTATTATGTTGTGTTTTCATGTTATTTTATGACATAATTATAAGAATTGAATTTCCATTTAAAAACTTTGGGTCTTTACAAAATAAATTCTTTTGATTGATCCTCACCTTATTGACATGTTATTTTATTTGGGATTTTATCTCAATATCATTTTATTGAGGCTTATTTTGATATAATTCACCTACCTTATTTTATGTGGTGTGTATAATTCCCATTTTAAATTTTATATCATGAATTTATTTATTCTCATTCTATTTAAGGTTTGTTATAATTTTATTCAGTCATTGGGCATATGATTCAACTGATTACAATGTGGTATGGGTTTATTTGACAATATCAATCTTACATGAGATTGTATCTGCTTGGGAATATTTACCTTCCATGTCCATGTTTTCTAAAAATTCATTCAAAATGGTTTTTTATATTCTCTTATGAATTTGGAAATTGATTTTTATACATTTCTGTATTTTTACAAGATGGTTTGAAATGAATATTTTTATCATTATACAAACACGGTAAATTTCTAAATTTTTGAAAAAAATATGTAATGAATGTTTTTTTAACATATACAGAACAAGATTCATTTTGGGCTTCATGAAACCATTACTGTTTAAAACATCTTATATAATCATACATGTTTCTTTTGAATGAAAAATTTTTCCATTGTAATTCTATGCCTTTTAAGAAAATTGTTTCAAAATGTAAATGATATTTTCTTGAACAATTATTTCATGTGATATATCAAATTCATTTTACTTCTATGAAAACATTATTTGATGTTAATTATTATTTATATATGATATGATCCAAATATATCACCTTTATTATTTAATAGTATGGTATGTTATTATGATGGAATGATTTTTATGAATCTCATTTCATTTCCTTGTGTTATGCAATGATTAAATTTTAATGAGCCAATTTATTAGAATAGATTCTACTCTAAAGAATGATTTATTTTATTATGGTGCACATTAGTTTGATTTTTAATTATATTATGGGTGGGAACATTATATACCTCCAATAAATTGGGTGAATATTAATTTCTCATGAGAGAAACATGACCCGATTGACGAATAAACATGGTTTAGTAATATATGAATTGAACGAGGTCTGATACTATTTCAGTAAGAATGGGCTGGATGGGGAATATACTCAGTTTTGTAGTACATTAAATAAATAGGTAATTAATACTTTTTAGCATTATATTGATGGAATATAGAGTGAAATGGGTTCATTAAGACAAGGTAGGAATTAGTAGTTAAAATGTTTCATTACTAGAAGTTGTTTTCTATGATGATATTGGTAGTGATAATTATCTAACAAGGAAATTATTTTCTATACCTGTATGTATTTATCAAATTCCTTGTCTTTTTCCAATGTAATTCTATTATGGATCAGGTTTTATATGATTCTTGCATTATTTTATTGCATGAATCATGATTATGAACTTTTGATATGCATGGAATAATTTTAAAATGTTTTTTTCAATTTTTTTATACACATATTATATTAATATACTTATGATTTCATTGATATATCCTTTATTTACCCTTATTGAGAATCTGAGATCACCCTTTCTTATTTTTATTTTCCTTATGTTATTAGGAATGATATTAAATCAATTATATAATGAAGTGTTTTACATGGATAATGATGATGACAAAATGTGAACTAATAAATGTTGGTTATAGTGTGACATGATAATATAAATGTTAATATGACATTCTTATATGGATAAATGTTTTCATTGTTGATAATAATCCTCTAAAACTCTAAACCAAAATGGTATTGGTGTAAGTAAACCAATATGTTTATTTGACATTGAATGCTGTTTATTGAAAAATTTGGGTCATAATTATCTTTATCCTTGCCAATAATGTAACCTTTACCTTTTTACATTGGATTTAGGCATGATTATTTGGGGTAGTTATAGTTGGTATTTTTTTGTGTTTAGATAACATTAGAGATTAAGATTTTTTTCATGTGAGTTTATCTTAATAGTTATAAATATCATAATGGGTATATATGTTTGAGGTTTATCATGTGTTTAGATTCATAGAAACAACCTTTTGAAGGTTTAGGTGGTGAAATTTTTGGTGAGTAATGGTATTTTGGGAGACATTTATATATAGATTCAGTAATAGATTATAAACATTTGGAATGAAAAATGAACGCTATGAGATATCCATTGTGGATAAAAAAATTCATTAACATTGAATATATTGTGGTTATTTTTAGAATTTTCTTCATAGTTATGGTTATTTTATATGGATTATATTACTATAATTCTGGAAAAAGGAAATCCCATATGTCTTGTGGCAACCTATCTCATTTAGAAAGTTCATTATGTTTGAACCAAAAACTAAAGGGTGACAAGGGTGCATCACCTACAACTAGCCAATGTGATGTATTTGTCAGTATGATTTTATTCATTATTCACACTATGTAATGAATAAAGGGAAAGTTAATTTTAGGGAGCATGTATTTTACCATATAGATAACTGGGGGATTGCGATATGATTTGGTGATATATTGATTTGTATTATTTTGGAAGATGTTCACTGTTTTATGAACCCTATATGATTTTGGAAAACAGAATAAAATGGAATATCTTTGAGGAATTATGGATTAAATATATATTCAAAGCATATATCATTTCAATAGGGATTTATGGTGATTCAAGGTACTTATAGAAATGGTTACATATCATGGAGAAAATATTATATGGAAAATTACATTATTTTAATAATACATTAAGATTAATTAGGTTAATTCAGAGATAAATATAAAATTTATATGGTAAGACTATGTGATCAAATAATTTTGATTTTTGGGTTTCTATATTAGTCTAGAATATTTTTGAGGAATTTATGAGGAATTTATTTTTGAGTGATCAATGTTGAACATTGGGTATTACTATTAAACTTTGGACATTAATGTTGTCTTCCTTATTTAATAGATTATTAATTTAAGGAATTGTCTTAATTTTTCCTAATAATTTTTGTTATGATAAATTATTAAAGATATGGGGAATAAGTATTTATTCTTTTTTGGATTTTATGACCATTATATGTTGATTTTAACACATCAGGCAAGAAAGATTCCCCTTTAATACAAATCATTTGGTGAAAAAGAAGAGTTTGGGGTGAAAAATTATTAATGGATACAAATATACATTCCATGTAATTATATTTACAAAATTTATTACACATGGTATTCATATTATTTCTCATATATAAGAAATAGAATTTGGAAAAAAAATATCTGGTTAGTTTTCCTATCATCAAATCAATGTATTTTAACCTATCACATATTTATGGTTTTGTGATGTATAACGTTATCATGGCCTTTTTTTCTATCACTATCCATCAGTACATGGGAGTGATATTTTTTCATTAATTTGTTTGTTTTCATAAATTAAAACCCGGTATGTGTTACTCTAGATAACCCTCAGACATTCCATTATTTCTTTTAAAGTGGATGTTTTGTTGACCCATTTTATGATGTATGATTTCAAAAAATGAATTTTAAAAATTAAATCCATAGTTACTAAGAATTAGTTCAAAATTATAGTTTGAAATTTATTAATGAGGTGGAGAATGTAATTTCTCTATATTTTAGATGGAAATACTACGTTCAATAGTGTACAAGATACACAACATCGAGTTTAAATGAAAAAAATATTATTTAGTGATCATTTTAACCAAGATATTAAATTCCATGGTATGAATATTAATAATGAATTTATGAAATAAATATAAATATCATTCTTAATATATATTTATTGGTAAAATATTAGAAATTAATCACATTATTTTTTGAAAATTAATTTTATTCTGAAAAAATACATATTCTTCAAAACAGATTTTTTATTTTTTATTTATAGATCTATAAAAAGATTTATTTGATGAAATGAAATTAATTTTTTGATATCATCATATTAAAATTTTATAATGCTGAAATTTTTAAAAAAATTTTAAACAGTTTAATTTTTCAATTTATACTGAAAATACACTTTGTATTAAAACATATATTTAATAAGTATATAGAAGGTAAACTTATGTTTTGGATTAGATTTAAATTTTAATTAGATAAACTTGATTTAATATATTTTATTGCGTTTTTATGTGTATTTTATATTTTAATTTAGTACAAAATAAATATAAATTTTTAAGAGAATTTTTAAAAAATAAATTATTTTCTTCATATTTTACTGGTTTTATTTTAAATTCATTTTTATAGTGTCAATGTTTTGAGTTATATAATATTTATAAATTTTTTTATTTATTAGGTCTAAATTTAATTAATATGTCACTTTTGTTTTTTTTCAACATGAATAGAAACCTAATTAAATTGTGTTTCCACATTAAATGGTAAATCAGGTAGTTAATGGTAAACATAATATGATTAGGACTATAAAATTTACAAAATCATTTAACTAATATTATTTTATAGATTATTTTCCATTATAATCATACTAATTTTTAATTTATGACCTTTTTCAGTAGGGTGAGATTATATCATTTATAATATTTTATTTAAATAAAAGTTAAAGAAGTCACATTCACGTTTTAATTAGATATAAAAAATTATAATATATGGTTTTCTAAAGGACATGTTCTAATATAAATATATATATTAAATATAAAAGATTTATCTCCACCTTAAAAAATTATTTTTAATTTATAGTGAATTAATTATTTCATTCAATTTTTACACAACACGAATATAGTAATTATTTTATTAATGGGAATTTTCAAATACATGTTATTAAAAAATTTAATCTAAATATAATTTGAGAAAACTGAGGTGATAAATTAATATTATAGAGTAAAATTACATGTTATGGATTTAATAAAATATTTTTCTAAAATTATGTGTTTTTTAATAATATTAATAAAGTCATCGTAACGAATAGTTCATCAAATAGATATTATGAATATTATTTAAAAAATAATATTTTTTTAAGATTTATAGTAATAATAAAATTGAAAAAACTATTTGGATAAGGTTTGTAATTTCATTAGTGATTCATTTATTAGACCTTTTTAATTTTATAGTATCTATATGAACTCTCAAATAGTAAAAATCCATGTTATTATAGTAATAGTTAAAGAGGTTAAATATGTGTTAAAACTAAAAGATAAGGGTAAAAATTTATTCAAAGTATATATAAAATTTATTTTATTATGGTATTCTAACAAATCCTCATATTATATTAAAAAAAATCAATTTGGAGCCTTTTTAACTAAAAAATAATATATATTAAGTTAATATTTTGAGAGATTCCAAGAGGTCCCTTCTCATCTCTTTTAAAATAGAACCTATTATTCTAATTTCATCACACATAAAAACACATTTTTATTAAATATATTCCCAAATACTTTTCTATAATCGCTACCCATATTATTGAGGTATTAGTTTAGGGAAAACAACATACTTTTTAGTCTTAAGGTGTTAATTAAAATGTGGTTTACCAAATAAGCTTAAGATAAATATAATACATAGCGATTCAGACTCATGGTAAGGGAATTATTATCTCAATTACGTTTATATAGTTTAAAAACATAATTTAGTAATTATTTCATTCTAATATTTTTTATATATTAATTATTATTATCTTATGTTTTTTCCTCTTTTTTAATTTGGATTTAAAGCTAATACACAAAATAAATTCTTTCGATTAAAGCTAACTTCAATGATATGATATTTATAAAGGATTTCATTTCAATCTTCTCTCATTGAGAAATATTTTGATATTATGAACCGAACAAATTGATTTTGGTGTATATAACACCTGTTTTACATGTTATATCATTAATTTATTTATTCCCTTTATATTGATTATTTTTTTAAAATTTTATTCATTCATAGCGTTACAATTCAATAGATTTCAATGTAGTTAAAGTTTTTTAATATTATAAATATTATTCAAGATTGTATCTAATTAGTAATATTTTTCTTCAATGTTTATAAATTCAAAAAATGTTTTCATAAAGGTTTTTTATTCCCCAATGAATGAATTAATTAATTTTTACCAATGTTTCACATTTCGAAAAATGGTTCGGAAGGATTATTTTTATCATTATTCAAACAAGGTACTTTGTGGATTTTAAAAAAATATTGATGTAATGATTTATTATCTTATATGGAAATAGAGTCATTTACCACCATCAGTAAACATTAATCCATTAAATAATCCTATAATATGTTACAAATATTTTTTCAAATAAATTTATTCATATGTAATTTCAAAAAATTTAATAAAATAGTTTCAAAATGGACATGATATTTTCCTCAAATATTATTTAAAGTGATGTTTCAAAAACATTTTCCATCTAATATAAAATTATTTCATTTTATTTATACATTACTGGGGATATTATTCAAGTATACCGTAATTATTTTTTCTCGTTATGTTTTATTTTTTGATGGAATGATGTTTATGAATCCTATTACTTTTCATGGGTTATAAAATCATGAAATGTTTATAAAACCTCTTTCTTATCATGGGTTCTAATATTGTGAATTTTTTTATGATATTGTGGCACATATACATATTGTTTACATTATTTTGACATTGATACCTATATCTTTATCCCTTACAATGGGTAATAATTTATATCTCATAAGATAGACATTAATTCAATAGAGAATAAACCTGATTTAGAAAGTTATGACTAGAATATGGAATGAACCTAGTTCAGTAAGACAGGAATCAAATGGGGAATGAAACCATCTCTGTAAGATAGTTTTGGAATAGGGAATTAACCTAGTTTTGTAATATAGGGATAGAATGGGGAGTGAAATTGGTTTAGTAAGATAGGGATGTAATGGGGAGTGAAGGTGGTTTAGTACATGACTTTATTCACTATGATGGTCTTTGTAGTGAGCCTTGACTAATATGTAAATGAAATTATATGACTTTGTTTATGAAAAAAATACTTCATGTCTTACGACAATTTTATTAACTTATGGATCATTATTTTTTATAACCCCTTTCATAGTTAATATGGGACTCCAGATTATGTTCTTTTGATATAGATGGTATACTTTTTAAATGTTTGGGGCATATTATAATACCCTTATTCTCATATTATGATTATGAAATCATTGATATATGCCTTGTTTATCCTTACTAAGAATTTTATAACACCCTTTATTATATTTATTTTCTCTATGTTACGAGTAAGGATATTAAATGACTTTTTTCTAAAATGGTTTCACATGGATGATGTTGTTGTCAATATCATTTAGAAGAAAAGCTACATATAATGGGAGATGATGAGGTTGATCATGATAATCGAATTGTATATGCATCTATATTTTTTAGTGTTTTTCCTAATCCTATATATATCTAAATCTAAAAGGTCCTATGATATGTATGTGGAACATGATTTATTTCTATAATGGTATGTTTTTTGATGGAAATTTTTCTATCACATTTATCATTATCAAATTCAGAAAAGTATATACTGTGTTTTTATTAATGGATTTAGGTGTTCGGATTTGGGGTAATTATACCGATATTGTAGTATAATTACTCATGAGAAGAATTACATTATATTTATGTAGAAAAATATGTTATATTGTTGGAATTTTAACTAATGAATTAATAAATTTATTCATGAAAAAATTTCAAACATGTTTTAGGAATCTCCAATCCCACAAGGATGACTCCTCAAACATTATATGATATATATTTATTCATAGAATTTAGAAATACAACAAATTTTTTATTCTCACCATAGTTTGGAATACTACTAGATATGTACACACTAATATAATATTTCATTATAAATTTATCTTATCTGATATATTATATTAAATGCACGAAATGTTAAATGGTTGGGGAAACCCATTTCTATAAGTTTTGTGATAATATTTTTATATAATTAAATTTTTATCTAAAAATTTATTTACGATATTGATCATTATAAATCCATTCTATTATTTTTTATCATTATTAAAATAAATAACTCTAAATTTCAAGAGAATGATAAAATATTTTTGATGTTATCATATATGGGTTAGCTCTCTACCAATTTATAATATCAATCACAATGTGATAGTTCATATCTATATACCATGTTGTATTGCTTTGTAAATAATTCCATTACACCCTTTGGATCATTATATATATTTTGGAAATATATCAATAATATTTTTGTAATGTTATGTTTCAAATTCTGGGCTTTCATATCACTTATTTAGGTTTTCATTACCAAAAATTTGTTGAAAATATACCCAATATATTTATTAATTGTAACTTTTATATTATACTATGAGATTAAATTAGATATATTATTAGTTTACTTTTTTAAATGTGTTATATTCCTACATTCATGATCATCCTTAGAACTAGTTCTATGAGTGAGAATTCCAATACTTTATTGAATGTGGTGAATTTTATATATTTTAATTAACTCTATGAATAATGTAATTCTAATGAATTTTACATGGTAATTATTCCAGTTGAAATAATTATTTTTATTATTTATGAAGATTTGAGGAATGAAACAAAAAACATTAAGGGAACTATAATAACTTATTATGTTTTTTGATAATTTTTCTTATGTATAGAATTAGTGGGTTTTTTTTAAGGAAAATGATTCATATGCTTGTTCAATGAATTTACCCAATAATTTTATTAACAATGGTAAAATTTATGGTTTATCATTTAATAATCATGGTTTGGCATGCCATAGAGTCATTTTTCATATGTATAGTGAAGTGAACCAACTATAACACACATACATATTCCATCATTTTAAATGAAAAAATAATATATCCCATAATAATTAATTCCCAAAAATTGTAAAGTTTTATTATATATGGAGACTAGTTTCATAACCATTTTATTGATGAAAATATTAACTATTTTCTATGAACATTTTCTCACGTGTTACTCTTATAAATTTATCATACTTAATTCCTTTCTTTATAACCATGGGAAATGGAAATATAAGAAAATTTGAGCTCATAGGATTAGTAAACACGTGATATAAAAATCTAATATAATAAGTGATTATATGATAACAATAAGGGTGCGATAAAATGATCAGTACTTCAAAATTCATAACCTATAATTCAAAAATCATAAATTATGAGTTGTGAAATAATGGTTTTTATAATAAAAGACATGAGTCATAGGAGTGAATATTTATCACAAATCTGTCATGAGCCACAAATTAATATATAATGAACATGAAATATGTTTTTGGTATACACATAATCATATAAAATTATCTCACTAGTCATTGTTAAAATCCAAGAAAATCATAACATAGTGGAAATATTCCTATAGTGAATTGGATTCATTTCACACTCCAATAAACTAAGTATATAGAGTCCCTAAGTGGATTATGATCACTCCCCATTACCTTTCATATTATCCCAATGGATATAATTATTTTCAATATTTATTGGATGGTTATATAATTTCAGACCAATGCATTACATAAAGAAAATGATATATATGTGTGACATAAGATCATTAAAACGTTCATAATTTTAACATATATTAATTATCCCATGTATGTTTTTAGATCATGTCTATATTTCATCATAATAATCATTAAATATGAATCCATATATGAGAAAAATATTCTTATATATAAAATAAAAATAAGATATGAGAAATAAGAATTAAAAAAATTTCTTTTTAATGCATTTTAAAACTAAAAAATAGTTGATAAATGTGAATGGGTTTTTCAATAAAAACAATAAAAATATGTAATTGAATCTTGATAATAAATAACATTCATTAAAGAGTTAATAATGAGTTATGAAGTTGAAATTAAAAAAACATTCTTTTCAAACCATTATAATGAAAGTCAAAATTGAGCCTTATGAAAAACCTTACAATTTTTCCTTCAAATATAATTATTTAAAGTAAAATACTATGTAAAATGACCTTATATTATAATTTTTTTATTCATTTGACTAGTTTTAATGTAAAATAGAGAACTTGTATATAGAATAAAAATATTATTTTTCAGAAGGAATTAAAATATTGACTTTTATTAAAAAAAATCATTCAAAATTTTTTATTACCAAAGATGGGTAAAATTGTATTAATTCATTGAAAATAATTAAATAACAAAATAAAAAAAATACATGGTTTAGGGGATAATAATCATATAATTTCATCTAAGGTAAATTGAAACATAAAAAATCCCAGAAAAAATGAGATGGTAACATAAATCATTACCTTATTTTCTGATAAGTACACACTATAACATCTTGTATAATAAAAATATATTTATAATAAATATACAAAAAACAATATTTATATTTATATTACAATATTTCATTCCCATATAATTTAAAATTTCTTATTTATTTAATATTCATCATTAAAATAGGAATTTAGGTGTCACTTATTTCGCTTTCCATGAATGCTTTAGTTCAATATTTCATGTCCTCAAAACATGATCTTGGATCCAAAGTCATAGTCATTTAATAAAAATTATATTTATTTTTTATATACACTTTTAGAAACATCCACGTAAGTCGATAACAGAGAAAATAGAATACATCACTTCACGGATGTGGTAGTTTGCAATTATACATAAGCGGCATTTCCATTTTCTAATAGATTTGGGAGAAGTAATAGAAAATATATCATCTTTAAGAAACAACACATATTTTATAAATATAATATGTCTTTATTAATTACATCAATATAAACATCCATGATAATTTTTGATTAAAAATGATATAGACCACTTTATGAAGACGGTAGTTCAAATGTATGCAAGAGTGACCTTTTCATTTTCCTTTTGATGGAAAAGAGGTATATAATGAATATTCTATATAAATAATAACATATGATTATTTCTATTATATTCATTTTTTTAATATTTGGATGTATATAAAAGATTTTTAGGTTTTTGAAGAATAAATAAACATGTAATAACTCATTTAACTCAATTACCACTTCTTAGGGATTCCTCCTTTAGATAACATCTTAAGCTTTATTAAATTTGAATTTTTAGAGAAAAACCCTACACGATGTGGGTAGAATATATTGGAAGTGATTTTGGCTAATCATTGTTGAGCTATAAGGCGTAAAGTGTGTAAATAATTGAGGAGAGGAGGTTTCATTTTATAAGTTTGGAGAGTGACACTGCTGTAAATACACATAACATTAAAATAACATAATGTAATTATCATTTTGATGTAAACCAACTAACCCAAACACTGAATATAATATTATAGGAGGTATAAATCTACCCAATTAATAAAATAATGTTAAGGTTTTTGTTATAATGATAGACTTAGTTTTACCCATTTTAACCCACACCATGATAAAATTAGTTTTACAATGCTAACTATTTTTTATTAATAGAGATAAAATTTACCTTAAACCCATGTTTCAAAAAAAATATTCATATAAATATATATATATATATGTTATTTACTAGAAATTTACAAAATTGAAATTTTTTTATAAGAATATAAATTTTTATGCATTGTAAGTACTTTATATAAAACAAATTATATTGCATTTAAATGTTGATTTTAATACATTATAATATTAATTGATTAATTATATCTTTAATGGTGTTTCAAAAAAATTAAAAATGGGATAACCTAGTTTATTAAATTGTTATTTTCCTATAAAACAATTTCTCATTTTATTTTATGAAATTACTTAAAAGTAATATACAAAATTCACAAATTGAGTTCTTAAAAAAAGAATATTTTTGGATTTAGAATTTAAATATTCATTTAAAATGATTTTTTTTAATTGATTCTTTTAGGTGAATATTGAAAAATATTGCTTTTATAAATTATGTGACACTACCAATATTATTAGTATATAACTATGAATTCTAAATTCATGAATCCTTTTTTTAATAATGAATATGTATTTTATATATAAATTTAATATATTAAAATGATTTTTTAATTTATAACACCATATTCAATATTTTGGATCAAACAATATTATTTCTACCAAATTATTTATATACATTTTACGTTTACTATAATAAAAATTAATTTTTTAACAATTTTATAAAAATAATATAATAAAATAGATTAAAATTTTTGAATCAGTAGGTCCATATTATTTAATAAGTTCCATTTTATTTTTGGGAATAATTGAAGTCACCATAGGGGAAAAACTAGTAACCATTGAAAATTAAATAATAGTAAAATAAAATAAATGGTAGTGAGATGACTTATTTTTTAAATCAGGTAAAGAAATGTGTGTTTGACTACTATATCAACATTATCTCTCCACCTATCTATTTTATATAAATTGTGGTAACAAATTCCATGATATTGGCTTCCCAATATTGAAATGTTATGGGTATTTAGAAAAGTTTCATCCATTTTCACTTATAATAAGGGAAATCCTCCCCTAACATCTCTTCACAACACAACCTACATAAATTAATCCAAAAACTACCCAAACCTCTCCTCAATATTAATATCCATCATCAATATGTTTTATTATTATGAAAATATCATATATGAAAAGATTAATGTAACACCCCAAGAATTTATGATATATATCTCTTCAAATAATTCTAATTTTGATGATAGTCTTTTTTACATGTTACAGCAAGTCTAAAAAAATCATGAAAACTATGAAATTATCATCATCAATTCATTAGAATGGTGATTATAAATAATATTATCCATATTATGAAAAATATTTGTAGATATTTTATTTAATTTTAAATTATTTATTGAATCAAGGTAAATTAGCACTTAATTTTGAGTAACACCATTTTACTCTGTAATAATATGTTTTCCTTAAAATTTATTCAGGTGTGTGGATATTATAATTAATTTACTATAATTTTTTAATTTTTATTTTATAAAACATAAAATATTTTTTAAATAATCAAATAGATTTTAACTAAACATGAATTTTAGGATTTGTTTCTAAAAATATATTTTTAGTGAATTAATAATTAGTGAATAAGTTAAAATGCTAATTTTTTTGTAAAACATTCATGCATTCCATCAAATATAGAAATGTATATATTTAATGATATTTTTTATTTGGTATTAAATTCCTATAGGATCCATGTTATCTTCAATAATTTAATTAATTCCATTTGGATCATCATATTATATAATATTTTTATTAGTCAGTTTTTTGGCATAAAAAAGTATTTTCATAAAAATAGGTTTTCATCATATTTTATAGGTTATCTTTTATATAAATTTTTAAATCTAATTGGATTTTTTTTACGTAAAATGGATTTGATATTTATAATTTTTTATGCTAATATTTGGTAAATAAATTCCTTTTAATTTTATGCATTAGGAAATGTAATTGTGGAAAAATTAATCACCCATATAAAGGGTAAATCAGGTAATTAAGGGAAAAAACTAATCATACATGACATAAAATTCATTAGAAAACTTGTATTTATTACATTTTATGAGTCTAATCTATCAATAATCATAAAAAATTATAATATATGACTACTATCCATTTATATTACATTTTGACCTTAATAATATTACATTTAGAATAACAGACAAATGTCACTGTCTTCTCTTCATATATATAATATTTTATTACTAGGATAAAAATAAACAATGTTTAGTTATATATATTTATTTTAAATGTGATAAATTTTTTAAAAATTTTAATTTATTTTTAATTTTTAGTGATGAAATAATCATCTAAAATGCATAGCAACACTGACATAGTGTTTCTTGAAGTCAAAGAAAAATCATGTAAATGGATTTCAAAAAAACTAAATGTAATTTTTATTTGTGATTCATAGTGTCCCATAAATTTTATTGATATATATTTCATTTTATTTATGTTTTAATGGTTTAAATGAGAATTAAATTTTTTTATTTAGGTCATTAATGTCAAATTAAGTGAATTGTGTCCAAAATGACTTTAATTATATTCTATAATAAATTTTTTTTAAAATATGTTTTAAAACATATACAAATCCTATCTTTATTAAATCATATATTGTATTTTCAAAATATCACACATGGTCCCTTTATGTACCATATTTCAATTTTTTATAAATTTCATTGCTGTAAAAGAGCAAAAACGTTGTTATTGAAATAATCGTTAAAATGGTTTGAAGGGTATTAACACTACTAGATAATGGTAAAAACAAAAAACATTTGAATTTTATTTTAAGAGATTGTGTATTATATTAATCATTTTATGTTCTAATTATAAAAATTTTGACAAAACTTCCTATCAAAATCAATTGTTATTAACTTTTTATTTTTTTTAATTACAAGTGTTCCCCTCTCTAAAATTATATAATGAACCTTTTATCTCTTTACTTTTTACCAAATTGATTCATATATATCATCCAACCCCTTCCCAATTATCAGATAAAATTCCTTATCCATGATTTAGTGGTTTTTTACTTCATAAAATACCATTCCAAGGATCCTTATAAAGGGATCTAAAGAACTTCTTTTTGTGAAGAGGCTATCTTCGTTAATAAAACATTAAACATTTATTGATTCTTTTTATTCATATAAATACTATATGTCCATAATAAAATGACAACTCTATTATAATAAATATAAAAATATTTTTTATGATTATAGAAAAACAGTTTTACACCTCTTTTCCATCCTATGGAAAGTGAAAACATTAATTGTGTGTACGGACATTTTACAATATCCACTCAGTAGGGTAGTATTTTTTTTCAATAAAATTTCACATAAATTGTAATAATGATTGAAATAATTATTATATATTATTTTTATGAAATAATTATTATATATTATTTTTATGAAGTAATAATTTTTTGATATTTATTTTATCATAACTACATTGTTATCATCCAATCTGTTTGAAAAAGATATCATCACTCATGTGTATGGGTGGATGGCCACCTCCATGAAGTGATGTGATCCAGTTTTTATTTCCACATTACATGTATGGTTATGAGGATATATTTGATGAATATATATGATATAATACATATTATGGAAAGTTTAATTATTAATTACTTTTTTTCCTTTCAATCCATCAAAATGTTAAAGCACCACTCATGCATACATATAGCCTACCATCTCCATGAATAGTATAATTCATTTATCAATATTTACCATTGATGTATTATTATAAATATATATCTAATAAATATATATATGTTGTTTATATCTCAAATAGAATTAAGGATATGATGGATTTACAATAAATGTATGAGTATCAGAACTACTGAACCAAAGTTCTCAGGGAAAACAAAAGAGTTAACAACTAAAACCATGATAATAATAAATTATTATTTAAAACTTGGTTGTAAGATATTATAAAGGTATCATATATAATATTATATATATTTATTTTATTCCTATATGAAATAAATATTAAATTATATTATTTGTGATTAAAATCACTTATGAGGGATTTTGAACTTGAGTTAATATATTTCTTCTCAATTTCTACTCTATTGAGATGTTATTAGTATTACAAACCAATTTATTTTTATGTGTTTTATATAATAGACCATTTATGTAATTAATATATATATATATATATACAAATATATATATATATATATATATATTAATGATTATTAATGTTTCAATACATGTTTAATCTTTCAATGGGTTTTTATTTAAATTTTACTGAAGAGGAGAGAATTGATTTTATAATAATATTTTTTGGGATTTTATTTATTTTTATTTATAGAATATTATAATATATCCATCATAAAAATAATATATATTTTTATCCAATCGATATTTGATGAGTTTTAATATTTTATTTCAAATTTTTATTTCTCTTTCATTAACTGTAGAAAATAAATTCATAATTAAAAAACCAAACTTATTTTTTAGTTGGAGTAAATTTTTCCTCTCTATCCATACTTGTGAAAATAATTTCACAAATTTACATTTTATTTACAAAAAAATATTACTAATGATATCCTTTAATTTTTTCAAAATTTTTGAACAAATATTTATAATGTATTTTTAATGTGTCACTTTTTGAGTTTCATTACAAAAAGTCAAAAGGAATGTTTTTCATGGAAAATAAATTGTTAGTTAACATTCCCTCTATCATAGAAATTTTAAGATATTTAGTATAATCTACTATCTTTCAATGATTTTATAAAAAAATAATGGAATATGGTTTTATTTTTTTAGTTCCATTTTGGATTAATTTCTAAAAGACTGTAAATTATTAAAAACCTATTTTTTTAATGTATTTATGGTCATATTTAGCATATTATTAATTTTTTGGTCATTAAATTCTTCTGGAATATTTCACATTCTTTGGATTATATTCATCAGACATTATATTTCTCCAAAATTCACATATTCACTATACCATTGATATCATTATTTAATAAAATATATTCTATTTCTATGTATAGTATTTTATTTATAATGTTATTTCATTGACTATGGATCTATTAATATTCTATTTTAATTACACAATAGGGATATTTGTTTATAAAAAATATTGTTTATAAATTTTATATGTATTATATATATTGGGAATGCATTGGACATGTAGTGATGGGTATAGCCAAGTTATATATAGTCTTCCAATACGTCAACAAGGTTTATGATTCATGTTAGTTAGATAGCATTACTAATGTGTTTTTAGTTAATACCTACCAATAAAATAAATTATCTGGGAACAAGGACATGATTGTAAATATATTTTGATATCTAAGATCATGACGTCTAATAATTATAATTTACTTCGTTCAAAATTATTATTTTTATTATCTATGAGGTTACTAAATTGATATTATCTATAGATGACAATCATTCTCATGTTATTTATTAAATGACCCGTGGTTTTATTTATTTTTCTTGAAATATTGATTATTCTTTATTTTCTCATTATATCGTCAACTCTACATAACCCTTATTGAGAAAATAAGCACACTATTTATTTTATTTCCATTCTTGAGGAAATGAATAAAGATATAATTAATAATAGTAGAGATGTGATAATTTTTTTTATTCTATGTATCTTATATTTACAATTTAATATAGGATTCAATTTTATATTTATTTCTTCCACATTACTTAACTAATTTACCCTACATGGTGAGATCCTTTGTATTTTGTTCCAATGTAATAAATAATACATAAAATCTCATATTATATATTTGGGATTCCTATAGTTTTTATAATAGGATGTTTAGTATAAACCATTAGAACTAACATTCTAATAAACGTATCTAACATGATAATTTTGATAATCCCATTACACAATTAAAACTAGTGATAGTTTTTAATTTTTGGTCAATATTGGTAATGAATTTGAGAAAACTAATTACGTAACATTATTCAGTGATAAAACCAAAAGTAGAAAGAGATTCAATAACTATATTGATGTAGGGATATAACTATTGAGAAATACAATTCAACTTATATTGGAACTAAGAATATCATGACTATATTTGGGTAGATGACTTGAGTTATGTTGAATAACCTTGCCTATATAGAGAAAACTCATATTCTAGAAAATGATACACCTATGTTGGATACCATCATAAAAACCCCTCCATTTTTTAATCTAACAACTAATCCACTAGTATTCGAACAATATATAAAGTCTCTCAAAAATACATTCTCATAATTTTGATATAATGAATGTGAAAACGTTATTCTACCAATGTATAGTTTGAGAGTTGTTTATATTCAATGGTGGGCATTTATCAAAATCAATAAATAAGATAAAAAAATATAAATTATGAAATGAATAACATTTAAATGTATATCATTTGATAAATACTTCCCTCCATAAAAAACGAGAAAAGGAGTTTATGATCCTTATATTAATGATGAATGATGAGGAATGTGATTTATAGAATAAGGATAACATTACAAGATTTGTCAATAATGCTTTACAGTATATATTTATCATGGATTGGAAGATTATCCATCTCTTTTAAAGGATTATTCTATGTCCCTTAGGGGTAGTATTTTATTAAATTTTTTCAACATATGATTATATAGTAAAAAAATAAATTATTGTAGATAATGAATTTTCAATATCATATTCCATCATGTGAAATCAAAAGAAGAGTAGGTCGGCTGAGCACTATGAAAAGAGACCACATTAAATAATAAGAAGGGAATAATGAAATTTCTGTTATGTAAAAATTATGGAATGAAACATCTTGGAAAATAATTGAAGAGAATTATATTTTATTAATGGTGAGAAGATATGTTTCCTTTGGTTAATAATTGTAATGAAATTAAATAAACCAATATTCTCTAGTTCTTATATTATAAATATATGGTTCATCATAAAAAATTGTTCCCAACAAATTGAGGGATATTACCATAGAATAATCCATAGGGTGTAATATCCCAAGTAAATAATTAATAAAACATTTTCATATTTATTAATATTTACTAATTAAATATTAATTTTACTTTAAAAGGGTTTCTATGTTTGATAGTGTACCCGATACGCAACAAAAAGTTTCATTGAAATCTTTCGTTGCACACTAGTAATAAAATAATATTATTTTAAATGGTAGTTAACACATAGCCGTTGTATTTGTAAGAATGGATAGAAATAACTAATATATGATTATATATGTTTTTTAAATGTTTTTAAATTTATCTAATACAAGATAAAGGCTTAAAGTGTAAAAAGAATTCAATTTTAGATGTATATGCCCTAGTTTTCACTAAAGGTTCACTTATCACCTTTTGATGGAGAACCGTCATTAAATATAGTTTTTTTCACTCTTATACATTCTATTGGACCAAATAAAACTCTTCTTTAGAATCGGGACATCAAAATTTACTTTGTGTAAATTTTTGGTATTTTTTCGATAAAGTTCATTTTTTAATGAATAGTGTAAAATGTTGTATTTTAATTCAAAACCGCTTTTTAATATGATTTATTTATATGATTAGATTATCTTTTGAATTGGTTTTATAGAGAAATTAGAATATATTTTTACCATTAAATCCAATATTGGTTGTTGGAATTAATTTCACTTTGAAATCGGACTTAAACAAGTGTCAATCTTTTGATACATATTGTTTCATAAAAACACGCTATTTGCTCTGACAACGGGAATTAATTATTAAATTACTTAATGAAAATTATATGTTTTTAATTTTGTAAAATGGAATTCATTTTTTAATTTGGAATATCAAATATAGCTTAGGGTGAATTTTTGGTATATTTCTGAAAAACTTCAATTTTGATGAATAGTGAAACCACTAAGTGGTACTTAAAAAACTGATTTTTCGTTTAAATGAAATTTTACCACCTCTGTGTTTTAAATTTCAAAAATCCAACATACATGGTTGTCATTAATAAGTAAAATGTGGTTCAATGGGATTAAAATAATTTTTTTGGTGAATAGTAACTTCTTAAGTTTTTAATCGCGATTAGAGGTAATTAGTGTAATTTAAGGTAATAATAATGTTGTAATAATATTAAATGATCTTTAAACATGTCCTAACCTCATAGGATTTGTCATGGCCGACCAATAAAATCCATGGGTCAACTTGGGGACCCCATGACGCCACTTTGGTTGGAAAATGACATTAATAACTTTTTATTTAATGTTAAAATAAAAATGTCACAAACATGAGTTGTTTTAATAAAACAATTTTTACATGAAGTTATACAAATACGATTTAGGGCTATAAATATTAATTGGAAAGTTAAAAAGATTTCCTACATCATAGTATTTTTTTTAAAAGTTTTAGACATTAAATAAATTAAATTATTTATGACACCATGATGATGCAGCGATTACCTCATTATTTAACGATTTAAATAAAATGGAAAGATAATGTAAAATATAAGACCTACACATGTCCAAAACCTATTGTATGGGTGGATTTAGAACCCTTATCACCTTCTCCTCTAAAAACATCAATGTGGGACCATTAAAATTCGAAACTCATTCTAAAATAAAGTAACGTTTCCTTACATTCCAAGAGTGCCCCTCCTCTCCTCTTATAAAAGTCCCCAACATCTACCACCTTACCCACACTTCCAAAGCCTTTGGCTCGGCCAACCCCTGACCATTTTGTCTCTCCACATCCCTCTATTACTCCTTCAAGCCTCACATTGGGCAGAAGTTTTCCCAAGGAAGCCTTGGAGCTCAAATCTAAGAGAGTTACCCGATTTTAAGGTGATGTCTTCACTTGTGTTCTTTTGTTTTATTTTTCTTCTCCAACCCCCTAAACTCTTTTTATTCATTTCTTTTGTAACAACTCCAGTATCTTTAATATACTAGGATGTTTCTATAAGAATATTTCGTGCTACACTTACACACATCTACATATAATTGTTAAAGAACATACGGTTTCTGTGGTTGGCGAATTTCTGCCTCACGAAACGATGATTGTTCAATCTTCATTTAAACACCTTTAATGGTGGACATTAAGATGTCAATCTATTTATATATGAAATATATTATGTTTATGTTTTCCTTATGCTTCTTTATTTTTCATTTGTTGAATACCTTTATGGTTTCCATTGTGGGTAAACACGATAATTTCATTTTAGGAAGTGCAGACTACCGCCCCCTCAAAGTGATGTGATCCATTAATGCCATATGTGGGATGTATAAAGGATGAATTTAAAGTTATTATATATGATGTTATACTGGAATTATAATATACCTATATATCATTATTATTTCTATCCATTAAATTATGAGATAGAAATGAAATTAGCGTTTATGTGTACGTACGGCTTACCGTCTCCATGAACGGTGCATTTCATTTCTTATCCCCAAATGTAATGTACTATTATAAGTACATGTATATAATGGATATATACGATGAATGATACATCTAAATGATGAATATAATTTTGGAATTAAAATATACATACCTTTCATTTAGTTTTAATTTCATTAATATGATAAAGAAATGAAAGTAGCGTTCATGCGTACGTACGGCTTACCGTCTCCATGAACGGTGCATTTCATTTCTTACCTCTAAATGATTATGTAATATTATAAATACATTTATATGCTGGATATATATGATATATATGATATCCAAATCCGGAATGTCATTCTGGATATAAAGACCGTTTGACCACACAAACAACATGTAATTGTAAGAAGTCCACATTCGACTTAAGAACCAAATATCGACGAAACAATCATTATTAACTTAAATGATTACATAATGTTTATAACATGGAAATAAGTGATATAAAAGGAACACTGAACTTGAAAAAGGTTCATAATAAAATAGAAATTAACTCAAGTGTATTATTCAGGACGTTAAAGAACGATCGAGTCAAGTCAGACCTAAGGTAAGGGACTTCATCTCAATATCCTTTCATTGCGTCATATTTCGTTTTATACACAACATTCTTTTTTATGGTTTATAAACCCCTTTTACTTTTACTTTTATTCAAAAGGAATCCTTTTCTAAAAATAATTTTAAAAAACGACAAAATGGAATGTTTCTTTTAACGTATGCGGGGACAATGACCTTTTCCGCCGCTGCGAGTATTATTTGGTCTTTGGCTTCCTGAACAAGCCGTAATGTTATTTTTTAAAATTAATTAAATACCATCTAATATTTTATGTATTTTGGTATTGAAAATGGTTTTTTTATAATGGATTTGTTATATGAATATATTTAAGTGATATATTGTGATCAAAGTGTGGAGAATTTTTCTTTCCATTATATTTTTTTATGTCTTATGATTTTTATAATGGTACTTGGACATTTGACGGGTGGTTACGTGATAAACAATATGACGGGTGGTGCCGTGAATACCAGGATGGGTGGTTACGTTATAACCCCCAATGCATTGGGTATAGAAGTCATCAGTATGGCTATTCCATTAAGTATGTATGGAAGTTGGCCGTATGGCTATTCCATTAAGTGATATATGTGGAAGTCGACCGTATGGTTATTCCACTTAAGTGTGTTTATGTCCCAAGTTACCTTTATATGTTATGTGTTCTTTATATGGGTTTTCTGGTAATACTTTGGTTACAAAAGGGTAAGTAATGATATTTTATTTAGTGAAGAGTTTTTACTACTTCATGAAGGTGAAGGTATTACTTTGATAAAGTATACATGGTTTACTTGATGTTTGAAAAAACTAACATTATTCATTCTTTGTGTATCCCTTACTGAGCTTTTTATGCTCACCCAAAGTGTTTTTTGAATTGTTTTTCATAGGACATAATGTGGAATAGGGTCATGGATGGGATCAAGGGAAAGTCATGTTGTATAAAACATGGAACTAGACATGTTTCTTTTTAAGAGTTTTTTTTCTATGGAAACTTAGTAGAAGTGTCTATATTGTAACCATTTGAGATGTAACAGTGATGTCATAATTCTCTAAAACTCTAAACTTGAAAAGATCCTCAATTTGAATTATTCATTTAATTCAATATTAGGAGATGTTTAAGGTCGGGGCCTTAGAGTTGGTATCAGAGGTCGGTTTAGACAACTTTAGGAGTTAGAAAATTGTTATATTATAAGTTAATTTATGGTATGATTGAAATGATATAGCATTTAAAGATTACCATGTTGCTTCGACTAAGATATTTCTGTGTTCAGAATGGTTTTCCGCAGAGGAAACAAAGCAGCTATGTTGGGACGACATCAAGAGGAAGACAACCTTACAAATCAGTAACCTGAGATGGTCGGAATCGGAACTGAATAGTTTGTTGCAGTGATGGCACAGTTGACTCAGGCTATAAATGGTGGTGGTATCCATGCACAAGATCAACCAGATCAACCATAGAGGAACATTTCAGTGGTGGAACATTTCATGAGGCAACATCCCCCATCATTTAGAGGATCATCTGACCTCGTGCAATCTGAAGGGTGGATTAAAGCACTGGAGAAGATTCTTGATGTCATGGGGTGTTCAGAACATCAAAAGGTTAGTATTGTTGTTTACCGTTTTGAAGGTGAAGCTGATCAGTGGTGGTCGATGGTGAAAAATATCAGGGATAGTGATGAGATTGAGGATATTCACTGGGATGAATTCAAAGGTATGTTTCTTGAGAAATATTTTCCTAAGGTGGTCCATCTTAGGATGGAAAAACAGTTCCTAGAATTGAGGCAGGAGGATGATTCAGTGGCTGCTTATGAAGAAAATTTCACTCGATTGGCAAGGTATGCTCCAAACTTCATACGAGATCTTGATAGTAAAATAAACCGTTTTTACTTAGGGTTATAGCCGAAGTATCGAAGGGCTTTAGCTTCTCGTGAGTTCAAAAGTTATGAAAAACTTGTTCGATGTGTGGAGAAGGTGAAAATGGAGTTTGCCGATGATCAGGTGTTCTATGACAACCAACAGAATAAGAGGTCAAGTTGGCAGGCAAAGGGGAAGAATTCATCAAAGAAGCAAGGAGGTAAGAAAACCAACATTCTATCATGTGAGAAGTGTGGTAAAATGCATCCTGGAGAATGTTTATCCAATTCTGGTAAGTAATTTTGGTGTGTTAAGTCTAGTTATATTTCTCGTAACTGTAAGGAATATGATCAAGCAGGCAATGAAAATCCAGCGGTAAGATGTTTTAAGTGTAATGAAATGGGTCATTATGCAAATGAGTGTCTAACGAAGTACTCGACTGGGGGAAAGCAGCCAGACTACAAGCAGAAAGGGGTGGTGAAATCCTTTGCAACAACATCAGCAGATGTTGGGCCATTGAATGAAGTAGAATCAGGTACACTGTTTGTTTGTTCAGATTATGCCAATGTGTTGTTTGATTTAGGGTCTACACATTCTTTTATTTCTGAGAAGTTTTCTAGTAAATTGGAAATTCCATCTCAAGATATGAACCCTGAACTTATGGTAAAAACACCCAGAGGGAACGTTGAGACAAAAAGAAATTATAAGAACCTTCTTATCCTTGTGTGTGGAAAGAATCTACAAGAAAACCTTATTGTTTTGCCTCTAGTAGTGTTTAATGTTATTTTGGGCATGGATTGGCTTTTTTTTATCATGCTAAGATTGACTGCAGAGCTAAAATGGTTTCTTTTCAGAAATATTTTCAGTTTCTGTACAAGAATGAACCCATGATTTTGATAACATATCAGTAATTTGAGAAACTAGTAAAAGATGGAAATGAATGTTACCTTTCACATATTGTTGAAAATAAAGGAACAATTCAGATTAATGATGTTCTAGTGGAAAATGAGTATCTTGATGTATATCCTCATGAGTTTCCTTGTATTATTCATGATAGAAAATTTGAATTTACTGTTGACATAGTTCTTGATTCTAAGCCAATTTCAAAGCCCCTTATCGAAGGGATCAAGTGGACCTTTTAGAGTTAAGGAAACAATTGTAGGAGTTATTAGATAAAGGTTTCATTCGACCTAGCACATCACCATGAGGTCCTCCTGTCTTGTTTGTTAAAAAGAAAGATGGCTCAATGAGACTTTGCATTGATTATAGATCCTTGAATAATATTACTGTTAATAACAGGTATCCTTTGCCTCATATAGATGATTTGTTTGATCAGCTCTAGGGAGCTCAGTATTTTTCGATGATTGAATTGAGGTCGGGGTACCATCGGTTGAAAGTAAAAGAAGCAGACGTTCCGAAGGCTACGTTCCGTACTAGATATGGCCATTATGAATTTGTAGTTATGCCTTTTGGGTAAACCAATGCACCTGCTGTATTCATGGACCTTATAAATAGAATTTTCCATGAGTTCTTGGATAATTTTGTGGTTGTTTTCATCGATGATATTTTGGTGTTTTGTAAATGTAAAGAGGAGTATTAAAGTCATTTTAGAGTTATCTTGCAAACATTAAAAGGAAATAAACTATATGGGAAATTAATCAAGTGTGAGTTTTGGTTACAAATTTTTTTTTCCTGGGTCACATTGTTTAAAAAGATTGCATAACTGTTGATCCTGCTAAAACAAAAGTTGTTGAAGAATGGCCAAGACCCACAGATGTAACTGAGATCCGTAGTTTTCTTGGTATGTCAGGTTACTACCGAAGGTTTGTTGAAAATTTTTCATGGTTATCTTTTCCAATGACTAAGATAACTAGTAAGGGTGTTAAGTTCATCTGGACAAAATAATGTGATGATTGTTTTCAGGAGTTGAAAAGAAGATTGGTGAATGCTCCAGTTTTGGCACTTCCTTCCAATAATGGTGAGTTTGTTATATACAGTGATGCTTCATTGAACGGAGTTGGCTGTGTCCTTTTGCAGAATGATCAGGTAATTTCTTATGCTTCACGTCAGTTGAAAACTCATGAGGTAAATTACCTTACACATGATTTGGAATTAGCTGTTGTTTTTTTTGCTTTAGAATTTTGGAGGCATCATTTGTATGGAGTTAAGTGTGAAAGATATTTTGATCACAAAAGTTTAAAGTATATATTCACTCAGAAAGAATTGAACATGAGACAGAAGAGATGGCTGGAATTAATCAAGGATTATTGTTGTACAATTCATTACCATCCGGGAAAATAAAATAAAGTGGGCGATGCTTTGAGTCGAAAATGTAATGCTTCATTAACTATGCTATGTTTGGAACGAGATACTTTGGTTTTTGATTTGATGAACATTGTCATAGAAGTTGTTGGTGCAGGAAGTTCTTCTGCTTGTTTCAGGTATTAGTGAGATCATCCCTATCAGACAAAATTGAGCAAGCACAGAGGGAAGACAATGAGTTGTAGAAAAAGGTAGAGCTGGTTCAGAAGGGTAAGTTTCCTGAATTTAACATTTATAATGATTGTGTTTTGAGGTTTGGGAAGAGATTACGTGTTCCTGGTGATTCACAGTTGAAGAATGAGTTGTTATGTGAGGCTCATAGTTCCCCATTTTCAATTTATCCTATCAATACTAATATGTACAGGGATCTGCAAGAGTATTACTAGTGGGATGGAATGAAAAGAGATATTGCTGATTTTACTGTGAAGTGTTTGACTTGTCAGCAGGTTAAAGCACAGCGGCAGTTACCGAAAGAGATGATTCAGCCTTTACCAGTGCCAGAGTGGAAATGGGAGAATATATCCATGGACTTCATTGTGGGATTTCTGAAGACACCTCGAGGTAATAATGCAATCTGGGTTATTGTTGATCTCTTGACTAAATCTGCTCATTTCCTTACTATACGAGATAATTTTTCCCTAGATCAACTTTCCCGTTTGTATCTTAAATAGATAGTCAGGTTACATGGATTTCCTCTCTCCATTGTATCTAACCATGATCCCAAGTTTAATTATAACTTTTGGAAAGGCCTTCATAAGTCGTTGGGTAATGAATTAAATTTTAGTACAGCTTTTCATCTGCAATCAGATGGGCAGTCAGAATGAACAATTCAGACCTTGGAGGATATGCTATGAGCTTGTTCTATGGATTATCAGGGAAGTTGGGACCAACATCTTTCTTTGGTTGAGTTTTCTTATAATAATAGTTTTCATTCCAGTATACAGATGGAACAATTTGAGGGATTATATTGGAAGTGGTGTCGAACTCCAGCATTTTGGGAAGAAGTGGGTGAAAGGAATCTGATGGGACCAGAATTGGTAGAAGAGATGGCAGAAAAAGTTCAGTTGATTCAGAAACAAATGAGAATAGCTCAGAGCAGGCAAAAGAGTTACGCGGATAACCGGAGGAAGGATCTATCTTTCGAGGTAGGTGATCATGTTTTTCACAAGGTTTCTCCATGGAAAAGTGTGATGAGATTTGGTAAGAAAGGAAAGCTGAGTCCAAGGTTTATTGGACCATGTGAAATTCTGGAGAAAGTTGGATCAGTTGCTTACCTAGTGGCTTTACCTCTGAGTTTATCTCAGGTACAGAATGTTTTTCATGTTTTGATGTTGAGGAAGTATTTTCCAGATCCATCTCATGTTTTGAATCCAGAGGAAGTTCAACTGGAGGAGAACCTATCTTATGAAGAACAACCAGTCTAGATTCTTGACCGAAGAGAGCAAGTGTTGCGAAATAAGGTAATTCACCAGGTAAAGGTTTTGTGAAAAACCCATATTGTTGAAGAGGCAACGTGGGAATCTGAAAATTCTATGAGGGATAAATACCCCCACTTATTTTGATAAGTGAATAAAATTGCGAGGACGCAATTCCCAAAAGGGGGGAAGGATGTAAAATCCTAGGTAAATAATGAATAAAACATTTTCATATTTATTAATATTAACTAATTAAATATTAATTTTACTTTAAAAGGGTTTCTATGTTCGATAGCGTACCCGATACGCAATAAAGAGTTTCATTGAAATCTTTCGTTGCACACTAGTAATAAAATAATATTATTTTAAATGGTAGTTAACACGTTGTCGTTGTATTGGAGAGAATAGATAGAAATAACTAAAATATGATTTTATATGTTTTCTAAACGTTTTTACTTTTATCTAATAAAAGATAAAGGCTTAAAATATGGAAAGAATTCAATTTTAGGCGTATATGCCCTAGTTTTCACTAAAGGTTCACTTATCACCTTTTGATAGAGAACCATCATTAAATATAATTTTGTTCACTCCTATACATTCTATTAGACTAACTAAAACGCTTCTTTAGAATCGGGACATCAAAATTTACTTCGTGTAAATTTTTGGTATTTTTCCGATAATGTTCATTTTTTTTTATAAATAGTGTAAAATGTTGTATTTTAATTCAAAACCTCTTTTTAATCTAATTTATTTATATGATTGGATTATCTTTTGAATTGGTTTTATAGTAAAATTAGAATATACTTTTATGAATAAATCCAATAGTGATCGTTGGAATTAATTTCACTTTGAAATCGGACTTAAACTAGTGTCAATCTTTTGGTACTTATTGTTTCATAAAAACACGCTATTTGCTCTGACATCGGGAATTAATTGTTAAATTAATTAATGCAACTTATATGTTTTGAATTTTGTAAAATGGACTTCATTTTTTGAATTCATAATATCAAATATATATTAGGGTGAATTTTTGGTATTTTTCTGAAAAACATCAATTTTTGATGAATAGTGAAACCACTAAGTGGTACATAAAAAACTGATTTTTCGTTTAAAAGAAATTTTACCACCTCTGTGTTTTGAATTTCCAAAATCCAACATACATGTTTCTAATTAATAATTAAAATGTGGTTCAATGGGATTAAAATAATTTTTTGATGAATAGTAACTTATTAAGTTTTTAATCGTGATTAGAGGTAATTAGTGTAATTTAAGGTAAAAATAATGTTGTAATAATATGAAATGATCTTGACACATGTCCAAACTTCATTGGATTTGTCATGGCCGACCAAGAAAATCCATGGGTTAACTTGGGGACCCCATGAAGCCACTTTTTTTTGGAAAATTACATTAATAAGTTTTTATTTAATGTTAAAATAAAAATGTCACAGACATGAGTTGTTTTACTAAAACAATTTTTACATTGGGTTATACAGATATTATTTTTGACTATAAATATTCATTGCAAAGGTAAAAATATTTCCTACATCATAGTATCTTTTTTATAATTTTTAGACATTAAATAAATAAATTATTTATGATACCATGATGATGCAGCGATTACCTCATTATTTAACGATTGAAATAAAATGGAAAGATAATTTAAAATATAAGACCTAAACATTTCAAAAACCTATTGGATGGGGGGATTTCAAACCATTATCACCTTATCCTAAAAAAATCAATGTGGGACCATTAAAATCCGAAACTCATTCTAAAATAAAGTAACATTTCCTTACATTTCAAGAGTGCCCCACCTCTCCTCTTATAAAAGGCCCCCACCTCTACCACCTTACCCACACTTCCAAAGCCTTTGGCTAGGCCAAAACCTTCCCTTTTTGTCTCTTCACATCCCTCTCTTACTCCTTGAAGCCTTACTATGGGCAGAAGTCTATACAAGGATGCCTTTGAGCTCAAATCTATGAGAGTTACCCGATTTTAAGGTGATGTCTTCACTTGTGTTATTTTGTTTTATTTTGCTTCTCCAACCCCACAAACTATTTTTATTCATTTCTTTTGTAAGAAATACAGTATATTAAATATAATAGGATTTTTTATAAGAATATTTCGAGCTAAACATACACACATCTACATATAATGGTTAAAAAACATAATGTTTATGTGGTTGGCGAATTCCTGCCTCACGAAACGATGATTGTTCAATCTTCTTTTAAACACCTTTAATGGTGGCCATTAAGATGTCATTACAACTATATATGATATATATTATGTTTATGTTTTCCTTATGCTTATTATTTTTCATTTGTGGTATACCTTTGTGGATTCCATTGTGGGTAAACATGATAATTTCATTTTAGGAAGTGCGGACTACCGCCCCCTCAAAGTGATGTGATTCGTTAATGCCATATGTGGGATGTAAAAAGGATGTATTTAAAGTTATTATATATGATGTTATATTGGAATTATAATATACCTATATATCATTATTATTTCTTTCCATTAAAGTATGATATAGAAATGAAAGTAGCGTTCATGCGTACGTACGGCTTACCGTCTCTATGAACGGTGCATTTCATTTCTTATCCCCAAATGTAATGTACTATTATAAGTACATGTATTTAATGGATATATATTGTGAATGATAAATCTAAATGATGAATATAATTCTGGAATTAAAATACACATACCTTTCATTTAGTTTTAATTCCATTAATATGACAAAGAAATGAAAGTAGTGTTCATGCGCACGTACGGCTTACCGTCTCCATGAACGGTGCATTTCATTTCTTACCTCTAAATGATTATGTAATATTATAAATACATGTATATGCTGGATATATATGATATATATGATATCCAAATCATGAATTTCATTCTGGATATAATGAACCTTTGACCACACGAACAACATGTAATTGTAAGAAGTCCACTTTCGACTTAAGAACCAAATATCGACAAAACAAACATTATTAACTTAAATGATTACACAATGTTTATAACATGGAAATAAGTGATATAAAAGGAATAATGAACTTGAAAAAGGTTCTTCAGAAAATAGAAATTAACTCAAGTTTATTATTCAGGATGTTAAAGAACGATCGAGTCAAGTCGTACCCGAGGTAAGGGATTTCGTCTAAATCTCCTTTCATTGAGGCATATTTCGTTTCATACACAAATTCCTTTTATACGGTGTATAAACCCCTTTGACCTTTACTTTTATACAAAAGTAATCTTTTTCTACGATGCATTTTACAAAATGACAAAAAGGAATGTTTCTTTAAATGTACGCGGTGACAACGACCTTTTCCGCCACCGCTAGTATTATTTGGTCTTTGACTTCCTGAACAAGCCATAATGTTTTTTTAAATGAAATAAATACGATATACTCTTTTATGTATTTTGGTATTGAAAATTGGTTTTTATAATGGATTTGTTATGTCAATATATTTAAGTGATATATTGTGATCAATGTGTGGAAATGTTTTCATTCCATTATATTTGTTTTATGTCTTATGATTTTTATAATGGTACATGGACATTTGACGGGTGGTTACGTGATAAACCATATGACGGGTGGTTCCGTGAATACCAGGACGTGTGGTTACGTTATAAACTCTAATGCATTGGGTATGGAAGTCGGCCGTATGGCTATTCCATTAAGTATGTATGGAAGTTGGCCGTATAGCTATTCCATTAAGTGATATGTGTGGAAGTCGACCATATGGTTACTCCACTTAAGTATGTTTATGTCCCAAGTTACCTTTATATGTTATGTGTTCTTTATACGGGTTTTATGGTAATACTTTGGTTACAAAATGGTAAGTAATGATATTTTATTCAGTGAAGAGTTTTTACTACTTCCGGAAGGCAAAGGTATTACTTTGATAAAGTATATATGTTTTACTTGATGTTTTAAAAAACTAACAGTTTTCATTCTTTATGTATCCCTTACTGTGCTTTTTATGCTCACCCCACATTTTTTTGAGATGTTTCTCACAGGACATAATGTGGAACAGGGTCAAGGATGGGATCAAGGGAAAGTCATGCTATATAAAACATGGAATTAAACATGTTTCTTTTTTAGATTTTTTTTTCTATTCTATGGAAACTTAGTAGAAGTGTCTACATTGTAACCTTTTGAGATGTAACGGTTATGTCCTAATTCTATAAAACTCTAAACCTGAAAAGATCCTCAATGTGAATTATTCATTTCATTCAATATTAAGAGATGTTTAAGGTCGGGGCCTTATAGTTGGTATCAGAGGTCGGTTTAGACAACTTTAGGAGTTAGAAAATTGTTAAATTATAAGTTAATTTATGGTATGACTGAAATGATATAGCATTTAAAGATTACCATGTTGCTTCGCCTAAGATATTTCTGTGTTTAGAATGGTTTTCCGTAGAGAAAACAACGAAGCAATATTGGGACGACATCAGGAGGAAGACAACCTTCCAAATCAGCAACCTGAGATGGTCAGAATCGGAACTGAACAGTTTGTTGCAGTGATGGCACAGTTGAATCAGGCTATAAATGGTGGTGGTATCCATGCACGAGATCAGCCAAATCAACCGCAGAGGAACACGTCAGTGGTGGAACATTTTATGAGTCAACATCCCCCATCATTCAGAGGATCATCTGACCCCGTGTAGGCTGAAGGGTGGATTAAAGCACTGGAGAAGATTTCTGTTGTCATGGGGTGTTCAGAACATCAAAAGGTTTGTCTTGATGTTTATCGTTTTGAAGGTGAAGCTGATCAGTGGTGGTTGATGGTGAAAAATAGCAAGGATAGTGATGAGATTGAGGATCTTCACTGGGACGAATTCAGAGGTATGATTCTTGTGAAATATTTTCCTATGGTGGTTCATCTTAGGATGGAAAAACAGTTCCTAGAATTGAGGCAGTAGGATGATTCAGTGGCTGCTTATGAAGAAAAGTTCACTGATTGGAAAGGTATGCTCCAATCTTCATATGAGATCTTGATAGTAAAATAAACTGTTTTTACTCAGGGTTAAAGCCGAAGTTTCGAAGGGATTTAGCTTCTCGTGAGTTCAAAAGTTATGAAAAACTTGTTCGATGTGTGGAGAATGTGGAAATGGAGTTTGCCAATGATCAGGTGTTCTATGAAAAACAACAGAATAAGAGGTCTAGATGACAGGAAAAGGGGAAGAATTCGTCAAAGAAGCAAGGAGGTAAGAAAACCAAATATCCATCCTGTGAGAAGTGTGGTAAAATGCATCATGGAGAATGTTTATCTAAGTCTGGTAAGTGCTTTCAGTGTGTTAAGTCTGGTCATATTGCTCGTAACTGTATGGAAGATGATCATGTAGGCAATGAAAAGCCAGCGGTAAGATGTTTTAAGTGTAATGAAATGGGTCATTATGCAAATGAGTGTCTAACGAAGAACTCGACTAGGGGAAAGCAGCCAGACTACAAGCAGAAATGGGTGGTGAAATCTTTTGCAACCACTTTAGCAGTTGTTGGGCCATCAAATGAAGTAGTATCAGGTACACTGTTTGTTTGTTTAGATTATGCCAATGTGTTGTTTGATTCAGGGTCTACACAATCTTTTATTTTTGAGAAGTTTTCTAGTAAATTAGAAATTCCATCTCAAGATATGAACCCTGAACTTAGGGTAAAAACACCCGAAGGGAACGTTGAAGAAAAATGGTATTATAAGAACCTTCCTATCCTTGTGTGTGGATAGAATCTACCAGAAAAACTTATTGTTTTGCCTCTAGTACAGTTTGATGTTATTTTGGGCATGGATTGGATTTCTGTTTATCATGCTAAGATTGAATGCAGAGCTAAAATGGTTTCTTTTCAGAAAGATTTTCAGTTTGTGTACAAGAATGAACCCTTGATTTTGATAACATATCATGAAGTTGAGAAACTAGTATAAGATGGAAATGAATGTTACCTTGCAGATATTGTTGAAAATAATGGAACTGTTTAGATTAATGATGTGCCAGTGGTAAATGAGTATCTTGATGTTTTTCCTGATGAGTTTCCTGGTATTATTCATGATAGAGAAGTTGAATTTACTATTGACATAGTTCCTAATTCTAATCCAATTTCAAAACCCCCTTATCAAATGGCTCAAGTTGAACTTTTAGAGTTAAAGAAAAAATTGCAGGAGTTATTAGATAAAGGTTTCATTCGACCTAGCACATCACCATGGGGTGCTCCTGTCTTGTTTGTTAAAAAGAAAGATGGATCAATGAGACTTTGCATTTATTATAGAGCCTTGAATAATATTACTGTTATGAACAAGTATCCTTTGCTTTATATCGATGATTTGTTTGATTAGCTCCAGGGATCATAGTATTTTTCAAAGACTGACATGGGGTCGGGGTACCATCAGTTGAAAGTAAAAGAAGAAAATGTTCCGAAGACTGTGTTCCGTACTAGATATGGCCATTATGAATTTGAAGTTATGCCTTTTGCGATTACCAATGCACCTGCTGTATTCATGGACCTTATGAATAGAATTTTACATGAGTTCTTGGATAAGTTTGTGGTTGTTTTCATCGATGATATTTTGGTGTTTTCTAAAAGTAAAGAGGAGCATGAAAGTCATTTAAGAGTTATCTTGCCAACATTAAAAGAAAAGAAACTATATGGAAAATTCAGAAAGTGTGAGTTTTGGTTACAAAAAATTTCATTCCTGGGTCACATTGTTTCAAATGATTGCATAACGGTTGATCCTGCAAAAACAAAAGTTGTTGAAGAATGGCCAAGACCCACAAATGTAACCGAGATCCGTAGTATTCTTGGTTTGGCAGGTTACTACCGAAGGTTTGTTGAAAAATTTTCATGGTTATCTAGTCCAATGACTAAGCTAACTCGTAGGGGTGTTAAGTTCATCTGGACAAAAGAATGTGATGCTTGTTTTCAGGAGTTGAAAAGAAGATTGGTGAATGCTCTAGTTTTGGAACATCCCTCCATGAATGGTGAGTTTCTTATATACAGTGATTCTTCGTTGAACGGACTTGGCTGTGTCCTTATGCAGAATGATCAAGTAATTGTTTATGCTACACGTCAGTTGAAAACTCATGAGGTAAATTACCCTACACATGATTTGGAATTAGGTGCTATTGTTTTTGCTTTAAAAATTTGGATGCATCATTTGTATGGAGTAAAGTGTGAAATATATAATGATCACAAATGTTTAAAGTATATACTCATTCAGAAAGAATTGAACATGAGACAGAGGATATGGTTTGAATTAATCAAGGATTATGATTGTACAATTCATTACAATCTGGGAAAAGCAAATAAAGTGGTCAATGCTTTGAGTCAAAAATTTAATGCATCATTAACCATGCTACGTTTGGAACGAGATACTTTTGTTTTTGATTTGATGAGATTTGGAATAGAAGTTGTTGGTGTAGGAAGTTATTCTGTTTTGTTTCATGTATCAGTGAGATCATCCCATTCAGACAGAATTAAGCAAGCACAGAGGGAAGACAGTGAGTTACAGAAAAAGGTAGAGCTGGTTCAGAAGGGTAAGTTTCCTGAATTCAACATTGATAATGATTGTGTTTTGAGGTTTGGGAAGAGATTATGTGTCCTTTGTGATTCATAGTTGAAGAATGGGTTGTTATGTGAGGCTCATAGTTCCCCATTTTCAATTCATCCTGACAGTACTAAGATGTACAGGGATCTGCGAGAGTATTACTAGTGGGATGGAATGAAAAGAGATATTACTGATTTTACTGTGAAGTGTTTGACTTGTCATCAGGTTAAAGCAGAGGGGTAGTTACCGAAAGGGATGCTTCAGCATTTACCAGTGCCAGAGTGTGAATGGGATAATATATCCATGGACTTCGTTGGGGGATTGCCGAAGACACCTCAAGGTAATAATGCAATCTGGGTTATTGTTGATCACTTGACTAAATCTGCTCATTTCCTTGCCATACAAGATAATTTTTCCATAGATCAACATTCCCTTTTGTATCTTAAATAGATAGTCAGGTTACTTGGATTTCCACTCTCCATTATATCTGACCGTGATCCCAGGTTTACTTTTAACTTTTGGAAAGGTTTTCAGAAGTCGTTGGGTACTGAAATAAATTTTAGTATAGCTTTTCATCTGCAATCAGATGGGCAGTCAGAACGAACAATTCAGACACTGGAGGATATGCTATGATCTTGTTCGATGGATTATCAGGGACGTTGGGACCAACATCTTTCTTTGGATGAGTTTTCTTATAATAACAGTTTTCATTCCATTATACAGATGGAACCATTTGAGGCATTATATGGGAAGCAGTGTCGAACTCCAACATTTTGGGATAAAGTGGGTGAAAGGAAGCTGATGGGACCAGAATTGGTAGAAGAGATTGCAGAAAAAGTTTAGTTGATTCAGAAACACATGAGAACAGCTCAGAGCAGGCAGAAGAGTTATGCGGATAACCAGAGGAAGGATCTATCTTTCGAGGTACGTGATCATGTTTTTCTAATGGTTTCTCCATGGAAAAGTGTGATGAGATTTGGTAAGAAAGGAAAGCTGAGTCCAAGGTTCGCTGGACCATATGAAATTCTGGAGAAAGTTGGATTAGTTTCTTACTGAGTGTCTTTACATCCGAGTTTATCTCAGGTACACAATTTTTTTCATGCTTCGATGTTGAGGAAGTATATTCCATATCCATCTCATGTTTTGAGTCCAGAGGTAGTTCAGCTGGAGGAGAACCTATCTTATGAAGAACAACCAGTCCAGATTCTTGACCGAAGAGAGAAAGTGTTGCGAAATAAGGTAATTCACCAGGTAAAGGTTTTGTGAAAAAACCATATCATGGAAGAGGCAACTTGGGAATCTGAAAATGCTATGAGGGATAAATACCCCCACTTATTTTGATAAGTGAATAAAATTTCAAGGACGCAATTTCCAAAAGGGGGGAAGGATGTAACATCCCAGGTAAATAATGAATAAAACATTTTCATATTTATTAATATTTACGAATTAAATATTAATTTTACTTTAAAAGGGTTTCAATGTTCGATAGCGTACCCGATACGCAACAAAGAGTTTCATTGAAATCTTTCATTGCACACTATTAATAAAATAATATTATTTTATATGGTAGTTAACACAAAGCCGTTGTATTAGTGAGAATGGATAGAAATAACTAATATATGATTATATTTTTTTTTAAATGTTTTTACTTTTTTCTAATAAAATATAAAGGCTTAAAATACGGAAAGAATTCAATTTTAGGAGTATATTCCCTAGTTTTCACTAAAGGTTCACTTATCGCCTTTTGATAGTGAACCATCATGAAGTATAGTTTTGCTCACTCTTATACATTCTATTGGACCAAATAAAACTCTTCTTTAGAATCGGGACATCAAAATTTAGTTTTTGTAAATTTTTTGTATTTTTCCGATAAAGTTCATTTTTAATGAATAGTGTAAAATGGTGTATTTTAATTCAAAACCACTTTTTAATATAATTTATTTATATGATTAGATTATCTTTTGAATTGGTTTTATAGTTAAATTAGAATATATTTTTACCATTAAATCCAATAGTGGTCGTTGGAATTAATTTCACTTTGAAATCGGACTTCAACTAGTGTCAATCTTTTGATAATTATTATTTCATAAAAACACGCTATTTTCTCTTACAGCGGGATTTAATTATTAAATAAATTAATGAAACTTATATTTTTTGAATTGTGTAAAATGGACTAAATTTTTGAATTCAGAATATCAAATATAGCTTAGGGTGAATTTTTGGTATTTTTCTGAAAAACTTCAATTTTTGATGAATAGTGAAACCACTAAGTGGTACTTAAAAAACTGATTGTTCGTTTAAATGAAATTTTTACCACCTATGTGTTTTGAATTTCAAAAATCCAACATACATGGTTTCCATTAAGAAGTAAAATTTGGTTCAATGGGATTAAAATAATTTTTTGTTGAATAGTAACTTATTAAGTTTTTAATCGCTATTAGAGGTAATTAGTGTAATTTAAGGTAAAAATATTGTTGTAATAAGATGAAATGATCTTGAAACATGTCCTAACCTTATTGGATGTGTCATGGATGACCAATAAAATACATGTGTCATCTTGGGGACCCCATGAATTCATTTTGGTTGGAAAATGACATTAATAAGTTTTTATTTAATGTTAAAATAAAAATGTCACAAACACGAGTTGTTTTACTAAAGAAATTTTTACATGGGGTTATAAAAATATTATTTTTGACTATAAATATTAATTGTAAAGGTAAAAAGATTTCTTAAATCATAGTATTTGTTTTATAATTTATATACATTAAATAAATTAAATTATTTATGACACCATGATGATGCATCGATTACCTCATTATTTAACGATTAAAATAAAATGGAATGATAATGTAAAATCTAAGTCCTACACATGTCAAAAACCTATTGGATGTGTGGATTTCATAACCTTATCACCTTATCCTAGAAATAAATTAATGTGGGACCATTAAAATTCTAAACTCATTCTAAAATAAAGTAACATTTACTTACTTTCCAAGAGTGCCCCACCTCTCCTCTTATAAAAGGCCCTCACCTATACCACCTTACCCACACTTCCATAGCCTTGGCTAAGCCAAACTCTGCCTATTTTGTCTCTCCACATCCCTCTATTACTCCTTTAAGCCTCACATTGGGCATAAGTCTTCTCAAGTAAGCCTTTGAACTCAAATCTAAGAGAGTTACCCGATTTTAAGGTGATGTCTTCACTTGTGTTCTTTTGTTTTATTTTGCTTCTCCAACCCCCTAAACTCTTATTATTAATTTATTTTGTAACAAATACAATATCTTTAATATACTAGGATGTTTTTATGAAAATATTTAGAGCTAAAATTACACACATCTACATATAATGGTTAAATAACATACTGTTTCTGTGGTTGGCGAATTTCTGCCTCACGAAACGATGATTATTCAATATTCTTTTAAACACCTTTAATGGTGGCCATTAAGATGTCACTCTATTTATATATGATATATATTATGTTTATAATTTTCTTTATGCTTCTTTATTTTTCATTTTTGGTATACCTTTATGGCTTCCATTGTGGGTAAACACGATAATTTTATTTTAGGATGTGCGGACTACCGCCCCCTCAAAGTGATATGATTCATTAATTCCATATGTGGGATGTATAAAGGATGGATTTAAAGTTATTATATATGATTTTTTACTGGAATTATAATATACCTCTATATAATTATTATTTATTTCCATTAAAGTATGAGATAGAAATGAAAGTAGCATTCATGCGTACGTACGACTTACCGTCTCCATGAACGGTGCATTTCGTTTCATATCCCCAAATGTAATGTAATATTATAAGTACATGTATATAATGGATATATATGATGAATGATACATCTAAATGATGAATATAATTCTGGAATTAAAATATACATACCTCTCATTTAGTTTTAATTCCATTAATATGACAAAGAAATGAAAGTAGCATTCATGCGTATGTACGGCTTACCGTCTCCATGAACGGTGCATTTCATTTCTTACCTCCAAATGATTATGAAATATTATAAATACATGTATACGCTGTATATATATGATATATATGATATCCATTTCAGGAATGTCATTCTGGATATAAAGAACCTTTGACCACACGAACAAAATGTAATTGTAAGAAGTCCACTTTCGATTTAAGAACCAAATATCGACAAAACAAACATTATTAACTTAAATTATTACATTATGTTTATAACATGGAAATAAGTGATATAAAAGGAATAATTAACTTGAAAAAGGTTCTTATGAAAATATAAATTAACTCAAGTTTATTATTCAGGACGTTAAAGAACAATCGAGTCAAGTCGGACCGGAGGTAAGGGACTTCGTCTCAATCTCCTTTCATTGAGGCATATTTCGTTTTACACACAACTTTATTTTATACGGTGTATAAACCCATTTGAATTTTACTTTTATACAAAAAGAATATTTTTCTACGAAGCATTTTAAAAAATCACAAAAAGGAATGTTTCTTTTAACGTACATGGTGATAACGACCTTTTCCGCCGCCGCGAGTATTATTTGGTCTTTGGCTTCATGAACAAGCCGTAATGTTTTTTTAAATGAAATAAATACCATATAATATTTTATGTATTTTGGTATTGAATTTTTTTTTTATAATTGATTTTTTATGTCCATATATTTAAGTGATATATTTTGATCAAAGTGTGGAAATGTTTTCTTTCCATTATATTTGTTTTAGTTCATATGATTTTTATAATGGTACTTGGACATTTGATGGGTGGGTATGTGATAAACCATATGGCGGGTGGTGCCGTGAATACCAGGACGGGTGGTTAGGTTATAACCTCCAATTAATTGGGTATGGAAGTTGGCCATATGGCTATTCCATTAAGTATGTATGTAAGTTGGCCGTATGGATATTCTATTAAGTGATATGTGTGGAAGTCGACCGTATGGTTATTCCACTTAAGTATGTTTATGTCCCAAGTTACCTTTATATGTTATGTGTTCTTTATATGGGTTTTATGGTAATCCATTGTTTACAAAAGAGTAAGTAATGATATTTTATTCATGGAATAGTTTTTACTACTTAATGAAGGTGAAGGTATTACTTTGATAAAGTTTACATGGTTTACTTGATGTTTGAAAAAACTAACAGTTATCATTCTTTGTGTATCCCTTACTGAGATTTTTATGCTCACCCCAAGTATTTTTTTTGAAATGTTTTTCACAGGACATAATGTGGAATAGGGTCAAGGATGGGATCAAGAGAAAGTCATGCTATATAAAACATGGAACTAGACATGTTTCTTTTTAAGAGTTTTTTTATTCTATGGAAACTTAGTAGAAGTGTCTACTTTGTTACCTTTTGAGATGTAATAGTTATGTCCTAATTCTCTAAAACTCTAAACCTGAAAAGATCCTCAATGTGAATTATTCATTTAATTCAATATTAAGAGATTTTTAAGGTCAGGGCCTTATATAGGGTGTAGGGAAATAATATGAAACTACTATAGAAAAGGTGGATGTTTATAGTTAGGTTGTGAATGGTAAAATTACTGTAATCCCAATAAGTGAAAATGTTTTATTTGATTCTGGTTCAACTGAATGTTTTACATATGAATAATTTTCAAAGCATATCACATATCCAAAACAATAATTATGTGTTTAGTTGGTAGTGAAACATCCCAATGGTATTATGATCACATCAGAAATATATAGATCCTCTCAAATAGGTGCTTATGGGAGTGTAATTACAAAAAATCATTTTATCATAAATTTTTGAAATTTGATATAATTTTGGGCATTAATTTAATATCTCAATATATATATCATTTAAATTGTTAAGTAATGAATTTCATGTTCAATATTCAGTACCATCCTATGATATTATTTTTGTGTGAGGATGAACCTAAACTCCTAATAGAAATTACATCAATCTTGTGGGTTTGACTGCTTATTCATGATTGATATTTATATAAGATTGTATAGGTTAGACTCAAAATTTATAATATTCCAATTGTATGTGATTTTATAGATATATTTATAGAATAGTTTCCTAGTATTACCCCTAATCATGAATCTAGGTTTCTAATGAAACTCATACCTACTAATAAATGTATTCTAATGACTACATATAGAATTTACAAAATTTAGTTACAATAATTTAGGAATAAACTCCAGAAGAACCAATAGAATGGATTCATTTAGTATAGTATATCACTATGGGATGAACCAGTTCATTTTTTATGAATAAGGATCCAACAACACATCTTTGAATTGATAATATGATATTTAACTAGATCACTATTAATAAAAAGTAACATCTACCCCATATTAAGGATATTCCTAAAAACATATGAAGATCTCAACATTCTTCCATGACTGATATTTGATCTAGATATCATCACCTATATAGTAAGGAGTAAAAACATAATAAAAACTTCCATTTGAGGTATGGTCATTATTAATTAAAAGTAATTATATTTGAACAAACAAAATCTCTTACTTTCTTCCTGTAATCAATGGATGGTGTTATTTGATCTTACATTGATTAGTTTGGGGTAGTAATGATGGATTATATTATAATATATTAGAATAGAATGAAAGTGTATGGAAAACATGCTAGGATTGTGTTGATGACTTTGAGTAAGGAGAAGTTATATGAAAAATATATAGATATTGAATTTGTTTTGTAAAAATTTACATTGTTGAGTTAAATAATCCCAAGTGAGGGTATACAGATAGAACCAAAAATGATATAAGTTATTAAGAAATAACCTATATAAGTAATGGTAACTAATATTTTTAGTTTTCTTTGCATGTTTGGATATTGTGGGCACTTTATGAGGATTTTTTTGTGACTATGTAATCCATTCAACGTAGTTAACATAGAACTGGGTTATGTTCTTTTAGATATTTGAATGTGAGGTGAATTTAATAGAACTAAATAAAAGTCTATCCAACATGCCTAAAGTTACACTACCCTATAGTTTAGTAGGGTTTATGATATATAATGATGCATCAAAGATGACATTTTGATTCTTCCTCATGTATAATGATATTGTGATATCTTATACCTCTCATCATTTAAAAAAATGATAAATATTAAACGAAAAATGATTTTTTATTGGATGTTTAAAAACATTCATTGGTGATATAAGGGCATAATTTTTATGGTGAAACGTATGATATATATAATAATAATTAAATCATGAATTATATATTTACATATAATGAATTAAAAACACATCATATAATATAGTAGTATTTTATCAAATATTATGACTACTCAATTCTTTACAACCTTGAGAAGGAAAATATGTTTGTTGATGCTCTGATTTGGAATTCCCATGATAGTTTTTCTAAAAATGGGATTGAAAGATATCCAATTTTTATAATTTTTAGAAGTTGTATATTGAATTATTGGGGAAAGGGGACACATATTACCTTTATCAGATTATTATTCAACTATTAATTCATTGGAGAACTAAGAAAGAACATACAAAGGATTTGAAATAATAGATGATGGTGAAGAATGATCCAATATGAAGTGAAGGTCATGATAGAATGAAATTGTTTAGGAACATAGTATGTGATTAATCAATTCCATATTTGATCGATATATTGGATAAAGCCCATAGTTTATTAGTCTCTATTCCTCTAGGAAGTACAAATACATTTAGAGATCAAAATGAGTATTTCAAGTTGGATAACATGAATGGGTTTATTTAAAACTATATTACCTAACACCTAGTTTTTCAACATATTAATACTGATAAATATAATTCCAAGGGTTTGTTACATTAATTTCTTATACCAAAATGGAAATCGCAAAATATTACAATATATAATTCCATCGGAATCCCCAAAACATATAATATGTACAACACTATTCATTTTTTAGTCAACCGCCTTATAGAATATGTGAATTTTATTTCTATTAGAGATGATTCCCCCCCCCCAAATAATATTTGGTTATAAATTAAGGAATTTTGAGATTTAATGGAGTACCACTCTCAATTTTATCAAATCAGGATCTGAGGATTCCAATGATGTTCTTGAGAGGCCTTCAACAAGCATTGGATTTAATGTTTAGTTTCAGTGGTGCTTATCATAAATAGATATATGTTCAGTATGATAGAACCATTCAAACTCTTCAACACATGTTTAGATTATTCAAAATGTATTGTATTGGTATTTGGGATCAATGATTTCCATTTGAATAATTTTCATACAACAATAACATTCACACAAGCATTAAAAAAGATCCTTATAGAAAACTAAATTGAAGGAAGTGCAGAACTCCAACATGTTGGAATGAAATTTTAGAATGAAATTTATTTATAGGTTACCTTCTTGTGGATATTTAATAATTTTTTAGATCCATTCAAAAATATATTATGCAATACCATATTTTAAAAAAAGTTCTTCTAAATATCATTGAAGATGTTAAGATTTTTATTGTAGAGAAATGGTATTCAGTTGATAATTTACATAGAATATTGTTAGGATATTTTGAAATAATGGAATTTTTATTCCTTTATATATCATTCCCTTCAATATTCTTGGTCCTTTTGGGTAGGTATGTCATCGCTCGGTGCTTCATCCAAATATATCTCATGTTCATAATGTGTTCCATTCTTCAATCCTGAGTTGGTATATACATAATACTTCACATATAAAAACTCCTAGGTTGACCCACTGGTGGAACAATTTTCATTTTTTGAACAACATATTCATATTCTGGACTATAGAGATATTGTGATATGAAACAAGACTATTCATCTAGAAAATTTCTTATAGTCAAATAATAAAATTTAAGAAGTTATATGGGAAATTGAGGATGTGATAAGGAATTAATATCCTTAGTTGTCTATATCTGTGTGAGGTAATTTATTAGTTTAAATTATTATGATGGGGGAAGAATGTAATAAATCAAGATTGCATGATATATTTCTCTTTAAATTAATCTAATTTATTTGATAACTTATTTTACACATAACATCATATTAAAACAAACCATGAAATACTATTATAAAAGTATCACCTAACCATTGTAATAGGGGGTATAAATAAAATTAACAACATTATAAAAATTATTTAAAAAAATTTTATTTAATTCAAATATATTGAAAATTTATTAGTAATTATGTACAAAATTTAGTGTAAATCAATTTTATTCGTTAATAATATATTTTCTTCCCAAATGAGTATTTTTTATGGTTATTATAATTAATTTCATCCACATTTCTAAATTTATATTTATAAAAAGGAAATCCTTTTTGAATTCATCATGTTGATATTAGATGAATTTTAATTTTTTATATTTTTTCTACAGGATGAATTTTTTAATGAATTGGGAAAAAAACTAATGTATATTAAACTAACTATTCATTTCATTAAATAACATAACTTAAAAGTTAAATAAAATTTTTGATTTAGTATTGAACTAATATAATATCTTTTATATTTAAAATGGTTTAATTAATATGATTTGGATTATGATTTTAAATAATTTTTATGAAAGACAATTGTTTTGTTAAGAATAATTTTTTTTAAATTAGTTTCCTTCATGTTTTGTGGCATTATTTTTAAATTAATTTACTCATCTTATTGGAATTGAATTTGATAATGTTTTGCCCATATTTTTAATCATGTGGTCCAAATTTGGGAAATAGTTTGGTTTTATTTTTAGGCCTTATGATTAGTAAGAGTAGTGAAATTTTCTCCTATGCAAAGGGTGAATTAGGTAATTATAGACAAAAAGTAATGTAATAAGGATTAAAATTCATTAAAACACATTAAATTGTTTTATTAGAGAATCATTTTTCTTATATATTCTTCCAAACTACAATGATAATATGTTTTTCCATTTAGATTTGTTTTTTACCTTCATGAAATTTAAGTAAATGATAAAGCCAAAAATGTCACTCTTTTGATTTTAAAATATTCAAAATTTTATGATGGGGATATAAAATATTATGATATTTTTTAAATATTTATTTAAATTATTTTGTAATTTAATCATCATAATTAATTTTTATTCTTTAGTGATGAAATAATTTCCTTAAATGCTTAGGCAATACCAACACGGTGCTTATACAAGTAGGAGAAAAATAAAGTAATTGATTTTAAACAACTCTGACGGTAATATTATTTTGCAGACATATAGTTTCACATGAAGATGTTATATAAAATTAAAAATTTAATGAAATTTTATATTTTTTATTATAATTACATTATTATCATGATGTCTCTAATGTCAAATTAAATGAATAGTGTAAATAATGTCATTAATGATATTTTTTAATAAAGAATATTTTATTACATGATATAAAATTAATTAAAATAATAGTATCATCCACGTGAATGTGATTTCTTAAAAAATATAATCCATAGTCCATTTGTGTGCATCATTTCCTTTTATTGTAACATTCATGACCCCTAAATAAAAAACAAATTACTATAATCTTAATCATCAAAATTGTTTATAGGGGATAAAAATACGAGATATGGATAAAAACCGAACAATAATTTGTCTAAAAGATATATTAAGAAAGTATTTATACTCATTCACATATTTTATTTTAATTATATCAAATTTTATCAAATTTTTAATTGAAAATTATTTATATTAATTTAATAATGTATCTAATTACATGAGTTTCTCTCCCCTCACTTATAAAAGGAGAACACTTCGCTCTTTTATTTACACCACCATGAGCCATAAATATTTATATAACATTCCTAATTTTTTTATCAACATACCTATATAAAAATTCGAGGATTTATCTTCATAAAATACAAAACCATTGTTCATTAATAAGGAATATAAAATAAGTCCACCGAAGATGTGTTTATCATATTTATTGACTATTTAAAATTTCATTCTTATTTCACATTATAGTAATATGTTTTAACCATACTAAAATAATTAATCCATTTTCATAAATATTATAAAATATTATTATGATTATTGGACTACCGTTTTTCACCTCCTTTCCTTCGTAAAGAAAGGGAAACATCTCTTCTGCATACGTATGGAATATAATATCTATGTAGTGTTATAATTCATTTTTCATCAAAGTTTTAATTGGATGGTTATATAGATGGAAATAATACGTATATATTATATTTATAAAAAAATTATTCTACAGTAATTATAATATCATATATACCTTATTATCATCCAATATATTTGAAAATGATAACATTTCACATGTGCTGGTGTTTACTACCACCTCCACAATGTGAATTGATTCATTTCTGATTTATGATTTCCATGTATATTAATAATTATAAATATACATAATATATATATATATAATATGATATAATAATTATCCCATAATTATGAATTATTATATAATTTTCTTTTGTTCTATCCGCTAATAAGAGACATCAACATTCATGAAAACTTATGACTAATCATCTCAACAAATGGTGTAATTAATTTTTCAATATTTCATTTTAATAGATGAAAATATATATATATATATATAATATAAATGTTATTTATTTCATGATTATAATTCTAGAGATGATTGATATATTATAAAATTCTAATGACTAGAACTACTAAACCAAAATTATCATGAAAATAGAAGAATTTGGCACGATAAATAATAAAAATAATAAATGAGTGTCAACAAATAGTTGATAAGTAGTTATAAATTCAAAATATAAGTTATTATAAATATGTATTTTGTTCTGTTATTTAATTTTAATTAATCTAAACACATTATATAGGATTTTAATATCAATTAATAGGAAAGTCAAACTTGTGGTCAGAGATATAATCCAAACTACCACTCCATAAATATATAATTGGTCTTAGGAAACTATTTATTTTTATGTGGTGTATATAGTTATCCATTGATGTGTTTAATGTGGATATCTATTTATTCATGAAAATTAAATTTTATATTCAATCTTACTCATTCAAGGGGTTATAATTTAAATGTTATTGAATTCGTATGAATATATTTTAAATTCCTAATAATTTGTGAGTTTTCGTATATTGAATAAAAAATCGTCTAACATATCAAAAATAAAAACAAAATATTTTATTATCATGTGTATATTTATTTATTTTCCATATTTTCATCAACAATTTCTACTATTTTTCAATAGGATGAATAAAATAGATTTTCTAAAAAATGATCATTTTTATCATTATGATCAGGTATATATTTCTTCTATATCTGTGTTTTTTTAAAACATAATAAATAAATTTTATTTAATAAAATTATCTATTAAGGAAAAAATTTAATTTTTAAAATCTTTTAAATAAATCATTCTAATTTTTTATGACAGGGTCATATTTTACATTCTTTACAAAGATTCAAAATAAATACATTTTTAATATATATAGAATTAATTAACATGAATATCATTATAACCATTTTATAGTATGAATTAAATGTTTTTCAAAAAAAAATTAAATGTTATTTTATTATTTCAATATAATTTCCTTCTATTTTTCAAAATACATGATTTTATTTCAAAACCCATATTTCTGATGAATTGAAGGTCATAATTTATCTTATATGAATTTTATTTTCATTTAAATTCTCTTAAAAAGTTCAATTTATTTTTAATATCATTCATTGGGAATTAAATTTCTATTAAATACACAAATTCTGTATATCATAGGTATGATTATTTCCAAAAATGTATGCCATTTATAAATTTCTTGTTTTACAATGAATGATATTTGACTAGATTGGGAAATATTAATATTCTATATACTTTAATCAATGTAATTTTTCATTAATAATGAATATTATTTATAAATAGAATTGATAATTTAATATATGATAAATTAATTGGAAATTTGGTGATAGTTGGGGCCCAGTTACAGATAGACTCTTGGTAAATTGATAGGTCTAATGAGACTAATCACTTTTCTATCCTTATTATAAGAAATATTGTATACCTAGATAGTGATTAAACTATCATGGAAAAATTAAACTATTTTAAATATATCATGATGTTTGAGATCATTACATGTCACATTAATAATTCCATTTATTTAAAATTTATAAATTATTATCCATCAAGAAAACTACATAAATAATATCAATGGATGAAATTATTCCATGACTTATTGATTAAATGGATGTGTTTCATGTCATTTAACATCAAATATTGATTTTAACTTATGTAGACATGATATATTCCACTATATATAACCCTTAATGAGAATATTTGTCAAACTTTTACTTCTTTTCCCTTCCCAATGATTTGAAAAATGATATTATGAATAATTTTAAAAAAACAAAAATATTTTTATGCTATGTCTTTATATATTTCCCGAATAAAATGGGAATCAAGATGGTATCTTGTTCATTAAGGCTACAAAAATGATTAATCTAGTGGGGTAAGATATCTTTTTTATTGAATGAATGTAATAAAGAATACATCAACATCGAGTTACTTGTGTTTGGGTTTCTCCAGTTAACAACCTTCATAATCAATAATATTCTCAATGTGATTTTGAAATTTCTAACTTCTCATTTATAATTTCTCTTTAATTATGTGATTTTATTATTCCTAAAATTACAATAATAAAATATTCAAATTATAAAATATTTATCACTATTATGCATTTATAGTATTATATTGATGGTATATCATTAAGATATTATTTCCATTTCCATTAATAAAATTAATATCATCGTTCATGTGTTACATGGACAACCAACTCCATAATACAATATGTTTAATTTTCTAAACATCATTACATAGATGGTACTTCAAGTGAATTTTATATATATGTATGATATTTATGAAATATTTTATATTTTTAGTTGATAATATATATTACTCATTTTCCCCATTAAATTGAAAATGAAATCATTATTCATTTGTAAATTTGGACCACCTCTTCCATGAAACTATTGTTTTGATTTTTTATTTCATCACCACCTTGCATAAAAGTCCATGAGATTGGGTTTAGTTGATTAATATATTGATTTTCAAATTATTGAGGTTTTTAAATTTCAAATTTTACTACTTATTAACAATTTCAGAAAGAAATTGGATTTACAAATTAAACCATCCAAAATATTATTCTAAGATAAAAAGTAATTTAACATTATGTAAATTGACTTTTTATTGGTTATGTTCATATTATAAATATCTTATGTTATGATGTATCATATTAATTAACAACAAATATGATCATTATGATTCTTTTATAATAATATTAAAAATTAATGACTTCATAATCATCCATTAATTATTATATATTATGGATAATAATTTTATAACAACCTACTTGAATAATGATCTAAATTTATATCATTTATTATGATGATGATTTTTTTCTCATAATATATTATATAAATAAGTAAATAAACATTATTTTTTATTTTAATATAAAAATTATAACTCATTATTAAAGAAAACACCATTCAGTCAGAAAGAGTCGTCAAAACATTCACATTACCAAATTTATCTTAAAATATTGAAAAAAATACAATGTAACAGATTCATATAATTATAAATAAATTAATGATAATATTTATAGTACCTTGTTTGATCTGATGATGATTGTGTTTTTTTAATAATGATTAACGCCACTACTATTTCGAAACAACTTCAAAATGATAAAGACTCTTCATACCTGATATTGAAAATAGAAAACTAATAACGAATAAAAATTTAGATAATAATTAGAAATTATGTTCATAAATGGTTATATATATGAAAAATGTTATGAAATGGGTGACTATGTTTGTTAAAGATTTTATACAAGAGTTTAGAGTGCATTTTAACAAAGCATGAATTTAGGTAAGCGATTCCTTGTTGGAAATTTAATTTTTGAGACTTATTTTTTAATGTGAAACATAATAAATTTCATATAGTGTGAGAATAAAATAATGAATTCATTTAAACATACTAATGGGTTTTAAATATCCATAAAATATAACTTATTTAAATGGAATTTTGTTTAAAAGATATAATAGGTGAAATGGGTTTGATTAAATTTGATACTTAAACCATAAGGGTTTCCATCTCAATCACCCTTCATTGTGGTTTGTTTTTATATTACACACAAATTAAAAAAATATAACTTCTTCTGATAAACTTATAATATCTTATATTATTTTTGATCTCACAAATACACATTCAGTCATTCTCTTCCATTATTTAGAATACAATTTCAATCTTCCTTAAAATATAAGGGGTTCTTAATAACTAAATCTTCATTATTGAGTTATAATATTTTTTCTTGAGAATTATATTTCATTTTCAATATAATTCTCTAATTTTATCAAAGAAAATAATTTTTAATTCAAATAGATCTTTTAGATGAATTCTCTTCCATTCAAAAGTGAAACTATGTTAAGAATAATTCACATCCTCTTAAACCATGATTTATCATCCTTGTACTTATTTTCATTTTCCAAAAACAAAATTCCTTTTATATTTGTAATAATATGAACATAGTACATCTTATTAAATTAATAATTCTATGTAACCCATTTGATAAATTAAAATTTTATTTATTGTGACAAAAATATAATTCAATAAAGGTATTTTACATAATATTAAAAATGGTTTCTGACCTTTTCATAACCATAGGTTTTTTATGTAATACACATATACTATATATTATGATTTGTGTCATTTATACAGATCCATTTTTATTATTCATTTTAAAATTGAAAAAGGTTTTAAAATCAATCACTTCACCTGTTCAAAAATTACAAAAGGAATCGACTCATATGTTTTTCTGTTAGAAATCATTAAAAAAGATTTCTAGAAACATATTCTATGATTTTGATAAAAATTTCATTTTTATTTCCAAAATAATTTTCTATCAATTAATTTATGTTTTATTTTCGAACCTCTAATTGACATATCACTATTTAAATTATGAAAATTGTATATTAAGATGTCATACAAATCCAATTCCTAGTCTCTTCAATGATGATGTAATTCAGGTTATATAATAATAAGGGTGTTTTCATTATGGTAAAAATATTATATTTTTTAATATCATATGTTTTCAAGATACCATTCCATTAATTATATTGATGGATTAAGATAATGTTTTATATACATTATCATGAAAACAATTTATTTTTAGGTTAATAAAAATGTAATGATATTTTGAATTTTTAATTATATGGTAAAATATTTAAGTAAATAATATAATGTGACATATTGGATTGAAATTATATAACCAACCAAATCATTGGGTAATGATTTATATCTCATGAAATATTATGTATGGGATTAGGTAGTGAACTTAATCTTCTATGGGACTATTTACACTATGAAATTATAATCCTGGGATTAAACATTTTCTTATTATAATAATTTCAGGTATTATATTGCGGACGCAAAATATTAATTATATGATATTTTGAAATTAGTTTCTTTTTATTAAGCCTCATTCTATGATTCTTCTCTTATAATCTTTTATTTATTGGGTAAGATTTTTTTTATATTCACATTCCTTATATACATTCTCAAACTCATATGATTATCTTATGATCACTAATGATATTTTATTATTATTAGTTAGACTAACCCTTTCTATGAATTTGAGATCACCCATACTTATGTTTCCATTTTCCCAAGTATTAATGAAATTAATATGTGTGGTATGTATAGAGGATTATCTTGTGTAGAAATGATTTTGGAGAAATTGAACAGTTGTTATGGATTAAACAGTTTATCTTATAGTGGAAAAATATATATTATTTGAAAAATATTTCTATTTTTTTGGTTAGTGTTTTATCATTATTATATAAATATCACAACCTAAATGTTCATTAGAATGTACTGTAATCAAATATTGGAGTCGTGTTATGTCGATGAGACAGTCACACCCACAAGCCACTATTGTTATCATCAAAGAAGACTTCATATAAATTTATATGTTGGAATGATAGTTGGGGATACTATGAGTGTTGATAAGACAAAACTGATCGTAATATAAAGGGTATAGATAAATAATTAGGCCATTATCATTATTTTTTAATAAATTGGGCATTAGTTTTGGATAACATTATAGAAAACTCATGTAATTATTATATGTATAATATATTATCGTATTATTTTGATAATGTGTAGATTAAGATGTTATCCTAGAAATAAAATCCATGTAAGGATACTTCATGTCAACACAGGATCTAGAATATATGAACCTAGGGGTGATAACCCTAAAGGGTGTATTATGTATTAAATCTATAGTCACCTGGTGCGTGAAAAAAATGGCATAGCTGTATTCTTGGTTTGAAAATCAAAGGGGATATTTTTTTCACCCATATTCTATTCATGAAAAATTATAAATTATTTGTCTATGAGTTACTAGAAGTGATTAAGATTAAATATATAATATTACACAACTTATATTAATTTATATTTAATTGAATGTAACAATGGATGAAAGGATAGATTCATTAGAGAAGACTGACTTTTTATATTCATATAATCTTTTACAATGATATTATTGGCTATTAACATATTCATTTAGGATTTAGTATTTGGAAAAACTAGGATCATGAAAATGAAGGTGAGAAATATGTGTTTCTAGAAACCACTATATCTTATAAAAGAATATGGTATCGTAATACAATGGATGACAATCATAATATATTCATATCATGATTGAAAAGGATAGTATCCAAGTCTTAACAACGTTAATGAGGATGATATCTTAATAGAAAATAATTCTGGGTACCATTATCCATTTTCACTAGATCGATCTATTTATTGATGATACTATATTATATTAAAAATGTTATTATAATTATTTGAAACATTTGATGAGATTTATCTTCGATAATTTTTTAGAAATATATATTAAATGGTATTAATGATCATTAAAAGTGATCTTATAAAAAGGTTATATTTTAGGTATAACTATTGGAGAACCCATGATTGTAGGATGGAAAAAAATTATATTTAATATATTATATATATTAATATAATAAAAGGTTGTTTTATTTTTAAAATTTTATTTATACTGTGTTAGAAAACATGGGATTGATAATTTATTCAAGATATTTACTGTGATGTTCATCATATTTTTTGGATTGTGGTGTATAATGGGTGATGTATTATTTTATACCATTTGAGGGTTAATTATAGTGTTAATATCTAGAAGGATTTATGGTTTCACTATGTTTTAATATCATGTATATTAATATAATTTTATAAATATAATTTTATTTATAATATATTATTAGGGTATATATATACATGGGTAAATAATTGTATGAATGAGTATTGATGATATAAAAAAATATGTAATCCGATTTAACCTAAGAGGGTATGGTAGATGTAATATTAGAGGTTATAACCTATATGTGGAATAATTTCTGAATATGTTCACCTACTTTCCTCATTTAATAATAATTAAAATTGAGAGAACATAATTTATTTCAAGGGGAGAATGAAACAATCTAAAATTTTAACATATATTTTCCTCAAAAGAAAAATTCATTAGATATCTTATTGTACATGAAATATATATCTAATATGAAACCATTATATTTTTAAATCATAATAACCCATTATTTTAATTGAACAATATAAATTCATGTAACTGAATTACGAAATATATTGATATATATTTTTATATGTTATTTTATCAAAATTAATGTGATTAATTATTGTCTTTAGGAATATATCTTTTTATTTATTGTAATTGTAGAAAATAATACTCATAATTTTAAAATTAACCTTATATTTTCTTAAAATATAATATTCATTTATTAATAATATCTTTATTGTTTTCTTATAAAAATTAGGAATAAAAAGAATTAGAATTTTAAAAAACATTTCTTAGGAAAAAAGTTTTTCATTATATTTGATAAATTCAAATAAAAGATAAAATAGAAAATTTTGGAAATTTAATTTGGAATTAATATAATTTCTACGTTCATAATTTCAATATTAAATAATTATGGGTTTATGGGTTTTTTTATAAAAAGTTTTATTTTTAGGCGAATAGTGAAAAATAACATTTTTATAGATTACATGAATTTTATGGAATTATTAGAATATAAGTATGAATTTTAAATTCATGAAATATTTTTATAAGAAAAAATATTTATTTTCGATGGTTGTTTATAATTTTGATTTTTTTAATTTATAAACCCAAATTTTTTAGTTTAGAATAATAATTACATTTTTCAAAAAGTTGTCTTCAATATATTATACATTTAGTATTTTAATATTAAATTTTCTAAAAATTGTAATATGTAAATAATAAATTGGATTCAATATTTTTAATAAATTTTTACATATAACCTAATACGGTACATTTTACTTTAGGATATAAAAGACAATTTAACTTAGGGAAAAAATTAATCACCACGTTAAAAGCGAATATAGTTAAATTAAAAATTAAAATGGTAATACGGTGAAAATTAAAACATTTTTATGAATGGGTGTATTCTTCCTCAATTGAACCCTTCTTTTTATATATAAATTATTTCAGTATTTGAGATAGACATTCATTTAGGGTAAATTCCCATTTTTGTAACTTTTTGGGTATTTACAAAAACATCATTTGTTTTCACTTAAAAGGGGATCTCTTATATAAACTTCCCCTCACACCAAAACCCAGAAAGATCATCCAAAAACATATCCAAAACAATTATAAACAATTATATAAATTTTTAGTATGTTTTAATACTATAAAAGTTCCATCCCTCAGAGGTTTAACCACATTTATAGAGTAGTTTTATCCAAGATGTGAGGTATAAATTAATAACAAAAACTTTCTTATTTCAAAATATTTGATTATGCGTATTGTTAACTAAAATTATAATAACAATATTGAAATGATAACATATGTTTAATAACTAATCATTTATGTTATTATAATGATGGTATAGTCATTAACAAAATTTATATTTTTTCCGTTATAAAAAATGAAACTTACATCCATGTGTTTAGCAGACTATCACCTCCATGACACAACATGATTCATTTTTCTTCATCACAATATAAGGATTACTTTAAAAGGGAATTTAATATATATGTATTATGTTTAAAAAATATTTTATATCCTTAAATAATAAACTATATTAGTCATTATCCTCATTCAATGGAATGGGAAAACATTATCCATGCAGGCATGTGAACTATAACCTCTATAGAAGGATTTATATCCATTTTTCTTTTGATCCCCACCTTACAAGGATAGTAATGAGAATGATTTTAATGTATAAATATGTGGATTATGAAATAATTATTTTTCTTCAAAGACAAATTGGAAAATATATCCACAATATGAGCAATAAAAACCCGTAGTAAATTCAACCGTTTAAAAGTTCATTCAAATAGACAAAATGGTTTCTTCAAACTAGAAAATAAATTCATATATGTTTTATTATTATTATAAATGATTAAAATTATAATATATCACAAAAATGAAATCAAAATTTTTCATTATTCTTATGGTATAATATTATTACAACTAAATCACCTTATAAACATCTATAAATTAGGCTACGTTTTTTGGATGATTAAACCACATACATAATAATGAAAAAAATTTATATCTTAGATAAATTTTGGGATTTAATTTTGGTTAATATATTATATAAATTATTAAATAATCAGTTTTTATTTCTATATTATTATTAATATAAAAATTTTACTTGTTATTTTAGACAACACACTTTGTTCTCCAAAAATCATGAAAACATTCCCATCACCAAATTCATCTTTAAATATCATAACATACAAAATAATGAAATGAAATTAATAAATTATAAATAAATATATAAAATAAATTATAGTTCATTTTATGATATATATATGATAATTTTTTGTGAATAATGAATAAAAACAATCATATTATTAAATTACTTCAAAACCATCACGATTTCACACACATGTTATCTAAAATGAATAACAAATCACTAATATACATATAGTGAATAATTATAAATGAATTTTATAAATGGTTATATATATGAAAAATCTTATAAAATGGGTTATTAAGATAATTATATTTTTTATATAAGTGGTTACAGAACATTTTGATTAAGTATTAATTGAGGTAAGTGGTATTTTGTAACAAATTTAATTTCATGGGACATAATTTTTAATATTAACTGAAATTACATTAAAATAGTCTGATTAATTCCACATGAATTAATTATACTAAAATAATGGGCTCTAAATATCGACATCATTTAACTTATTTAAATGGACTTTAATTCAAATGATGCTAATGTTGAAATATGTCATGATTAAAATATTTCTCAATCCATACGATTTTTTGTCTCTAATACCCCTCACTAAATCATGTTTTGATATTATGCACAAATATTCTATTCTATTGTGTAATTAATCCAAATTTAATTATAATATCATAAATTTATATTGATCTTGGAAACCACACATTAAACATGGATTTTCCGATCTCCACGCTATTATTGATATCTTCTCTAAAATATAAGGGGTTTCACCAAATTCAATATGCTTACTTAAGTTATAACAGTTTCTTTAACCTTAATCATTCCTTTCATATGATATTTTCCATTTATATATTTTTAAATTATTTTTTATTCCAACAATCTTTATGGATAAAATCTATTCCATCATAAAAATAAATCTATATTTAGATTAATTCTAATACTCTTAATTGAATGTTTATCATCTATTTTCATGTTTTCCACTTCCCACCATTGTGCTTCATCAATATAAAGAATATAAAGAATATTTCACATCTTATTAAATTCATAATTCACTTAAACCTATATTAAAATAGAAATTTATATTGGTTCGTATGATGTGGGTTTTCAATAATGGTTATTTATATAATATTAAAATTTTATTCATCCCATTTAATAACCTAGGGTTTTTTCTTTCACTACAAAATTATCAAAGATAAAACATTGGTTAATAAAAAAGTACCCATTAATGATTATTCTTTTTTGAAAAAAAATAAAAATCGTTCTCTTCAACTTTTCAAAAAAAATTGAAATCAACCTATAAGTATGTCTCCTATAAAAACATTAAAAATGATTTCTAAAAATTAGCAATGTTTCAGATCTCAATTTCATTTTAATATTAAAAATAATATAGCCTCATTGGATTTATGTTTCATTATTGAACTTTTAATAAACATTTCACTATTTTTATTTTTATTAAATAGTATAATTATTTTATAAGACTCTAATTCTTGATCTCTTCATTTTTTTATCATTAATGTTATCAAATAAAAAGGATCCCTTCATCTATGTCAAAATAATATAATCAATAATATTATATGTTCTATCGACAAAATACACCTTTAATATATTAATGGGTAATGATAATGTTTTATTGAAATAATCATGGCATGTAACATCCCACATAATTAAATATAAATTTTCATTTTAATATATGTTTATTAAATTTATTATTCTAAAATTTAGAAAATTGTAATATAGTTTATGATAAATTAATTAAAATATATATCGATATTCAATATATTTTTCCAAAAGATAAATTTCATTAATCTAATTGTAAATAATTTTATATAATGATAAATAATATAGACTTTTAATTTTATTTATAATAAAAAATAGTAATTACTTAAATGAAATTTTTTTGAAAATTATATGGTTGATTCAAAAAGTAAGTTTTAGTAGATGTTCAATTATTTGTGAATGTTAAATTATTATACATGGAAATAAATATGTGTATATGTTTTTAAAACATTACAGTCATTACTAAATATTTGTAATATTTGAAATTATTTTGTAACCAAATATCGGATAATGTGTTATTTAATAAATGAAATCAAATTAATTGTTGGTAAATTTACTAACTCCTTTTATATAGTTTAGTAATAATTATTTTTTAAGCCACTCAAGACACTATGGAAAAATTGTTTTATGTAATCTATGGGAGAAACTTAAACCATAAGGGAGAGCCTTCCCAAGTAGCTCTCATTGCTACAAGGGTGATTCTCTTGAATGTTGACAAATTGATTTAGTGAATAGCTCCCATATAAGGACTTGGGAAAGTGGGCCTAGATATGAATGAAAGACTGATGAGCCTAGTGTGTGTGGTGTGGTTATTGGAGTGGACACCAGGCTACACACATTTATTATTTGATGGATCACAAAATATTATAAATATGTTATCAATTGGTATGATCTATCATGATATATCATGGAATGAATGTACTATATCTCAACTTAAAAATTCCTAAACAATTGGGATCATTTAATCAGTTCAATTTAAGATGTCATATCCAATGAATTATTCATCATCTTCCTTAGGCATTGAACTTAAACATTCATCACATCATCCTTCTCCTGATGTTGGAATAATCTTCCTCCCACCATGTATGACATGTAGATGACCCTAGTTGACACCATATCCTTACTCCACTGTCGAATACCTTCAAAAATAGGATAATAGTCCTCAAATTACATAAATGTGATGCTAAAACCTATATATAAAGATCTCTCATCCCACCTTATATGAATCAGTGAAATCTATCTCACCATTTTTCATTTTCTATAAATCATTAAAACAATTACACCATTATCATTGAAATTGTAATATACATTTCCAGATTCCTTCATGTGATGACAATTAGTATTAACATAGTAGATATGATGCTATGATTATCTGGGGGTGGTGTCATATTTAAAATGATATTGAGAAATCCATGATGCCTGATGAAGCTGCTATGAATCATTATATATATATATAATTTTAATAATGGAATTTCAATCATAGAAATTATACGTATACCTGGACGAAGACCTATTTTCAAACATTTTTTATCAACAGAGATTAACCCACTCACCATTAAAATTGAATTCCTCATATTATTTTCATATGTTTAGTGATATAAGTTATAGTGGTATGTTTTTGTAGATATATCAATCCATATTCATTAGAATAATTAATTCTTACACTATAATATATCAAGAACCAGTACACTATAAATGATTCATATTTGGAGTATATATAATATATTAATGAATCCTTGAAATCCAATAATAATTAAAATCTAATCAAAATCATATATTCTTATGTATTTTTTAAGGAATCTAAAACAAAAAGAATTTATAACACATAATAATACTATTTATGAAATGAATATTAGTAGGAAATAATAAATTATACCAACACTAATAGAGATTAAGATATATCTCATGATTGAATAAGATGAATGTTTAATGTTCAAGTGTATTAGTTTTAGTATAGACCATATTTTAAAATAATATTTTCTTTACAGGGAGAATTTAGACATGGGTCATTCCCTATGAAGTATGCTTATGATTTCCCATTATTTTATTATTTAAATTTTTTTTTATAAAATGTAAGAGTGAGTAAGGCCCGAATATTTCATAAAATAATACCTTCAAAATATATTTTTAGTTCAGATATTATTTATGAAAATTATTATAGATTTTATATGTTAAAATTATGGTTTTATGTATTACAAAAAAATAATGGTAGTTTCAAATTTTAATTGTTTTATTATAATTACATGAGAAATCAATTTTCTAGAGATTATAGAGTAAACTGAATTTATGGAAATTTTTCATTTGAAATATTTTTTTATTCCAATATTAAGGGAATCATATTAAAATACATGTTTTAAATTTCCTAGGAAAAATCATAGATATCTTAAATGATCTTTACAATAATTGCTATATTTTATTTTTACATTTAATTTCTAAAATAAATCATCATATATATCTTTGGTAAGCCATGATTTCATTTAAATCGAATGTTTTAAGGGTTTGTTACTTCATTATAATAAAAAAATTAAAAATTTACATAGAAAAGAACTATTTGATTATTCATAATTCATCAGTAATTTTTGAATATTTTTCCAAAAGAATTTCACTTCATAGTTCAATTTAATTTATTATTTAATTTAGTTATCATTAAAAATAATTTTTTTATGTACAATTCATTTATCTCATGAAGGAATATATTTATCCAAAAGAAATTTTGTATTCAATGACTTCTAATATATTGATGAAATTATTTTTCATACTAAAGAAAATGATTTGAAAGGTAATTTTTTAATGGAATTAACAATGATAATGAAAATATACAAAAATAATATTAAGATATAGTACATACACATTTACAATAAAAATAAGGGATAGAGATTGATCCTCGATCCACTTGTATAATTTTTCCACTAATGTGATAGGCATTCCCTATAAAATTTAGTAGTGTTCAAGGTGCTCTATGTATTTTTATAAGGTTTATGAAAGTATTTGGGTTTTTTTAAGAAAATACATCAGCATTTTTGAAAAATTAATCTTGGTATTTAAAATGATTTACTTGATTTAAAAGATATTTAAATATTATATTGTTCTTAAGATAATTATTCAAAGGTATCATTTTGTATAATGAAACACTATTTTGTTTTGAATAATATTTTATATTTGATCATATGATTTTTTGAAAACAAATTTTTTAATTTTTTTTTTAAAAATTTACAATATTTTTATAAAAAAAGATTTTACCTATGCTTTTGACATCCCATACATGAAATTTTCTTCTCATACCATGTTTTTTAATGTTTTTCACGGGTCATGCTGATGATAATAATCTATTTTGTATTAATCATCTATTAAAATGTTTAAAATTTGAGAATCGAAATTAAAATTTAATAAGTGGTTTAAAAATTATAGTTTTTACATCGTTATATAATGAGTTTGTATGTAAGTTGTAATTATTTTAAAAACTGTAAATATTTAAATATCCTTAATCATATTGTAAAATAATTATAACTAATGATAATAAATTTTTATGTGATTAAAAATGAGTTAATTATTGATAATAAAACCAAATAAAAAATATTTTGATGTTTTGACAATATAATCTAGCACTGTGAGTTTGGGTATCACATTTGATATTATGAGAAACGTTTAGGAAACATTGGGGATTAATAAGATAGAATTTGATGATAATTTAGCATTTAGAAAACAATTTTTAGGACTATGTGGTCTTATATCATGTATTCAAATGTATTATATGTATGTTATTTTAGAATGACCTTGATTTTTAAAGAAGGAATTCGATAAATCATCGTAGGTTTCATTAATTATTATTTTGGAGATAGTTGGTTTTATTTTTTAGAAAACAATTCTTAAGGTGTAATTTCATTCAAATTTCTTATGATTGATTTTTTTAAATGTGTTTAAATTAGAAGTTAAATTTTATCATATTACATATTATATATATTATTAATTGATTAGAAATTGATTTCTAGATAGAAAGAGGAATATCAAAAACAACTCTTCCATATTTTCTAGATGATATTATTTCAAGGATTATTATAATGTAACTCCCAAATGGCATTGATACATTTTCCAAAATCCATGTTAATTTAATTGAACTATTCTAAAATACTTATACTTATACCGTACTCTGAATTTTTTTGTGGTTCATGGGTTTTCTATGAAAACATATTCCACTCTTAACTTTCTCATCTTGATTATAATGAAAAAGTACAACCATGGTATTTTAAATTCTTCACATTATATAAAACATATGAATAACATAATGATGTTGAAGAATCTATAGATTTGTGAGACTTCCACACATCTTATATGAATCTACTTTTGAAATTTAATGAATATGGAAATATTAAATATTTTTTGGAAAAAAATATTTTTTAACCTTTTTAACTAATTATGAATGATGATTTTGTTAAAATAAAGTTCAAACAGATGTTTTGCAATAATATATTATTAGTAAATTTCATATTATTTTCTGATATTTACATAAATCTAATTAAACCCACCCATCTTGGCCTTCAAAAACAGAATTATAATATTTTGAATACATCATAAGGTACAACTAAAACTCTTGGAACTTGTATCTTAATGAGAAATACCAATATATAAATTGAATATTTTGATGAAGTTTTCAGTTGTTTCAAGATGATTATTATAAATAATTTTAATACTCAATAAATTTAATAATATTATTTTTATATTGATGAATAAATTCAAGACTGAAATATGAAATAAGACATTAGCGATTACAAAAGTTTTATAAAATAATTATGAGGGAATAATTCCTTTAAGTGGGTAAAATATAATTTTACAAGAATTTTTTATTAATTTCGTTTTGAATATATTATTATTAATTAGATTATTTAGAATATTGAAAAAAAAAAATTTTTATGATAACATGATAAATATATGATTGGATATTCCATTTATATTTAAAAAAGTTAAGATTCATTAAAATATTAATTCGTCATTGTATATTCAGATAAACTATAATATCGTTTAAAATTATTTCATAAATTATAATTTGTCCTCAATAAAATTTTATAAATTAAAAAAAGAATAATTTTTTGTTAGGAAATTAATTATTTTTTAAGAAATTTATGTTTTAATACTACATTAATTATTTATGAATGTATAATTATTATAAAAGAAATAAAATATGCATAAAATATTCTAAAACCATTAGTCATTAAAAAATTTCACTAATATTTTTATTTATTTTATAATAAAATTATGGGTAATGTGATAATAAATAAAAGAAATATAATAAAATTACGAATTGATTAATAGCAATATTTATATTACTTAGAAAAACAAATTTCCACATATACAAGACACACATGCCAACTCAATCTATCGAATTTTGTGATCATGCTCAACCACAAGGGAGAGCCATCCCGACTAGTTCACATGGTGCTAGAGGTGAATCCCTTTCAAGTAAGAAATTTTAGGTGGTGTATAATGCCCACATGAGCATGTTGGTATGTGTGCATTTGTAGGGATGCATGGACAATGAGCCAATTGGATAATAAGAAATATATTATGATGGTTATACATAAAATAAGGGGTGGTTAATCGTATTTTTAAGGACATTATTTAAGAAGTTTAAACAAATTAACCTAATTACTCTTAAAGTAAGATTATTGGAATTATACTCATTTTTATTAATAATGTCGAATAATTAGATTTGAAATGTGACTAATTATATCAGAAAAACATATCATCTTCAAAATGGATCCAATTAATCAGATTATGTATATTGTATTCTTAGATAATATGATAAAACAATCAATATAGAAAGACTAATATGACGACTCAAATTCTATTGAATATAGTATAATAGAGACTTGTAAGGAAACAATAAATACAATAGCTATGTAATAGTAAGAATAAATTACAAGCTACTATTAAAAATATTGAAAATATATTAACCATATGATTAAGGTAGTCAATAACCTTAACGAAATGTATCCATTTTTTATACTTATAGGAATGTATTTCCTTCCTTATGAATAAATTCCTAGGTATATATATTGTATTCTCTCTATCATTATATCCTCGAAATCCCTTGATATAATGATCATCTCTATCTTCCTATTCTTAGAATCCATTAATCTGGCGAGTCTGACTCACCATCAATCTATCCATTGAATATGTCAGTGGTAACAATTATTAGACACAATTAAAATTAAAAAAGTTTTGTAGGATACAACCTAAAAAGTTTTCAATAAGGATAAAACTCTCTAAACAAATTAGAATACATAGAAATATCAACTCAAGTTATTTATTATTTAGAAAACATTAATGAAAATGTAATAAACTAGATCATAAATCTTTCAAGGACTCAGTATTTATTGGAAATCTTCCAATAGTCACCAAATGGTAATATTTCCAATTTTTACAATTTCCTTGGACATCTTATACATTATAACTCATCATAATTGAATTTCAAGAATTTTATTTCATAATAATATTATAGTGTTAAATATTTTCTTTATAATAGAACAATTCATTTATTTATTGTTATAAACTTTAGTCAGTCTAAAAAACCTCATTAACAATGTTAATAAGACAACCTATATAATTTTTAGTTTTGTTGTATCTATAGAAGTATCATACTATAAGTTAAGAATGTTGTCATTACAAAAAAATGACTTAAAGTATAACTAATATTCTAATAATTATGAGTCTGATAAATCAAATACGTACTCATTTATATTCTTAAAATGAAAAATATTAGTTTAATATGATTAATACTATAGAGCATATTCTTTGTATTGAAGAATATGATGTTTTCTACAAAAATATTATAAATCTATTAGGACATAATTAGTTACTAAACAAGTTTTATGTTTGTGTCTCTGATTTCCCAAAAAATGAATGGAAAATTTAGAGTTGCACGTTTGACTCAAAAATATCCCCATTTTTTGAAACCACAAAACACAAAACATAAATGAAAAATAACATTAAAAATTATACTACCCATTATTATTTTATAAAATTATGATTCACAATTATACATAAAATCATAACATCAGTGGGTTTGGAACTCTTCATAATACATTGTTAAATACAATATGATTATTTATAATGGTTTTTCCTTAAGAAATATTCTCCACCTTAGAAAACCATCCTTTCATATGGATCATATTCTCCAATTTAATATAACATCTCCATTTTGAAGGATATTCTCTCTTATAACATTAGTCTCCCCTTTAATAATATTCCCCGCTTAAAATATCATTCTCCTCCATTATTTATAATATTTACTAATTTTTTTTTCAAAAAAATGGATGTGTAATGATTAAAATTTTTCTTGAAATTTAGTGAACAAAAGCATATAATGAAATAAAATTAGCTAACTAATCATCCACATATTTATGAAGGAATATATATCTAATAAAAATTGGATAAAAATTAAAGATAATAATTTTGGGGAGAAAATTAAATTCATCACAATGTTTCCAATGTTTTAAAAAAATTAATGCTATAGTTCAAAAGAAAAAATATTCTTTCATTATCAATGTCTTTATAATGAATATCATTTTCATGAAATCACATCGTTCTTTCTCCATATCCTTAACAATTTAATCTTGAATATAAACTTTCATAGACAATTATATGTTATGGTATCTCAGTATGATGAATTCATCTTAACAATACTTCATTCTTCTCATCCTATACTCTATTTTTTGGATATTATGAGTAAAAACATTAACTTCCTCAGTACAATCAAGAGTAACATCACAAAAATATTCAAAAAAAATACTCGGTCTACTATGTCTTTTGATAACATCTTAAATTAACATGAAAACTCTATTTTAAACTATTTAATCTCAAAAAAGTCCTCATCATGAAATATAATATCTGAATAAACTTGTCTTAACTACTTAACCATTTGATTTCATGAACTCATTTGAGAGTGGGAACATCCCTGTAAAGTCTTCGAATCCTCTTTGATCAGGATCACTGATTCTACTAAGACATTAATAGTTTCTAATTTTTAACAAATAATTTCTTGAGTAATATTACTCAGAGAATCATGCTTAAGAAAATATGGTATTTTTCCTTACAACATTCTCAAAAAATAAAAAATATAGTCAAATCCTTTCATATAAATTATTCATACAGAATATGATTGTTCTAAATCCGACTAGGGTGGTTTTTTTCATCTCATACCACCTTCAATATCATTCTATTTATTCTTATCTATAATTGAAACATAGTTAACATCTTTCATAGAAACTACTTTGTCATCAGATATTTCAATAATTTTTAAATCTTTTGTATTGTCTTTATTAGACATATTTTCCTTAGAATATTTATCTCCCTCTTTTTCTTTGAAGATGATTATGGTTTTTCTACTAAGCAGCATACCTCTTCTTCAAAACAACCAATTTTCCTTCATTTTCAGCCATTGAGGGTAGATCTAATGATTATGAATATGATGAATATGATTATTTCTTATCAGATTGAATTTAATCATTATCGTAAACATTATTTTCATCATGTTCTTCTTATTATTATTTTTCTACCTCTTCTTTAACCTCCTTTTAAATTTCGGTTTTAACTTCATTGCATTCTCATTCATCTTATAAATTTTCATCATTTTATTCTCTTGTAAATAATTTTTCAATTTAATTATTGATCTCATATTGAAGGTGTGTAGAGATTCCTCATCCACCAATATTAATTGGTATAAGCAGCAATTATTTTTCTTGAAAAACCGAGACCAATTCATAAATAAACATTTTTTATGTTCCATTTTCAGGAATAGAAGTAATTTTGGAATAACAATTATGGTTTCTTGCAAAAACTATCCCATTATCAAGATTTATATGACTAGTGTAATAAATAAGTTGTATAAACTTATTTGAATCACATTTTACATATTTCAATAGATTTTATAAAACATGAGCATGATAAACCCTTTTTCTTTGTTTATTTTTATTTTTTCGTGTTCCAAAACATTAGAAGTCTAAATTTATGATGACTTAGATTTTTAAGGGCCATGTCCAAACATTGGATTCCCTAGTTTGTTATCAGTTTAATTTTTTATTAATTCATTAAACTCATCATTATGTATCTTCTTCTATTTCTTTTGTTTCATTAGAGAAGAGGTTTCCACATTCAACTTCTTCATCATTCCTTACTCCGACAATCTTGATGGTTGGGAGTCATGGTAAATAAATCCTAATTTTTCAACCAAATTCTTGTATTTATTAAAAAATAAAAACATCATCATGTTCAAGTTATTATTTTTCATAAATGAAATCTTCTGTCTCATTGGATGTGATTTATTAGAAACATTGAAAATTACCAAACCTTTCCAAAACATTTTTTCATATGAAAAATGGGAACACAATAATATTAGTTTTAATGTAATAAGTATTAATATTCCCTTTTTTTGATAATGGATAATATAACATGATCTATATTATTCATATTTACAAGATAGTCCAAAAAGAAAAAAATCTAAAACCATCATGTTATCACTATATCCCTTTATCAAAATGAGAAATCCTTTCATCCATAGAGCTATAACTTTGTTTTCCCGTGTGATGTGGGTCACATTTATGAATATCTCATAATGGTAAAAAATGATTCATTGTCTTTTTTATAGAATTTTTAAGACTAAATTGAATATAATTATACGTAAAATGATCTTCAATTCAGATGGGATTTCAATAAGATCATTAGGATTTTTATAATATATCTTATACCTTTTCCAATATATCATAAAAGTATTATTTTCATTCTCATTATTTTTTATAAACTAAACAGATGTATAAAGATCATGAATTTCATTTGGATAAAACAAATATAATTCATTATCAGGTTTTTAGATACACACTGACTCCCATACATGGAATGCAATAATCACTTCATATTTGAGTCATACTTATAATATAAATATCTCCAAACTAAAATCTCTCTAAAAAAGAACCACTCCCCATAATCCTCATTTCATTCCATTAGGAGTATAGATTGATACGAGTCAAAAATATGAAAAGTAATGAAATTGGAGTGGAAAACAAGAAGGGTGAATCAATTTCAGATCAAAAACTTCTAAATATCCAATTTTGAATGGGAGGGGACACTCATTTATATTGGCACTCTGGTTGATGTCTCATCATCTATAAGATAATCCACGGTTGAGATTCAAACCCTGTGATTTAATGGTTGAAATGGATCTAAATAATGGTTTAATGAATTTTTAACTCCTGAATTATTTAAAACATATATCTAATTCAGAATGAATACGATTGAGAAAACATGAGAAAACATTGATATTTTTTTTATAAAACTAAAAAAATGAAAAATATTAGTGAACTCATAGTAATGGGTATTAATAAAATAAAATAATATAATTTCACCTTTTAGAGTGGTACGATCTATTAGTATGATTAACCAATTTTATTGGTTTTTTTAATAAATAGATTATGATAGTTTTTGAATAAACACATATTAAGTTTTTTTGAAAAACAATCTTATTATAGAAATTTATTTATGGTAGGTTTTTCAGAGGAAACAAATTGTGATTGTACGTGTATGTAAAAACGAATGAAAATATCTTTAATAGAAGTTTTTTTTATTAAAATGTGAGTCTTAAAAAATTTATAACATTTTATAAGTCCAGATAGCCTTTTGTGGATTCTAACAGTGAAAATTTAATAAAAAGTGACAGTCCAGAAAACATTCTTATGATAGAATTTTTTCGAAAAATTAAAAATTTTATAAACTAAATATTAAAAAAAATTATTGAATAATAAAACATATATACACTCCCTATGAAAATAAGAAACATAATATAGAAATGGTTAATCATGATGTAGACATGAATGATTAATTTACACTAATCATTCCTATATTTTCTTTAATTTATTCAAATCTATTATAAGGAAGGTTTTTTTAAAAATATGTGCATGTTTATCTTGTGTTTCGATTAATTCTAAAATTATATTTACATTAAGTATGGTGTGGAAATAAGAATTGTTTCTTCTATCCCTGTTCTAAGAACATGATTAATTACTTGGTTTTTACTTAAGTTAATTACATTTTATTCTGGAAAATCATTTGCGTTTTAGTAAAACTCAGGAAATAGTCAGTGAGTCTGTGTTATATCCACGACACTAGAGAAATATAATATCTATAAACTATATATTTGACATAATTAGTGAAAAGTCTTATTAAATGTTGTTCTTTAAAATAAAATGAAACAATAAAATGTCATTTGAAATAAATGTTCTAGATTAGCTTTTTTTATCCATTTTACAACCACAAATTTCATTTTTTAAAAATAATTTTAATTCAAAAACTTACTTTGAAGAATATAGAGATCATAAATCTATAGTTCCCTTAAGATAATAATAAATCCATTTTGAAACTTTTAAATGTGACTCTTTTTTATTTTATAAGTATGTTTCACATAAGAATACAAAAAACATTGAATCTATAATATAATAAATTATGTAAAGTAAATATGATATCATACCTATAAATATATTTTGATCAACTGGTTTCCCGACCTCATAAACAGTTAATGTATTTGAGGTAATTATGGGAGTAATAATACTTATCATATTATAATATTCTAATTTATTGACAAGATATTATGTATACTTATCTTGTTAACTAAAAGTTCTATATGGTTTTAGTAAAATTTGAAAAAAAAATAAAATATGTTAAGTCACCCATCATACTCACTCCAAACATAGAAATCATAATATCCTCTAAGTAGTCTAATAAATATTTTAGATTTAAAGAAGATATAATTTACTCAACATAAATTTATATAATAATAATATTATTATTAACTTATTTAATAAAAAGGGTTTTATCCATATCTCCCATAACAAAATTGTTTTTTAATAAAGATATACTCATTCTATCATACCATGTTCTAGGGATTTTGAAAGTTGATACAAAACATTGGTATGTTTGTAATCATATTTTTGGATTTTTTTATTTTTAGAACCAATTTTTTTAACATAAAATTCCCCCTGGACATATTTTTATAAAAAATAACACTTTTCATCCATTTGTAAATATATTAAATTAATAAATGTTTCCAATGGTAGAAGTATTTGAATAGCTTAAATCCTTTCTACAAGATAATATGTTTCATCGTAACCAGTTCCCACCTAAAGATTATATCCCTTAGAAATAATCCATGCTTTATTTGTCCCAAATATTACTTTTTCATCACATATTTGTCGAAAATAAAAATTCATCAAATGATAGAACATTATTGAGGTTATTCAACTACTAACCAGACACTGTTCTTCTCAAACTCATTATGTTCATCTTAAGATTCATTAATCTAGTCCAGTCACCTGAAGCCACGTTAGGATTCTTGGGATAAGAGAGGTAGATGTTCAATTTAAATCCTTCATGGACTTCTAGTCCTAATTGTTTGATCAACATCATCAATGATACTTTCACTAGGATAATTTCTAAGAAAAAAATGACTTATTAGGTATTGAAAATGTTGTTCTTCAATAAAAGGTAAAATATCTTCTAATGTCAATGCATTAGAGACTAATTATTATTTTTACTTATGATATGAACATTCTAATAATTATTAAATATTAGTTTTTGAAATAACATCATAGGATATAGGTTGAGATTATTTAAATATAAAAATATTTTTTTCCCCAATCATAATATGGATTAATTCATCAACAGTGTAATATTTTTTTTAAAAACTCAATATTCATTTGATGTTGTGGAACAACCAAAAACTATTCCTTCATCAGATTTTTGTTCAAATATATATAAATTATCTTTAGTATTCAAAGTGAATAATTTGAAACTGAATTCATTAAAGTAAGAATCATTTTTCATCCTATCAAAAATTCAATTACAGATTAATAAAGAAAATGTATAATGAAAACTCATTTTATAGTATAGTATGATATAATAAATGATTCAACAAAAAAAAGTTTAATAACTGTTAATTCACTCAACTTGGACATTATTCTTTAATGAAAAATTCTATATGTTCTTTCAACTAATACATTTTTTTGGGGTCATTAGGTGCTACAAAGGTATGTTAAATACCTTTCTTACTAAAAAATGGTCCAATATTTGAATTTACATATTATCCACCATGATCTCTATGAATATAAATCCAGGGTTTTTTTTTCTCATTTTTCAATTTGGCTACAAAAAAATTTAATTAAAATAAGTGATCATATTGCTTTTTGGGAAAATAATCCCATTTATATTGAGCGAAATCATCTAAAAATTAATATATATATTTTTTTTTCATCAATAAATCATGTTTTGTTACGGCCATATAAGTCTAGGTTCACTTACTATAAACCATCAGAACATGAGACTTCACTAATAAATTTAGAACTTGATTTATGTTTCTTATCATATTGATAAGGGTTAAATAATTTTGAAGAGTCAACCTTATGTTTTTTTATATGTTTAAAAAAGTCATTTCATAGTCAATTGAGATATGTTTCCAAGGATATTATATCTGAAATTTATATTACATAACCAATTTTGACCATCAATTTCACTAAGGAAAGGAATGTCTTGGCTCATATGGTCTTCTAAGATAAGTGTGTATAAATTCCATTGCTGATTCGTAGAAATAATAATTTGATCCATGGAATTAGGTAAATAACATATATCATTCGTAAATCTCACAATGTAAACTTCATAAAATAATTTAATTATTCTTAAAAGGTTGTTCCTACAACCTCAAAAAAATAAAACATTTGAAGGAATGAGTTTTTTTTCAAGAAGAACTATTTTACCTATTCTAATAATCTCCCCTTGATAATTTTATCCAAAATTTATATTTCCACCTTCCATTTTGATTATAAACATTAATAAGTATTTTATTTCTAATCATATTCCTTGATGACCCGCTATCCATGTACCATGTATTCTTTTTTTGGTATTATCTTTGATATCCTGAAAAAACAAACATTATAACATTGGAACCCAACCCTTATTGGGTCTGGTAATATAAGAAAAAACATTAGGAATCCCCATTTGTTTTAAAAACTATTCTTTTTGTAAAACAAGTGATTAAACATTGAATAATGAATAATTCAATTTCTAGTGGAAACACTTTGACACAAGTTAAAAAAACGGTTCACCTTTTTGAATAAATTAATTGTTAATAAAAATATATTCTATTCTTGTAAAACCTATTCTAAAACTAGAACTGTGAGGTATACTATTTTACATTTTAATGCAAATTTTCTTTAATAGTGATATATTTTTAGATATATTCTCTCAAACTAGATATTTTTTTTATTTTTATAACTATATTATTTCATTAATAATATTAGTTTTATTACTATGTTTTTTTTCTAATAATAATTCCTAGAAACCATTTTTTCAAGATCTATAGAAATAGTTTTTTATCAAAAATTCTTCTATCAAGATGTTTAGATAAATCTGATATTTATTAATCCAAAACAATGACTCTTTAATCAGGCGTAATGATTTTAGCTTCAGAGTTATCAATTTTTTTTGAAAATTTTGATATTCTAAATTTCAAAAAGTTTATAAAATCCTGAAAACTCATCCTAAATTGGAAAATAATTATCTTATGCAGATTAATATTCTTCATTTGAAGATTTAAAATTTTACAAATTTGTATAATTATCACATAAATACATGTTATTATAATATTAAGTTGTATATAACTTGGAAAAGAGACAACAAATTACAAGGGGTACATTTCCAAAAAGTTCTACGTTTCTCTGTACAGAACATCCATTATCATATGAACATTTAGAAGAGTTACCTGCACTGGAACCCCACAAGTTATATGCTTTCAATATATTAATTCAGTTATACTTTTAATACATTTATAATTTCCTTCTGAATTTTTTACATTCCTATCATTCATCTTCAGATATTGAAAAACATAGTTGGATATGTCTGAAATTCATGAATTCATGACATATTAATTCATCATTATTATAAATTTTTTCCATCTTATTTTTCATGTATCATTTTTAACAATTTTTATTTCCTGTAATTTTATTCACCCTTTTAGAGAGATTATCTAATTCATTCCCAAAATGATCAGAATTAGTAGAATAATATTTAATAAAAAACTTATTCTTCTTTGAATATATAAAGGTTTTCATAGCTGTTTCATATTTAGAAGAAAAGGGCGTAGTAGTAAAAGAAAGGCCTATATTTTTAATATTTTATTTCTCAAAAACTGTTTTATTTATTCCTTTTTATTGTATAATATTTCCAATGAGATCAACAAGATTAATATGATTTATATTCCACATCTCATAAACAAAGGATCTTATTTATTCCTATTCATTGGGAATGATTTCTATAATCTTTGCACTAATAATTTCATCATATATACCATTCTCACTAACAGCTTGTAAACTATTTATGATTGTCACAAACCTTGAGTGCATTTTCACATCTAATTTTCCATGTATGAAAGAAAATTCTTAACAGTCTTCTCTAATCATAGCTCTTCCGGATTCAAAAACATTGGAAGTACTATAGTGTGTAACTCTAATCATATTACATATACTCTTAGAAGAATCACATGATGATATAAAACTGTAAATACTTCTTTAAAAAAACATAACAAAGTATTCCTAATTTTGTAATTCAACTGATATTATTTTTTTCAAGATGGGTAAAATCCATGAAATCTTTATTAATAATCATATAACATCTAGTAATAATAAATAAATTATGAAATATAGTATTGATAACAAATTATTTCATCTTATCCTTCGAGTGTTCATAATTAGCAACATCAATGTTAGGTGTTCTGTTTAGATTCAGATTGTATATTAAACAAATTTAAGACCTTCCATATAAAAAATAATAGAAATAATTTTCCATAACTACCTGTTAGTGTAAAAATGTTTATAATAAAAATATTTATATCAAATCATTAAAGAAGGTGAATCATTTAATGAAGTAAAAACTATGCATTTTATAGCACTAAAAGCATCCTCTGATACCTATTATAGGATCATATGACTTATCGTATGATGTATATAAATACCAGAGCGGGGTGAAATATGTTTTAAGAACATTGTTTAAAAAAATTTAATTAATTATCATAAAACCACTTAAAGTATAGTTAGCATACTCAGACTCAGTGTGATTAATAATGTCACAGTATAAGATTCATAATGTGCCCAATTATATCAGAGTGAAGATTATTATCATGATAGCTCCATTTAATTATGTTATGTCTAACATAATCATAGATAATTTGATAAAAAAAATATATAAAAAGGTAAATATGATGAATCACTTTCTATTATATGCAGTATAATAGTAACTTGTAACCAAAAAAATAAATACAATAGTTATGTAACATTAAGAATGAATTACATGATATTATTAAAAATAATTAACAACTTTTATCCATAATAGTAAGCTAGAAAATTACCTTTACTAAAGGTATATACTATTTTATATTTATTTTAAAATATTTCATTCTTTACCATGAAATCAGTCGATGTGATGATTATATTTACCTTATCTTCCTATCCCTATAATCCCTTCATATGATTATAACATCTACATTACTATCTTTTGAATACCTTGATCTGATGGATCAAATTCACCATCTTAATATCCCTATAATCCCTTTATGATAAAATTCATTGGACATAGTTATAATTACAAGCGTACCAAAGGAGACAACCTCAAAATAATTCCCTAATGAGAAAAATCTCTAATGAAATACAGTGAATAATAATTAGAAGTTCACACTATTTATTCTTATCGATACTTGAGAGGAAACTTAGTCAAATAGATACAAAATCCTCAAATGACTCTTTATTTATAAGTGATCTCCCAACCATCAAATAACAATCATATTTCCTTGTTTGATGAAATAGTCTCATACACCTAGCACTTAACAGCTCATCATAACTAAACATACTAAGTTGTATTGGATAACACAATTATAGTGTTAAATATTTTCCATAAAATAGAAACATTCCATTGTATTCAGGTTCTAATATTTTTTCATCCTAATGAAATTCCTTGACAATGTATATTCAATAACACTTATGAGTGGTTTTCTAATTTTATCAGTACCAGTATCCGTTAAATAGTCAAGACTTTTGTCATTGAAAATGACATGACTAAAAGTTTGCCTTATGGTCAGATAAATATGATTCTGGTAAATTAGACACAAACTCAGTCATATTTTCATAATGAAAACTAGTGCGTTTAACTGTGTAATAATATAAAACATATTCTATGTAATGAAAATTATGACTCTTTCTACAAAAACATACTAAAACAATAGTGATATAAGTGTTTAGTGAATATTTTTTACATAAGTGTTTGTGATTACCAATATTAAAGGAATAGAAAAGTAATAAGTGCATCTTCTTATTCAATAAGGCCTAGTGTTTGTCGTGTGGAATTGGGAGTGAAACCAATGATTATCACATTATCATGTTGATGGAATATGGAATATTATGAGGAAGTGATCAATTGAGGTGATCTCAAACAATTCATTATAGTATATGGGAACTGTACATCTTTTTAAAACATACATAAACCACAAGGGTCATTCGATTAATTTCATGTAGGCCAACTAATCCAATCGATTGTTCAACTTCTTCCTCATGCACTAAACCAATACTCTCGTCACTTCCTACTTAGTATATGTATGTGGGAATCAGTTTCTTCCCCCCATGAATGACATGTAGTAGTCCCAACCTGATGACACCTCCTTAATACATCATCATCATTATTCAATAATCCTCCCCTAGACCTCAAACTAAAAGATAGTCAAACTGAATCCAATGTGTGATGATTTATCATCTTACATAACTTTTTTTAATCAATAACCTCTCTCTAACCATTTCCATCTCGAAATTCGGTAATGAAAAGTTTCATCATTCTATCAACATCATAGCATACAACATATATTCCATCGTTTCACTGAAATCCATTTTACATCATTAGTTTCTATGTCAAAAATATCAATGGGTGTTTTCTTTTTCAAAGATATCTGTTTGGGAACTTAATGAATCATGATGAAGAAAATGTTAATTAATTTTTTATACGTAATTTTGATAATTGAATATAATGGTTAGAAGATATGAGCATGATTCATGGAGGCCTATTTTCAAACTCATTTTATCTTGCAGATGTTAAACCACTCACTATGAAAATTTATTGACTGATATTTAATTTTTGAATGTTAAATATGGAAATATTTGAGATATTTTTTATGGGGGTATCAATCCCCATTAGGTGTCATGGTTCCATATTTTATTTTTTGATATCATGAAGCAATACTCTATGAAAGATTCATATATGCAGTATATAGAATATTTTATATAAAACTCGATGTAAAATGAAAAATGAAAATATATAAAAATCCAAAATTCATTGGAATACTTCTATCAATTCAAACACAAAAAATAAATGGTAAAAAATATATACGTTTAGGAAAATAATATCAGTAAGAAAATATACTTTACATAAACAATACATCAAAAGATATATAGATAGGTATTTTTATTGAAGTACATGATGGATTCAGGTGCCAGTCTGTTTATTTATATATAGTTCTTATATGAAAATATGGTTGGATATATAAATAGAATATGGATATGGCTAACCCCACATGTATAATACTATATTTACCTTCGTGAGTTATACACAATAGTTATTTGATAATCAAATGGTAAGTGAGGACCTATGATTTCCTCTCAGAAGACCATCAAAAGAGAATTCCAATTCATTAGTAATATAAGGTATTGATTATTTTATTATGTTTTTTTTATAATTATTATTTTTTGAATTAAACTATATAATTCAATTTTTAAATATTTAGGGTTTTAATGGTATTCTATGAGGAATCACTTCTCTACAAATTATAGGAAAAACTATTATAAATGGTTATTTTAATTAAAAATATTATTTTATTCAAATGATATAGGAATAATATTAAAATATCAATTTTAAGGTTCCAAGATAAATTCTAATTTATTTTAAATGATAGTTTTATGTAAGGTACTCATTTTATTTCCATTTATTGTTTCTAAAACTCCCACCTTGATTATTTTGGTTAAACCATGACGTTATAAGAAAATAATGCCTCTATGGGTTTTATTTCTTCATTATTACCATTCATGTTTGGAAACATGCCATTGAAGAATAAGATTTTACAATCCATATTTCATCAATAACCCATTAATAAATTTTTAAATTAAATTTCTCTTAATTATTAAATTATTTATTTTATTTAAAGGGGAAATGTGTAAAATTAATTTTTTTAACAGTAATTTTATCATTTAAATGTATTTATTTATTAGAAAATGTATATTATTGTCTTTTAAACTAGAAATTATAAATCTAATAAATTAATTTTCATAATGAAAAACTGATTTTAAAAATATGTTTTAATTTCCATTATAATGAGAAACAAAAAATAGAAAAATATTTTATTAAAATATATTACATTCCCATTGAAAATTATGACGATGGATTAGGAGTGAACCCATGGCGTCTAAGAGGTTTTCTCTAAAAAAGTGAAATTTTTTTACACATATATTTTTCTAATGTTCCAGGTGGTCTAATTGTTTTTCTGAATATCATTTGGATTCCATGAAATATGTCTATATATTTTATAAAAATGAAAATTAGTTTTTGAATGGAAATATTTAATTTAAAACGAATTGAAATGGTATATTTTTTCAAAATAAACTTTTTCAATAGTATAATTTCCCCTATGGAAATATCATTTTTTCAAATATAATTTAGTGTCTGATCAACAGATTCGTTAATTTCAATGTTCTTCAAAATCCTTGGAATCATTTTCAATATTTTTTTTAAATGATTCTCCCCTATGTTTTTAAAACCACTTGTTGATTAATTTTGTCCTCATCTCATTTTTTTAAATATTTTTCATAGGTATTAATAATGAGTAGAATATATTTCAAAGAAAGGCCAAGATGAAGGAGTTTCGGATGGATGAAGTTGATTTAACATTTAATGATTTGTTGTAAAATAGTATTTTTTTCACTTTTTCAGGTAATAATTTTTAATATATGTTTTACTAATTCTCTAAATCTAAAGTCCTAATGGAACATCACTAATTTATTAAATCAATATTAATTTATGATAATAAATTTTTAATCCATAAAATTTTGGTTATATATTTTGTAATAAAACCGAATAAAAATATTATGATGTATTTTGGACCATACCTGTTAATACGAGATTAGGGGTAACATAAAACAAATTTATTTCTGGGTTTAATAATTATTTTATGAAATTATTAATTTTTTCCTATGGGAAGAAATATTCGTGTATATAATATAATGTGATGGGTGGGACTAGAATTGTATTTCCCTCAAAATCACATTATATTATATACATGAATATTTCTTCCCATTGTTGTGCTAGGTTTTATCTCTCATGAGATTATATGTCTGGGATTATGGAATTAACCTAATCCATAATGGGACTTCTTACACTATGTGGGTTTGGTCGTGGGAATGATGCTTGCCTTATGATAATGGCTTTATATATTATATTGTGGTCATAATCATTTAGTTCCATGATACTTTGATTTGTATTTCTTTTTGATAAATTCACATGTTATGCTTCTTGAATTATGATCAATGATTTACTAAGTATGAATTAGGTATTTTATGTGAATGTTATTTATTTAAATTCCCATACCCATATGTTTATATAATGATCAATATGATCAATGATTGATATGGATTATTTATAACGATACTAAGAATTTGAGCACACCTCATCCTATGATACCATTTACCTTGGTAATGATGTAAGGCAATAGATGTAGTTTCTCAAGTTAATTTTATTGTATATAAATTTTTTGGGAGATAATGAATATTTGTTTTATATTGAGATGATGATTGAATATTTTTAAAAAAGTATGTTGTTTGCAAAATGTATGGGTTTTGTTGAATAATGTTTTATCATAGTTCCCTAAAACTCCACTCCTAAAATTTATAGAGTGGTTATTATAATGAAATATTTTCTTTATGTTATGTGGATTACATAGTTTCATCTTTGATCTTCTAAAAATAAACACTAATTCAGAAGAAATTTAGTACTCTAATTAATAAAAATTAACTTTTACATAAAAAATATAATTAAATGATGTTTATAAATAAATTATACATGAAGTATTAAACATTTATGACATGTTATTTCACAATAATTTCATTGTAACTTTAATTAATTTTATTAATTAATAACTAATTTTTTAGAATATTACATACTATTATCATTCCTAAAAAATATTAAATCCAACAAAAACACATAATTCCAAAAAAAGAACAAAATTAAATCAATAAAATGATATTAAGTAAATTTTAACTCTTTTACAAGGATATTTGTTTTATAAATTTTATTTCACTTTTTAAAAATTTATTTCTTTATTCACTAATGATCAGAGTTTCATGAATCAAAAAACAAAAACACAACTATTTATTTCATTGGGGAATAAATTTAGAAAAATCATAGGGTGTTATATTATTACCACCTTAAAATAATTTTTCTAAACAATCATATAAATATAATGAATATTAATGAGGTCAATGTTTCTGGATTATATGTTTTTATTCAAACATAGATTACTAAAATTTATTATTTCACCAAAAAAATTTACAACTTCAGTGGTCCAATTCCATAATAAATTATCTCTTCAATCTAGAATATGTACTAGTTTTCCCTTTTAGAAAATAACATTCTATAATTGAATAAACTATGAGATTAGTACATATTATTAATCATGTTTTATATCCACAATAGGGATTCATGGAACATAATGAGAAGTTATGAATGGTTTTGTGGAAGCTCAAAATAAAAATCTACTATCTCAATGTGGTTAAGAATTTCATATGGATTGACATATCTCGAAATATCTTCCACTTAATTTCAAATCTCGTAATATTTATACAATTATTTATTTCAAAGAATATGATTTTACTAACTTATAATCCTATATATCTTGGATAATTATAAACATAATTCTCATTTTAGATACTGAGTTAACATTATGAACTACTGAATATATCTTACAATCTATTCCATTTATTATTAAGGTTCAGATGCCAATAGCTAATTTTCATTAACTTCATACCAATATGTTGGTATTCTATAGTAAATTCCATATTGAGATTCATAAGGAGCCATTTGAATTCTAAAATGAAAGATTTTATTGTAGGAAAATCCATCAGGAGGGAGGAATCAAACCCAAAATCCTTTAAATTTAATAGAGATAGATCTCAACATATCTTATAGGTATATAATGTTCCATTACAAATCTACAACTATATGAGGAGGATAAACAATGCTAATGTTCGACTCCATATTCACTACTTTTTAAAGACTTATCAAAAATATTTAGGTAAAATCTAGGTCTTGATAAGATACAAATTAGTGTGGAATTTGATGAAGTTATTCCACGTACTTAATGAGTATCTTTTAAATTTTTCAGGTGAGAAATCCTCTCTAATATAAATGAAATGTGATGAAATCATAATGAAAAAAACTATACCATAAATGGTTTTATGGCCTTTATATTTCCTACATAGTCCTAGGATTAAATGCATTGTGATGTAGTCCCATTTCTATAAAGGTATAGGTAATGGTTTCATCATCCTATTAGACTTATGATGCTGATCCTTGTTTTTTGACATTCCATAAATATTAAAAAATATTCCTTAATATCCCTCTTCATATTATCCAACCTGAAATGATCCTAGATATCAATATACAATTTCTTCTAGGATGGATAGATAATTATAAGATATTTAATTTATATAGTATCTTTTTATTCTAATCTAATATTCATGGGACCCATATCAGGTTATTTAATCATATAACTCCATCATGGTCATGATTTTACTGTATAATAATCATTATCTACTTTTTCAACTCAAAAAATTCATATGTCTCTTTAATATCTACACGGTTGGATGGTTGAACATTCATTTCACCAATATAGTATTTATACCCTTCCATTGTTATTTCATATCCCATCCACTTCAAATAACTATGTACGTAATATCTTGAAATCCTCATCCTGAGAAAAGTAACATAGTCCAACAGACTTAAAGCATCTCCCAACTTTTTCACTATAATAGTGTGGTAATTTATTAAACAATCATAATGTTTAATGTACTCTAATTTTCTACTTTTGAACGTATTATAATCCTTATTTTTGAATATATTCTTCAGGATTTTATTATTTTTATATATATATCATATCGTTCAGAATATAGATAACTCTTTTATATTATCATTGAAAATTTTACCACTACCAAATATAAATAACAATTTGGGATCTTTTTTCCCACGAATCATTAATTTCCATGAGAAATAGACCAAAACTCAAAAAGTTTTCTAGAGAGAAAAACCCAATACATTCATTGATACATCTATGTATATCAAAAACCATTAAACACTATAGGGTATTGTAAGAAGAGATGTACTTACTAACCTTCTCCTTAGTTACTTCAATTTTTTTTCATATTTATGTGTCTAATGAAACCTGGATCCCTTTCACATTTACTTGGTTCATGGACATGATAAGAGAATGAAATTTAACATAAATCCCTAATAGTATCAATCCACTCAATGAAAAATATAGGTATCAGTCACTCTATTTATTCTAGGTTATTTCTTGATAAGCTTTGTACTTGAAGGATCCATTAATATACTATTTTTTGTAATTATAGGATCCAATAATGTTAAATTATATAGAGAAAAATCAAATTTTCTAAATTTAGCATAAATAATATCATTTATCATGGTTTTTAACACATTAATGAAATTATTTTAATAATATTACTTTATCTTTGAAGTTATAGGAATATAATCTATAAATAATACGATAAACTGAATTAGGTTATTTTTAAAGACTTGTCTATTAGATCAATGATTATTTTTAGGGAATTTCGTAGTACAAATTAAATAACTAAAAATTCATTGTGTACATACTTTATATTGATGGATTTATTTGGTATATCCTCCCTTTAGGCCTATAATTGGTGATCACAAGATGAATAGTTGAACTTTTAAAATTATTGTGTCCATGAACTTGATAAAATAATTCATCATTATAGGGTAGTTGCTTCTCATTATTGATAGGGATCATGTTATGTTGATTATAATGAACGAAATTATTCATTGAACCTTATTTATTATGATAAAAAATAATAGGTACATCCCATGGTGATATAATAGAATATATGAATACCTTTTATAGATTCTTTTGCGTTAACTTCTTCAATTACTGCTACTCAGTTATGTATTATATAAATATTCTATTAAATACTCATAGAAAATTTATTAGATTTATTTAAAAAAAGATCATGAGTCAAGGGAAGACTATGAAACTATTCAAAAAATACATTAGAATATTCTAACATAATAATAATATCATCAAGGTTTTATTTATCCTAAACCATCTGAGCTAGTTATTTCTAATAATTTGGTATTATAACCCATATAATGGATGTAATTTTCATTGGATAATAATTTTTATCATTACACTAAAATATAATCAAAGGATGGTTGATAATATCAACTATGACTTCTATTACTTTGAAATAGATATGGGATATATATGGAGTGAGCCAATACATACCCAAAAATAAAGAATATCATAATAATGGGAGATAAACAATATTTATAGAAATAATATTCCCGAATCATTCTATTAGATAAGAGTTATACACTTCAAATTATATCATTATACCATATAGATATTGGATTAATACTTCAATGTATTACCATTGAGGTAGTGATGTGATACTCTTATAAATTCTCAAGATAAAATATAGTGGATACAACCTGGTTGAAATAATACATTGGATGTTCTATAGTGGTTGCTATGTGTATCTTTCACCACATCAATCTTATGAACTATTTAAGTAGTTGTGATTTCATAATCATGTAATTTTATCCTCTAAATAAAAATGTTATTGATGTTAATTATTTTCATTAACTCTTAGATTCATGCTGTAGTTGGAATTGTAATTCCCAAGGTTTAATGAAGAATGTTCCTTTAATAAGCCATATTTTTATAATTTTAAACTATAATTTATTTCCTTATTGATTAAAAGGAATTGAATTATATTTGGTAATAAGTCATAAAAGATATTAACTAAAACTATAAACACTTTATTCTTTCATAAGTGGAATGCTACAACAAAAATAATACTATGAATTGAACATCATTGATTATTCCTTGCCTTGGATATAATACGTGTATTAAATGTGCACAAATAAATAATATATATATTTTAATAAAATATTCATTACTAGGAAACACACAAGATCATTTTCAACATTGCTTTTTTCCAATTGAAAGAATATCAACATATAACGGGGAAGATCACCATGAAAGGATAATAAATTATTGAAAAAAAATATATAGAATAAGAATTTTCCCTTCCTATGTGAGGTTTAAATTAAAAATCGATATAGTAAGAAAATATACATATAAAATATAAAAATTGGAATATTTTCACTGAAAATAGAGTTAGTTTTCATAAATCCAATAGTTATGTTTGATGCTTTATATTGTTAATCTATAAATTTTAAATAATATAAATTAAAATAATATTTTAAAATTATATATATATATATATGCATCACGTATAAATATTACTATTTTTTTTAAAATGTGATATGATGTATATATAAAATTGAATTAAATATTTTAATATCAATGTAGTAATAAAATTAAATTTTATAATATAAACTACTTATTTTATTCATATTTTTTTAGGAGTATTTCGTATAAAAGAATTTTCTTCAATGAACTGTTAAATTATGTATTATATAATATATTCTAATAGATTGAATTTAGAAATGATTAAATATTATTATATATGAAAAAACTATATTAATAGATTTTAAATTATAAAGTGATGTAAAATAATATTAGAAACATTTAATTTTTCATACCATTATTTTTTTCATTAATATAATCTTTTATTTACATGTTATATATTAATTAAAAAAATTAAATTATAAATTTTATAATCTGAAATAGAAAAATATAAATTCATTTTTGGATTTATAACATCAAGAATATTTTTAGTATGATTTTTAATTGATTTTTTGTAATCAAAAAATATTATTTTGTGAAAATATAATTTTTTTGATATTATCATTACGTAAGTGTACAATGGAAAAACAAAAAACCACTTCAGTAATAAAATATATATTTAACAAAAATAAATTATTCATTTAAAATATTATTTCAACTTATAAATCTTCCCTGCATTTTTAGATCGAATTAAAAAATTATATTAATAAAAAAACCTACCTTTTGTCTTTTCTATAAAAAATTATTTTAATGGTGAAATAAAGTTCTGTATTGCATTGAATGACACCAAAAAAATTTATATGTTTTAAAAATTTATTTTCAAAAAATTTGTATATATGAAAATCTCATCTTGTACACATATCTTAAATCGTAATAACATAGTCTTCCTAAAAACTAAATTTACATGTTATGTGTATTTAATTTAAAATCTAAATTTCAAACACATTAATATTTTTTGGTAAAATGATTTGATTTTAGAAGGTTATCATTAAGTATATGTTTTAATATTATTATTTTTAATAATATTAATCTATATGGTTACAAATTAATTAAAAAGGGTAATGAAAATAAAGGTAATATAAAAATGATAAAATTAGAAGCATAGAAACACACCAGTTTGTCTTCAAAATGAGTTGATGAGGATAATATTTACCAATACAAACATCACTTATACTTTTTCAAATTTTTGATCCATTGAAATTTTAATGGAAATATTAAATTATAGAAAATTTAAGTGTTACATCTAGAACTATCCTTCCATTAACATATAAAAGGGTAACACTTATCTCTCTTTAAGACTCACTTATCCTTTAAATGTATTATTTAAATTTTACCAAACTAATCAACCTGGTATTTTACCCAACATTAATAATATTCTACTCACCATTTTTAATCATAAAGACATATTATTCATGTACAATTTTAACAAAAATTCAAGTCCCTGGTGACGTTTAGTGAATTTCTAGAACAAATTAGGACTAAGGTAAGTGTTTTCTTCTCAAATGTTCTATCATCGGTATATGTATTATATTAAACATATATCTTAATTTTTATTTTGTATATAATTCCTATTTGAGATATTACATCATGAAATGATTTTGATAAATGGTAATTTTAGTTCAAATTAATTATCTCTTCATTAATAGTTTTATATTTAAATAATCCTCAAGTTATAATGGATTTCATGACTCATATATTTTCCTTAACTCATTTTCACTCCACATCGATTATAATCATTAAATATTGATTTATCCTATACTATTATGATGTTATTTTATACTTGAATAATTTACTAAGTAAATCATTTTTCATTAACATATGAAAATTCAATTGATTTATCTCCAATTATCCTTATATTCCCCAATATTATTTTTTATACAAAATATTTTTCTCTTACTCTTTTCCAATGTGGGATTTTGATAATATAATTTAAAAATGTTAAAAATATTATCCATAATTTAGAAATCAAATTATTTGTCTTCAAGAAAATATTTCTTTTTGAAACCCTTTATTTATATTCAATGCAAATTTTTTAAATATTAATTTTTAAAACTAATTTTTTTAGAAAAAAAATTAATTTTTCCTTGTTAAAAATAACATCTCAAGGTGACTATAACATATTGTATGCCAGTGATAAAGGCTCTTTATTAATAATCCTTTATGATTTCAGCACATTTTGAATTTATCTCAAATTATTTAACTTATTTGGATGATATTTTTCCTGAATAACACACTAAATATTCTAATGAAATATCTTTTTGAGGTTATTGAGTTTCAATAATCAACTATTTATATGGATTATATCAGTTTTCATGATATAATATTGATGTATTACAAATCCAATTGTTCATTCCATAGGATATTTTTGATTGGGTGAATGAAACCCATTTTTATTTCCTTGGGTTTTCAGGAAATGTTATATGATTAATGTCTTATGTAACTCATATATTTAGATCATGTGGTTTGGAGACCTATACCACCCTCCAATTGATTGGTTAAGGATATTTATCTCATGATTAAATGATGTTAATAATGAAAAATAGTTTTCAAATCAAGAAGCATAATAATTTTTTTATAATACATAATGTGAGTAATTTGATTACCCACAACCTAAATTATAATATTTTTTTAATCACAATATAAATCAGGAGAACATTTTTATTCACAAAATAAAGAATGGAAATATTTTTCCACAATAGGGAGCATAGTCATTTTTTCAAAACTAAATTATCATAATATCTTTTATTCAGAATAAGATGTTTGGGAATTATTTTTTTAAGATTATGAAGCTTGGATATTTTGTTTGTCCACAATGTTATGATTTCCAAAATAAAATCCTTATTCTAAATTTGTTTTATTATATGTTACAGGGTACTGTCACATTTATATTCCATATGCCTATGATTATGCTCCATGGTTCAGGTTTATTGTATCTTGTTTTCAATATATTATACCATTGTATATGTTTTTTCTTTTGAAATTACATGTTTTCAATCATTTCATGGGTAAAACTCTTATTTCTGTTTGTTCATTTAAAAAAATATTTCTCCCATACTCACATTATTTGATATTATTGTGATCTAATCTTTGATAAAATGTTTATACGTATTCCCTTACAGAGTGTTTGAGATTTCACCTTGTATTTTTTCCCTATATGGTAAAATTATTATGAACTAGGATATGTCTAGAAGTGGATCTAGTGAGGTTTGATTGTATATTATTTTTAAGAAGTTTCCTAAAATGAGTTCCTTATATAAGTGATCTGCAAAGTTACTAAAAAACTTTTCCTCATGATCTGTAACTATTTATGAGATGTATTATTTTTTACATGGAATCAATGTATTAATTATATATGTTTAGCATTTATTTCCATAGTTGGTATAAAAGAAGGATTTATTTTTTTTAGGATTATTATAGTTATAATGGGAATTAGGATTAGAGAACTTTATTTTAAACACTACAGATAAATCAGTGATTAAGATAACATCCAACAATTTGAAAAATTTTTGAGTATATATATTTCCTAACAATTAAAACCCTCTCTATGTACTAGAAGGTGGGTGAAATTGTGGTATAGAAGCACCGAAGGGTAATCAATCTGATATTGGTTGGTTGATAATTTTCTTTATCACCACCGTGATTAGTTAAGAGTGGTCCTAATACTACACACATGGTAATACAATAAAAAATTATTTGAATTCATTGATCATGTGATCAATATGAATCATTATGGAGGATTTATTTCCCAGTTACATTGAAGGATTCTGTTTAGTGGAATAAAATAAACCATATTAATGTAACTAATGTTAAACTATGATTGATATAGGGTAATCTAAAGAATTTATAAGTAAATAAAATATGGGAAATGAATATAATTTTTAAGGTTTAATTCCTTTTATGATTATGGTAATTCACCATTATTGATAATTTTTCATCACTCATGTCATCCATTTTCATATTAGTATTGGATGGAACATATATAGATACATTGGTGCAATGGAACATCCAGATATTACCTCAAGGAAAAACCAATTAGAATATAATATTGAGTCAGGAAACATGTTATTATCTATAACAATATATCATGAAATATGATTAAAATATGAATATATTATAATCCCAAACTTACCATTGAAAATAAGGATGTAGTCTCATGAAATATTAAGTGGTGAAGATAGTGGTGGAAATAATTTTGAATTTCCAACATCTCAAAGAAACCAAATGAAGCACCAATGGATATCCTCAAGGGGTCTAGAATATCCTTTAATTATGGAATAGGGGATCACTGAGCATTAAACTCTCAAGGAAAAAGAAAGATTTTCTCTAATAGTATTTTGAGAATTATATTTCACCCTAAGGTACCATTATTTTTTCAATTTCACATGTGTGAGAAACATAGGAATTATCCAAGTTAATACCCTAATATGGGGACAAAAAAAGATGATTAGAATCCCCAACCTCCAAGACTGATGTAATAATATAATAATTATAAAAGCACTACTCTTGAATTGGATCTGAATTATTAAGGAACATATACCCTCTAATATGGAATAATAAATATCTTTTTGGAATCTCAATCATATAAAGCTCATATATTAATGAAATATTATAAAATCATTAAATCACTAGCCAATGATTTTATATTCTAATTAATCATATACTAGTGGGGTTATTATATTTTAATTTTATCTTTATGGGACTCGGTATTTTTTAAATCTTATTATCCTTACTTATGAAAAATTTAAGTTTCTTTTATTGATGTATTGGTTCCCCACACTTAGAGTAAAAATTAAGTATAGTAAATAAAAAAAATTTCATATTACCCTATGATATTATATCAATGAAAGGATGATAATAAACAACTTCACGAAAAAAATTAGATAATCCCCATATTAATATATAATAATGGTTTGAGCTTGCCACAAATAGTTGGAGAGAAACTCAATATTATGGAAAAGCTTATTCTGAGGAAAGATATATGTTTTACTAGTTTTTAACGTTGATATCACTAAAAAAATTATATTACGATTCATCTCTATAATTTGGAAGTCTTTAAGAATTTATGTTGGTATTAAATAATTAAAATTATGGAATCACATTTTATTTAAGTGGGGAAATGTTACACCCAAGGTTTAGAGGAACAATATAATATTCAAGAACTATATGTTAATAATTATAAACAATATGATTCCTTTTATTTAAGGAATGGTTTATTTTGGATATAGGTCGCACAAAATATGAATTAAAAATATGTACACTTTATTCAGTCATAAGTGTAATGTTAAAATAAAAGAACATAAAACTATCATACACTATAAATTTTTACTCACTATAGTGGTAATACATCTATCAAAAGTGAATAAATCAATAAGAAAAAATATATAAGATATTTTAAAATATTATTGAATAGGAATTCATCTATATAATTTCCAACCAAAAATATCACTAATAGAATAAAAAAACTGATAATAAGGAAGACACAAACTAAAGGAGAAGGTATTTTAAAAAAAATCTTTAATATTATTCATTCATTATTCATTATAATGTGATATCATAAATAATGAATGATTTAGTATGTATATAAACATATTGGAATGGAAAAATGTTGTTAAAAAAATTATCATTGAAAATATCGTCCTTGCAAATATGGAAATTTAAAATTTGGTTATTGGTTATATAGACGATATGTATACCGAAGACCTTTATTTTTTATAGTAAATTATAATTAATTTAACTCACAATATGATACTAAAATATTCTATATGTATTAATGATTTATGTTTCATTATAACAATATTTTATATTAAAAATTGATATGATGTATATATAAAATTCAAATATTTATTTTAATATAATTTGTGTAGTAAAATTAAACTTTTTAATATAAATAATTAATTTTAGTGTTATTTTTTACAACGTATTTGTTATAATTTCTTTTTCAAAGAACAATATCATTGAGGATAGTATATTTTATTTCTAATAGATTAAATATAAAAATAGTAATGTATTATTATATATTAACTAATATATTATCATTTTTTAAATTATAAAATGATATGAAATAATTGTAAAAACAACTAATGGGTAAGAATGATATTTTTTTAATAAAAAGAGATTACATTATATATTGTGTTTTTATTTAAGAACAGAATTTATAAATTTTATATTCCAAATTTGAGAAAAAAATGTCTTTTTAGAATTTATGAAATCAAATTTTTTAGTATTTATTTCTTTATTTTAATTTTCAAATATTTTATTAGTAAAAAATTCTGGTTATTGAAAAAATTATCATTTTTTTAATTTCATTATTTTATAATTGTACACAATAATATTATAATAACATTTAATTAATAAAATATTTATTTCAAGAAAAATATTTTTCTTATTTAAAATATTATTTTAGCTTATAAAGCTTATTTATGCTATTTTTAGCACTAATTAAAATTTTACTTTAATAAAAAATTGTTTTCGTTCTTTTCTATTAATTATGTGTTTTGTTAGTGAAATTCAGTCTTGATTTTCTATGAAAAGAATGTATATTTTTTTCATAAGTATTTATTTCATAAAAATTAGTATATATGGTAATCTTATCTTGAACATAAATTTTTAATCACAAAGATAAAATTTTCTTAAAAATTATTTTACATGTTAAATTTCATTAATTTAAAATTAACAGATCAATCTCAAAGAAAATTTACTTTGAAAAATTATTTTCAAATTTTAAAACATATGGATCAAATTATGTACATGTTCTGATAATAATTATTTTCATTAATAATAATTACTATGGGTAAAATTTTATTACAAAGGTAAAAGTAAATTAGGGTAATAGTAACAAAAAGTTAATTGAGTATGCCAGGAAACACTCTAGTATTTTTAGAAAATGAATGTGTGAGGAGAATCTTGAACCAAACACAATTAAAATCCAATTGTATCCATTTTCAATTCAATAAAATTTTAATAGAAAAATTGTATTATAAAAAAATTTAATGGATACTTCCAAAGCTACAAATCCAATAACTAATAAAAGGGTACCAAATCTACAACTTCATAACTCATATCCACATAAAATTTAGTCTTCACCCTCTAAACCATTAGACCTCCTAGACTCCCCCTAGTTTCATAAGATATTATTTTCCATTTTTTATCATAAGGCCTTAATTTATAAGGATAATTTAATTGAAAATTCAAGTCTTTGGTGACGTTTGGTACAAATTTAGAATGAATCAGGACCATGGTAATGGTTATCATCTAAAAATTATGATCATTAAGACATGTTTTTTATTATACACCTATTTTCATTTATGTTTTTTATAAAATATGTATTGGATATATTATATAATCAAATAACTTTTATTCATGGATGTTTATGTCCAATTTAATGCTCTATATTTTAATATTTCTTTATTTAAATGCACCAAATGTATTAAATGGGTTTTCGTGATTTGTTTTTTATGAAAAATATTCACTCTAATTTAATTAATATTATTAATTATTAAATTATCCTACCATATGATTCAACTATGTCTAATTTAAATTTTTTTTCTCTTGGGATATCATGTTTCCCATTGTATTTTTATTCCTTGATGGCCATATTTATTTGTTATGAATAATTTTCATATCTTTTAATAGAGTTTTTCTCCATATCTTTGTTTTATTTCCCACCAATGATCTCATATACCCAATGGAAATTAAAATATTTTTTTCTATAATGATACTTCTATTACCCTATACTAATTTTTAATCAATGGATGTTTTTGTTACTCTTTCTTGATGTGTTATTTGGAAAATGGTATTTCAAAATGTTGAAAAGGTTTTTTATATCATAAAAAATAATATATTTTATATTCCATTGAAAATTCCATTTTATAATCCTTTATGTCTTTTCAATGATTTATTATAGAATAATATTTTTTGAATTTATATTTTTTCAAAATAGATTCAATTCCCATATTCAAAGATGACATCCAATGGTGAACATAACGTCATATTTTAAGCCAACTATTAAAGATCATTATATAAAATATTTTATGATTTCACCATCCTTTTACTATCTAAATGATTAAATTGTATGTTATTTTTCATGAATCATCCTATAAATGTTATTATGAATTTTCTTATTGTAGGGATTTTTTTTCAAAATCTATCATCTACATGTTGTAGATTATTTATTGTGATAGCTTCTTGAAGTGGTGAAAACTCTATTTTTCATTCAATGGGTTCCTTATGATGTGATGAATGAATCCAATTTTACTTCCTTTAGGGTTTCAAGATATGGTGAATGGTTATTACCTTATAGAAAAATATGTATGGATCATGATGAGTGGGTTCCTATATCGGCCACTAATACATTGGTAAAATATTTATATCTCACTAGTCAAGGATGTTAATCATTGATGAATTTTTAATTAAAAACATAAATCATAAACATTTCCTTTTTTAATAATATTAGGAATGAACCTTTTTTTTGTTCAAAACATATTGAGTGGCCATTTTGTTTGTTCAAAATATAAAATATGTGTATTTTGTATGTTTCCAATATGAATCTTGTGAATTTTTTCATTAACATCAAAAATTAGTGGGAATTTATTTTATTAACAACATAAATCCTTGGTATTTTATTTTTTAAAACATCATGTCTGGGAATTGTTTTTGTTCAATTCATAAATAATGTAAATTGTTTCACAATTTTATAATTTTCTTATACTTGTGTTCCTTCCAATGTTATATTTTATCCCATTTCTTCAGGGAATGTAACATTTGCATCATATGTGCATATGATTATTCTCTATTGGACATGTTTTTTGTATCATGTCTCTACACGCTTATCCCATAGTATATGTTTTCTCTTTTGATATTACATTTTTTCATTCATGGATTATGAAAAAATATTATCGTTACATGTTTTATTAATAATATATTTATCCAATGAATTCACTTTTTCATATTATTATGGTCTAAACCTTGATTAGATGTTAGTTAGTCTTCCATTATCGACAATTAAATTACACCCATATAATATATTTTCTTCTCCTATATAATAATGATGACTATAACCTAAAACATTTCAAGAAGTGGATCTACTTTGGTATGAATGTCGATAAATGTTCCAAAGTTTTTCAAAATAAATTTATTATATCGCAGATCCTCAATGAAACTAAACCATTATGTCCCCAGGTTGTGATACTATTTGTGTGATGTATTATCTAAAATATAGAATCAAAGTATTATTTATGTATGTTTATCTTCAGTATTCATTATAATAATTACCATACTCATAATTGTAACTTTTTATTATTGGTGGGGAATTAGGTTGATATTTGTTTTCACTATTTATTAGACTCTTCACATCACTTCATCATTTATTTTCATGATAACCATCATTTTTCACTTATATCAATTACTAGTCAACATAATTTTATTTCCCCAATTCTTATTTCCAAACATTTGGTATAAAAAAATATTAATTTTCCTTCCTCAATGACTTTTGCTATTAGAATTTCCTTAAAATCCCATCATTCTATTATTTACCCCTAAACCATAAGAATAATGGGAATATCTAATCTCTAATTATACCATGAGAGATAAATAAAAGCTTTTTAATTTCAATGAAAATATCTTATAGACGATCCATTTTTGATACTTGGTCTTAATACACTAAAGAATCGATAAAATTTTCTTTCATGGTTGGAGATAAATACATATGATTACATTGTATATTGGGTGAAATTTTCAACATATATACTAATGACTCGTCATCCTTATAAAAAATTCTAGTCATTACATGTATATTTTATTGGGAATATTTATAGGATAATAGTAATTGGAAAATAACATCTTAAACTATTCTCATTTCATTGAGTCAATTTATTTCATTGGCTCATTATTCTTGATTAGAGCCAACCATTTATCAGCATCCCCTTCCAAATGATGCATAAAAAACCACATTCCCATTTTCTAATCACTGGAGAACATACAATTAATTTTCTACATCGTTCATACATTTCATATAAATAAGTTTATGCGAGGTCCCATTGAAGTAATGTGGAAATTTTTATACAATTTACACAATAAAAAGAATCTATTTCCTTAGTTTCTTTAAGTGATAATCATGGTTTTCATTATTATTTAATTCTTGAGAATTTGGGTTTCTCATTTTCCTAAATATTTTTACCTTATCTATCGTCCCATTAAGTTTCTCAATAGGAAAGTAACATCATTATTATTATCATACATTGTTAACTTAGTTACTCTTTGTTCCAACTATAGATGAAAATAAATGAATGTTAGTGATAATAATAGTTTTAAAAGTGAAAATAATAAACTTTTAATAAATAAGTCATATATAATTTTCACGCCACAAATTATAAACATATATGTTTCAATATAAAATTTATATATTATTATATATTAGTATTTTTAACCTCAATATATTTAAATACCTTATTACTGTTCATAAATAGAATGTCAATCAACCAAAGAATATCACGTGGTAGTATCATATCTGGTGCAAAGATAGGACGCTTTGTTAGGAAACAAGTGATGACCATATTAATACTCATACATCCACTATTAGTGTTATTACCCGTTGGTTAATATATTTCAATGCTGATATAAACCTAATTGTATCAATACATGAATTTAATTATTGGAAAACAACACACTCTATAATAATAAAAGTTTTTCGGATTTTACCATTATAAATATTTATCCCTAGGTTTATCACTAATTTTTTCTAATTCTAATCGATAAAATTGACCAAAACGTACTTTTTTACCCACTGAAGCCCAATTAGCATAACAAAAGAAATATTACATCATTTTAGTTGAAAAATTAGTAAAATTAACCAGAATTAATGGCACAAAACTATAATGTATTACTGTATTCAGAGACTATATAAATAACTAAGTTATTTATGAATAACATTTAATAGTGTACAATTACATTCTTCTAACATGGTATGATTATAGAAATATTATACTTAATTAATTTCCACAAAACCTTGGAAAATTTAAACATAAGACATGTTGACATTAGATGATCTGTAATGGTAAAACGAGTACATAAAAATAAAAGATTATAAGTGAAAATAATATAAGAATAATGGTATAAGAAAAAATTATTATCTTACAAAAATCATAACCAATAATTAATATATCATAAACTGCATGTCATGGAATAGAAAATGTTCATTAGAAAATACATGAGTCATATTATTGTGGAATATTTAATAATAAATCATGATCCCTGAGAGCATATGATAACTATATGACATATTATTTTGTAATACACATGTGAATCAAAAATCATTTCTGCAGTTAAGGATAACTTCTCAAAATATCATAACATAGTGTATAGAGTCTCATAGTGGAATAGGTTCAAATCTAATTCCTATAATCATTGGGGATAGAGTCCCATAATGGATTAGATTCACTCACCCTTCACTTTTATTTCATCTCTTTATACATCAATATTTACACAATTAATTAAAGGGATATATAATTTCTATCCCACCTGTCACGTAAGAATAACATACATATGTGTTCCACATGTTACTAAGAACATTTAATATTTCATCATAACTTAATTTACCCTTCAGAATGAAATGGGTCTCATGGATAATTTCTTAAAAACTAATCAAAATAAATCTAGAGGAGGAAAGTGGATGCTACAATTAGATAATTTCCCTATTGAGGAATTATTATCCTTAATTTATGTTCACAATGATTAAAATACTATAACAAAATCTTTGAATATATCCTTTGAAAACAAGAAGAAAAGTCCTTATCTTCTACCAACATTGGAAAAATAAATAAATCAGACAAATCAGAATTGGATATTATTTTAAAAAGACATGAAATTTATTATGGGATTCTTGATAATGAAGAACAACCACTATAGAAGGAAATGGGGGTTAAGTGGTCAATAATAAAAATAATTCTTTTCACACCATTATAATGATAGTTAAAATTTATCTCTATTGAAAATATTAAAAAGGATCATTTCAAAAAATGTTTAAAAAATAAAATATATTTGAAAATAACATTAAACTATAATTTTATTATATATTATAAAAATATTATAAAAATATAAAAATCATGGATATAGAAGATAAATATTCATGACCAAAAAGATTCAATAGGATTTATTTTTCTTAAAATAGATAAATTTTTTAGTTTTATTATCAAGGATGGGTCAATGAAAAAATAATTTAAATATATATAAATAAACCTCTAATAAGAAAGATTATAGGGTTTAGAATAGTATAATAATATAATTTCCCGTAATGGAAATTGAGACATAAATAATCATGATAAAAAATTGAGATTAAAACATAAAGCCTTAACTCAAGTATAAATTTTCATCATACATGATCTAACATCTTCATGAAAAAAATTTATATTTATCATAAACTTACAAAAGAACCATTTTAATACTTATATTTGAATATTTTATTCCCTTATAATTTTTTATTACAAATTTGTTAACAATTATTCCTTAAAATCATTATTTGAGTGCCAACTATTCTGCTTTCAACAGATGTTTCAATTTAGAGATTTTGTTCCTTTCTTGTTTTTTATAGATAAAAATAATAATCGCATAATAGTTATATTATTTATTTATTATATTTGATTTTTTGACTATCCATTTAATGAGGTAATACAAAATGATATACATGTAGAGACCCGAAACTTGAAGTACGTGGACATTACATTACATTTGCGGAACACTTAGTACATAACAAAAACACACACTAAAGGATCGTAATAGTTTAGTGTCTTTGGAAACTCGGAACGCAATCTTCTAATCGTGGTGAAAGTTCGTCAATATCTCCCATAAAGGTCATCGCTTTTTTTTACCTAAAACCTTTCTTTATATCCTGGGGAAAATAAAACATAAAAGGGTGAGCTCAAATGCTCAGTAAGAGTAATCAAAAGAAATATCAATCACATCATATATATAAGAACATAGCTTTTGGAAATCTTAACCTGCAAAAAGCTCATAATATCATAACATGGGATAAATCATAGAAGTGAAATGTAATCCCAATAATCATAACTTAAAACATGAAACTTTGTGGCATACACACATAATCATAGAGAATCATTTCTTGTTAGTCAAGACTCAATGCCAAGACTATCTTAGTGGACAAAGTCCCTTTCTGAATCGAGTAACCCTCGTTTCAGTCCTGTTTCACTGAACCGGTATAACCTACCATTTCAGCCATGTCTATCTCATGAGATATAAAATCTTTACCCAATGCATTGGAGGGATATATAGGTCCCACCCATCTTATAATGAATCCTTTCTTATGTGTGCCACATAATCACAAATCATACATCATCGCATAACCCATGTAATAAAAATGGGATTCTTAAACAACATGACATCATAAAACAATTCATATAAGATAAAGGAATTCATAAAAATGTTTCCATCAAAACATAATCAAATCCATGTAATAATAGGGATAAAAACAGAACCCTTTTATTATCTTAGATGGAAAATAATTTTGATAAAATACTTGAACTTTATTCTTGAGGAAAATATCCTTTCTTCTTCAAAAACACTTTTCTTTTCTTAACATGTCATACAATTATAAACTAAAAGAAGTTGATTAAAAATAAACTTGAAAAACTTGTAAAGGAAGCTTCTTGGGAATAATGTTTTAAAAATCCATTCATGCCGTATAAGTTAAAAAAACATTCTTCTCGTACTTTTGTCGGAAAAGTCAAAAAAAATATCTCGTACGAAAAACGACAAAAGATTCCTTTCATATCTTTTACTAAAAACTCACCGAAGGGTAAAATAGGTTTTAAACAATTTTAAGTGAATGGAAATAATATTACATATTGAGGAAACATGGATGTTGATGATAAAATACACCCCAGTAAATTTCAAAGTATAAACAATCTCGGATAAAAATGAGATTGTGATATTTCCCTTACCTTAGGTCCAATTTGCTTCGTATGTGTCCGAACCTCCTATATAATGATTTAAATAATGTCGTTGACTTATTACAGAATCATATTCATTGTTATGATATAATATATGTTTCACTTATGACATTATATTACCCGTTCTTTTGTAAATTCCATGTTAAAGAAGCGTTTTGGGTAAAATCGTTTCATTTATCGTAGGTGTTTTGACTTGTTGTTCTTGACATCATTATTACTTATATCATGATTTACTTACTTCCAGAATATAAACTATGATTTATATATCATATATATTCAGTATATATATATATAATAGATAGATAAATAAAATGAAAAACATCGTTCATGGAGACGGTAGTCCGTACGTACGCATGAACGATGTTTTTCTTTCCTTATTGTCTTGAAATGGAAGTAAGTAGATGACATACATATGTATATATATACATAAATCCAGTAGCTTTATAATGTCATATATTTTATTATTATTTCTTATATATACATTATAATCATTCTTAAATGGTTAACATGGAGAATGAATCTCATCGCGTCGTGGAGACGGTAGTCCGTACGTACGCACGAGCGATGATATCATTTCCATAAATACTGAATTGAATTGGAGTGGATTATACAATATATCAGAATCAATATGATGTTGTAATAACTATTTATAGTTATTCTTTACACCATTATACTCATCCATGTAAGGTGGTGGTGGAAAATAGATTACACCACGGCGTGGAGACGGTATTCCGTACGTACGCACGCGCGGTGATTTCTTTTTCCGTAGGATGGATAGATGGTGAAATAGGGTTGTTTCATACTTATAATAACATATCAGTATATGAGTGATACTGATGTTATTACTTCATAATGAAACAACCTAAGAAGAAGAAGTGGAAGAAGAAATAAAGATGAAAGAATTGGTAACGGTAATTACCTCTTCTTTGAAGTGCCTCTTTGAGACCTCCTCTTAGGGCACTAGAATTGGTCTTTGAGGAAGACCAGAACCACTAGGATGTTTCTAGGGAAGTGGAGAAGAGATTTTGGCAGGGGTTGGCCGAGCTTGAGTGCTCAAATTGGTGTGAGGAGGAGGGGGAGGAGGTGTCCTTTTATAAGGGAGGAGAGGGGCACCTTAGGAATATCTCAAAATATTATTTTATATTAAAGTCAAAATCGGTTTATAATGGTTCCAAAGGGTCTTATTTCGAAGCTAAAGTGGGGATAGGTCGAAATCCTATCAACCAATAGAATTTAGACAAGTTTAGGATATTATTTTAACCTTATCAATTATATTTAACTCTAAGTTAAATAATTTAACTTTTACCATGTCTTTTTGTTTTCTTTCACTATATGGTTAATACACATACAATAACATGCCAAACGAACCCAAAATTGTTTATTATTAATATATATATCCTTATCTAAGTTATTTGGCCGAACCATAGATTTTTAGAAATAAAATAACAATTAATAATATAATATTTGATTTAAAAACTATTTTGTGTCAATTTTGACACTATTTGATATATGATTTTTGTGAAAGTCATAACAGAATTAAATGTTCGAACCAAGTTGATTAAATCAACATTAATATATCATAGTAACCTAGAAAATTAGTGGAATTCATAAAAAATCTCAAATTACATTTATTTTGGTGTTTATAACATCAATTATGTCAATATTTTATTAATAAGATAATTACTGCATCATCGTTGTGTCATAAATAAATTAACTTATTTGATGTCTAAAAATTACAAATAAAATACCATCATGTAGGAAATCCTTTTAGCTTTCTAATAAATATATACAATCGAATTTATCTTATGTATAACCCCATATTAAAAATGTTTTAGTAAATAAAATTTGATTTTAACTCTTTTAACCCTTCTTTAAATAAATTAATAATAAATGTCCTAATCTAACCCAAGTGGGCCTAAATGGTCATATTTTATTCCTAAGTTTGTTTTTGGTCGAATTACACTTGTCCAATAGAATTAGGACATGTGTTAGGGTAATATTAATATCATATTTACCCTTAGTTACCCTATTTACTATTAACCGCGGTAAAAAAAAGTAAAAAGTTACTATTCACCAAAAATTATTTTCATCTCATTGAACCACATTTTAGTCCTTGATATTAACCGTGTCTGTCGGATTTTCAAAATTCTATTCACAGAAGCGGTAAAATTAAGTTTTATGCAAAATTCAGTTTTTTAACCTACCACTTAGTGGTTTCACTATTCATCAAAAATTGAATGTTTTCAGAAAAAAGCCAAAATTTCATCCTAAGCTATATTTCATATTCTAAATTCAAAAATGAAGTCTATTTTACCAAATTCATAACATAGAAATTGCATTAATTAATTTTATAATTAAATCCCGCTGTTAAAACAAATAGCGTGTTTTTAAGAAACAATATCTATCAAAAGATTGACACTTGATTATGTCTGTTTTAAATTTGAAATTACATCTAATGACCAACATTGTATTAAATTGTAAAAATATATTCTAAATATACTTTAAAACAACTCAAATTAATAATTTATCACTATTAATTATTTTGATTAAAAAAGTTGTTTTTAATTATAATTTAGTAATTTTCACTATTCATCAGAATATGAAAGTTATCCGAAAAGTACCAAAATTTCAACTTAGGCTAAATTCGATACTCCGAATCCAAAAATGAAGTTCATTTTGAAAAATAAGATTTACAGAATTTTAAAAAGTGGTTATTACTATTCATAACGGCTAGTTTTAATAATATTTTAATAGCATATCGTTGTTTAGTGAAACTCGGTATTGCGTATTACACACGCTATCGAGGAAGGTCGCGATTGCGTGTAATGCAAGGCAAGTCAAAGATGCGTGTTGTGCAAGCTCCTTTTGGTGTAGCGTACAACACAAGACATTAGTGAAATTAAAAATAATATTTTTCATAAAATCTCGGGCTGTTACATTCTACCCCCCTTAAAATGAATTTCGCCCTCGAAATTCGTCGGGGTTATAAATGGTTTACTATTCGAAAGTTTCCTTAATAGAAACCCACATCGTAAAAAGGAATACCAAAACTTGGCTTTAATAACTAAAGTATGAAATGTAACGAATACCCAAATAAACTAATCACTGGGTTTCCACATAGGTGAAAATATGGATATGGAAGAGAAATCTAACCATCATGTTCTGATGGAGAGTGGTAGAGAACATGGCTACGGAAATGCCAGTAATCACAAATCCATAAATTTGTGACGATCTAAGGTACCATCTGATTCATCAGGTATAAGAGAACTAGGACAACATTTTTGGTTTTCAAGATCATTTCCCTAAAGTTAAAGAATTTGAATTAGAATAAATACTTACTTTATTTTGGTACAATCTCACTGTTGTTCGTGCCTTTAACAATTTCCACTTCATCTCTTAAATAAATGAAGTTGAATTTGTTATTCGTGAAGTGTTAGCAGATCATGTGATAGAATGACGGGTCATTCCATCTGTCTCAAAAGGTTAGCAAAATTTATATACATAAGTCGATCTATAGTGGGATTAATCATATATGGTTCCTAAAATGGGCTTATACTTCATATATCATACTGCTTAATATAATAACACTAGTTTCTACTAAACAGGGACTTCCTGTAGGTCAGTGGTAGGCGATAAAGGCCAGTCGCACTTCGGTTGTGGGTTCGATTCCTATAGCCTTGTCCGAAGCGATGGGCTGTCGCCCGTCCTGCAGGTTTTCCTTTTTCTAAAACTACGTTACTATAACATCCCATCAATAATATCGAAAATCTTCTATCCTTAAACAATACTAACTTATGTCCAACATAATCCAGTCTAATCTTTAGGCTTATACATAATACTGCAGTCCACACTCATAATATAGTGACAACGATTACCAGAGATTTAATACTGTCGTTGATCCCCACATATCATAAGATATGTCTTGTTGGTCACATTCCAAACATTCAAAGTCCTTAATCGTGTATTCTCTTGAATAACTTAGTGAAAACATGAGTGCAGTTAAAAGTTAACACTTTACACATACCAAAATCCTCAAAATTCTATATACTCAAACCATGATATCACGTAGTCCTTATATCAATCATGAGCTCATGAATACAATCAAACATCTCATTATCTTCTTATCCTTTCATTATACACTTATCATCTACTTTCCAAAATATTTGAATCACTTTTCATAGTTATTGGTACCTTAAAATTATTGAAAACCACAATAAACCAATACTTAAATATTTCAACACACCATAAAAGTACCTCATCAAAATTATTCTTGAATACCAATACATAAACACTTTAGTCCATCCACATCAATGATTATCCTGGAATAAGTCCTTCCTTGATTTACAAGTAACTTTTTAGGTCAGGGCATTGAGTTGGGTAATGCCCATGTTCTCCACAAATAAGACATTGAACTCCATAACAGTCTGTCACTCTATGACCCTTTTCTCCACACAGATAACATCGCTCCCTCCATTTGAGGTATTCCTCAAGGATCTTCTTCCCTTCTTTAGAAATCTCAATCTTCCTTTCTTTATGCTCCTCAACATGCGAACATGCATAATAGTCTATCTTCCTCTTCTTTGAAGAATTAGGCATACCACTAAATTTCACCTTGTTAATCATATATCGCGATGATTGATTCGGCATAATCACAACATCTTTCTCTCAAGGCATTACACAATTTTGTTGATCATAGTCACCAATTTGTCCATTGGATTCAATGTTAAATGAATTCCTTTTGGTTCCCTCCATTAACTAAAACACAAAAATAATTTTGTGAGAATCATGCTAGAGAAACAACATAGTAAAGGGAAAGTATCCTCAATACCTAACTTCTTAGGTTTAATCAAATATCATTACCATAGTTCTAGGAATATATCCTATACGTATACTTATCCTTAGGGACATCCCTAGACATACCTTAGAAATATCTCTAGGGATCTCACTAACGTTTTCACGTCCTAGTTTCCAAAGGTTGACTAAACCTTTCCTCTGATACCAACTATAGAGACCCGAAACTTGAAGTACATGGACATTACATTACATTTGCGGAAAACTTAGTACATAACAAAAACACACACTAAAAGATCGTAATAGTTTAGTGTCTTTGGAAACTCGGAACGTAATCTTCTAATCGTGGGGAAAGTTCTTCAATATCTCCCATAAAGGTCATCACTTTGTTTTTACCTAAAACCTTTCTTTATATCCTGGGGAAAAGAAAACATAAAAGGGTGAGCTCAAATGCTCAGTAAGAGTAATCAAAAGAAATATCAATCACATCATATATATAAGAACATAGCTTTTGGAAATCTTAACCTGCAAAAAGCTCATAATATCATAACATGGGATAAATCATAGAAGTGAAATGTAATCCCAATAATCATAACTTAAAACATGTAACTTTGTGGCATACACACATAATCATAGAGAATCATTTCTTGTTAGTCAAGACTCAATGCCAAGACTATCTTAGTGGACAAAGTCCCTTTCTGAATCGAGTAACCCTCGTTTCAGTCCTGTTTCACTGAACCGGTATAACCTACCATTTCAGCCATGTCTATCTCATGAGATATAAAATCTTTACCCAATGCATTGGATGGAGATATAGGTCCCACCCATCTTATAATGAATCCTTTCTTATGTGTGCCACATAATCATAAATCATACATCATCGCATAACCCATGTAATAAAAATGGGATTCTTAAACAACATGACATCATAAAACAATTCATATAAGATAAAGGAATTCATAAAAATGTTTCCATCAAAACATAATCAAATCCATGTAATAATAGGGATAAAAACAGAACCCTTTTATTATCTTAGATGGAAAATAATTTTGATAAAATACTTGAACTTTATTCTTGAGGAAAATATCCTTTCTTCTTCAAAAACACGTTTCTTTTCTTAACATGTCATACAATTATAAACTAAAAGAAGTTGATTAAAAATAAACTAGAAAAAATTGTAAAGGAATCTTCTTGGGAATAATGTTTTAAAAATCCATTCATGCCGTATAAGTTAAAAAAAATTCTTCTCGTACTTTTGTCGGAAAAGTCAAAAAAAATATCTTGTACGAAAAACGACAAAAGATTCCTTTCATATCTTTTACTAAAAACTCACCGAAGGGTAAAATAGGTTTTAAACAATTTTAGGTGAATGGAAATAATATTACATATTGAGGAAACATGGATGTGGATGATAAAATACACCCCAGTAAATTTCAAAGTATAAACAATCTCGGATAAAAATGAGATTGTGATATTTCCCTTACCTTAGGTCCAATTTGCTTCGTATGTGTCCGAACCTCCTCTATAATGATTTAAATAATGTCATTGACTTATTACAGAATCATATTCATTGTTATGATATCATATATGTTTCACTTATGACATTATATTACCCGTTCTTTTGTAAATTCCATGTTAAAGAAGCGTTTTGGGTAAAATCGTTTCATTTATCGTAGGTGTTTTGACTTGTTGTTCTTGACATCATTATTACTTATATCATGATTTACTTACTTCCAGAATATAAACTATGATTTATATATCATATATATTCAGTATATATATATATAATAGATAGATAAATAAAATGAAAAACACCGTTCATGGAGACGGTAGTCCGTACGTACGCATGAACGCTGTTTTTCTTTCCTTATTGTCTTGAAATGGAAGTAAGTAGATGACATACATATGTATATATATACATAAATCCAGTAGCTTTATAATGTCATATATTTTATTATTATTTCTTATATATACATTATAATCATTCTTAAATGGTTAACATGGAGAATGAATCTCATCGCGTCGTGGAGACGGTAGTCCGTACGTACGCATGAGCGATGATATCATTTCCATAAATACTGAATTGAATTGGAGTGGATTATACAATATATCAGAATCAATATGATGTTGTAATAACTATTTATAGTTATTCTTTACACCATTATACTCATCCATGTAAGGTGGTGGTGGAAAATAGATTACACCACGGCGTGGAGACGGTATTCCGTACGTACGCACGCGCGGTGATTTCTTTTTCCGTAGGATGGATAGATGGTGAAATAGGGTTGTTTCATACTTATAATAACATATCAGTATATGAGTGATACTGATGTTATTACTTCATAATGAAACAACCTAAGAAGAAGAAGTGGAAGAAGAAATAAAGATGAAAGAATTGGTAACGGTAATTACCTCTTCTTTGAAGTGCCTCTTTGAGACCTCCTCTTAGGGCAATAGAATTGGTCTTTGAGGAAGACCAGAACCACTAGGATGTTGCTAGGGAAGTGGAGAAGAGATTTTGGCAGGGGTTGGCCGAGCTTGAGTGCTCAAATTGGTGTGAGGAGGAGGGGGAGGAGGTGTCCTTTTATAAGGGAGGAGAGGGGCACCTTAGGAATATCTCAAAATATTATTTTATATTAAAGTCAAAATCGGTTTATAATGGTTCCAAAGGGTCTTATTTCGAAGCTAAAGTGGGGATGGGTCGAAATCCTATCAACCAATAGAATTTAGACAAGTTTAGGATATTATTTTAACCTTATCAATTAGATTTAACTCTAAGTTAAATAATTTAACTTTTACCATGTCTTTTTGTTTTCTTTCACTATATGGTTAATACACTTACTATAACATGCCAAACGAACCCCAAATTGTTTATTATTAATATATATATCCTTATCTAAGTCATTTGGCCGAACCTTAGATTTTTAGGAATAAAATAACAATTAATAATATAATATTTGATTTAAAAACTATTTTGTGTCAATTTTGACACTATTTGATATATGATTTTTGTGAAAGTCATAACAGAATTAAATGTTCAAACCAAGTTGATTAAATCAACATTAATATATCATAGTAACCTAGAAAATTAGTGGAATTCATAAAAAATCTCAAATTACATTTATTTTGGTGTTTATAACATCAATTATGTCAATATTTTATTAATAAGATAATTACTGCATCATTGTTGTGTCATAAATAAATTAACTTATTTGATGTCTAAAAATTACAAATAAAATACCATCATGTAGGAAATCCTTTTAGCTTTCTAATGAATATATACAATCGAATTTATCTTATGTATAACCCCATATTAAAAATGTTTTAGTAAATAAACTTTGATTTTAACTCTTTTAACCCTTCTTTAAATAAATTAATAATAAATGTCCTAATCTAACCCAACTGGGCCTAAATGGTCATATTTTATTCCTAAGTTTGTTTTTGGTCGAATTACATTTGTCCAATAGAATTAGGACATGTGTTAGGGTAATATTAATATCATATTTACCCTTAGTTACCCTATTTACTATTAACCGCGGTAAAAAAAAGTAAAAAGTTACTATTCACCAAAAATTATTTTCATCTCATTGAACCACATTTTAGTCCTTGATATTAATCGTGTCTGTCGGATTTTCAAAATTCTATTCACAGAAGCGGTAAAATTATGTTTTATGCAAAATTCAGTTTTTTAACCTACCACTTAGTGGTTTCACTATTCATCAAAAATTGAATGTTTTCAGAAAAAAGCCAAAATTTCATCCTAAGCTATATTTCATATTCTAAATTCAAAAATGAAGTCTATTTTACCAAATTCATAACATAGAAATTGCATTAATTAATTTTATAATTAAATCCCGCTGTTAAAACAAATAGCGTGTTTTTAAGAAACAATATCTATAAAAAGATTGACACTTGATTATGTCTGGTTTAAATGTGAAATTACATCTAATGACCAACATTGTATTAAATTGTAAAAATATATTCTAAATATACTTTAAAACAACTCAAATTAATTATTTATCACTATTAATTATTTTGATTAAAAAAGTTGTTTTTAATTATAATTTAGTAATTTTCACTATTCATCAGAATATGAAAGTTATCCGAAAAGTACCAAAATTTCACCTTAGGCTAAATTCGATACTCTGAATCCAAAAATGAAGTTCATTTTGAAAAATAAGATTTACAGAATTTTAAAAAGTGGTTATTACTATTCATAACGGCTAGTTTTAATAATATTTTAATAGCATATCGTTGTTTAGTGAAACTCGGTAATCCGTATTACACACGCTATCGAGGAAGGTCGCGATTGCGTGTAATGCAAGGCAAGTCAAGGATGCGTGTTGTGCAAGCTCCTATTGGTGTACTGTACAACACAAGACATTAGTGAAATAAAAAATAATATTTTTCATAAAATCTCGGGCTGTTACAATACATCAGTTTTTGGATGTTGTAGTCTACATGTATACGCGGGTGACATTTCCATTTTCCAGCAGATGAGAGGAAATAAATTAGATAATATTTTATCTTTTAAGACTCATCTTTACTTTATTGATATAATAGATATGTATATAATAAATATATATAACCATTTATGAGAATTTTTTATTAAAATTGAAATACATCACTTTATGGATGTTGTAGTTCGCACGTACACATGAGTAACGTTCCCATTTATCGTTCAATGAAAATGAGGTAGATAAAAATTATTAAATATAAATAATTACCTTATAGTATACTTATGATTATTATTATTTAATATTCTTTTATATAATATATTCATATATTTTTTGATAAGAAATGAACTTGAAATTACTCTATTATGGTAACTACCTATTCTAGGGGTATTTACATTTGGCTTACACCTCATGCCTTGTTTGGTTATTCATCCAGTGAGAGAAAAAACACTACAATGTGGGAAGGATATTTGGGAGATTATGTTGTGAAGATAACAGTCAATATATGTTTCAAAATGTGTGTAATTATGTTAGGATAAGTGGGTTTTTTATCAGTTACGGGAGTAGAATCCTTGAAAATAACATAATACTTAAAATAATACAAATTAATTTTCATGTGAATGTAGAACTAAATAGGCACCATTTAAATGATAATGGGACGTGAGGTAAAAATACAATCCTCCAATCAAGAAAATATTTTTTTCAACATATATAATGAATTATATCTTAGTTTAGCCCCTTCAAAACCATTTTACAATTATTTTGATAACTTAAATGTTACCTTGGTAACTATTAATTAAGTTTAAAAATAAAAAAGAACATTTCAAAATTAACAATTAAAATTTAAAATATGGAATCAATTTAATCATGCTAAATTTATAAATATGATATATTATTACTTTAATATCATCATAAAAAATGTGTAAAAATCGTTTTTTGAACAACATTATTTTAAAATCATAAAGAAAATATAGTATATTAATTGAGTTTATTATCTACAAATTCCATTAAACTCGTTCATCAATAGTGATTAATTTAATTTATTAATATAAAAAAACATTTATCAAATAAAACACAATATTTCTTAAAATATCACTTTTTACCCTTAAATGATATTAAAATCATTTCTACGCATTTGAAAATTAATGTATAAATTTTAATTTATTTATAAATTTATAATAAATAAATTTACATTATTTTAATACTTTAAATAAGGGAAGTTAAATTTTAATTAGATAGCATAACCCTTTTAAACTGAAGAAACAACTTTCATGCCTCAAGGCCTTTAACCATTAAAGTGTAGTGTGTTATCATATTTATCAACGAATCCTTGGGGAGGGGGATGATATATGACCCATTTTATCCAAATTTTTATGTGTGTTATTTTATTTTATTTTTAATCCCGCAACCTATTATTGATTATTTTTTGTCATTGTTGTTTTTTATGTCATTATAATCATATTCATCATCCTCATCATTATTATTGTTGTTATTAATTATGGATGTAATGTGAGAGCATGATCCTAGAAATAGGTAGGTGATTTTAATTCCATAAAATATCTTGTAATATTTACCTTTGTATTTTTAGTATAATAAAAATAATATGATCGTGTTGGTAATAAATTTAAAATTAGTGACTGATAATGTGAATTTTTTTATTTTACCATGATTAATACTAATAATGTTCTAAGGAAGGATAATTCAAATGTCATAAGAAATAGTATTTCATATATTGATACTTGAAGAATAGTAATGAAATCATCCTAGTGTATACCAAGATTTATAATGAGATGAAGGTCAAAAATTAAGAATATAAGAATTTTCCAGTAGTCATATATCAACTTAATTTAATTAAAATTATGGATCATTATATGTTTTTCGTAATTTCAATAATTATTTTTTCAATAGTATTTTTCTCTAATATTATATCTCAATAATTTATATTTATTTAATTTACAGTATGTTTAGAATTTAGGGATTATTAAGGAAAATTATGAAGTGAAGTTAGTTGATGGAAGACACAACATGTTGAGTAAAATTTTGGGGTTTCAGAAGTACTGAGTAGCCAAAATATTTTTATTGGTTAATGGGTGGTTGAATGGTGTTATAGGTGGTTAGGTTTGATCCATAGAGTACTCAGTGACCATATATCAGGTACTCAATAAACTCTTGGGAATACTTCATTAAAATGAGGGAAATCATTAGGGATTTGTGTTAGCTATCATTTAAACAATTTTTTCTTCCCTTAAGTTATCTCAATATTTTATATTCCTCTCTTATAATTACACTCTTAAAACCTTGTCTAAATTACTTCAATGTTATTATGGGAACACATCTTCTATATAAAATTTGATGGTGTATCCTATTATGTTATTTTTTCATTATTATTTTTTATAAAAAAAATTAAGCTTTCTTCAACCTAATCTAGGTCTTATGAATCCCATTATGTTTTTTGGATTCTATTTTATTTAGCTGTAGTTGGAATATATATAAGGTGAATAAAAGCTATCACTATTTTTTTCAACAATCATTTTTACATACTGGTTGTGGTTAATTTTTCAAATATCAAAAATCAGAAGTTGATTTAAATATCAAATATAAATTCATTATATTTTTCAAAAAAAATTGGGTTATTATTAACTTGTTTAAGGTAGGTGACCCGTTCTTATTAACAAAATCATAGAGAGGTTATCAGGAAATATAAGGTGGACAAGTGAATTTAGATAAAATAAAATGTTTCCAACTAATAATATGTTACACCCTGAGATTGTAGAATTATCATTCCATGAAATAGTAATAATCTAAATAGATTATGTTATTTGAATAAAAAAAATGAACCATGAAATATTTTTAATTCAAGATAATCTTTAAAAAATTATGTAAATTAAGTGTGAAATATCAAAAAAAATCTTTTCAAGAAAATTAGACTCTCAAATAAATAAACGGATATTCAAAATGATTTATTTTATATATGATTATTATTATATTAAATAATTGATATTTTTTTATAATCCTATGGAATTAGATTAATTTAATGGTTAAAAAATAAATAATTAATGGATGTGACTAAATTTATATAGTGCTAAAAGGAATGATTTCACATATTTATATTTTTTTATTAATACTTATTTATTTTAATAAACTAAATTATTCACTTTTGAATGCTATATTTAAGGAAATATATTTATAATGTATAAAAAATTTATAATAACATTAATTTGATGTTTTTTACTAGGAAAATAAAATGAATAAATTCATATTATGATTAAACAAATGCATTTTTCTAAAAAAACTTATATACTATGGATTACTATATTAAAATAAATTTTTATTACTTTTAGAAATAAAAATATGTAAAATTAATTTAATATTTTTAATCATTATGTCCAAATATGTTTATTAGGTAAATTTCCTTTTAGGTCGTAAAAATAATTTATAAAAGAAAAAATATTCAAATCGTTAATTGTTTAAATAAGGTAGAAGTGTGAATTTGTGTAGTAAACATTCTAAATACCATAAAACCTCATCTATGAATAGGTATATGAGGACATAACTGAGAAAACCATATCATTTCCTCCCTAATTGTTCAGTTTTTAATTCACATGCTTAGAATAATGAATCTATTTTTAAATTAATAAATTAATATTTACAAAACAATCCAACCCACATAATTATAAAAGGATCCCATCACTACCCCACATTTACTCCCATAGAATGCAATATTGATATACCAAACCCTTCAAAAAATCTATATAAAACCTCCTTCCCATTTTCTATAGGTTCTATTATCACTAATGGGTGGTTTAATGGATGATATCGAATGAAGAGGTAATAGTTTTAAGCAAGTTCATTCATGTTTCTTTCATCTTCAACCTCCCGCAAATATACTATAATAAAAATAATATAGAAAATTAGTATAATTTATATACATAAAATTTATTATATTAAGGGAAAAATAATTACTTACCTTCCTCGTATTCATTAGAAAATGAATACAACGCTAGTGTTATGGTCAGTTTGTCACCTCCATGAAGGGTGTATTTCATTTTTCATAACCACCTTATAAGGATGGTTATAAAATTGAATTTCTCTAATAAATATGATATTAATGATATTAATAATTTTGTTAAAAAATAAATTATTTATTTTATTAAAAATATTTATTATAAATATTTATTTCCAACTAAACCCCCAAAAAAATTATACCGATATACATTTCGTAATTTGAATCTATATATAACAAACTATAAAATTGTTTAAATTTTGTGTTATAAAAATAAAAAATAACATATATCTATAAAATCATTTAGTGGATGAGATTATTTTATAACTCCCCATTTTATAGTCAATGTACTGAAGATGTTTTGAAGCAATTTACTAAAAAACCATGTGTTTGATGAGAGAATAAGAAATAGTATAAATGAATAAAATATAATAATAAATTGATATTAAAAAATTAAATAAAAAAGAAAAAGGATCTGAATCATGTTTTTACTAAACATAATTTTCTTATTTATGATGTGAGACTGATGCACCAAGAGATTTCAGAATCAAGATTTGGGTTATATATCTCAACTTCATTTCCCTGAGACATTATTCCAAATATTTAGTAGTTTAATTATATATGGTGAAAATACTAACCAATATATTTAAATAACATGTTATTACTAGTAGTTCACTCTCATTAAATCTCTCCATATTCATTGTAAATCATTTCATTACCTATGTCATTATGGTTATTATTAACATAATCAACTTTCATTAAGTTTTAATTATTATTCTTGAACATAATACTTCTATTTTATGGTTTTTTTGTCCAATGAATATATTTTATTTTATTCACTCAATATTTTTTGGGCTTCATATTTATTATAAATATTTTACTTCAAATTTTGTTAAAAATTCAACCAAATGGTTTATTTTCTGAGGATTCATACTTGTCTATTGTTTGTGATGGAGAATCATTATCTTCCTTATCTATATTCCATATTTGGTTTTATGATTATTCTACTATATAAATCAATGATTATTTAAATTCAGTTCACATTATATTTTTATTTATTTAATAAATTTTAAATAATTATTTTAAAACTTTACCGCGTGAGTCATTTTTTAATTTCATTATAAATGTGTGAAAAAAATATTCATTTTTTCAGTTTAGAGATAAGAACTTTTTCCTGCATTTTTTAAAAATCTTTGTTAATAATTACTATTATTCCTGATATCATTTTTTCCATGAAATAAGTATTTTTATTTTATAATATTTTTTTTGAAAAAGGATAATGTTTTTCAAAAATAAATAAATGTATTTCATTAAATAAATTTCTATAATTCCATTTATGTATATTTTTAGTTTCCACTCATAATTTTATATTTATAACTTAATTTATTTTCAATGTATCATCAATTTTAATTTATTAAAAAAACATTTTATGTCCTCTTTTCAACCCTTGAAAATAAATTTTTATTATGACCTAGGAGTATGTTTTCACTATAATAGTAAATATTATTTATGAAAATTATTTTTAAAATTTTGTTTCTTGTTTGTTATCCTAATCTAAAAGATCTATCTCTTTTGGAGTTATGTTTCATATATTACGTTACACTTTTGACCCAATTCTCTCATATGTAATTGAACCTAGTTCGTCACATGGCCTTAAGTATTCCTCCCCAAATGTAAAAACTTTCGACTAGACGTGAGGGTATGTGATGATGTGGTGGGGAGACTATACTATCATGATCAATGTACAACTAGAGGTATTCCATAAAAGGGAATAAAAGGAAGAATATAACAAATGGAATGTGGAAAAAAATAATTTTGATTTAATAGAAACATAAAAATGAAACGAATATCATATTCAAAATGATTCCATGTCTATATTCTATAAAATAAAAAATTCATGGAAGTAGAATAGTTTTCAAATAAAAAAATCTATAAAAAGAAATAAATACCAAAAATTTATCTCCACAATAATCATTAGAATTATATCAGTCCTCACATCCCATACTCCATCCACGTACTAGAGATCAGGAATCTAATGTTGGACCCTTCCCTTTATCCCTACCTCTACACATAACGCCTATTTGGGTACCGATCAGTTTCCAAAACAAGGTGTGAGATATACTCAATAAGAAACCACTAACGATTCGTAGTATAATCTTGCTAGTGTATATAAAATTTAAATGTGAAGATATAATAGTTTAATGTATAAAATAAAAATACGAACTAGTTTGTTCTAGTTCTTAAATGGAACCATGCTATGTGTACCTACTTTAGCATTAGCTGAGATGTCCCTAAACATGTAAAACCATGAATATATATATGAATATATATATATATATATAGGTATATGTACATCATTAGATATATTCAATATATATCTAGTAAGATATATTGCCACATATATAGATATGTAGTCTTGGCTAGGACCTAAGGTATAAATTTGATGCCCAATCATAGTCACAATGGTCTCATATGGTAGTATGGGATTCCATGCATGTCTATTACAAGTGTAAGGGATTATTAGGCTAAGTATAACATGTATATGGGATTCCATAACTGAGTATCACATATATATAGGACGTCATGTACGAGTATTATAAATATATTGGACGTCATTCTTGAGTATCATAGGTATATGGGACACCATTCTTGATTATCACAATTATATGGTACACAATGATCAGATGCATATGAGAATCCATGCTCAATTATCACAATTAAAAAATATTTCCATAAAATATTTGTGATAATTCAAAATACAGTTTATTAGAAATTAACATTTCATTTAATAAAGGAAATAACCATTGTCTATATAGAAAAGACATGACATGGTCAGACCAATCAATTTATGTTAATTTACAATAATCCATTCAATTGGGTGTCTAACCACCCCAACAAATATGGTGAAATGGGTACATTCCCATTTTAGATATGATGGTTAGAAATTGAAAATTGTTAATGGGGTAGCACTTCTAAAGGTGGGTGACCTAAAATAATAATAAGGCTCTATGAGAGTCCCACTAACATGTTTAAAAATTAATATAAGAATAATTTTTTAAAGAAATGATAGGAATGTTTAGCTTGTAGCATGAAAACACATGGAATAGAAACTCATATTTGAGGGAAAATTAGTAGACCACATATTATATCTTGGTTTTTTATGAATATTCATTTGGAATCAGCATTTGATTTGATGTAGAATAAGAGAAATTGATGAAATAAATATACAAAATGAAAATAAGGAAAAAGAGTTCACATTGATTTAATATTCTATAAATAAATATAAATAATGAAAAATATCATGAGTATTAGGGATATCATTAGTGGGGGTCCAAAAAAATAGAATTTGAGCAATTATATTGCTAGACAAAGAGGTTAGCTCAAATCCCATCTTTAGATGGAGAAGCGAATAGAGGGATTCTGTCCCAGAGGAAAATGATGGTGAAATAATGTTTTATAGAATTTGTGTTGAAATGGTAATTATCTCCTCTTTTTACGTTGTTTGACACATTTATGACATAAAGCGAGAATTTAAGCTATAAATTTACCTTTTAATAGGATCTTCCGAAGCCACCTTTTGTGTATGAAGGTTTTACACCATAAATTAATAGTTCAAATCATAAACAACTGATTTGCAATATATGTTTTTCTGGTACAAAATTTATAATGTAGTATCTATGTAGTAGATAATTCCTTCTAAAACCCCAAATGTTCATCAGGGATATAAATCAAGTTATAAATTATGATTGAAAAATTATGGGACAGTACCCTACAAAAGATGATATCTTACAAACACCCATCCTTAAAACAACTCAGCCCCTGATTTTCCCTTCTGAGGCTGGTAATTTATCAAATAAAAACTACTCCAAGAATTGAGAACATACATCAACCTCTCTACCCAATTTCATATCATATAGAAGTAAATGTTTACATATCAAATATATATAGGAAAATGACCATCCTAGGAGATTATTCATGCTCTAGTGAATGATATGAATATGGTGCTTCTCAAAAATAGCATCATTATTTAACTCAAACGCTTCATGCTGATTAATTTGGATGGGTTTTAATAATAATGACAAATATATAAAATATGGATGATTTCATTCATGGGTCATTACCTCTATTTTAACTATAACAGATAATCTACATGCTCGACTCTCTCCAAATTCTCAATGGGGGACTTAAAACTAGTTGTCTTATTCCTTTGTTTGTGAAGCATAAATGCCCTATTGTTGTGAAAACTCATAAGAAGACCTAATCGTTTACCTCAAACTACATAGGTTGTTGATATTGGTTTACATAAGACTTCTTCCTTGAGTTATCTATATCCCTTATCTTCCTAATAAGTTGTACCTAATCTGGCGTAATTTGAAAGAGATGAGTTTATAATAGGGTTACCTCAACAACCTCTAACCAGAATAATGGTGAGTGAAATGACATACCATATAATTTATCACTTGGATACATATGTATTGTTTCCTAAAATATGTTTTTATAACAAAATTTAGAATGTAGTTGGTGTCTGTATCATGAAACAATATAATCACGAATGGATTCGAGAAGCATTTCCTCCAACACTTGTATACTTTTCTCAGACTGCCTGTCGTTCAGTGGTTGAAAGGATTTACTCAACACAAAATATGTTCCAAGGGAATTTGAATATTCCTCCTAGAACCAGAACATGAATTGAGAATATCTATTAGATAAAAAATTTATGGTACACCATCATTTTGTATGTTCTCTTAAACATATTTAATTTTAATCTAAACCACTAAAAATGTACCCTTAATATGTAGAAACAGTGAAGCCTTGGTCAACCTATTGATGATCACCCATACCACATCACTTCTATTAGTGGATCTCATAAAACCCCTCAAAAAATCTATATTGATGTTATCCCATTTACTCTTATCATTAAAAAATGGTTTTAGACCCTCGACTAGTCACTACTATTCTGCATTCTCAAGCTCACAGGTAGAACACCAAGTAACAAAACCAACTCTCTATCTTTTCATTCTCATCAACTGATACCGGTGGAGTAATCCATGATACATCTTGGTAAAACTAAGATTTACTCAAAATGTGGATGTAAGAGACTATAATATCCACCAAAGAGAATTTTTTAATAAATACATACATGATAATAAATGTGCAATTTATCATTCCCATTAAAGATTCAACTAGGTGGGGGTACTCACCTGTAACACTACCTCATCGTATTAATCCCTCATGATTAGAATGATACAACATCATCTCCATATTTATATGTTAATAGATCTATGATAATGATACGAGTAAAGGTTTCCCATCATAGTCTTATACCTCTATGTACATCTCATAAATTATTCCCATTAACTACCACTCACTATTAGCCTCTTGAACTACCAATGTATGAGTCTTTCGACTCATAGCATCAATAATGAAATTATCTTTAGAATGTGTATAAAAAATAAAAAATTACAATGATTGTGGGTTCTTAACCCACCATAATTTCTTGAGATTTAATTCACACTATACAAATATATATGTAATTAAAGATTTTATTGTTTCTGTAAAATAAAAAATTATCTACCACTAAGTAATACCTCTAAAAACACAAGGCATGAACCACAACTGCTCACTTTAGATCATGCATCAAGTAATTAGTCAAATTAGTTTGTAACTGATGTGCCATAAACACCATGAAGTGATCTCCATTCATCAAAATGATTCATATCCTGATAAATAATGAACCGTAGTAGAATATACATATTCTACCTAGATCTAGAAAAATTAGGATTTGTGCTGAAGTGAATATTTCTTTAATCTCCTAAAAGGATATTTCTTGTGCTTCTTACAATGTAAACATGACACATTTCTCTATCAATACCATGAGTAGTTTTAAAATATTTGATAAATCCATTATAAATCACCTATAATATATATACATCCCGAAGAAAATGTGAATATCAACGAAGTTATTTGAATCCTCTCAGCATTCAATAGCTCTTGGCTCCTTTGGGTCAACTTACAATCATGTCATTAAGATATTATATCATAAGAAGAAGAAATTATCAATCCAAAAGTGGATATTAGGTATCTAATAATATAATTATGTCTATAACAGTGTTCTGAAAATGATATTTATATGTTTTCAATTTTTTTTCTATGTGACTGCACCAAGAATAAGTCTATGGGGACAACAAAAAATGATTCTAAGTAGATACTGAAAGCCAGATTCATCAAATCCATGAATAATGCTATTGTTTCTGTAATAATGAATGAAAATAATATATATATGTAAATTTTATATTTTCTAGGGACTTTTTTCTATGGTATATTTTAGGTTCTAACATGCACTTGATGATAGACTAAACTCAAATTAATTTCCATGAAAACTCATGCTCCTCGGAGCTTCTCAACAAGATCATCTATTCATAGATGTGGATAATGGTTCTTAATATTAATTGAATTCAATAAATGTTTATAAAAACCAAGAGTAAGGTTATTTTCATCCTTCCTGATGAAAATGAAAGGTTAAATGCATGGGGAAGTAATGGGTTATCAAAAACCCTTAGCATCCATGTCCTTTAGCTACCTCTTGATCCCCCATAACATAGTTGTAACTACACTGTATAGAAGAATGGATACTATTGATTATCCTATAAGTAGTCCAATAGTAAATTATAAATCTATCTCTGTATGTATACTATAAAATTCACCAGGAAAGATGTCCCTAAAATGATATACTACAATGAGGAAATAAATTGGAAGTGTTCCCTTATAATCCATATAATGGATGAAAATCTAGGTTAGGATCCAGCCCATACCATGATGCTAGGGTCCATATCGACTTTTCTAGACATCCCTTTCACATTGTGAATAAAAATATCACCTCACAGTTATATGAATAACACCCAATGATGATAGAAATAGATATAACAATTTTGAGGAACCAACCATTCCATCTCGAGAATGATATGAAAAATCAACTTGAGGGAAAAGGGGCCCCATATAAAAAAGAAAAACACCTATATCAAAGGGAAGTCCTCATATAAATGGATAATATCAAATTAGATCCCCAATAACGTGTCTAGAATAATCCCTACACCGAAGAATTCTATAACTAGGCCTATATTTCCCATGATTTCTGAGTATATAAAAGAATAAAATTTCCAAGTGTCAAATAATGAAGAAACTAATGGAGAGGATATGAGAATAGTACATTTAACTATATATGGCCCGAGACTCTACTTCTTGGTAGTAAGATACACTTCATAGACATGGGCAGACTTGTGGCCATTAGATATATCCTTATTACCCAATGTTGGTCCACTTTTATCTCACTAAATATATAATGAATGGGTACCATAACCAAGACCTCCTCCTATAATTTAATGGATAATAGTAATCGAGATACCCAAATGGACCAAAATAAGTATCCCTCTTATTATGTGAGAGCCGATATAGATGCACTCCTACTAGGCTATGATGATAAGGTTTTGTAGAAATACTAAAGATTAATGACCCTTCTGTAAGCTTAGATCTCAATGGACTCATTGAGATAATTATGATTATTATGTATCATCGTCCCACACTACTAATATACTAGGTAAATTTCAAATAGGAATCATCTGAATACTACTTCTCCTCTGAAAAAACCCATAGAGACATTCCATGGCCCTAGTCAAAATGCTACAAAATCACAATACTAAACATCCATGTGCCACACTATTAGTGTCCCTATTATTCACCTTGGTGTTAAGGGTCTAGATAAAAATATTTGAAATAGTAGTCAAATAAAATACATTCACTCATCTTCGAATGGCATATATGAGGCCCTCATCAAACTATCTCGTTTCTATCAACTCATCCCCAACAACTGCCAGTGTGAAGTGATGAAGATTAGTGGAACGAGTTTAATACTCTATAAAAGATATTTGATCATACTATAAGAGCATAAAATCCCTAGAGTGGTACTTTATAAGCTTTTATAGAATTATTTACTCTCAGGAGGTTGTCTAAAGGTCTACCCAGACCATAACGTGATGAGAACCAACCTAAGTAATCACATCCAACCAATTATTGGTTGAATCATGAATTGCATAAGATGTAAGATAGAACCTCCTCTAAATCAGAATCTATATATGATTAAATATAGATAAAGTGGACTATATAAATCACTTAGCAGCCAGGGGGACACCATCCCATGAGAAAGTGGGTGGATGATGCTACTAGAATTCTCGCCCCAACTCTACCATTATAGTGGATTTTCGAAGTGATCTATATAAAGACAGTATAAAATGTAATAATTTCTATCAGAACTGATATTTTCATCCATATTTAGGAATTGTATCGTGTGACTCGGTAGGGATTATAGGATTTAATAATGGTGGTTTAGTTCCCACCACCTCCAGAGCATGGTTTTCACTCCCATCCTAACACATAACTTGATAAAGTCATGGTGTAATAACTTTATAATTTTAGAGAACAAGACTATAATAAGGTTTAACAACAGATAGGACAACATATTGTATAATAGTATATGTAAAAACCTTCATATATAAGAGTCAAACTACTATACCTTATCTGAAAGCTAGCATGGGATACATGTATGATTATAATGAAACATAATACGCATTACCTACGTCCCACAATATGTTTGGGAGAAATCCCATTACTTTACAATTGGATTCCCCATCTAATGGTAACCATTTTATTTAAGAATTGAAATTCATTTAGGTACATATTCATTTATATGAATATATGTATGATTGTATAGTTAGATATTCTAAAATAACAAATTAATAAATGCTTAATCATTATAAGTTTCAATTTTCCCATCATGTAACATTGACCTAACACTTACATCTTTTATCAGGATGTGAAAGGTCATACAAAATGATTTGATATGATGAATCTTCTTTCCCAATTTATAGAAGTCGAAACTTTATAAATAACTATTGGCCTTCATCTAATAAAAATAAACTAATGTTTTAGCATATGTGACCAGTGTCCCAAGGCTCAAACATTGAATAATTAGATAATTATGGTTATACCATAAATAAATAAGGAAAACATCAACATGGTTGACTAAGAAAATTTATTTAATCCAATTATCTTATCATTTCAATAAACATTAGATCATTTTACAAAATAAAAATAAATTCATTAAACATATGTTGCAGCAAATACACAGAGTAATATAAATATGAAATGGTATATTCAGGAAATATAAATCCATAGGTGCCAATAATGTTGCATGAGATACTACCTCCTTACAATACAAGGCCTATAAAAATTAATCAATAAAAATGATAATAATAATTATAAAAATCATTTTTTCCACAAAAATATAAAATAAATAAAACATTAATAGTATAATCTAGAAAAACCATGACGCGTCATAGGTAATTTAGATTTTCCATATATGTGGCTTAGCTACTACCATCTACTAGATCATTACCAAATAATGAAACATTCTGAAGATCCATTTTAATTACCCATATAGTAAGAGAAAAGGAAAAGGTTCTATGATACCACTTTTAATGCCCCAGACTTGGTTAACTTATAACTAACCAAACTCAGTTGGTCACATAGCCTCAATTATGCCTCTCTATATAGAAAAGTATTCAACTAGTAGTGATTGTCTATAATGTTATGGTTGGGAGACTATACACTCATAATTAGAGTGTAGCAAAATGATATTATATAATAGTGGACAAAAAACAATATTATAAATGAACTGTGGAATCCAAAATCAACCCAATATAATAAATAGGCAAAAAAAAACAAATATCATATATAAATTGAGATGATGTTTGTATGCTATATTAAAATGTAGAAACATGGAAGTAGAGATGATGGCATATGAAACATAGTATAAAAAATAACTAAAATATAACTCCACAATAACCACAATAAATATATCATTCCTCTTCTCTAATAATGAATCCAATTATTGGAGATCAGGAATCCAAATCAATACGCTCCCCTTTTCACCTACCTAGAAACATAATCTATATTTGGGTACCAAATCGTGGCCCGAACAGGGTGTGAGATATACTCATTATATAAGGAACTGACCTAATTACATACAAAATCATGAATTTAGTCAAGAAAACACTTCCTTTTACATTGAATATATTTTCAAGTATAGAGATTTAAATAATTAGTACAATACATTCATGACATTACACATTATTACAGATTGGATACCATAAAAACAGCTTCCATTTTTTTAAATATAAAACATTAAAACATAAAACAAGAATTCTTGACAATTATTCAAAATTTAACATGTCATCCTTCCATGTATTAAACATCCATTAACCTGTGAAAAATCATTTAAAAACATGGGATGAGCACAAAATCTCTATAAGGGATGGAAAATAAGGAAATATCACATTAGTTCATGAATACCCATAACTTATGAAAGCATTTTCAAAAGACATTCTTGTCACCCATATATAATTACATTATGTAACATGATATTTACACAAGATCCACACAAAACATGTGAAGATAAATATAATCATAAAGGTATCTTGGGGCATTACTTACATAATCATGTAACCATTCCTGAATACCTTATAATTTGTAACCCTCACGGCTACCTTACATTGGGTAACCATCGCAGTTACACTTGGAGAAACAATATGGCCGACCTCCAACGTACTCAAACCCAATGCATTGGAGGGAGATATAGGTCACAACTTTCATCATAAATAATTCCCAATAACCAAAACATAATCATACAGCATGAATAATTCCATAAAAACATTGCTTCAGAATTTTGTAAATCCGAATTTAAAAAGAAAATTTTTAAAGAAAATAACCTTGTAAATATAATAAAATTTAAGAGAGACCTAATAGAGTGGATGGAGTATGTTTATATAAAATAAATACACATGATAAAACATAATATAAATATAACCCATCACAAAAACAATTTAAATATCACATAAATAATGAAGTAGAAGGTTAACCCAAAGAATGGAAATCGAGTTATGAATTTCCTTACCTCAGGTTTGTCTTAAATAAAACTTGTTTAAACCTCCTGTATAAAGGTTAAAAGTGTGTTATAAATATTCTATAGAAATAGGTTCATGTTTATAACATCTCATATGATCATTTCGTGACATCATTTAACCATTAATTGTTAGTATTTTTCTCTTTGCACTGTTTTTGGGTGAGTGCTTCACATGATTTCCATGATTGGTTTATGATGGACATTCCTGTCTATTTGAAGTGAAAATCCAGAATTATAATAGATTATAATTAAAATATATCCAGTAACATAAATTATTCCATTCATAATTTTTAATTCTTACATGAGGATGATCCATAAGTTAGAACATTAATGATGTTTGTTTAGATCATTTTAGTGGTTATTTGATAATAACAACCTCGTTTTGACTTATAAATTAAAAAGATGATTAAAAACGAATTCCAGAACAATTGGTGATTCATTAAAAATATATTATAACCTGGTTCAACCATTTAATGGTTTCATGACCAGACTTGAAAGAATAAGTGGAAATTGAACTCACATCGTCCACGATGTCGATAATTCAACACAAAGAGACAATGTTTTTATTCTTTAAATAAGTGGGAGAAGAGAAGAATAATGATGAGTAATATTCCATAAACATGATAACTATAAAGACCCGAAAATTTCAAGGAAAATTTTTTCTTAATTTTCTTTGGAATTTTACAAGAACATAATTTCTGACGGCGCCTGATTCCGAGGCCCGTTGTGCCCGGAATTAATTTTCGAAGTTTGGCTCGGGTACGTTCAGTGTACGAGCGAGCGGGAATTTCTATCTTTTGAACTGGTGCCCGGAATCGAATTCCGAGGGCACCGATGGAACCGCAGCGCCGGTAATTACTTAGTAACTCCTGTTCCGGAGTTGCATTTACACGAGTGTTGATAATAAAAATTCTGGAAGTTTATTTTATAACTACACTACAATTTTTATTAACTTACTCTAAGTGTTAGCTCATGGTGGAAGTTGGGTAACCACCCAACCTCCCTTGGGAGGTTATGAGGGTGGTGGGACCCACACGAACCCCACCTCTTCATATCCTCTAAAACCCCCCAACTCCCACTTAAATGATTTTAACTTAGTTATAACTTATGTCTTAAATGAGATGATTTTTAATGTGGTGAGTTGTGTGAGTCTTTTGAAATTCAAACACTTGAATTTCAAAATCCATGTGAAGTTAATTAAATAAGTGGAGAACTTATTTCTTTTGGTTGGGGTGTGTTGTTTTAGAGCGTTTGGAAAGAAGGTTTAGAAGTCTTGATGTTTCTTCATCCTCTTGACAAAGAACGCGAAGAACAATCAGACATCGACGAAGAACGCCACGTTCTCGGGAACCGTCTTCCGCGACACCATACCCGCAATACCGACGACGTCTTCTTCCGCGACATCTCTTTTCGCGACGCCGAATCTCGTCACCTCTAAAATCAAGGTAGGGGTTTTAACTTTTTAAAGTTATGTGGATCTCTCCTTCGAACTTGAAGGTTTATATTTTTCGGGCCTTGATTCCAAATCTTTTTATTTAATTTAAAATATTGTTAAAGTTTATCATTCATTAAAGGCTGATTGTTAGCAAATAACGCGAGGGGGCCGGACCGCACGAACACGGCCGACCCTCCTCCTTTCATGTTGATTTTGTTGTGAATTGAAACGGGTGTGCTGTGGTGCCGTCGCACTGCACAGGATCATGCGGCAAGAAACGCGTGGCGCCGTCGCGCCGCGTAGTTAAATAATGCAAGGACGTGACGCCGTCGCGCCGCGTCGAAAAAAGTTAAAGGCGCCACAGCCGGAGCGGGGCCGCGGTGGAGGGGAGCGGTGTCGTCGCACTGCGCCAGACAACGAAGGCCGCGGCCTGTTCCGGGCCACGGCGGAACGAGAAGACCGGCGGCCAGCCGGGCCGCAGGTGTCAGAAGCCGGAAGGGGGACCGGCCTTGCCGGTCCCGTTGAGGAAGAATCGGCCGGCCAGGTCGGGCCAGCCGGAAGGGAGAAAACCGGGGGAAATAATTTCCCCCGGCCAGCCTTAATGCCCCCCCCCCATTATGAGGGGACCTGTTTCACAAAGAGGGGGCAGGTGCCCCCCCCCCCCCGTTTTCTCGAAGGAAGGCCCCCACGTGAGGGGGGAAATTTTTCTTTAGGGGCGACAGGTTGCCGCGCCGCCAGCTGAGGAAAGGTGAGGGCTTTGCCCCCCGCGCGCGGAACCCGAACGGCGCCCAGGCCGCACCGTCGTGCCGGTCCGAGCCGCCGTGCTGGTCCGCGCCGCTGCGCCGGGCCGCTCCGCCGCGCCAGCCCCCGCCGCCGCGCCGGGCCGGGTTTTCCGAGCCGGGCCGGGTCGTCGGGCCGGGTCGTCGCCCGAGGCGGGTCGACCCGGTTCGGCCGACCCAGGGGGGGGGGGGGGGGTCGGCCCGGGTCGGCCCGGGCCCAGACCCCCAGTTTCGGACCACTTTTGGTCAAATGCCCGTATCTTGGGCTACGGGCCTCCGATCGACGAACCGTCTGTTGCGTAGTGATCCTTGGATCGAGACGGTCGTTTCGGTATACTATATTCAAGATGCACCTTCCTTTTCGGGAGCCTACGTGGTTAAAACTCCATAGTTAAGTGTTCTTGGCCTAGAGTAGTGATCAGGATGGGTGACCTCCTGGGAAGTTTCCCAGGGTGGGTGTGAGACGGAAAGGCCAATAACTAACAGACCGGGCGTCCGATTGACGCGCCATCTATTGCGTTGAGTTCTTGTTGACGATACGGAACTTTTGGCATTATCTGCCTGAGATTTGGATGTAGATGGATAGTGGCCGGGTTGGATCGCACAGAAATCCAACCGGGCCCCTGAATGGAAAAGCTGATACCTTTCTAATAGAACGTCTGTTTGACGAACCGTCAACGGCGTTGGTGATCTCGTTGAGAAACGGTCCCTATGAGTATACCCTATGAGTGTTCGGGGTACAGTTGAGATACAGCTGGGTTTGGTTCGCTCACGAAACCAACCGGGCCCTTGGGACGAAAAGGCTAATAACTCACAGACCGGACGTCCGATTGACACGCCGTCTATTGTGTTGAGACCCCTATGACGAGGCGGTCCTTTGAGATACTTCTTCGTGGGACTTTGAGATACTTTGAGTATAGCCTTGTTGCTCGTGGAGTGGACCCTCCCGGAGATGAGCGTACGGAGTACGGAGACCGTGTAGCCGACAGAGACCTGAAGACTGCTTGTCCGATCTGATTCGGAGTGACTTACGTAGCCCAGTGGGGAGCACAACTTTTTGAGGTGGTAGACCCACAGCGGAGGAGCACTACTATGTGAGGTGGTAGACCCGTTGTACTCGACAGGAGGAGTACCTCTGTAGGCTATGAGGGGGGAGCACTACTGTGTTGGGTGGCAGACCCCAGCGGGAAGCACTACTATGTGAGGTGGCAGGCCCGCGGTACTTGACAGGAGGAGTACCTCAGCGGTCTTAGGTTAGTGAGCAGTACCTCGGAGTCGTGACATGACCATTGTACACTCCAGAGACGGAGCTCTTCAGCAGTTAAGGTTTCGATAAAGAAAATCCTTGTTTGAGCTAAGACTTTTGACCTTTGTGTTTACCTCATGATTGAGACGGGTCACTTGATAACTTAGGTATATGTATGGGCATATACCTGGGTAGTGGTTATCCGTTGATTTCACAATCTTTGTGTTTCCTCATGATTGAGATGGTTTACTTGATAACTTAGGTATATGTATGGGCATATACCTAAGTAGAGGTTATTTGTTGAGATCTTCTATGTGGTTATCCTTGTTTGTTTTAGTGAGACCTTGAGGGTCTCGGGGTCACTACTGAGTATCGTTATACTCACCCCTGCACGGGCTATGCCCGCACCTCGTTGTGTTGGTTGGAGACGACGGGCAGTGCTGACAGAGGCCGAGTGTTCGAGGACAGGACGATACCTGGAGGTGGACTATATGACGAGATGGTACCCGGAGGAGGACCTCACGACGAGACGGTACCCAGAGGTGGACATGATGACGAGGCGGTACCTGGAGGTGGACCATTGGGCGGGACATACTCGGAGCGGACGGTAGGACCCAAGGAGCAGAGGAGCTATCTGTAGCCACCCTTCAGGTGGGATTTCCAGTTGACAGCTCGGCGTAGTAGCTTTACTTTTCAGTTGCTGTTTTCCCTTTCGAGTTGTACTTTAGTGTTGGGCTTGTATTTCCGGCCCCTTTTTACTTTCCGCACTTACTATTGTACTCAGTTTTGACTTAGTGTTTACTTCTTCCGCTTGTACTATGTGTGATTGTTTACTTTACAAAAGCAATGCCTTCCCTTTTTACGGGGATTTACGCTTTGGTGATAGTCACCAGCGCCTCGCCTATGGAAGGCGGGCTTGGGGTAGTCACGGCACGGGCCCCGAGGACGGGTTGTGACAAATTGGTATCAGAGGAGTTCAGTTCTACTGGTGAACTTATAACTCTGATGTTTCTTTCTATTAAGAAATAGTGTTAAAGGTACCGAGTGTAGTTTTCAGTTCAGGGAGTCCAGTGTTGGTGCGGGCGGCCGATGTAACCATACACCAGGACCCTGACAACTGATTTCCGACATTGTGAACGAAAACACTGATTGCAAGTGTGTTTTCTAGAAGTTTTATATAAATGACAGCTCAAACCAGGACAGCTCACCAGGTATAATCTTTTGACCGTCTCACGTTGTTTCTTTGAGGATGCCTCCCCATGGACGACCAGCTAGAGCCCCGAGAGTGGTGAGTACCGACAGCCCGCTGAGCGACGAGGCCTCAGTACAGGGCCCTATCCCAATTGAGGCACCAGTGGAGGCACCAGCGGTACTACTACCCGTTGGGCCACCGATGCCACCAGCCCCAGCAGTAGAGGGTGCACGTCGCTTGAGCGCACCGCACGAGTTCCAGCGCCAGAGGTCACCCAGGTTCCAGGGAGGGACGGACTCGCGGGAGGCTGAGGATTGAATGGAGGCTATAGTGAGAGTCTTCAGGCTAGTGGAGTTTGTGCCAGTAGCTCTACACCCCGAGCGTGTATAGGAGCTTCTGCCTTTTCCGTGTGTTTTTTTTATCAGTAGCCAAGTCATCTGTGGGTAGTAGACAGACGATGCAGATGTCCAGGAGGAACAGAGCTAGGCGTGCCAGAAGTAGGTTGTGTTACTCATGAGGCAGAAAGGGTCACCTGGCACGTGACTGTCCGACTCCTCGTACAGTTGATCCGCAGGCTTTGGAGGAGCCACCAAGGCAGTAGAGCTTCGGGAGTAGGTGGACAGGAGCGGAACTAGTGGATATGTTCCTTGTACTTCTAGTTCCATGTTGTTGTTGTATTCATGTCTTGTACTATGAGTTGCAATAATAAAAAGACACTTATCTTTGTTTGCATTCCTGTCTTTTGTTTGGTTGATACTGAGTGGTCCCGGTTAAAACTGTTGACTTGACCCTCACTTTCGAGATTTCTACTGGAGGAGACCCAGTGACCACACACTGATGCCGATAGTGTGACTCGACCCTTGGAGGTGAGAGTAATAGTTGGATCTCTTGGTAGTTACGTCGAGGCCTTACGACGTCATCCATGGCATGAATGCATCATTCATGTTGGAATTGACTGTATTAGGAAACGAATGTGGTTCATCTAGGGGATGAGACCAGATTTCTATTATCGGCAAAGAAGAAATCATAGCAGCTCTTGTGAGACTAAAGGTGGTCCAGGAAATCCAAGAGAGGCTGAAGACTGCACAGTACAGTAAGAAACAGGAAACCGGTGCCAGTCTTAGAGACTCGGGCATGTTAAAGAAGAGGAAGATTAAAGGAGAGATGAGTCTACGAAGCAGCAGACGTGGAGGCAGAGCTAGGAGAGCGGTATGAGGTGGTGTACATCCTAACATTGTACAACCACCCGCCTTAGTTATTCCTGCCAGGCTCAAGGAGCTGGAGGGAGGAGGAAGAGTGTGGCTGCATGCAGTCAAGGAGTGTGACCCAATGGCTCTAGAAATGATTCAATGGACAGTCTGTGTCCACTACTAGCTGCTGTAGTAACGGAGGTCGATGTGAATCATTCCTTGCTTTCACAAATCTTGTTCCAGACCTAGAGTTTCCGGTAAGCCGTGGACTTGACCCTCACTTCTGGAGATACCTTGGGAGGAGACTCGATAATCACACTTACGCCGATGGTATGGTCAGACCCTCGAGGTGAGAGTTTCGGTTGGAATCTCTTGGTGGCAGCGTCGAGGCCATACAACGTTAGTTTGAGTATGGAATGGGCAATAACTGTTCATACTCAAATTGATGGTTTTAGGCAAACGCCGGGATGGGTTTTCCTTTGTCGGCGGAAAAGGAAACCCCAGGCAGCGCAGGGTAACTCTTGCATAGGAGGGTGCGACCGATCACTCTTGAGTCGGTCAACCTTACCCTCGTGGCAGCAGCCTTTCGAGTTCCAGTTCTAACAGAAAATGGAGACCTCTGGAGTTCGAGGATGACGATCACGTCCTTATACGGGGTTCAGGGGACCTTCTTAGGTCCTCAGCTAGGTAGGCGGGGTGGTTTACTGCTTGACCCATTCACAGCAGTTGCACCAGGTGCACGACGACTTCCACAAATCTCAACTGAGGAGATACGTGCTCGACCCTTCGCATACCATCGACGATGAGGAGCTGGACGATGGCGATGGGGTGTCTTTCACAGAGATTCCAGTGGGGTTCAAGGATCGACAGGAGCAGATCCTACGAGGACGATCGATTCCTTGGGTGCGCTTTCTTTGGCAGTACGAAAACCTCCAGGTGAACACATAGGAGCGGAAGGCTCCGATGCGTGCTCTGTATCTCTTTTGTGACCCTAGTTTGTGTTGAAGATTTACGGGGACGTAAAGCCCTGAGGTGGGAGTAATGTAAAGACCCAGAAATTTCAAGGGAATTTTTTTTTAATTTTCTCTGGAATTTTACAAGAACGCAATTTCTGATGGCGCCTGATTCTGAGGCCCGGTGTGCCCAGAATTAATTTTCGAAGTTTGGCTTGGGTACGTTCAGTGAACGAGCAAGAAGGAATTTCTATCTTTTGAACTGGTGCCCGAAATCAAATTCCGAGGGCACCGATGGAACCGCAGTGCCGATAATTACTTAGGAACTCCTGTTCCAGAGTTGCGTTTACACGAGTGATGATAATAAAAATTGTGGAAGTTTATTTTATAACTACACTACAATTTTTATTAACTTACTCTAAGTGTTAGCCCATGGTGGAAGTTTGGTAACCACCCAACCTCCCTTGGGAGGTTATGAGGGTGGTGGGGCCCACACGAACCCCACCTCTTCATATCCTCTAAAACCCCTCAACTCCCACTTAAATGATTTTAACTTAGTTATAACTTATGTCTTAAATGAGTTGATTTTTAATGTGGTGAGTTGTGTGAGTCTTTTGAAATTCAAACACTTGAATTTCAAAAGCCATGTGAAGTTAATTAAATAAGTGGAGAACTTATTTCTTTTGGTTGGGTTGTGTTGTTTTAGAGCTTTTGGAAAGAAGGCTTAGAAGTCTTCAAGTTTCTTCATCCTCTTGACAAAGAACGCGAAGAACAATCGGACATCGACGAAGAACGCCACGTTCTCGGGAACCGTCTTCCGCGACGCCATACCCGCAATACCGACGACGTCTTCTTCCGCGACATCTCTTTTCGCGACACCGAATCTCGTCACCTCTTAAATCTAGGCATGTGTTTTAACTTTTTAAAGTTATGTGGATATCTCCTTCGAACTTGAAGGTTTATATTTTTCGGGCCTTGATTCCAAATCTTTTTATTTAATTTAAAAGATTGTGAAAGTTTATCATTAATTAAAGGCTGATTGTTAGCAAATAACGCGAGGGGGCCGGACCGCACGAACACGGCCGACCCTCCTCCTTTCATGTTGATTTTGTTGTGGATTGAAATGGGTGTGGCGCGGTGTCGTCGCACTGCGCAGGATCATGCGGCAATAAACGTGCGGCGCCGTCGCGCCGCGTCGTTAAATAATGCAAGGACGCGACGCCGTCGCGCCGCGTCGAAGAAAGTTAAAGGCGCCGCAGCCGGAGCGTGGCCGCGGTGGAGGGGTGCGGTGCCGTCGCACCGCGCCGGACAACGAAGGTCGCGGCCGGTTCCGGGCCGCGGCGGAACGAGAAGACCGGCGGCCAGCCGGGCCGCCGGTGTCGGAAGCCGGAAGGGGGACCGGCCTTGCCGGTCCCGTTGAGGAAGAACCGGCCGGCCAGGTCGGGCCGGCCGGAAGGGAGAAAACCGGGGGAAATAATTTCCCCCGGGCAGCCTTAATGCCCCCCCCCCCATTATGAGGGGGCCGGTTTCACAAAGGGGGGCAGGCGGCCCCCCTGTTTTCTTGAAGGCAGGCCCCCACGTGAGGGGGGCGTTTTTCTTTAGGCGCGGCAGGTTGCCGCGCCGCCAGCTGAAGAAAGGCGGGGGCTTTGCCCCCCGCGCGCGGCACCCGAACGGCGCCCAGGCCGCACCGCCGCGCCGGACCGCGCCGCCGCGCCGGACCGCGCCACTGCACCGGCCCACGCCGCCGCGCCGCCGCACCGGCCCGCGCCGCCGCACCGGCCCGCGCCGCCGCGCCGGGTCGGGTTTTCCGAGCCGGGCCGGGTCGCCGCCTGAGGCGGGTCGACCCTGTTCGGCCGACCCAGGGGGGGGGGGGGGGTCAGGCCGGGTCGGCCCGGGCCCAGACCCCCAGTTTCGGACCACTTTTGGTCAAATGCCCGTATCTTGGGCTACTGTCCTCCGATCGACGAACCGTCAGTTGCGTAGTGATCCTTGGATCGAAACGGTCGTTTCAGTATACTATACTCAAGGTGCACCTTCCTTTTCGGGAGCCTACGTGGTTAAAACTCCATAGTTAAGCATGCTTGGCCTAGAGTAGTGATCAGGATGGGTGACCTCCTGGGAAGTTTCCCAGGGTGGGTGTGAGACGGAAAGACCAATAACTAACAGACCGGGCGTTCGATTGACATGTCGTCTGTTGCGTTGAGTTCCTATTGACGATACGGAACTTTTGGAATTCTCTACCCGAGATTTGGATGCAGATGGATAGTGGTCGGGTTGGATCGTAGAGAAATCCAACCGGGCCCCTGGAACGGAAAAGCTGATACCTTTCTGAAAGAACGTCCGTTTGAAGAACCGTCAATGGCGTTGCTGATCTCGTTGAGAAATGGTCCCTATGAGAATAACCTATGAGAGTTCGGGGTACAGTTGAGATACGGCCGGGTTTGGTTCGCTCACGAAACCAACCGGGCCCCTGGGACGAAAAGGCTAATAACTCACAGACCGGACGTCCGATTGATGCGCCGTCTATTGTGTTGAGACACCTATGACAAGGTGGTCCTTTGAGACACTTCTTCGTGGGACTTTGAGATACTTGGAGTATATCCTTGTAGCTCGTGGAGTGGACCCTCCCGGAGATGAGCGTACGGAGTACGGAGACCGTGTAGCCGGCAGAGACCTGAAGACTGCTTGTCCGATCCGATTCGGAGTGAATTACATAGCCCAGTGGGGAGCACTACTTTGTGAGGGGGCAGACCCACAGCGGAGGAGCACTACTATGCGAGGTGGCAGACCCGTGGTACTCGACAGGAGGAGTACCTCTGTAGGCTATCAGGGGGGAGCACTACTGTGTTGGGTGGCAGACCCCAGTGGGAAGCACTACTGTGTGAGGTGGCAGGCCCGCGGTACTCGACAGGAGAAGTACCTCAGCAGTCTTAGGTTAGTGAGCAGTACCTCAGAGTCGTGACAGGACCACTGTACACACCAGAGACATAGCTCTTCAGCAGTTTCGGTTTCGTTAATGAAAATCCTGGTTTGAGATGAGACTTTTGACCTTTGTGTTTACCTCATGATTGAGACAGGTCACTTGATAACTTAGGTATATGTATGGGCATATACCTGGGTAGTGGTTATACGTTGATTTCACAATCCTTGTGTTTCCTCAAGATTGAGATGGGTTACTTGATAACTTAGGTATATGTATGGGAATATACCTAAGTAGAGGTTATCTGTTGAGATCTTCTATGTGGTTATCCTTGTTTGTTTTAGTGAGACCTTGAGGGTCTCGGGGTCACTAATGAGTATCGTTATACTCACCCCTGCACGGGCTATGCCCGCACCTCGTTGTGTTGGTTGCAGACGACGGGTAGTGCTGATAGAGGCCGAGTGTTCGAGGACTGGACGGTACCTGGAGGTGGACTATACGACGAGATGGTACCCGGAGGAGGACCTCACGACGAGATGGTACCCAGAGGTGGACGTGATGATGAGGCGATACCCGGAGGTGGACCACTGGGCGGGACATACTCGGAGCGGACGGCGGGACCCGAGGAGCAGACGAGCTATCTGTACCCACCCTTCAGGTGGGATTTCCAGTGGACAGCTCGGCGTAGCAGCTTTACTTTTCAGTTGCTGTTTTCCATTTCGAGTTGTACTTTACAGTTGGGCTTGTATTTCCGGCCCCTTTTTACTTTCCGCACTTACTGTTGTACTCAGTTATTACTTAGTGTTTACTTCTTCCACTTGTACTCTGTGTGATTGTTTACTTTACAAAGGCAATGCCTTCCCTTTTTACCGGGATTTACGCCTTGGTGCTAGTCACCACCCCCTGGCCTATGGAAGGCGGGTTTGGGGTAGTCACGGCACGGGCCTCGAGGATGGGTCGTGACAATAACATATAGAATATACATTATTTCTGGAGATTTCATGCCTATTTTGTATGAATATATGAATAAAGAATAAGGAAAGAACTCAAAATAAAAAAAATAATTGTGAAATAACTTCCAAATATTCAGCAGCCTAACGGCTACACAACATGGTTATAGAAAATAATAAAAGAGTGGGGACAAGGGTCACCTATCCAAGAATTGAATCATAATATATAAAAGTTAAATAATATTAAGTAAATATGAACATGGTATGGAAACATGAAAATTATACCACATAAAAGAGAACATGAATATAAAAAGAAGAATATTGATAATTTTCTTACCTTGTAGAGTAACCCTTAGAACTTGAAGGTTAGGACATTGGGGGATTGAGGAAGCCTTGGGAGGAATACTATGAAGGTTAGGAGGCCATAGCTTTGTTGAGGGATAATTGGGAATGAATTCAATGAAGGGAAGAGTTGGTATTTATAGGAAAAATGAGGGAATATTATAATATTTTTCAAGGGACACCTCATGAGTGGTATTTACAAAACCATGGACTTGACCATGGTATTTGCCCATGGTATAAGCCACTTGGGCAACTCAAATATTATTTAACTATACACATGTCTACCAGCTTTATGACATCATTATTACATCATTAATGATTTCATTAACATATCGAAACTAAAAACTGTAATTTTTACTATTCATCGAAAAATCAATTGTTTCAGAAAAATTCCAAAAATTCACCATAACCATTTATCAATGCATACAATTCAAAAATGAAGTCCATTTTTTGAAAATAATTTTCTAAATATTATTAATATAATTTTTAAATAAAATCATACATAATTCAAAAAATATCAATTCTAATTCTGTAACTACTTCTATATCACAATGAAAAATTCACCTAGATAAAATTATCTTAAAGCCTTAATAAAAAAATAATAAAATTTACTATTCATTAGGGTCATATTACTCTTCATATTACTATTCATGAGGGTATGTTACTATTAACCAAAAAAACAAGTTGGTTCTAATAGAGTCCAAATAATATACTGAACACAATTGTAGATCACAGTTTCATGAAATTCAAAACATAGAAGTGGAAAAAAAAAGTATGTTAAAAGGCAAGTTATAAATATCAGCATAAAACAAAGTTCCATGTATTTCTATTTATTTTTAGAAAAACTTGGGGTGTTACATAGTAGGCCACCACCAATGATACCTAGTATAATTATTCCATTTTATATAAAATGGAAATGTTCAGATATATAAGTGTATAATGGATATGTAAACTATAAAAAAGTCGATTATGGTTAATAAAGGAGAATAGAATGAATATACATACTTCAGTATCAGCTGAAATGTCCCTGAACATATGAAAACAATAATATGTATAATTATATTTAAATTTATGAATATATATTAAATATATACTTATTAATATATATGTATATCCATATACATATATACATAGTGCTAGATAGGCCCCAAGGAGTAACATAGGCACTGAGTCATGTGGTTTCATATGGTAGTAAGGAATTCCATGTCTGAGTGTAACAAGTATAAAGGACACCATTCCATGTATGACAAGTATATAGGAAAACATTATTGAGTATCACATGTATATGGGACCCCATTTCTAGGTATTACATGTTTATAGGACCCCATTCTCGAGTGTCACAAGTATATACGACCCCATGGATGAGTATCAAAAGTATATTGGACACTATGACCAAGTATAAAAAAATATATGGGATGACATTCACAAGGATAATAAATAATTAATAGTGTCATTCAATCTTTAACATAGCCAAAGTACATTTTATAATTCATTAACATTTCATTTAATCAATGGATATCCATTTTCTTTATAAAAATCACCAGATGGGTCATACCACTCACTTTTCATTAATTTACAATAATCCCATCAATTGGGTGGACAACTGACACCAAATGGAAGGTGATTTGGGAACATTACCAAATTATAAATAAAAGGAATCAGATGATCACACCCAATTGGGTGATACTTGTCAAGTTGGGAGACCTTTTAGAATAATAAGGGTCTAGGGGAGTACTACTAAAAAGGTTAATAATTAAATAAGAAGATAGTATTTTACGGAAACACACGAAATATCCAGCATGTACGATTACGGTGAATGGTATAGAATAACTTGACATTAGTAATAAAATACTAGACCACATACAGTAGATTGGTAGTAGATGACTCGTCTTCAGATACCAATTTTATATCCAATGTGGGTGGGGAGAAATCTGGAAAATTTATGATTTCCCTAAAATAGGAAAAACCGATCGAAAGGATTTATCATTCAATACGATAAGGTAAATGAGTAAAATATGATATAAGATCATATAGCTTACTAATACGGGTCTAATGAAAATGATGATGAGAAATTCTGACACCAAATTGAGAGGATACCTTAAAGCCTAACATAAGAGGGAGAAGGGTGCTTGAGAAGCTTGAGGGTGATTGTGTGTGAGGAAAATGTCATAGGAATATGGTTATAGGGTATTAGGGGTGAAAAGTTAATTATACTCAATTTTTTACCTATTCAATGCATTTATGATTCATATAGGGGATTTATTCTTTACATTTCATCATTTACAGTGAATTCCCAAGACACATAAAACATAAGAATGGTTTACATAGTGAATTAACAATTTATAACATAAAAAACTGATTTACACCATAAGTATCATGTATCCAGATTTTGGATACTGTTTCATTTTATCAGCTACATCCTCCAAAAAACCCCAAAAGTTTAGAAAAGTTATTTATCAGAGCCCAAATCAAGACTGAAAAATAAAGCGATTGTACCTTTCGATATATGGGATCTTACATATTATCCTCTAAAATAACTACTAAATTTTTAGTTTATACCTCACCTTTTTCTCAAGGGTTTTGATTTCCATCACTCCTTATCTCTCTCAAGGCGTAACCTTTCTCATATGTGTCCATATTCTTTATTTTAATTGATGTATTATATAAATCACTTCCACTACATCAATATATATATTTTTCAAAAATTTAATTCAATGTATACCCCATAATATATTAGATTTTAGTTTGAGGGTTACTTAATACGAATGTTATTTATTTTATTGGACTATAAAATTTATTCACCATATATGATAATTATTTTAATATGAATTTGTATTAATTGATATGGAATATTAGTTACATAGTGTATTTTTTATTTATTCCTTCAAATGATGAATGGATTAGACATAAATATTGTTCGGTGGGGACTAAAATTATATAGTTCCCTGACGGATCAATATGTCACATGATAAACACAAGTTGGGTATTTTTTGAAAACCTAATATGTTTATGTACTATATATTTACATGAATCCTTAATTATATATTTACTATGTCCAACATTATGAACTCCATAACTATAAAAAAAGTATGCAAGCATTTGAAAAAATACACTATTCTGGGCCACATGAATTGTTGAAGGATGTTTGGACTGACCTACTTGCTAAATGACGATTTCACTCCCCAATTCCCTTCGATATTTACTACGATCAACGTCGGGTTTTCTGAAAAAAATTTATGCATGCTTTACTTATGTATATATTTTCACTAGATTTTTTTACATTGAAAAGATGTGATTCTCTAAAATGAACATTAATATATATATATAATACATGAACATCCACTGCATCACATACATGTTTGGTCACAACCCAAACTTCTACCACAAAGATTTTTCTAGACTATCTAGGTATTTAATCCATTTTTTGTGAAATACATTTTCCCCAATTGGTCGTAATAATTAATTATAAAATTCTAAAGGAAACATCTAAAATACAATACTTTCAATGATATATATGTACTTGTTGTTTTTTCAATTAAATCATAAAAATGAAAGCCTACTGTTATTATAATTCTACAAGTGTCGATGAAGTGCATAACCGCATGGACATGATTATATGCAGATACGATGACTTTAATATTAGTAAAATGTGATGACATGTTATGTTCACGTTTTCTAAAATAATATGATAAAAATTATAAAATGTCAAAAAAATTATAAATATAACTATAACCATTCCATCCATGAGAAAATTGAAAATAAGGTCCTGTACAAATCCTTGATATTAATTTTAACCCATATCCTTACATTATTAGTTTGTGCTTTCAAATCATGCACTAATATATAGATATATATATATACATATATACATATAAATATATATATTTATATATATAGGAATTATTTTAATTATATATTATACACAACTATATATGTCTATTGCACTCATTTACATTACTTCAATGCAAGTAGTAATTGACACCTAAAAATACCAATATATATTCATGTATGTCGACATGAAATCACATACATATAGTTATATACATATATATGTATCATTATTTTAAATTATAAATTTTTAAATTTGGGAATCACTTGAGTATAAAAAATGGATTTGAGATGAATATAACTAATCAATATTATAAATTTTGGATTTGATGGTTTTAAATTAAAGGTAACGACTTAAAATAAATTTTAGTACAAAAATAAATATTGAATCCCATACCTCAAAACAGATTCATAAACTTTGAAAATGAAACATTCTCCCATTCTTAGATTCACATTCTTAAACATCTCATTTTAAAACAAGAATAATGGTTTTTTATAGCAAAGAAAAATGATATATTCCAGCTTGTAGAGCAAGCTGGTATTTTAGATGGAAGCAGCATTGGAAAAAAATAGTATAATGGCATAACAAATTTAATATTCAAAGGTAGATTGGTTACTGTAGTAAAACATTGATAGATTAGAGATACCATAGTATGTAAGAATATAAAAAATATGACCAAAATATTTTTAATTCCAAAGTAGATCAAAAAAAAATATCCGGACCATAGATAATTCAAATAGATAAAGGTGAAAAAAATTGCAATAAATAATTGAAATGAAAAACGCATGTTGATTAATTTGATTGAAAAGAAGACAACAACAAAACCATGATAAAAAATATTTGTACACAAAAACCATACCTCACGTTAAAACAATGATAATTGAATAATCTACTAAACCTAATCCCTGACCTTGAACATGATTCCTCTAATGAAGCTCGGTCTCGAAACCCCATCTGCTCGGTGCTACTCGATTCCATCCAAAGAACCACCATTCGGATACCCCAATACGACATGTAGCTCGACCTCCTGCTCGTGGGCTCAGCCTTCTTGATTGGATGTTTCGTCCTTGCAGTGTGACTCTGATGCAATCTCTCTGGCTACTGCTCTCGTCCGTGACCCGTGACCCGTGACCCCCATGAGGACTTGTTGCATGACCAGAAGACACTTACCCTAAAAACCTACATGAACCCTCGATTCCCCTCCCTAAGCCCTATTTTTCTTCTCCTAAAACTCTAATTCCACCCTCACCTCTCCCTTACTCCTCACACCCCTCCCATTCACTATTTTCCCATTTTTATTGATTTATTTTCATTTTTAACCATTTTCTTTTCACGTTTTCTGTAACACAATTTCAATTTTCCATTTTTTTCTCTAATTCAATCAATGTATCATTATCACTTTCTTATTAACATTTTTCTCACCTTCACTATAATAACACCACATTAATATTATAAAAAATTTATAATTACATATATTTATATATATTTATAATTATCATAACACATATATTAATTTTCCTAAAACAATTTATATATTTATTTAAATTCATTATATATATATATATAATTCATTTTTTATAAAACTAGTCAAATAATCCATATATAAGTTTCTTTTTGTGGTAAAATAATTATAAGACATTATAATTTGAAACTAATATTTATTACTTCATATATATATATATATCATATTTTCAGTAATATTTAAAACCCAAATAATTTTAATATAATTAATCATATCATAGTTAAAATATGTATTTTCATAAATTAAATTAGTGAATTTTTTTACAAGGTAATGTCATTAAAACATTTGATATTGTTATTACAACATATAATACATTAAAATAATAATTCTAAATGACATGTATAATCTCAAGATAAATTTTTAATTTTATAATTGTATTAGTTTCATAATTTTATTGAAAACTAATATCATATTATGATAAAAACAACAAATTATTTATATCCATACATAATTTTAATTTAAAATATTATATTAAGTGACGGTTTTTATAAAATAATAATCTTTTAATAAAATTAGTTATTCTAACAAAATAAAATAATATTTACTTTTAAAATTAATTTGAAAACTGGTCTTATAAATAAAACAATTAATATCAATTTTTATTTTAATGAACACCATCATAAAAATGATTAAATTATAAATAAATCCATTTGATAAAATATTTTTATAATAACACTACATTTAGATTTTATGGGCTGTTACATTATTCCCCTGTCAAAATAATTGGATCCTCACAAATTGTTTATCAGACAAAAACAATTATGAATTTTCTTCTTCAGAATTATGAAATCTAGGACTAATTATAAGGACCCAGCCTTAAACCTTACTTAATATTGAATTAAATGAATAATTCACATTGAATATCTTTTCAGGTTTAGAGTTTTAGATAATTAGTACATAACTATTACATCTCAAAAGATTTCAAAGTAGGAACTTCTACTAAGTCTCCATAAAATAAAAACTCTTAAAAAGTAACATGTCTAGTTCCATGTTTTAGGTAGCATGACGTTCCCTTGATCCCATCCATGACCCTATTCCACATTAAGTCATGTGAAAAATAATTCAAAAACCCGGGGTGAGCATAAAAATCTCAGTAAGGGATACACAAAGAATGAAAACTGTTAGTTATTCAAAACAACAAGTAAATCATGTATACTTTATCAAAGTAATACCTTCACCTTCACGAAGTAGTAAAAACTCTTCACTGAATAAAATTTCATTACTTACCCTTCTGTAACCAAAATATTACCATAAAACCGATATAAAGATCACATAACATATAAAGATAACTTGGGACACAAACATACTTAAGTGGAATAACCATAAGGTCGACTTCCACACATATCACTTAATGGAATAGCCATTCGGCCAACTTCCATACATACTTAATGGAATATCCAAACGGCCAACTTCCATACCCAATGCATTGGAGGTTATAACGTAACCACCCGTCCTGGTATTCACGGCACCACCCGTCATATGGTTTATCACGTAACCACCCGTAAAATGTCCAAGTACCATTATAAAATTATAACACATAAAACAAAAATAAAGGAATGATAACATTTCCACATTTCAATCACAATATATCATTTAAATATATTGACATAATAGAATCCTTTATCAAAACCATTTTTAATACCAAAATAAAAAAAAATTATATGGTATTTATTTTATTTTAAAAACATTGCGGCTTGTTGAGGAAGCAAAAGATCAAATAATACTCGCGGCGGCGGAAAAGGTCATTGTCACTGTGTACGTAAAAAAAAACATTCCTTTTTTTCATTTAGTAAAACTATTCATATATAAAAGATTCCTTCTGAATAAATGTAAAATTTAAAAGGGTTTATACACCGTATAAAAGAAGGATGTGAATAAAACAAAATATTCCTCAATGAATGGATATTGAGACGTAGTCCCTTACAAAGACGGTATCCTTGGTTTAAGGACAAGTCAATTACAAAATTATGTGTGATAAATGAATACACCCAATATAAGTGGATATTAAGTATAAAACAATAAGAGTTTATTCACACATATTCATAGAATGACATATTCAAGGAGTACAAGATTATCCCAAAGAATCAAATTTGGGTTAAGAAGTTCCCTTGCAAAAATATGACAGCCTAACGGCGTCACTACAAAATTCAGAAAATGAGTTGATGAGAGATAAAAAGGGTATCTCATCACTTGGACATAAAATTTACATCAATAAGGATATATGAGAACGTATCCCAACATAACAATATGTAAATTAAAAGACCCAACAAAAGGTGTCTTTTAAAAAGAGGAGGGTGAAAGGTTCCCTTACCGGCATGGGTATCTTTAGAGACATGCACCATGTGAAAGAATGACAATACAACATCGATGTAAATACTCATAAATGAAATTATTATACACAATGAGTAATGCAATGGGCATTACATACACCACTCAAAGGAAATTGTGGCCAATGTAGCATAAATCTCACGGGAATAAGAGTGGGATGAAAAATCCCTTACGAAAACTCAACAGCCTAACGACGCCACAAAAATGGATTGATGAGATAAAATAGGGTCTCTCATCATATTAACATAAAGTTTAAAGAAAGAGGAATATAAAAAAACATCCCCCAACATAACAAATAGGTTCTTAAAAGAAGCTACATAAAGGAGAGTACTTAAAAAGGAAGAGAGAGGTTAGATCTCTTACGAAAATTTAGCAGCCTAACAACGCCACTCAAAACCTTCAAAATGGATTGATGAAAGATAATAGGGTCTCTCATCATATGAACATAAAAATTAATGTAAGATTAATATATAATAACATCCCAATAACATGTATGATGAGCTTAAAAGGAATGACATAAAAGAGTGTACTTAAAAAGAAAGAGAGGAGTAGGATCCCTTACCTCGGGTCCGACTTGACTCGATCGTTCTTTAATCTCCTGAATAATAAACATGAGTTAATTTATACTTCCTTAATAACCTTTTTCAAGTTAATTATTCCTTTTATATCATTTATTACCATGTCATAAACATTATGTAATCATTTAAGTTAATAATGTTTGTTTTGTCGATATTTGGTTCTTAAGTTGAAAGTGGACTTCTTACAATTACATGTTGTTCGTGTGGTCAAAGGTTCATTATATACAGAATTGTATTCATGATGTAGATATCATATATATCATATATATCCAGTATATTCATTCATTTATAATATTACATAACATTTAGGGGTAAGAAATGAAATGCACCATTCATGGAGACGGTAAGTTGTACGTACGCATTAACGCTACTTTCATTTCTATGTCATATTAATTTAATTAAAACTAAATGCGGGATAAGTATATGTTAATTCCAGAATTATATTAATCATTTAGATGTAACATAAATCATATATATCCATTATATATATGTACTTATAATAGTACATTACATTTGGGGATAAGAAATGAAATGCACCGTTCATGGAGACGGTAAGCCGTACGTACGCATGAACGCTACATTCATTTCTATCTAATACTTTAATGGAAAGAAAATAATAATGATATAAAGGTATATTATAATTCCAGTATAACATAATATATAATAACTTTAAATCCATCCTTTATACGTCCCACATATGGCATTAACGAATCAAATCACTTTGAGGGGGTGGTAGTCCGCACTTCCTTCAATGAAGATATCGTGTTTACCCATAATGGAAACCATAAAGGTATTCCATAAATGAAAAAATACAGAAGCTTAAGTAAAACATAAACATATTATATATCATATATAGATATATTTTCATCTAAATTTCCACCTTTGAAGGTGTTAAAAGAATTTTGAACAATCATCGTTTCGGGAGGCATAAATTCATCATCCACGGAAACTGAATGTTCTTTAACCATTAGATGTAGGTGTGTAAAAGTGTAGCTCGAATCATTCTTATAACAACATCCTAGTATATTGACGATACTTTATTTGTTATAAAATAAATAAATAAAAAGAGCTTAGGGGGTTGGAGAAGCAAAATAAAACAAAAGGACACAAGTGAAGACATTACCTTTAAATCGGGTAACTTCCTTTGATTTGAGCTCAAAGGCTTCCTTGGAAAGGATTCTGCCCAAATTGAGGCTTCAAGGAGTTAGAGAGGGATGTGGGGAGATGAAATGGCAGGGGTTGGCCGAGCCAAATGCTTTGTATGTGTGGGTAAAGAGGTAGAGGTGGGGGCCTTTTATAAGAGGAGAGGAGGGGCACTCTTGGAAAGGTATAAAATGTAACTTTATTTTCAAATGATTTTCGGATTTTAATGGTCCCACATTGATTTGTTTCAAGGATAAGGTGACAAGGGTTATAAATACACAGATCCAATAGGTTTTGGACATGTTTATGTCTTATATTTTTCATTATCTTTCCATTTTATTTAAATCGTTAAATAATGACGTCATCACTACATCATCATGATGTCATAAATAATTTAATTTATTTAATGTCTAAAAATTACAAAAAAAACTATGATATAGGAAATCTTTTTATCTTTCCAATTAATATTTATATCCCAAAATATCATTTATGTATACAAAATTAAAAATATTTTACTTAGATGATACATTCTTTGTTACATTTAACATTCTTTAAAAATAAAAAGATAAAAAGTCACTTTCTCACAAAAGTGATTCCACGGTGCCCCCAAGATTGGCACAAGGCATCCCATGGTCGTCCATTATACAACCATTAGACTTAGGACACATTTTGTGATCATTTTCTTATTATTATGATATTATCTTATTATCTTTAACTACCCGATTACTCATTAATCAAGATAATTAAAGATAATTACCGTCGTTACTATTCATATTGTCCAAAAACAAAAGAGTCTTAATTACATAATTTGGACCTTCTGATTCCAAATATGTAATTCATTTTACCAAATTCCAAACATATAAATTGAAATAATTAATTTAAAAAAACTTCCTGTTGTTAAAACAAATAGCGGTTTTTTTAGAAACAATCTTTATGAAAAGTTTGGCACTTGTTTATGCCTAATTAGAAAGTGAAATTAATACCAATGACCATCATTGAATTACATGGTAATAATATATTCTAAATACACTTTAAAACAAATTAAAAAGATAATATAACCATATAATTAAATTATATGAAAAAGCAGTTTTGATGTAAAATGCAGTATTTTTCACTATTCATTGAAAAATGAACATTGTCAGAAAAATACCAAAAAATAACCCAAGGTAAATTTCAATGTCCCAATCATAAAAAATATGTTAATTTTGAAAAATAGATCTTATAAAATTTTCAAAAAGTGGATTTAAAAGGGGTTCGCCATCAAAAAGCGGTTTATCGACCTTTTAAAGAATATTAGAATGTTTACGCTTAAAAACTGGATTCATTTGCATTTTTAATCCTCTAACATTTATTGTAAAGAGTAAAAATATTTTACAAACATATATAATCATTTTGTAGTTAGTTCTGTTCATTCCTGCTATTATAACGGCTAGGCGTTAACTACCATTTAAAATAATATTATTTTATTATTAGAGTGCAACGTAAGATTTCCAAGAAACTTGTTGTTGCGTATTGGGTACGCCATCGAGCATAGAATCCCCTTTAAAGTAATATTAATATTTTATTCACAAATATATATAAATATAAAGATTTCATATTCTTTATTTACCTGGGGTGTTACATCCTTCCCCCCTTTTGGGAATTGCGTCCTCGCAATTTTAAAATTGGTCTTGGAAACATCCTTGAAAGTCCCACATAGGAAGAGGAGTCGGTAAAAAAATCAATTTAAAATAATGAAAGATAAGTACAAAGGTCACCTGAGTTAACCCATACTAGGATTCCAAGTATGAAAATATGGACATGTAGGAAAAAATCAAAGGGTCATGTTCTGATGGAGAGTGATAGAAAACATGTTTAGGAAAAAGTTAACCAAAAGAAAATCACAAACCTGTGATGGGTTAAATGGTATTCGATTCCCCAGTTGGAAAAGTTAATAGACAACATTTTTTTTATGTTAAATTTTATTGAGGAATTTATTCATATGGAAACATAATCACTTATCATGTTGACTTTCAACTTTTATTATATTCCTTACACAAACTCATATTTTCTCCAAAAGACGAGTATTTAGGAAGACTTGTTCACATTAAGAGTACTATAATCAACTTCTAGAGAATAACCTAATCCAAAAAAGAGAACTCTATACTTCCCATGTCTTTAGACTTTAACCAAAACCAAAACCAAAAAGGTTAGTATGAGATCAGATAATCCAGAAAAGGATAACCCTTTATAAAAAGAAAATATATTCTTAATCTCCAAAATTTGTCCAATAAAACCAAAAGTTCAATGAGGACCATTCGATAAACAATTTGTCTATAAAATTCATCAAAGTAAACCAAGCTAAGATTGAAACCCAAATATTTGAAATATTTAGTCACATAGTCTTCCAAGTTAAATCTTAACATTTATCTCCAAACAACATCAGTTGCTCTTAATGTCTCATATTGAAAAGTAATTAACCTAATCACATATCCTCCATGATAGGTTAATAAATTTCCATAGATAACCCAAAATCAACTTACTCTTAATTAATAAAATCATCTAACTAAAAAAAGAATCATTCAAACTAACCAGGTACTTCACGTAGTCCAATGGTAGGTGATAAATACCAGTCGCACTTTGGTTGTGGGTTCGATTCCCGTAGCTTTTTCCAACACGACGGGTTGTCACACTGTCTGCATGTTGTCCCTTTTCCAAAACTATATATTTTTAAAACATTCCCCAAAACGAGATAAAATCTTCAAAAATGATCATAACATATTTTAACCTCAAGTTTATCTCCTGCATTTCATTTTCTAGCATATCATATAATAACCCATAATTACCTCAAAAGTAAGGATCATATAAACTCTAATGGTTACCTTTATATTTATTACACGAACTTCCACATCGATTGGTCATCTCGTACATGATGCATTACAGAACATACCCAGGTTCAAGTGGTTGATCATGACTCCTTGATAGTTGGTTTAGAATAACCACGAGTTTCCTCATTGAATCCCCCATTTTATCTAGTATCTTAAACATAGAACCACCACAGTTTCCTTCAAACCTGTCGTCTCTTTGGTGCCTACTATATCCATCCATTCACTAAAAACAAAAATGTCAGTGTGAGTATATCAACAAAACCATCATGTACTAATGAGAAAGATAAACACTATTATATACTTACTCATTCACTTTATCTAAAACTAGGAATTTTTTTGAAATCCTAACCATTATGGTAATGTCACTTATGCTTAGAGGATACCCTAACTCTAATGTTATCTAAACCGACCTTTGATACCAACTATAAGGCCCTGACCTTAAACCTTACATAATATTGAATTAAATGAATAATTCACATTGAGGATCTTTTCAGGTTTAGAGTTTTAGAGAATTAGGACATAACTATTACATCTCAAAAGATTACAAAGTAGGAACTTCTACTAAGTTTCCATAAAATAAAAACTCTTAAAAAGAAACATGTCTAGTTCCATGTTTTAGGTAGCATGACATTCCCTTGATCCCATCATTGACCATATTCCATGTTATGTCCTGTGAAAAACATTTCAAAAACTTGGGGTGAGCATAAAAAGCTCAGTAAGGGATACACAAAGAATGAAAACTGTTAGTTATTCAAAAAAACAAGTAAACCATGAATACTTTATCAAAGTAATACCTTCACCTCCATGAAGTAGTAAAAACTCTCCACTGAATAAAAGTTCATTACTTACCCTTATGTAACCAAAATATTGCCATAAAACCCATATAAAGATCAAATAACATATAAAGGTATCTTGGGACACAAACATACTTAAGTGGAATAACCATAAGGTCGACTTCCACATATATCACTTAATGGAATAGCCATTTAGCCAACTTCCATACATACTTAATGGAATAGCCATACGGCCGAGTTCCATACCCAATGCATTGTAGGTTATAACGTAACCTCCCGTCCTAGTTATCACGGCACCACCCATCATATGGTTTATCACGTAACCATCCGTAAAATGTCCAAGTACCATTATAAAATTATAACACATAAAACCGACATAAAGGAATGATAACATTTCCACATTTCAATCACAATATATCATTTAAATATATTGATGTAATAGAATCCTTTATCAAAACCATTTTCAATACCAAAATACAAAAAAAGTATATGGTATTTATTTTATTTTAAAAACATTACGGCTTGTTGAGGAAGCCAAAGATCAAATAATACTCGCGGCGGCGGAAAAGCTCGTTGTCACCGCGTACGTAAAAAGAAACATTCCTTTTTGTCGTTTAGTAAAACGCTTCATAGATAAAAGATTCCTTTTGAATAAACGTAAAATTCAAAGGGGCTTATACGCCGTATAAATGAAGGTTGTGTATAAAACAAAATATGCCTCAATGAATGGAGATTGATACGTAGTCCCTTACAAAGACGGTATCCTTGGTTTAAGGATAAGTCAATTACATAATTATGTGTGACAAACGAATACATCCAATATAAGTGGATATTAAGTGTAAAAAAATCAGATTTTATTAACACATATTCAAAGAATGACATATTCAAGGAGTACAAGATTGTCCCAAAGAATCAAATTTGGGTTAAGAAGTTCCCTTGAAAAAATATGACAGCCTAACGACGTCACTAAAAAATTCAGAAAATGAGTTGATGAGAGATAAAAAGTGTATCTCATCACTTGGACATAAAATTTACATCAATAAGGATATATGAGAACGTATCCCAACATAACAATATGTAAATTAAAATACCCAACAAAAGAAGTCTTTTAAAAAGAGGAGGGTGAAAGGTTCCCTTACCGACATGGTTATCTTTCGAAACATGCACCCCATGAAAGAAGGACAATACAACATTGATGTAAATACTCATAAATGAAAGTATTATACACAATGAGTAATGTAATGGGAAGTACATACACCACTCAAAGGAAATTGTTTACAATTTAGCATAAATCTCATGGGAATAAGAGTGAGATGAAAAATCCCTTACGAAAACTCCGCAGCCTAACGACACCACAAAAATGGATTGATGAGATAAAATAGGGTCTCTCATCATATTAACATAAATTTAACAGAAAGAGGAATATAAAAGAACATCCCCCAACATAACAAAGAGGAGCTTAAAAGAAGTGACATAAAGGAGAGTACTTAAAAAGAAAGAGAGAGGTTAGATCTCTTACGAAAATTCAGCAGCCTAACGACGCCACTCAAAACATGAAAAATAGATTGATGAGAGAGAATAGAGTCTCTCATCATATGAACTTAAAATTTACAGTAATATTAATATAAAATACCATCCCAATCACAAGAAATATGGTCTTAAAATGAATGACATAAAAGAGTTTACTTAAAAAGAAAGAGAGGAGTAGGATCCCTTACCTCGGGTCCGACTTGACTCGATCGTTCTTTAATATCCTGAATAATAAACTTGAGTTAATTCATACTTCCTTAAGAACCTTTTTCAAGTTCATTATTCCTTTTATATCACTTATTACCATGTCATAAAAATTATGTAATCATTTAAGTTCATAATTTTTGTTTTGTCGATATTTGGTTTCTTAAGTCGAAAGTGGACTTCTTACAATTACATGTTGTTCGTGTGGTCAAAGGTTCATTATATCCATAATTGTATTCATGATGTAGATATCATATATATCATATATATCCAGTATATTAATGAATTTATAATATTACATAACATTTAGGGGTAAGAAATGAAATGCACCGTTCATGGAGACGGTAAGCCGTACGTACGCATGAACGCTACTTTCATTTCTATGTCATATTACTGGAATTAAAACTAAATGAGGGATAAGTATATATTAATTCCATAATTATATTAATCATTTAGATGTAAAATACATAATATATATCCATTATATATGTGTACATATAATAGTACATTACATTTGGGGATAAGAAATGAAATGCACCGTTCATGGAGACGGTAAGCCGTACATACGCATGAACGCTACTTTCATTTCTATCTCATACATTAATGGAAAGAAAATAATAATGAAATAAATGTATATTATTATTCGAGTATAACATCATATATAATAACTTTAAATCCATCCTTTATACGTCCCACATATGGCATTAACGAATCAAATCACATTGTGGGGGCGGTAGTCCGCACTTCCTTAAATGAAGATATCGTCTTTACCCATAATGGAAACCATAAAGGTATTACATAAATGAAAAAATACAGAAGATTAAGTAAAACATAAACATATTATATTGAATATATAAATATATTGTCATCTTAATGGCCACCTTTGAAGGTGTTAAAATAATGTTGAACAATCATCGTTTCAGGAGGCAGAAATTCGCCATCCACGAAAACAGTATGTTCTTAAACCATTAGATGTAGGTGTGTGTAAGTGTAGCTCGAATCATTCTTATAACAACATCCTAGTATATTTAAGATACTTTATTTTTTACAAAATAAATTAATAAAAAGAGCTTAGGGGGTTGGAGAAGAAAAATAAAACAAAAGGTCACAAGTGAATACATTATCTTTAAATCGGGTAACTTCCTTTGATTTGAGATCAAAGGCTTCCTTGGAAAGGCTTCTGCCCAAAGTGAGGCTTCAAGGAGTTAGAGATGGATGTTGAGAGATGAAATGGGCAGGGGTTGGCCGAGACAAAGGCTTTGGAAGTGTGGGTAAATAGGTAGAGGTGGGGGGCTTTTATAAGAGGAGAGGAGGGGAACTCTTTGAAAGGTATAAAATGTAACTTTATTTTCAAATGCGTTTCGAAATTTAATGGTCCCACATTGATTAATTTCGAGGATAAGGTAATAAAGGTTCGAAATCCACCCATATAATAGGTTTTGGACATGTGTAGGTCTTACATATTACATTATCATTCCATTTTAATTAAATCGTTAAATAATGAGGTCATCGCTACATCATCATGATGTCATAAATAATTTAATTTATTTAATGACTAAAAATTATAAAAAAAATAAAATGATGTAGTAAATATTTTTATATTTCCAATGAATATTTATAGTCCAAAAGATCATTTATGTAGATAAAATTAAAAATATTTTACTTAGGTGATAAATTCTTTGTTACATTTAACATTCTTTAAAAATAAAAAGATAAAAAGTCACTTTCTCACAAAAGTGATTCCATGTGGCCACCAAGTTTGGCACAACTCATCCCATGGTCGGACATGAGACAACCAGTAGCCTTATGACACATTTTGTGATCATTTTTTTATTATTATGATATTATCTTATTATCATTAACTACCCGATTACTCATTAATCAAGATAATTAAAGATAATTTCCGTCGTTACTATTCATATTGTCCAAAAACAAAAGAGTATTCATCACATAATTTGGAACTTATGATTCCAAATATGTAATTAATTTTATCAAATCCCAAACACATAAATTGCAATAATTAATTTAAAAAAACATCCCCTTGTCAAAACAAATAGTGGGTTTTTTAGAAACAATATTTATGAAAAGTTTGGCACTTGTTTATGCCTAATTCCAATGTGAAATCAATCCCAATGACCATCATTTAATTACATGGTAAAAATATATTCTAATTAAAATTTAAATCAAAATAAAAAGATAATATATCCATATAATTAAATTATTTGAAAAATCAGTTATGATGTAAAATGCAATATTTTTCACTATTCATTGAAAAATGAACATTGTCAGAAAAATACCAAAAATTAACCCAAGGTAAATTTCAATGTACCAATCATAAAGAATATTTTTATTTTGAAAAATAGATATTATTAAATTTTCAAAAAGTGCATTTAAAAGTGGTTCACCATCTAAAGGTGGTTAATATACCTTTTAAAGAATATTAGAATGTTTACGCTTAAAAACTGGATTCATTTGCATTTTTAGTCCTCTAACATTTATTGTAAAGAGTAAAAATATTTGAAAAACATATATAATCATTTTGTAGTTATTTCTATTCATTCCCGCAATTACAACGGCTAGGCGTTAACTACCATTTAAAATAATATTATTTTTTTATTAGAGTGCAACGTAAGATTCCCAAGAAACTCATTGTTGTGTATTGGGTACGCCATCGAGCATAGTATCCCATTTAAAGTAATATTAATATTTTATTCACAAATATGGATAAATATAAATATGTCATATTCTTTATTTACCTGGGGTGTTACACTACTAGACTTCTAAACTCTACTTCTTAGATGAAAACATCTAACCTCCAAATTTAACTGGACCATTCCTCTAAAACAATTATAATTACCTAGCATTACACATTACATAGTAGAGGACCTTTCACCAGTCTAGGTTCTGGAGAATCGGATTCAACCTTTCAAAATATCATAGTTTCAACAAAATAAAAAAAGAACAAAAACACAGTGTGTGCTACCTCCGTAAGCCAAGGGAACACCTTCGTAAAATATGATGTTCCAGTGAAAAAAAAATTCATACAAAGAGGTGAGCACAAAAATATTCTCATTAATGATGTTTTAAAACCTTGGATAAAAATCCTTTTTAAAATACTATTTTGAACGTTCTATCTAGAATATAATATTATATATATATCCATTGGAAAAATCATTTTGAATTTATTACGCATTTAAAAATTAATAATGCAAAGCTTTAGAAATTAATTATTCTCAAAAATGCATTAAACACAGTCCAATATTGTTCAAAAAACAGTACACATGCATCAGAAAACAATACAGTATTCTGGGCCATGTGAATTGTTGAAGGTTGTTCGGGACTACCCACTTGATGAAGGATGGGTTCACTCCCCTATTCCCTTCCATATTTACAACAATCAAGCATCATGTTTTCGGAATACATTTTATGTTTTCTTTAGTTATGTATATATTTTCACCGATGTTTTTAACATTGAAAACATGTTTCTTCTTTTAAATTAGCATTCATCATTATATATATATATATATAATACATTAACATACAATGCATCACTTACATGTTTGGTCACAACCAAAACATCTACCACAAAGCCTTTGCATGAACTATCTAGATATTTAACCCTTTTTTCAGTGAAATACATTTTCCGCAATTGATTGTAATAATTTATTATAAAATTGTAAAAGAAACATCTAAAATAAAATACTTTCACCAAATTTACATGTACTAGTTATTTTTGGAAATAAATCTTAAAATTGAAACGATATATTTATTATAATGCGACTAGTGTCGATGATGTCCATAATCACATGTACATGATTATATAAAAATGTGATGACCTTAATATTAGTAAAATGTGATGAAATATTAGGTTTTCTTTTTGAAAAACAAGATGATAAAATTGATAACAGGTTAATAAAATTATAAATATAACTATGACCATTCCATCCATGAGAAAATTGAAAATAAGGTCCTGTAAAAATCCTTGATATTAATTTTAGCCCATATCTGTATATGATTGGTTTGTGCTTTCAAATCAGGCACTAATATATCGATATATATAGGAATTATTTAAATTTTATATTATATACTCATATATACATCTATTGTACCCATTTAAATTTATTCAATGTAATTAATCATTAATACTTAAAAATACTTATATATATTCATGTTTCATGATCTTGAAATCACATACATATATTTATATACATATATATGTTTCATAAATTTAAATTAAATATATGTAAATTTGGGAATAACTTGAGTATAAAACAAGGATTCAACATGAATATAAATATTAAAAATTAAAAATTCTTGAAATGATGTTTTTAAAATAAAGATAATCACTTAAAATGTATTTTAGCATAAATATAAATATTGAATCCCTTACTTCAAAATAGATTCATCAACTTCAATAAAGACACCTTCTCAAATTCTTAGTTGAAAAAGATTACATGTTTATTTTTTAAATAAGATGAATGGTTTTTTTTATAGCTGAAAAAATGATATATTCCATCTTGTAGAGAAAGGTGGGATTTTAGATGGAAGCAGAATTTGAAAAAAAACATAGTACAGTCGTAGAAGAAATTTAATATTCAGAAGAAGATTCATTCCGGTAGTAAAATATTGACAGATTAGAGCTACTAATGTAACTTGAAATGGACAAAAATTTACCAAAATATTCATAATCCAAAAGCAGATCAAAAAAATTAGATAGATAGTAGTTAAAAATATTTAAATAAGGAAATGAAATGAAAACTTTTATTTTAGAATTCGACTGGGAAGAAGACGATATCAAAACCATGAACGGATATATTTTAACACAAACAACCTCCCTCATGATAAAACAAAGAAAACTAAAAGATCATCCAAACCTAATCCCTAACCTTGAATGAGATTCCTCTAATGATTCATAGACTCAAAGGCCCATTAGCTCAGTGGTACTTGATTGCATCCAGAGAACCACTTCTCAACTACCGTGATATGACATATGACTCGACCTCCTGATCACTGCCTCACCCTACACAATTAGACATTGCCTCCGTGTAGGGTGACTTCGACGCGATCTCATCAGCTGCTGATCCTATCTGCGACCCCCAACCCATGCAAGGACCGGCTACGCGAACCCTCGGTCTCCCTTCCAAAGCCTGATTTTCCTTCTCCTAAAACCCTAACTCCGCACTTACCTCACCCTTGCACCACACGCCCCTCCCTTTCACACTGATCCAATTTTTTATTATTTTCTTTTCTTTTTTCCTGTTTTCCTTTACATGTTTTCAATAACAGAATTTCAGTTTTCCTTTTGAATTTTGGGTCTCCAATTCAATCAATTCATCATTTTCACTTTATTTTAATTATTTTTCTCACCTTTACAATAATAACTCCACATAAAAGTTTTTAAAAAATATAAATAATAATTACATATAATTATAAATATTTATAATTTTCATAACCCATATATTTATTTTTATAAAACATTTCATGTGATTATTTAAATTAATTATATATTTATATACCTTTTGTTTTTTTATAAATTAATAAAATGACACATATATAAGTCTCTTTTTT